>JAZAQC010000013.1:31251819-32503639 GCA_036289425.1 Rhopalosiphum nymphaeae | reverse complement strand
AAACATTATTCGTATTATTGGGATTATAGTTCCAATGCAGATGTGATTTATTTTTGTGTTATCTCAAAAAACATCGGCACAAAGGCCATTAATTACAATTTAATTTCGTGCCAGTATTGATAAAACATATTTTACAATATCAACATATTTAATGTGGTCGTGATGAAAAAATATGGTATTAGATTTTTAGTAAGTAGGCTCTGTCAAAGTAAGTTTAGAAGATTTTGGATATGTTTAGATTTACCAACCCTTTTGTTTTGTTATTACCAACACTCGACTAGTGTATTATGTGATCAATGGAAAGTATTATATTGAGGAAGTTCTTGTTTGGCCATAAAGAATACGTGGGCTAGTCTTGAATACCCTATTCGAAGGTAATTTATTATAATTTTTTCTTTTCGTTTTAATTTACTGTTTTCCCGTCTAAAACCAGTGTTCTTAATTTCGATTAATTTTTTATTTTGTTGTTTCCGTTGTTTAAGCCATTTCTGTCTCATTTCGGTTTTTATGTCGTTTTTAATATAATCAGTATTTGTTACAACTTGGGTATGCTTAGGTTGGTATACTAGTATGGCCAGGCATCGAAACATGAGTATTATATATTTATTTTTTATGGTGGCTTCTCTTATACCTTGTTTTGATGAGCATTGCTATACCGCTCGAGTTGAAATTACTAATGTCTGATTATTATACCTAACGAATCATCGAGTGAGATATATTTAGTTTCGTCATGTTTATTCTTTGATTATTAAAAGTATAACTTTTTATATAACAATATTCTTTAATTATTTAGTCTTATTACGTTAGTTTAACATAGCAAACTGATCTAAATATTTATTAACATTTATTTATTAGTGTAAGTTATTTCCTATTATTTTTCATTTGTCTTGTTTCAAATAAAACCTGAACATACAAAACTTGCCCGAACATATCTACAGTGCGCATTTTTTAGTCGTTTATTTTAAAATCAATTATATATTTCAAGTACAATTGTCATCATCTGTGCGAGAATTTGTAAATAATTTTATATTTATTTTATACTCTCTGATTGTATGAGTCGTTGTCATTTTTAAACAATCGTCAATACACAATATTCAATTTAAAAAAATAATAATAAACAAAAATGTTATCACAAAATAAATATACAAATAAATAATCGTTACGAATGATGTGTTATAAGCCTACAACAAATTACAATAAATTTGAGAAAATTATCAAATATCCTTCATAGCATTTCCATAATCAAACATTTACTTTAACTTATAATTAATTCATTTTAATGTCATTTCTATAACTACCACAAATACATTATAAATTTAATTATTTACCATACTCAAATTTATTTTTAAAAACCAATGTGCTTAAAATTATTTTATTTTATTATAACACTCAATACTAAAAAAATGAGCAAATATTTTTTTGATCATAATATAGCACTTGACCACTTTTTGATTAGATTCACTTCACTTGTCATATATCTCTATAACTAATCATAATAATACAAATACTTATTATTACTTACCACATTTTTTAACTACAAAATATAATTAAAATTTAATTTAATATTTTGATTATTACATGTTTTTAAGTTTTATTGGTTATTTCAGTATCAACTCAACACTGTCCCATTTTACAATAAATTATAGAATTATGTGGTGCAAAGATTGTATGCAATTTTTTATTTATAGAATTTTAAATTTATTCGTTTATGAAATGATGTCAATTCTCCTTAGTAACTATGATATAGATAATATTAGGAAAAAAACGTTTTTGTTTTCTGTGGTGTCTGGAATGTTAATTCTATTAATAAAAATAATTCCGCTGTAAAAGAAAATTATCCATTACAGGCAAATAATAACTCCAACAATCTACAAATAGACATATCATTTAGACCTAATTTAAATTAGTTTTTAATTTATTAATAAATTAATCCTATACCGTAATTCTTTAATATGTTTAATCTTTAAACCGATTATTAATATTATTAGAATGGAAAAAAATTTTTTCATACTAAAATTAAATAAACAATTAAATATATAAATTTACTTAACAACTGAAAATCTATGGTTAAAATTAATTTTTAAAAATAAAATATGATTTAATTTTTTTTAAATTTCTTATCGCCTGACAAAACAAATGTTTTACTAAAGCCATTACTTTCTCTTCTGTACATTACCATCGAGGTTAAAATATAGTAATATTTATAAACATTTGCATTGACGATGACATTATTTCATTATGCGCATGCTACTAATTTACTTTTAAAATGTACCTATCCTACATTGAAACTTATTACAAAAATATATATACTTGGTCACATTACCGTGTGATCGCATACAATTTTGATCACTCACCTGTTCTTAACTAACTTTACTCATCTCTGAACTTAAACCTACTAAAATGTATACTTACTTATATATTGCTCTACACAAAAGAATAAATAAACATATTATTAATAATTTACTCCATATTGTGTACATCATAAATTTAAATGACAATAATTTTGACATAAAAATAACAACTATATGCTTATATATTTCTAATTACTCCATTCTTTAAGTTAACTAATATTTAATTTAATCATTGTGTTGACATACTACTTAGTGTATATTACACATATGTATAATATATATACTACTTTTATGATGATTTATTTATTTCTATATATCGACAGTAACGTAAGTAAAAACCTAATCCTTATTAATATGTTTATAGTAAGTATTTTACGATACCGAAAAAATATTAACGCTATCGATACGAAAAGCGAGGAAATTCACAAAATAGTATAATCGCAATTATTTCTTACTAGTGTTCTAAATTCAATAATCACTTGAGAAGAATTTAATTTAGCGTTCTATTACATAATAATGCAGCGCATGCTAATTTATTCCGTTTTATAATTAAATGACAATAAAACGGTAATTTTTACAACAATAATGATAAATCTCAGTATTCAATCAGCAGTATGTTTTAAAATTGAATGACTATTTATATTATATTATTACATCATTTTAAGTAAACCATCTAAATCACACCTATAGTCAATACTATAATAGTTATATATCCTTATTAGTAGAACCAATACCTGTGATAATTATAATAATAATAATAAGTATGTTATAAACTTCACCTTCTTACTCCGCTCTAAGCACTCAACTTCCCCCTCTCATCAATCAAATTTAATCAAATTTATTTATTGTGTAACATATAAATACATATTGTAAATATATTAAATTTTGTTTCAATAAAAAAAAAGTCTGTTATAAAATGATGTGCTATTATATGAAACTAATTATGTACGTAACATGCAATTCAATGTATTGATTAAAAAAAATTAGATAAGTAGTTACGCTCTACTATATATTAAGTAACGAGTAGATCACTATTATGGGTGTGTTAAATTTGAATTCAATTATATATCGTTGAATACGAAAAACGATCCTGAGCGAAGACAGACTGTCAGCGTTATATCAACAAATATATTTCATGATATATTTTTTTTTAATATGGCTAAGTAATATATTTTACTTATATTATTATCAATAATAAGATAGGTTGATATAAGTTTTCCAAAAATATTGCATTTATTATAGAATTAGTACTCAATTATTATTGTAATACATATTTATTATTTATATAATATTACATCACTTCTATAACTCAAAATATAATAACATATTTCTGTAAATACCGTACAACAGTAAAAATTATTATAATATAATACACGTAAAAGTTATAAGGTCCTAAAGGTCCTATGAATAATGTTTTTAAATTAAAACAAAAAAATAAAAATTTTTATTTATTTTTAAATAAGTAATTTCATTCAAATTTGAAGTTATTAAGTCAATAAAAAATAATCGTTTTAATAAATTTTTAAATTTTATGATTTAAGTATTAAATTCTTTTGAGGAATCTTCTATTAAAATGTCAAGACTTAAATATAAAAAGAAAAATTGTTATGAATTTCTATAACTACAAAATAGTTTCCATGTTTTTGTGATTTTGACGAATTTCATCAAAATTTTTATTTTGAATGCATATAAAAAAAATATGCATAGCAGTAAATTTTCAAAAATTTTGAAACACCAAATAATTTTATCAAAAATTATAAAAAAAAAATTGAAAATTCATCATGCCTAAAAATAGCTTAAAAATAATCAAAATATTTTGAAAATGTTATCGTAAATAAAAAACGGCAATATACATATTTTATGAAAATATCAAATATCTATGATTATTCGTTTTTAAATTACACCAAAAAATCAAATTAAATTTCGACGAAAATTGAATTTGCGTAAAGATCCACTTTTTTATCATTTTTCCCATCATAGAATTTTCTTTAGGTACCAACTAGAACCGATTTTCTACCGCTAACTACCACCATTTTTAAGAACTGAATTATTTTTATTGCTTTAAAAAATATTCACAGAAACAAAAAAAAAACATATCGTTAAATTAATACATTCATCGACCCCCTGAAAATCTAAAATATTCTATTTTAGATTTATTCGTGCACTCGATCATACAGTATGAAATTTAATGAATATTAGTTGTTATTACTTATAAATTATAATTTATAAGAATATAGAAATACTTACTGACTTTCATTCCTATAAAAAAAATTGTTATGAATTGTATTAATAGTTATATACTTGAATATTTTACTTTTATAAAGATAAAAAATATTTTTGTATATCTTTTATTTTATGTCAAAATATTTTTATCATTTATTCTTCAACCACACGTTTTTAAACACAATTGATACGGTTTTCGTTGACTTGTACGTATTGTATACAATAGGCTAAATTTAAAAAAATACTCTTCTATTCTTATATAATAATACGAACAGAAAATCGTTGTAAATTCTTCGGTGTTGATGGAACAACATTACCGCATAAAATTGCAAATTAATCATAAAATCATGCTCGAATAACATATTTTAATTTCTATAAAAAAATTTCTAATCTCTATACGCATTTAACATAATATCAATAGAAAAAGAAGTTTCACGCCACCAAAAAATAAGACAAGATTATGTTACTAAGCACTTACCAATAAATTCACCTACACAATGAATGTAATGTAAAACAAAAATAGCATATTAATATAAATTTTTAATAAGGTTTAAATAATCGAGTACTTATATTGTACTTGGTTTATCGGTTGTAAAACCTTAAGCTATCATCATATTTTCTCATTAAATAATTTACGTTAATTTTTAATTTTTTTTTTTTTTTTGTTTGTTTAATTTTCTATCTAATATTTATTAATGTTAGATAATGACTAGGAATCATATATTATTTTAAGTAACACATCACACTACCGAACTCTTAATGACATAAATATGCATTCCTCTGTGTAACTAAGCAAGACAGAAAAACTTACCAATATAACTATCTACACGATTAAAAATAAAAATAAAGCTTTAATAATATAATTTCAAATACTTTTTATAAATAAATGAAATATTTATTAATTATCATATAATCATAATGTTTTATTTATAATTTTATACGCTCAAATAGCTATCCCAACAAGTAATGAGTAATACCTAAACATAGTAAACATATTAAAATACTTACTCATAAACGCCACTA
Source organism: Rhopalosiphum nymphaeae (assembly GCA_036289425.1). Classification (NCBI taxonomy): domain Eukaryota; kingdom Metazoa; phylum Arthropoda; class Insecta; order Hemiptera; family Aphididae; genus Rhopalosiphum; species Rhopalosiphum nymphaeae. Next base: position 32,498,042 of record JAZAQC010000013.1, on the reverse strand, counting down.
CAACATTTAAAATATAATAAAGTATAAATTAAGAATTGTAAATACATTAACAGAATTTAGGTTTTACAAAAAAAAATTGTTTATATGACATTTAGCCATAACATAGTGAAATTTCATTTATTTTTTTTATTATTATTTCCCAATCTATTATTTAATATTGATAAAGTATAATATGTAAAACAAATAGGCAAATAGGTAAACTTCCGAACAACTATTAATGTAGTAGTATATACATAAAAGATTGAATCTGGACTATCTTCATACGAATAACAACGAATAAAACCTGCAATGTTCTGGTAGTAATTAATTTAATGAGTCATTATCAAAATTAAGAAATTGTGTAATATCTTCTCTGAGACCAACACCTTTTATAATATTTAAATATTTTCTTTGAACGTTAAGTAAACAATACCATACATAATAAATTCCATACAAATATAAATTAAACAAATATGAGATCTTTCAGGAAAACAGAATAAGAAAATTCTCAAAGGAGTAAGAAAACGTACTTGCAACATTTTTTTGTAATAAACGGAAACTTCATTGTAGCCTCTGTATCCAAAATGTTATTACTACACAAACCTTCATATAGAACTCAACATGTAAATTAATAATGTATTTATTAATTTTGGGAGAAGGGGAGTAGTGGAGTAGTCTGGAAGATAGTGAAATACATACGTAATTTTGGATTTTTTTGTTATTTTTCAAGTGCTATATTTTAATTTAGTCAACAGTCTGTGCCTCGTATACTACAAATGCAACATATAAATACTTACCAATCGTTTTCTCTATAACGTGTAAATATAATATAATACATAATATAGACAATTTTTACATTTCAAATTTTATTTTATTCATAAGTCGCTATAAATATTCTATATTACAACACATGATATTATGTAAGACAAATCAATGTCATAAAACAATCATTTCAACTAAAAAATACTTACTAATATATTCTCCTACAAAATATAAATAACATAGCATAGTAAATTTTCAATTATGTGAATATACTGTATAGCCGTATAGGTATATAGTATTTCTAACCTCATCACTATCATATTTTATAAACAATATATTAATATTGTAATTTAAGTAAGGATTTGTAGACAGTTCGAAAATTGTTTTTTCATTAAATTGTATAAAACACACTAACTCGAAGTATGACTATTTTAATCGAACTAATATGGTGAGAAATATTAGTATTCACTTTACAACAATTATTACAATTTAGTAAAAACAGTTTTATTACACATTCATTGAACATAACTAATTTTAAAACTCTGTTTTATTATATAAACTCTGCTAATATAATTTATATTTTAATTAGAGTGTACCAGAGTGGATGTCTCGTGATTTTTTATTAAAAAGTAATAGAATATATTTTGATTGCATACCAAGTTTACCACGTGACACGTATTCGAAGCCCCCCCCCCCCAAACCTCTCAAACCACAATAACAATATCCTATTAAATAAGTTTTCAATATTTTCATTATTGAAAATATTCTGTAAGGAATAGACATAGATACTGGTTACACTCGTTTATTATTTAAAGAATAGACAGTTCATACCACATAGTGTTCGATCAAAACAATAAACAATAGTATACAACTGATCACATACAAATAATGTTGACGAAAAAAAACTTACTGAAATAATTTCCTACATTTTAAATAAAAATTTTAATAATATTAAAACTTCAATATTATCAATTTATCATAGTTTTGATAATTTTAAAATTTTAAGATCATTATGAAGTACATACCGATGATTGTACCTGCAAACAAAAAACAAAATAATTAAATATAATATAAATAATTGTTTTTATTAAACTATAACCATATCTATCACATGCAATTTTAATTATAACCCATCATTTAGATAGGTACATTATATACTCGAAGTAGGTAGGTAATACAATATATAATTTCAGGAATTTATCATTTATTTTCTAACGTTAAAAATACTAATGTTACCGATAATAATATTTTATTTTATTATTCTATCAATACGAATTTTAATTAGATGTCCAAAATAAGCACACCACTGACACTGATGCTCAATTTATCTATTATATTTTTAAATTCCAAGATTATTTTAAATTTTACAATTTTTAGAAAAAAAACTTACCAATATATTCATCTTGAAAATTAAAATTATTTGATAAAAAATACATATTAATGATATTGTATATTCAAGTTTGTACACGTAAATGGTAGTAAATAGTTATGATAATTATAATAATATTATTCAAATGACATACTTACGAGTTATTCATATGTATTGTTTGTTTATATAATTATTTGAATAATCGATTATTCGATTATAAGCTTATAATTAAAAGAAGGATTTCCCACCCACAGAATACCATCACTAACATTATTATGTCCACAGTTATATTATATACAAAAACTTTTATTACCTACAATAGTACAATATAACCAATAGTTGTACATTACTAAAGAAATATGGTTATTCATAATTCAGCTATAATATAATATAATTCTCTTCCCTATTCTATATAACAACTAACATTATATAACCGTTTTACTGATAAAAATTAAAAAAACTTACTTATATATTCATCTATGAAATTATAGTAAAATAACGCGATAAATTAATAATAAAACACTCGTATTCCAGATTCAACAACGATTTTTATATTATACTGTACACGCTTATATTTAAGTCTCGAGAATCTTTAGCTATTAGAGAACGAAAAACTTACTGATATAATGTTCTAGAATTTAAAAAAAAATGTAATATTTATTAACTTATTATTATGTGCATTTATGCTTTGAAAATTATTTTCATAAATCATTATACATAATATAACAATTATTTATACCTATTGCATTTACAATTATTAACATGGTCTTTCACGGGTGCCCTAATCAAATAGTACAGTGCCTATGCTTTATATTTTGTATCAAATTAAATGTATCGACCTGTCAACTATAATAATTAATACATTTGAACCCGAAGTATTTTGTAGAAAATAACCTGACATGGCTATTGGTAATTTATTGGTAGTAACTCGAATAAGTACATATTATTTAAATGAAAGGTACTTATAACGTAATATTATGCTTTATGTTTATAAGATAATATATTCATTACATAAACATATTAAAATATTTAATGACTTACCAATTTTTTTTCCTACAACATTTTAATAACGTCATATTATCTTTTGAAGGTAGATCAATTGTGTTTTTACGATGAATTTGCATGCTATTCCTATATAAACTATATCACAGTCATATTTTGAAATTAGATGATCGTCATAATTTTAAATTCTATTTTCCTATGGTCTTTTAATATTTTTTTTATAAAATTATGTAGATATTTTACATTATTCTTTAATTTTTCTTGAACAATAAGTATATCATTATACCGTCTAAACACACGTTTATATTAGCTATTATTTGCATATAATATTGTATGATTAATTTAGGAATAGCATCCATAAAACCATCAGAAAAAAAAGCACTTACCAAAAAGCAATTCTACAACATTTAGATAATTAAATAATTTCATATTTATTAATAATATATTTATAATTACTTGAAAATTCAAATAATGTTCATAATATTATGATGTTTTAAATGTTATATGTTTATAACCCAACAAAATCGCATTTATTAATCCAAAATCCACTACACAATTAATTAACTATCACAATAAGATTTCTATAATTATTTGTATTCTAAATAGATTTTTTACGCATATTTATATTTGTTCATGTTATAATACTAAAATATATATTTATATATATATATTATTTATTTGTGAACTAGTGGGCCCTGTATTAACTTGTTGGATGAGATCTATTATCTTTTTGAGTAAATTAATATACATCGACGCAACTCAGCATTTTTATATCTATTTCATAAGCTATTGTTAAAATTAAGTGTTGCAATAACAATACTTTAGTGGTATTCTACGACAAAAAGTTTGCGAGTATATTGTAACTTTATCGTTATTTAGTTATTAGTGTTTTTTGGAAAAAAATTAATAGTTTTAACGACAATTCAGTAATTTTTTTAAATACTGACTCTTCAACGAAAATACTTTCAGTTAAATAAACCAAACTTCTTACAAATAAACATTACACTTACGAATAATATCATCTATAATATTAAAATAAAATAATATATAAATAATTGGATACCTTTATGCGCTTACAACTAAATGTTATTGATAAATTCGACAATATTGTTTTTGTATAGTATTTGATATCTTAATTTTTTTTTTTAAATATTTGTTGTGCTTTAATTTAAAAAAAATACCCCATATATAGCTCATAAATAATTTTGTATAGCAATAATAGATTATGGCATTATCAAAAATAACAAAACAAATAAAAGTAAAAATTAAAAGAAGGTTTATTAATTAAAAATTTAAATTAGAACACTACTTTCAAAATAAATAATATTAAGTTATTTTAAGGTTTAAGCATACATGTAAAATCTTTTATACAGCATAATTAAAATAGAAACACTTACCAAAAATTTGAACTGCAAAATTTAATTTTGTATAATATTACTAATAATTACGTGTGTAATTTTTTTATTGATTATTTTTATATCATATTTAAGCCATTGTGTTTCAGATCGTCATCACTATCCGTAACATATTATAATTTATTATATAATACTTGAGCGTTTCTCATAGGATTTCAATTTGTTTATTATTATTATTATTTTTATGATTCAAATTAAATTACGGTTTGATCATCACATTAAGTTGTAAGTGTTTCAATCACGTTTACTTTTCACTGTTTTAAGTAGAAATCTCAATTGTTCGTTACTAAATACTAAATCCTATTTTATAATATTGATTAAATCATACTTATTTTTTATTAGTAATTTTTTTCTATTTTAGTTTATAAGATTTCCATAGCCATCTTCGCATTAAAAACAACTTACCAATTTTTTTTCCTACACAATTAAAATAATATTAGTATCTCGAAGTATAAATGCATAGGTTCAACTAGAGGACTACATTAGATTCTCAATTATTTATTTATAATAAAGTTTTAACACGCACACGTGTGTGTCACGTATTTATTATTTAAGTATAAGTTTTTACAACAAAACTATAAAAAAATATTAACAAAAAAATACTCACCAATATTATTTTCTATAAAATATCATTTAAATAATAAAATAATTAAGTTAAATTATAAAATTGTACACATTTAACTTGTATTGATACATGAAAGTAGGAGCCTACATCAATTATTTTTGAATAAAAAACAGAAAATAAATTTCAGGTCCGCACTGAAAAAATGAAAATTTCAACGATATTTACGTAAACTTAACCGGCATAAATTGTTATCATATTTTAAATTCACGCCAAAAGTTTATGATAAAATTGTGGCACGTATATCTAAAATAGATTTACATCTTATGGAAACAATAAATTATTACATGTAATATTTGCTACAGGCAAGTGAAGATGTTTATTGAAATACACACACACACGTAATATTACATCTAATCCATAAATTCCGATGTATCCCCATGGCCCATAGCCTTTGCATTTAATAGAAAATAATAAGTGTACATACCAAGTGATTTTTCTGTAAAATGTTAACAATATATACATGTAATATAATATACTAATAACTCTGCACATTTTAAATATAATATGTAAACTAAGAACACAATATAACAATTTTGATCCTAAGACCAAATAAACGACGTGAATAAATATATAAATATTGTACGCTGATTTTTATCAAATTATTGGAAAACTAATCAAATAATATAGTTTGGTTATTTTCTAAATCTATATAATAATTAGCGTCTTTACTTGTTCTTCTATATTGGACAATAATAAATAATAAATGTACAATATTTTGAGTTATTCATTTATGTAATAAATCGATGATCACTGTATACCTTCGGTTACTCTTATCAATAATTAGAATATTAATGTTCCATTCCAACTTACTGATTTTTGGCAAATGGTTATAATTTTCTTCAAACGTGACAACTAAAAAAAAAAAAAAACAGAACATTTTCGTTTTAATATAAGACCACTATACATAACTGAATATTTAATTTCTTTATCAAATTTACATAAATATATAAATATAGTTGAATAATGAATATTATCACAAATGTGTTGAGTTTGAATTAAGAGGACGCCAACCCACATGTGTTGTCTCCGTCTTAGAAATATGGAACATAGCAAATTTACGCTCAGCAAATCACGTTTAGCTCGGTTAGTTAAAAAATTTGAGCGAATCGACCTATTATTATGAAACTTGGTGATAAGAATATCTGTGTTCTTATGTTGGTTTTTCACGATTATTCAGTTTTTAAGTGAGTTATGAGCATTTTTAATTTACACTAAATTATGTATACATAACTTACTAAAAACCCAACATAAGAAAACAGATAATGTTCTTACCATCTAAGTTTCATAACATTAGTTCAATCGGTACATTTGGAAAAACCACATCTAAAATCTACCTATGTCCTACGTGTATTAGACAAAAATATTATAATATTATTAGTTAATGTTATTAATTTTTAAGTCAGTACCTATATGTTCTAAATAATAATGGTATAAATAGCTTAAAATGAATCTAAATATTTTTTAAATGCTGAGTTTTTTTATCCAAGTCTAAAAATTCATATCAAGGTAGTCTTTAGTAATTCATTTGTGAATTTCAACAAAATACACAAAATAAATCTTGTTAAAAATTAGTCTTACATACAAATTCTTGATCCCCGAATTTTATTTTTGTTTTTAAAGATAATTTTTAAAATATTAAACAATTTTATTTTTAATCCCCTCTCCGTCTTCTCACAGAAGAACTAAATATGTCCTATAACCTGGAAGTTGGAAATCAAAATATTTTTTTTTACTTTTTAGTGCCCATAGGCATACCACATACATAAACACATCATTGTCAAACAAATATGTACATCCTCCCATTCAGAAACTAAAAATTATATTCAAGTATTTCAAGTAGTTATATTTTCAAATATAAGAAATATATAATACAATACATAAATACTTACATTTGAAACCAGCGTTGTACAAATCGTCTACATAATTTCAAACAAAAAAAATATCATGCCAACTACTAAGTTTATATAATATTCACAAGTTTATCATTTGTTTTTTAAAATCACAAATAAAAATATTAATATAAAAAAATATATATACATAACTTATAAGTATAAACACTAAATACTTGTAAGAAACAATGAAAATACAGAAATATAGATTAATTAATTTGTTGTTATATCTGTGTATCTTCTAATTAACAAAATTCAGTCATTTTATCAATTTTTACATAATTATTATTTTTTAATAGGTAGTCTTATAATAGTTCAAACAAATTTTAAGAAAACAAATAAATGTGTGAACCACAAACAATTAAAATAATTTATTATTTATGTAGATAAACCTCAAATGCTTATATAAGACAATTAGTGTTTAAACTAATAGTTATGATTATAATGAAATTTAAATGTACAAAAAAAATGTTTATTTAATACCTTAATTTTTTTAAATTAACATAGCTTACCGTAACAAACTATAACAGCAACCATACATAATATAACAATATAAAAATAAGTATACATGCAAATCATATGTGTTATTAAGTTATATAATAGCCTAACCTAACTTATCCTAACTGTTACAATCAGATCTTTGGAAAATGAAAATAAACACATCTATAGTGAGGACGGGGTTATAAACTTTTATATTATTATGTGTGATTAAATAACACACTTAAATATAGATACTAAAATTATAACTACATTTTTTTTTTTTTATTATATAATAATTAATTTGCAAATTTAGGAACTATTTTCAACATTTCGGGTTATTAGTACCGATTGTATAATGTAGAATAGACAAGTTCGCGTAATTGGCCAGGTTGAACAGAAGGAATAGTCCGACTATGCCGCAGTCTTTCTAAAACCACCGAGCTGAACCATGTACAGAGTGTATAAAAAGTCTTCATCCGATTACAAATTTATATAGCTCGGCAATCGTTAGCCGCCGGTAAACTATCTATATATTAATGGAAAGATAAGATAACTAAGTTTATTTCAAGTTATCTTAATCTTTCCATTAGTATACGGGTTGTTTACATGCGACTACGATTGCTGAGCTATATAAAATTGTAATCGGATGAAGACTTTTGAAACACTCTGTATATGTATAAGCTTTATACTAAAATAAAATAATAATAATTATAAAAATAAACCTACTTAGATACATTACAATAAAATATTATAAAATATTTAATATATAAAATTAAAAATTTATGTTACAGCCATTATATTGTATCTATTAAAAAATAATAGGTTTCCATTTAAATTTCTAAAGTTGACCCCTCAAAACTCCTCTAAAATATTTAAAAAAAATTATAAAATGTACAAATCATTTTAGATGTTTCTAAATCAAAAAACTTTCGTATCATGAATTGTTCTCTATTTTGAATATCGATGTTTTAAAATTTCTGTAACATAAATTTTGAATCACCCTGTATATATATATACATTATATATCTATTACACTCGTAAAATGGTTTAAATGTGGGTTGCACTAATATAAGCAGTAATAAAAATATAAATTTAATTCAGCCTGGCACTGCTGTTAATAACTTTTAATAAACAAGAATAAGGATAATTTCATCTAAATGAGGTGTCAGTGATGCATAAACCTAGTGGTATTATAAAGTATATGTAGTAATTTTTTATTAGCATTAAGTCACGTAATGGACCCAAAATTTTAAGGGGTTTTGGCTAAACTTTCAACCAAAAAGTGGCCCATGGGGATTTTCCCTCTAATATACATTGTATTATGCTTAGTTACAAGAAAATAGTATGTACAAAAAAGACATTTTATTACATAGAAATTCTTTAGTCTAACTCCAAAGTCTTTAGAAAGAGATTACCCAAATGTTATAATCAACTCCTTAATTGTGCTTATTTTTGCATGAACGACTGCAAATAGTTAAAATTGTAATCTATACTTAGGTATTAGGAATTAAATCATAAGTTCCTCATCACTACAAACCCAATTTAACGTCGAATACAACTGGACTATGACAATAATAAAGAGGTTAGGTTAGGTTTAATTATAGTTTAATATGTGAAAACATTTGAATACTTTCTGTAAATTCATATTATACATTTTAATGCGGCAAATAATATGATTAGTATTCATCAAAATTCCCACAAGGACAAATTACATTTGAAGTAATTGATTGCAACAATGAACTTTCAACATTAATACGTAATAGAATTTGAATTTATATTTTATTTTATTCAATCAAAACGAATGTATTATAAATAAACCACGGCAGTGGCGTATACAAATGGAAGTTTTGGGGGATATTATACCCGCCTTTAGCACGTACGTGTTTATAATATTTATGTAAATTATTTTGTGTGTAATACAATTTAATTTTCCAATACACAAACGTCTCGATTGACCATTTTTTTGTTGGATTATTTTTTTCTTTTTATTTTAACTATATTTTAGTTTACATAAATCAATGTATACCTATATTGGTAAACAAATCCTAGATACGCAACTGAATTATGGTTTTCATTATTTTGAGCAAAGTAGTAAATCATTACAATAATTTTAAATCGAATTTAATAAATAATATAATGATGTGTGATGTGTCGAACAATAACCAGAGCATCGCCTTAAATTTAAAAACCACGTAAATTGCACTTTTGCAAAATTAACAAAAGGTTACAAAGTACAAAAAATTATAATCAAATACTTAATAATAAAGGACATTAGACTATTATTATATCCAATTTAAATTATTATTATTGTTTTGTACTTGCTTTGGAAAATTTTTAAGTTTTAACATAAAACATAGTATGATTTAACGATTAACTAAGATATTTACTTTTAACCGAACACCAATTTAATGGATATTCATACAATTTATACAAATGAGAAATATAATCATTGGATGCTGTAAAACAAAAATAAAATAAGAAATATACACTTATTTATTTGAATAATAAATTCATATCGCTTTTAATAATAACTAGCTAAAAGTAAATATTTAAATATAATATGTATACTGTATATATTAAGAAACATGTATCGTCTAACAAACGTTCAATATAACGTATTTGCGTTCAGCAGAATTCTTTTTATGTTATTATTTTTAATTTTACAATGAATTGATTCATTATCAATTTTAAAGTTCGGAATATTATCTGTGATCCTCGTTAGGTATTTTATATTTTAATGTATTTAGAATAATAAAATGATTATTACTTTTATTTGAATATATAAATAACGAATGCAACCGACGATAAAACATAGATAATATATTAATCTTACATGTAAATTGTATAATAGGAAAATTTATTGGAATTGTGTTAAAACTAACAACACAAAATGAACGATACAATGTTTAAATTTAATTACGAATAAAGTAATATTTTAATATTTCTAGCAACATTTTCTACTTAGCATCTTCAAGCATATCGTACAAACATCCTTAAATCTCGACACGTATGTTATTATTGAGATTTAAGACATTTGAAAAACACGTACATTAGAAACTAACGATCTACAATATTATGTTTATATGTTCATATACCTACATAATGTATACTTTTTTCTGCCAGTGGTGACACCCCAGAATATAGTAGGTACTTATAAACGGGGCTAGGACGATGAGCTGACGTTGGGTATTATTATTACGATAAAAATGTTATTATGTACCTATTTTACCTATATCCAACATTTCCAAATAATAATAATAGTGTCGATATTTATCAAAGCAATTATTTCAGATAAGATATCGAACCAGTACTATACATTTGTTGCTATAATTTTATATTGAATCAGTGATGTTTGTGCCACCATCGTATTTTATTTTATAATAATATAATGTTTTATATGAATAATAAATAAAGCTATCATTGTAATTATTTTTTTTTTATAATTTTTATTATTAAATTGATTATTTTTTAGACGATTATATTAATAATATAAAATATGAATAACAAATTGTAATTTAGTAAATATATTTTTTATTTTTGAACATTAATACATAATATTATGATTTAGATAACCTGTCGACCTACTAATTGTTGGCTCAACGTCGTGATCCCTTCATAAACAATATATTGATAATTACGTTGAATACATTTGTCTTTGTCATCCTGATGAATTCCACTGATTCAAAGTAAACAATTTTAAATGGTGTTCATAATTATGAAAGAGTTAAGAAATCTTAGGGACAAAATTACTGGAAACTAAGAATTTTGAAAAATTTCAACAAGTCAGTAAAAAATATCAATTTACAAAAATAACTTACATTTGAATTGATTGTGATCTGGTTCTATTGTAAAATATTTTTTTAAAAATGGCAATAATATCCTTTTGTTTTTCGAAAGATCTGAAATTAATAACAATTTAAATAATTAACGATATGTCTAATTTGTTTTTAAAAATTAAATTCATTAATATACTTTGTTCTCAACTCTAGATTCTAAATAAATATTTAATAATGATGCTATATTCTAAGCGGGGTGATTTATGTATGATATAAATTTTGTTTAAGAGTAATGTAGCGTAACTTTGAAAATTCAATAAACTTTCAAAAGTGTTTTTTTTACATTTTTTTTTTATACATATTTGAGTATTATCTATGATTATTTCAGGCTTTTATGCTGCATATTATTAGCATACGAAAAAGACATTTTTTACTATATTAATGCTGATTGAATATCTATGAATATATACTTTAAAAGGCAGTACAAATTTTTTTTTTCAAAAACAATTTATTTCTGAATTATTCCTTAAGAAATAATCAACGACATAAAAAATTCAGGTACATTTAGTTCATATAATTGCATATTTTATAATTTTCAAAATGATGATACATGAAAATAAACACTACGATTTAGAAAAATGATTATCATTGAGAATTATTATACTTACCTAATTTTGGATTTATAAATTTTGAAAAATCATCTAAATATGCTAATGAAATAGTTGATATAGTTAAATAAATATTAAATGTTTCTTATATTTTAAATTAATTCAACTATAAAAGGCTTAATAATATTTTACTCAAATTACCAATACTGACTATATCGTATAAAATAACTTACTATTTTTTTCTATCGAAGCTAAATTAAAAAATATATATATATTTATATATACAACATATATGTATAATTCTTTTAAACTTAATAGTAAAACTTCATCATTTAAAAATCTACACAAACGTCATATCAACATTGTTCGTGAGCGGGTAGTGGACCAATGTCTTACAGGATTCTCCTGTAGTCCTGTGCCAAACTTTAAATACTTATAACTAGTATTAACTAATTAAACTACTCGTTCATAAAATAAAATCATATAGATAAAATAATACAAAAAATATACCTACATTATTTTTCCCCGCCAAAAATAAGCTATAATTTTTATTTAATCCTTAACAATACTTACGTATATTAGATACTAATAATTTATTAACTTTAGCTGATTCATCTAAAATATTATATTAATTATATGTTATAATATTATCATCATTTGTAGTAATCGTGTATATTATGTTATACAAAAATTATCCTTCACGTAAACAAAATATAAATAAATATTTCAAAGGATTATAGTATTACCTAATATTTATAATATAATATGTAAAAAATAAAATTACCATTAAAACCGTTTTCTAATAAGAAGCCTGTTAATAAGGTTTAAAATAAAAATAATTAATTCAAAATAACCGAAATCATTAAAACGGAATCTTTTACATTTATAAGTTCCAATGATCTTTATAAATTAAATGGTAATTGTTGTAGTTTAATTATAGTTGTTTTGGTTAAATGTATAAATTGATTAGTTCCAATGATTACGGTACTCTGTGGATTTCAGGAAATATCTATTTCAAATTTTTGTTTTAAAAACGGGCTAAATTGTGTATCTAACCTAATATCGTTTAACTGCATTTAACTATTTAAAGTTTGTTTTATTATTAAAGTTAATTGACATATTATCAAACTAAAAAGTGATAATATTATCTATTTTCAACATCATATGTTTTGATATTTTAATATTAAAGCAAGGTATGTGTATTTTATAAATTTTAGATTCTGAGAAGTGCGATCAATGTAATGATTTTACAATGATATACATATGTATTTTTTGTGTCTATGTATAGGTTTTAGTGTAGAAAAAAAATTAATAATATTTCAAACTAATCGGGGGAAAACAATTTTTTTTTTATACAAACCCATTTTTTGATGAAACAAATTCTGTTTTTTTTTTTTTTTTTAATAGTAAAAGAATAACTATAAATTTAAGTACTTAATATTTTCATCAATTATTCAATTTATTATTTACAGCATAAAATACAATTTTCAAAAAAGTTTAGCTCATTTTATGTTATTTAATGGGTGTTTAAAATTGTTGAAAGTATTTTTAAATAATAACATTTTTGTTTATAAGAAAAACTTGAAAATTAAAAACAAGGTTCTTTGTTAGTTGTTTCCCAGTTAAATAATAAATCGAAAATATATGTAAACAAGTATGTAAGCATGTATACAAGTCACAATTTTATTTTTACAAGCTTTTTTAAGTTCAAATTTTGATGTAATCTGATATTTAAATGAAATATAACACTTCTAGTTATTTTGTTATAACATAAATATGTATATAATAATTAATAATTAGGGACTTGATATTTCCGCCACTACGTATATTAATATTTATTATAGACAATGACATTTTTAAAATCTTTAGAGTATTGTTAACATATTTATGGAACAAACCTATATTAACACTGTATTTAAACTAAAAATAACTTTTTTAACCTAACAAACCCAACTAGTTGTTTGAAAGGTTCTGTTCCAATTCCAAATATAATTATGGTTATTTTGGATCAGTTTTAAATTATAGACTTAGTATCCTAAACTTTTACAAAAAAAATATATTGATAATATATTCAATTGTATAATTAAATATAGTATTATAGTAATAATATCAAATTAACTAATATTTAATTGCAGTATAAAGTCTTACTGTAACAAGCTAAAACACGAAAATAAATTAAATCTTTAATTAATATTGAATAAATACATACAAATTAAATTTTAATAAGGAATTCAATTTAGTATTACAAATGATGATTTTAGAATTATCAAAACATTTCATTGTAACAATTATCTGATAGCTTAAATAAGTATTTAAAAAAAATTCCCATGTAGATCGAAAAATTAACATAGATAAAAATTTTAATTTTAAATATCTCAACAATGCAGGATTAAAATATTTAAAACCTGTAAGCACTCGTTTTATCTATTCCCATCCATAATACATATCACAAATAATTCTAAATATTAAGGATTTTATTTATTTTATATTTATTCTGAATAATAAAAAAACAGTACTGTACAATTTATACATGTATCTACATTTTATTAAATATAAAATAAATAAATATGTATTAAATAAACATAAAAAAGTTATTTCATTGAAAAAATGCATAGATTTAAATTAATAAACATAAAATACAACACATTTTTTTCAATTGAGATATTTTTTATGTGCACCCCCAAAAGAGTGAAATCTGTAGACCCGGGTGAAATGTAGCGCCTAATAATGGTTAATCAAATATGGTATAAGAATATGCTTAACCTTTAATGCTCAATAGAATAATAAAATAATAGTTATACTTCATAAATAATTTATAATTAATTTTTAACTCTTGAAAAATATTCTCTAATCATATTAAATACATTACATTATTATAAATGGAATTAATATAGTAATATCTTTATACTAATATATTATATTATACAAGAATTTAAAAAAACTATATTATCTGAAATACAAAAAAATTAAACTTATTGCTTAACTATTATTTACCTTGAATCGCACACCAAACTAAAGGAGTTCGTCTAAAAACTATGAATAAAAAAATTGAATATAATATATGTATTAGCAGTGTATACATTCGTATTATATTTAAATATACTAACGTAGTTAATTATGTAAAATGTTTACTTATTAAAAAATAATAATGTTAAAAAACTAGAGAATTAAAATTGAAAATTGTCTTTGTATTTCGAGTATTTTATATACATAAAACTTCTATTAATTCTATATCTATTACCCGTTTATACAATCTTTTACATACTTATATATTTTGTTTTATGATGACTTCAATATTTATCACTCACTCGTCTATCGATATTTATCGATCCAAATACTTAAAATTTATCATAATATTTTAGACTATTAAAAATCTTTTATTCTTTGTTTTTTTTAACTCGTTATCTACATAAATATGTCTTTATTCGAAAATGTTCATTAATATATCAAATAACTTATAATTATTCCTGATTCACTTGAATACTTATTTTCCATGCTTTCTTTACAATCTCTTCATGCTTTCATTAGTATTCGAAAATCTCTAGTCCCAGTCCCTCTCCAGAACTATAATCCCATAATACAACCTAATTTCAATTTACTTCAATTATATCATATGAATAAATAATGAAAATAATCAACTAAACTAAAATAATAATAAATATTATTTTATAAATTTCACCGCATCTACTCATTAGAAAAATATTAAAACTTTCTAATCCCATCTTGCAATTCATATTTACTCGTTAGTTAAAGTTTTATCTAATCCGATATTAAAATTCAAATAGTATATAATAATATACTTAAAATTTTAATAAGAAATATATTTATCATATTTTCAATGAAAAATATTAATAATAATTATTATTTTTATTTGATACTTTAATTAACATTTAGAATTATATACTTCATATACTGTATATTGTTTCATATTTTTACTAATTATTATTATAATAACTTTAAAGCATTAATAATTTATTTTATTTTTTTTTAAGTATACTTACACATCTTTTTATAACTGTTTACACTTTTATTGAATAAATTTTGAAATCCTAAAATATTTAATATATTATGAAATATTTTTTACCATTTTATTTGTGTAATACATAATTATTTTAAATTGATATACTATAAGTATAAAGAATAATAAAATATGAGATCAGGTGTGATACAACTTGCAGTAGTGTATTAAAATACTAGTATTAGATTAATTATCATATTGTGGAAACGCTCTAACAAATATTCTATTTGTACCAACCTTAAATATATAATATAATTCTATGATATTTATAATTATTAATTTATATATATATTACTTCATATATATATATATATATATATATATATTACTAAATTTTTTAAATACACAAATCAAAATAGACGTTGTCGAAAAACTCGGATATCTACTAAAATTAACTTACCAGTCACGCCTAAAATTTGAAATAATATATAAATATATGAAATTATTTTATTGTTTAAATTATTACATAACTAAACCATTTAACCTAAATTTTAACTCCACAGCCTTTCGTTATTTTTTAAATAAATTATTCTTTGAACAAGTTCAATGATCAATTCTTACTAACATTTTATTTTTTATATTAAATGATTTTTTTAAAGTAAATTCTCATTATATCAAAACTAAAATTAAAAAAAAGCATAGTTTTTAAACATTTTCTTTAGATAATATCAAAATAAAATTTTTTTAAAAATAATTTAGTTTTGGCTCACTAAAATTGAATATTATTTTATTTATTTAAATAGTTGTAATTGGTTAAAGATTAAATTACTATGATAATTAGTAGAAATATGACTATGTTTTTTTTACAAATATATTAAAAAGACATATCTTAAAATCAAATTATTGTAAAAACAATTACAATTATGATTTAAATCATGAATTATTTTCTTAATTTTGAATATATATATTTTTTTATGTAACATTACAAACACACAAAAACGAATACCAATTTTAATTATATCGAATTTTTGTTGGCTTTTAAATATTCGTTGAATCTATCTCCAGATTTTTGTTTTTACATCACAAATATGTCCATAAATGAAGAATGAAAAATCATAAAATTATCCAATGTAATTGTATTATTTATATTGTATATTTCCACTAAAGCAGTCGATAGAGATACAGATTCATTTTAACTCGGGCGAAGTTAAGTAATATACTCGTAGCTATTCATGTATTATAAAATACTTAAAATGCATTATCAATAAAAACTTAACATATGCTTATTGCTTTAAAAAAATATAATGTTGCATTTCTTTAAATTGTTCAACATTTTGAAATATACTAGATTATTTATTAAAAATTATATTTATACATAATAACCATTTTATTTTAAGAGGACGCCACACTCGCATTTGTTGTCTCCACCTTACAAACTGTACAGCATGGACAATTCGCATTCAGTAGTTCAAATTTAATGTTCTTGGTCTTAATATTAAAGTAAATTTATCTTATTACAAACTTAAAATAAAATACATTATCTGTTTGTATTTTTTTTTTTTTTTTACGATAAATCGATATATTAATTTAAAGTAATTTAAGAAGCTCCTAATATAATTAGTTTAGCAAAGCTAAAATTTACTATATTGTACGTTTGTTAGATAGAGATAATACATTCGGCCATATGGTTGTAACATCCTATTAACTATTCATTTTGATCAATTATTACGTTATATCAAATCATATATTTTTATTAATTGTTTTAACATACAATCCATACCGAAGAACAATTTAGTTTCTTTAATTTCTTCTTTTTTTTTCTTCTTCTTATCTTTTTTTTCATCTGAAAATCACAGTAAAAATATTTTTTTGTTAGAGACACTTTCATAGAATTATCTATTTTTTGTATTTTTATTAGCAGTCAATAGTTTTCTTTTAATATATTTCACTGTAGTCAATACAATAATGTTATCATTTTGAATGTATTAAATAAGTTCTATTATTATACCACAAATTATATGAGTTATACCTAATGGTTAGCTTTTATCGTAGAAAGTATATTTAATTTAAAATTCCCAGTGGTTCTATGGAATATGACCCAGAAACAATATTTCAACCATAATATCTAATACATCTTTGCTATAAATAAATATAAATATTAGCAGTGTTGAATTGTGAATGAGTGGTGATTTTCAACAAACGTTAAGTATGTTACACTATACACCATGTATAATTAATATATTATAGCCATACCTAACTATATGAAAAAATGAAATTACGGACAATACTAATGAGGTCTGGGTAAAGATATTCGTAATCAATTCTCAGATCAAACGCTGTGATTCATGAAGTGCGTTTAAAAAAAAATCTACAATGGATTGAAAAGAATTATACTGTACGATTCTAATAGGTAATCGATACTAAATATTTTAACGTGCGTATTAACTGTATTGTTACCGAAACGAATAACAATAATGATTGATGACAGTATGATTATTACTGTTTATTATTTTTAAAACAGCTAGCTATAATCTATTGATTATTAATAACAATTATTACTATTAGTTATTGTTGCAAATTGATAGATTTATTTATACAAGTATAGAATGTATAGCCATTCAACATAAATACAAAATATGTCCGGAATAAATTTCACTAAAACTAAAAATCACTTACCTACTAAAACAATGGCTGAAAATAAAAAAATTAAAATAAATACCATAATACGCAATACTATCAATTTCTTATAATAACATATTGAATTAATCATAAACTATAGATTTATTATGAGTATAAATCAAATAACAATTCTATATAACTGTATAATATTTACTTCACTTTTAGACGTAGAGTCGTCATGTCCGTATTAGACATTATTACGCTCCGCTTTATTTATTTAAAACAAACGTAGCAGTGTCTTATATATTAGTGTTTAACTTACACTTAAAAATCGTCTTTCAACACTCTTTCCGCCCACCCTCTCTGACACTCAATCAGGAGATTAGCCCCTCGAAAATTTAAAAAAAAAAGCCATTCTTTAATTGTACGGTAAATTACCAAACTTAAATATACATAACTATCGTGTAAATTTTATCACGTCCAACACATGACCCATATCGGCCTTATTTAGTTTCTATCTTCGTTAAAACAAAGTTATTAAAAATTAGCCTAAAATAACAAAATCTAAAATATGTTATAACGTAAATCGCATCGTTTCTCTGTTCGTTATCCCTTTCTCAGATGTATAGAGTAAATTAACTCCAGTAGCTCACCAGAATGGTAATAAATGTGATCATAATAAAAGAAAAAGAAAATATATATAACATTAAGACAAATTAGCTATTTTGAAAGTATTTTTTCTTTTCGAATTATCTTCAATAAACAATAATAAATAGGTATGTTTACATTCTGAAGGGTGGTAAATGGTATGATTTCATCTTATCATAATCATTTTTTTTTCAAATATGGTTTTATCACTTGGAATAATTATTGCTTATTTAATATTTTTATGAATATTAAAATATATTTAAAAAAATAAAAACGTAAAAAAAATTAAAGATTAATATTATACATATTACTTTATATTATACTATATCTATTTATATTACATTTATTTACATTTTTTTTTAAATGTATTTAATAAATATTTTATTTGTATTTACATTTTAATGTAATTATAGTTCAAATACTTACGTATATTTATCGGAGCTATTATCTTATCTAAAATAATTTAAATTTAAAATAGGTACATGCAGACAACAAATTTACAATTAAACTTACAAAAATGCATAACTAAAATTATTTACTAAATTGCATGAACATTAATATCATATAATTGCTTTGATATTAATGTTCTACTAATTAATGTGAACATACAACAAAAATGTTGAATGTATGTAAAAATAAAAATAAATATTGTGTTAACAACATATCTTCTGAATCATGTGCAATTTTTAATTAATAACTCCTATTATATTTTAAAATTGATGGTACATTTCGTTATTAAGTAATTTATATTCTTACCGTAGCAGACTAGAATCAAAATGAAACAAAAACAAAAAACAATTTGTAAACTTCAAACTTAAGCATTTTAAAACAAAGTTTAGGGTATATTTTTTTCTTTTCTTAAACGAGACATTTAAAATAATAATAAATTAAAACACTTTTATAGTCTGCGAAATATTGCGTGGCTTATAAAAGAAACAAAACTACTGTGTATTAATTATAATATACAAAAATAATATAATAATAAAACCATAATATAATGTCAGTAAAATAATAAAAGACAAAATAAAAGAATAATATATACAATAACCGTGACAATAGTGGGAAATAGTGGAGCATTGATATAGTATAGTAATACAGCGAATGAACGATGGGAGGCCACTGATCAGTGATACTCTATACAATATATTTGTAATTAATTATAGTAATTCAATTTACGTATACCAAATAATTTTTTAAAGGTGTATCAGGTAGATATTATTTTCATAAACTGCAGGTATTTTATTACAATATAAATCATAACAATTTATACCTACTCGTATGAACTGTATAAATGCATAACACCATTGATAATATAATACACTATAATAACTATATAATCATTGATAATACACACTTTTAACGCTATAAATGACATAAATTAAAAATTTCAAAGGTAATTTTTTTCCATATTGAAAATAATCTACTCAATATAGGTACTACAAAATATAAAAATAATAACGAAATGTTTTGTTTATTTACCTTTGATAGAACAATAAGGAATATATGAAGAGTTTTTGTCTGAAAAAAAAAATCAATCCATTGTTATTTGTAAGGATAAAAAAGCGCAAGTTCAGCCCTGATAATCCTTTTATTCAGAATTCAAATAAAATATATAATATAATACTCAGTCCAAAAATTAAGTAAACTACACTTAGCTCTTACTTATTGAATATGATATATAACTCATATATTTTTCAAATTCTGTAGCTAAAATATAAATATTTACAGTTAATTATAAATTAATATCAAACGAATAAAAAATGTGGACAAGTAGATACCATTCTGCTGTACTTTTAAGTGCCGAGTGGGTCATTTTAATGGATGTTTTAAATTTGAATTAGATGACATATCATTGTATATAAAAAATAATACTGAATAGATACGGTATGTCAGTCTATTTTACTAGGTATATGCCACAATATGTGTTTTGATTTATTTTTCTATTAACAATAATACGATGGGTCGATTTAATTATTACTGAAAATATTGCATTAACTTTTTATATCATAAAATGTTAACTTTTGAGTTAAAACCACCTTACCGTAGAACAATGTAAATAGGTTTTTGACATAAATAGATATTATCTTAAAATTAATCTAAATATTTTGAAAATTACATTGCGTAAAGTGAAATTTGTAGTATACATAAATTTTGAGCCCCCCCCCCCCTTCTCTACAAATAATATTTTTAATTATAACAAAATAATTAACATCATATTATTCATAACTTAAACATGTAATTTCATCCGAATTTGAAATTTAAATATCTACAAAAAATTATTATGTTTATATATATATTTTTCAAATGTTTTAGTTCCAATATGATTAAGTTAACTTAGTGCGGAATTGTATAAAATTTCAAAACCTTAATTATAAAAATTGAACTTAAAATGCATAAAAAAAAATTATGCATTTAAAATATTAATACAAAGGTAAGAACAACATACATGAGATCTTTTATTAAAAATTTTAAGAACTTTAAATATGTAGTAATTTTTTTATAGAAATAAAAACAAAAATGTTATTAAAAATTTCCCATGGTTATGAATAAATCAAAAACAGTGAAAATATTTCAAAAATTCCGTATTTTTTATAAAATAAACATTTGCTAAAAATTTCAATATTTACAGTTATTCGATTTTGAATAACAATAAAAATCATTCGGGGAGAAATAGTTATTATATAGATGGATATCCAATGACGTAAAAATGTGAACTTCTGTTATTTATATAAACTTTTTAATACATAAGGTAGAAAAATAATGAGAATTCTTGTACTAAAATTTCAAATTTTGTGTATGAATTTGAATTGAAAAACAATTTTTAAATTTTCAATATTTTGATAAAGTATTTCAAAATTAAATTTGAAATTTTGACAATTATCTTGATCAAACGTTATAAAATAATATTATGACTATAAATTGTCGATATTTTTTAACTGGTAAATAAACAATTTATGTGGAATTTCCTATTAAATTTTTAAGTATTTTTACTCAGTGATCATTTTTAATTGGCATTTATAAAAAAAAGAACTAAAGAATTTAAATATGTCTATAATCAGCTCAAAAAAGTAAAAATATTATGAAAATTATACTATGTTTTGAAAAATAAAAAAATATATTCAATTTTATCAAAAACTAGTTTTTCCGTAAAATTTCTCGTTTTTCTGTTATGTGTTTGTTTTTTGCAATTAATATAATATTGAAATATTAAAATTTACCTCTTTAAATAAAACTAGATTTAATTTATCATCCAAAATCCTTCTCAAAGTTGAAAATCGAACAATTTTTTTAACTATTTATTTTGTATACAAACACATATATATATATATATATATATTATTGTTAAATCAATCGTTCATCACTTTGTTTAAAATCTTCTATTATAATTAATTTTAAGTGGAAATTAAAAAAAAATATATTTATTTAGAGTTTCTTGCAGATATTATTTTATATTATGTAACCGATTATTAGCTTGTAACATTTCTTAAGCTATAATTGTATTTAAAGTTTATTCAAGGAATAACGTACCTATTAAAAACTCTTACACAGATTTTAATTAAGTATTAATCAATCAATAACAAATTATGAAGGCGTCAAGTTGAATCAATATATTAATATTTGAAAATATAATTTAAAATTATAAATAAATAATATCCATGCCATTAGTATATACCTGTCTTTGGTTTCTTATCTGAATCACATTCTAAAACGGTAATAAATTAATATTAAACACAAAATTTAACTTATCTTAATTTATAAAATTTATATATTTCATAATAATAATATTATACGCAATATTTCCGACTATTCCGTACATACTTAGTGAATGAATCAGTGAGTGGGATAGAATACCTATTTCTCTTTATGTAAATGCGGGATTTTAAAGATACTCACGGTATTTATCTCATTAAATCTTAAATTTTAAATTTTAATATAATAATAAATACAGAACGAGAACTTTTAGGATACAACACGATCACATAAAGAGTTTTACCTGATAAAATCACAACACAATTACGCACCAAATAATAAACTATGTTTAATTTATGTGCAACATAAGATAATAAAATATCAATGAATGAGTAGTTTTAGGCAATGGGACCACGTTTCTGTGATAGGTAGTTACTAAGTATAATTTTTTAAATACAAATAAATAATAACAAAAAAAATTATATACGTTCAATTTAAAAATAAAAACAATTTTTAACCAAGCCAACGATGATAATTTGTTATCATAATTATAATTTTTATTGTGTATATTATTGTTTTTTATGTTGTACATAAATTATACATTGTACCTATTTACACATATTATTTGGTGCGAAATTGTGTTATAAAAAATCGGGTCAAAAATCGAAAAAGTGGCGCAACCATGTTGCAGTGGAATTTTTATTCTCCAAAAAAATAGCAAATATATAGATATCTACTTCTCTCATTGATATTCATTTATTTCAATTCAATTTATAACTTAAAACCATCATATTTCTACTTAATCAACACATTTTTTTTAGTATTTGAATTTTTATTTAAATTTTTGAAATGCGTTTTTTTTAATTACGAAAATATTAAAAAATAATTACTTAAACACCGCAAAGTAATTACTAGGTTTTTAATAACTGAATTTAAATTAAAGACAAAGAATAAAAAAATATTATCAGTTTATTTTAAAATATATTGAGTATTAGTTGTATAGATATAATTTATAATAGCTAAATTAATGTTCTATTCTATAAAAAATATGTTTATTTATTTTTAAGCCTATACTGAGAAACTTCATAAAATTATTATAAAATTAATGAATTTTTATGATGCTCAGCATATAAAATATGCATTGTAAAATTAAATTTTGAATCTAATTAAATACTAATTATTAAAATTAATACTTTTCTATTTGTTGTAAAAAAATTTTAACAGTCTTATTTATGTATTGTTGAAAAAAAATGTATTTAATTTTTGTGAAATACAAGACACAAATACTTTAGTAATTTACCTATAATCTCACACCATGTTTCTGGTGGTTGCATTTGTTCTAAAAAAAAAAACCACATTTTAATAAATACTTAATTATATATATTATTATAGTTTTATGATATTTTAATATATATATATAATGATAAATATAATACGAGTAAAAATATTCAAAAATGAAATATTTAAGTGTTAGTTATAAAAATAAACGCTATAATTCAGATTCAGTCTAGACATTTTTTTATAATACAAATTACAAAAACGTTCACACTTTTTTTATTATTTTGCTTCACTTGCAATAAACTTTGAATAGGAAAGTATATATATCAAAATGTTAATATACCTACAAATAAAATTATTAAATTATCAACAATATTTTTAATTTACAATTTATAAACTATAAAACTAACAATATTAATGCACAAATTTGATACAATAAAGTATGTATTGAATAAATAAATTATTTAAAAACGTACAACTAAGTACATAATAATTCTGTTTTATTTATTTTAATGGTATGCTAACAAATATATAATATGTAAAAATGTAGAAAAAATATTAAATAAAAGTATAAGTCTACTTTCGACGTTTTAAATTAAAATATCATTAATATAGAAATATTATAAAACATGTCTATATGGCATGGACATTTTTACTAATTATGTTCTTTAATCAATAGATATATGGGTATCTATATAATGATATCTTTAAATATAAACACTCGAATTCTTGAAAAGTTTTTTTATTATAAGAAACATTTTTATATGATTTGAAGTCATCGCAAAAGAATATATTTTATATTATTTTTATTTTTAAAATGTATTTTTAATTTCTACTTCTTTGAATAGCGTATATATTTTAATTTCATGTTCCTGAGCAGAATATTTTCCTGAAAGTATACAAAAATTGAATATCGATTAAATAAGTTGTAAATATTAAATGGTAATCAACAAAATATTGGGGTCCGTTATTACTAAATAATACAAATGAACTACTCGTTAAAATTACAAAACTCAAATTATATATGAAATTCTCAGTATATTCTATTTTGAAACACGAAATTAAAAAAAAATATAATATGTTGCCATTCAAAAAATAAAATCTTAAAAATTACAATGATTAAAGTTCAATTTTTAAATAATTTATTCTAATAATAACTTAAGATTATCTTAAAATAATATTTCTAAAAACTTTTAATTTTTTCAAAAATGGAGTGTTTATCTTTTTAAAAAATAACGCTTTAAACCATTAAAGATAAAAATAATTTTTTAATTAACAAACATATTAGAAATAATATGTTATAGGTACATACCGGGTCTTCTAACAAAAGATTTAAGATGGTTCACATATTTCTGCCCATAAGCTAAAATGTATATGTGAACAATACATAATATGTTATTATAATTATGTATTATCATAACTTCATCACGGTAAAATAAAGATATTGAAACAATTAAATTGAAATATTTTAAATTCATTTTGTTGTGTTTTTGAATTTTGATTATAATTAAAATCTTTTACAGCTATTCTTTAATATACATGTAGTCGAGATTGAACAAAATCTTTATTCACAATCGTCAATATACAAGTCCGTATTTAAGAAGGGTTAAGTAAGGATTCAAATCCCCCCCCAAAAAAAAATTATTAAACTATAAATAAAAACTAACTGAAAACTTTATTTTTAATTGTAGAACTACAATTCATGCATTCAAACTATTTTAACCTCTCTCCTCCAACCACCGAAAATTTATCCTGAATACATGCTTGCCAGTATAACTATAGGAAGGTGCTTAACTCCCTTACATAGAAATGTTTAGTCTCACTATACGTTTTTACTTTTTAGACCCATCTGGCTTAAATCCAAATTATCGCATAACAAAAAAATAACAGTGAGTTCAGTAACAATGGGTAAAATAACTAATAATCACAGAAACTACAGACTGCCACAACTCAAAATTCATCAATGAACTTTAAAATAGTAAAATCTTAGTCTTTGTAGAACAGCACGTGAACTCGCTGGTTTGCGTTTCATACCCGTATTTATAGGCACGATCTCGTCTCTCACGTCGATAACGCGTCGACGCTCGGCGGTGCTCGGCGGTGCTCGGGTAAACACTGCATTGCACTGGGAGACCTCGGCGGCTCTGAGGAAAGCCCAATGCTTAGCGTAGGCGGTGGTTTTTGTCGTTCGGATGAAAATTCCAACGTCGCCTCACGTCGATCGTCGTCGCGGGCGCGATGGTCGCGACTTATCCTTTTTGATTCTGCCGGTGCTTGCTCGATTGGTTATAACTTATAACCAGGGCTCGGGACTTATAGCACTTAAAATCATTAAAATAAGCGCTTAAAAAAGCTCTTAAAAACATCATTATAAGCACTGAAATAAGCATTTAAAAAACTTGAATTTGAGCAAAATATTTAATGAAAAAAAAAAATGTATTGATACAAATTAAAAATGATTAAAAAAAAAAATATAAATCTTTAAATTATAAAAAAAATCAAATTTTATTATAGGAGACATTTTTCCTTATTGCTTAAAGATTTTCCAAAAGATTTTCTTCTACGTCACATGTTTCGTCAATCGACACCCAAATTTTATTTTCTCTTATTTCCATTTTAATTTTATCCATATTAGCATTAAAAATAGCATCAATATAACCTTTACGTAATGTTGCTTCCATAGGAATATTTTTACCAGTATATTTCTCTAAAAATGCTCGAAATGTATTGTTAGAAAGCTTGTTTAAGGGAATATTAGCAGATACCATTGCTTGACATAAATCCATGTTAAAATCGGATTTTGCTGAATTTTGGTTAGTTAGTAGTTGCTGTAATTTTCTCTGTTTTTGATCATTCTGACGTTTGACACTCTTTTGATGTTTCTCGGTTTTAAAATATTGGGATATATTATATTTTTTTTCAAATTTAATTTTTATTTCACACACTTTACAATATAAGACATGCCCGTCTGTGGAAAAAATGTCAGATCCAAATTCAGTAATGTATCTTTTTAGAGAAGCACTAGTTGATAATTTTTCTTTTCCCATATTAATTTTAAAACTCGAACACAAACGACGACGAAAAAATACGGTGAATGTCGAAGTATTAGGACACATACAACGACGAAAGAAATACGGCAACGAAAACAACGCGACGAACGTGAACGATAACCGACTACTAAATAACTAAATTCGGATATCAAAACATTATTTGTATTTAATTACTATATTTATCACGATTGTAACCCCAGACGATCAAATAATATTATTTTTATAAACTAATAAACATGAACTCAATTATTAATTCCCCAAAATCCAGTTCTATTTTGAGCGTTGGAATATTTTTGTTAACCCTACAATAATGCCGCGGAAGATGACGGACTAAGCGATAACATAGATAAAATAAGAATTATTTTTAATTTAAAATCTTTCATAAATTCATAAACAACATTACAAGAACACCCATAAAAAATAGAAAAACTCGTCATAAAAGCAAAAATAATCAGAAAAACTGGATATAAGCATCTTTTTGAAAAATCGTTGAAAAAAGCAAAAAAAAGCACTTTCAAATTTCATAATTAAATGTGTTGTAACATGACATACACTTCCATAGCACTCTGCTACATTTTAAGTCAATCCATAAAAATAAGTAAATGCTTTAAGTCCCGAGCCCTGCTTATAACGTTGTAACCACCTGGTCGGTATTAGTAATCCATTATAATATGTGCCCTTTTAGCTCATCGCGACATTTAACATTCTTACGCGTATATCCAAACGTTATGGTATACCAAATAAATAATAATCATATTTTATCAATAACAGATCGATTGGGTAAGTTTGCACATGTCGTGCCTTATTACGACAACAGCACACTAGACAGTGCATAGCTTTGCTGTATACACTTCTCGACGTCAATAACGAACAAATATGCGACGTTTATTCGCGACGATCGGTATGCTATAGGACGCCGCCCTTCTGTGTCTGGAAACCTCGTGTGTTGTGCATCAAGTACTAGCCGAAATCATGTTGATATATTTTTATAAAAATCGGTATATAATCAGTGCCGGATTAAATGTTTCACGGGCCTTAAGCAAATAAACAGACAGGCCTAATTGGCCATAAGAAGAAAAAAAAGATACTAACTACAAATTAAAAAAAAAATTCATTTTTTAAAATTTTATTTATGAATATAAATAATAAGTGTCAAACACATTTTTAAATTATAGTTGAATACTAAAATATATGTATATTTATTATAAAATTAATCACTGTCATCGTCGCAACTGATCACTTGTCTCTCCTCTTCATCTATACATAATTCTTTTTTTCTAGATTTTTTATTTGAAAAAGTTCGAATGACATTATCCAAGTCTAGAGATTTTACAAATTCACTCTCGATGCTCAAAATTCCAAGATCCTGTATACTATTTTGTGATAGTGAAGATCGTAATACGATTTTTAACAATTTTAATCGGGAAAAAGATCTTTCACCAGTACAGTTGGTACACATAAGAGAAAGATATAATCTTAATAATCTTTCAACATTTGGAAAACTCTCAGTAGATAGCCGATGACGGATAAAAACGAAATATTTTGTTTTATAGAAATAAATGTGTATATAAACTGTATAATTTTAGTGAATTCAATTGAAATCTGTATGTCAGCCGATTTTTGTCCCCAATAAACAGCCTAATAATTTGGTAAAATATTGAGCCGAAGGCGGGTCTAGTCTGACCATCGACTTAATGTGCAAATCTACAGATTTTAAATTTTTTCAATACAAAAAAAAAAATTACGGGGTGAATTTTTTCGAGGACCTTAAACAGTGCTTAATTTGATTGTAGGTTAATCTAGCACTGTATTATATAATAGCGAAATGCACCAGCATTTCACATTTTTTACATAAAAAAAACACTTGTGGTGAGCACATTGACTCTACATATGCTTTTCGAAACAACATTTTTGTTTATAGCAGCGTACGTTTTTTAAATCTATCCAATTAATCGCCGAAGTCAAAATTCAAAGCTGCCTTTTTCCATTCATGGCGTTTTCACGTTAGATAAACTCTAATTTTCGTGAGTTATGTTGAGTGGAATACAGTAATATTTAGAGTCATGTTGGTATAATTTTGTTTCATAATTTGAGGTATTGCAGCCGTAATATGTGCTTACCACTTATAGTTAGTCGTATATTTTATAATGGAAATATTTTACCACAATATGCCAAAATCATATCAAGTCTTGCATTCACTCAACAATTGCAGTGAAAGACCGTGAATCGAACTTTTCGGATTTAAGAGAGTATTTCAAATTAACCAGTTGTATTCCCTAACGGCTTAGCCAACATAAGGAATACTAATTAGAATACAAATTGAATAGCTACATATATCGTTCATCGTCGTGTTTCATAATTAACGTATATAGTACAATTTTCAACACATCTTATTACATATAAATCTTGTCTGCACGACCCAATGGAACACAATGTAATATGATGTATAGTCATGTAATAAACTTGTATGCATTTAGAGGATTTTCCGATTTCATTAAACCATTAAAATAAAAATTATTAAACAATTTAAATATAATCTAAAATATTTTGAAAAAATAGTCATTATATTTTTATAAAATATTATTTAAAAAATGTTTAGATCAACTAAAATTACAATAATTATAATCATTAATTAAACCATATTAAAATATAAGAAACTTTAAAAAAATTTATTAAAATGATAACTTACAACTTAATTTTTCAAAATCATTAAATTCATCTAAAATCATCGAAATTTTATAATTATTTACAAAATAATCTCCTAGAGATAGTAATAAATTTAAATTATTTATGTTGTTGCTTAAATTTTAATACTATAAACTGAGTAATTTTAAAAAAATCATTGATTAAACTAAAAGCTCTACTCAGAGGATATTAGAAGCTATCCTCGTAAAAAGCCTAATGCCTGTCCGAGTTCAACCTATGAGAGTTTAGTATTGACATAACGCAACGTACAGTATTTACACTTAGTTCTAACAACACGCGTATTGTACACTACTGCTATATGACGTTATTATGATTCGCATTGAACCACAGTCAATTCAATACTATCCTTAGCGTAGCAAAAATAACGGCAATAGAGCAGAAATGAACGAGATAACCAACTATATTATGTTTTTATACAAGAAAATAGAATTATAATTGTTCATCGGTCTAATAATATTGAGAGGTACATTAATATTACGCATGTACAATGTACACACACTTATATATGCCGGAGCATAAATCACTAAAAATTAAACTCATTCGTGTATGTATATGTAAACATACATTAAAAGCATAATAGTTAACACGTCGTCATAAACATATACACATAAACGCACAAACACGTATAGCAAGCAATGGAACTAGAAACATCACAGTCAACGCTTCGATTTATTTTCAACGCGTAGTATTGCAGTCGCCACATTTATTTCTCCTTTTAAATTACTGCACCATCAACTTGATTGTTTTAAAGGCCTTTGAATACTTATTTAATCTCACCGGTGATTCCACAGCTCCGCGTTTTTTATTCTACTACATTGTATACGTTAATTTTTATCGGTTGTTATGATAACGTTTTTAGAATAACGTTTATTTTTGACGAATTTAAACAAATTACAAAATATCTTATTTA
Organism: Rhopalosiphum nymphaeae; assembly: GCA_036289425.1. NCBI lineage: Eukaryota > Metazoa > Arthropoda > Insecta > Hemiptera > Aphididae > Rhopalosiphum > Rhopalosiphum nymphaeae. The sequence goes on along the minus strand of JAZAQC010000013.1, from coordinate 32,467,278 downwards.
TAACGACCACGGGTCATATAATTGACGGTTTATGATAAAGATAATTATTTTTAATACAAAGCAAAATATTAAGCGATCCGTATCAAATTATATGTGGCCATTAATAATATAAGTTCAAAAACATACTTTGAAAAAGTAAAAACGAAAATACCTACATGATTTTTATTTAAAAAAATAAAAAATATATTACAAACTAAACTAACAGTTTTTTACAATATGTATCTAATAAATATTAATATTTAATAATATGCATTAGAGTTTAGAGTAAACATTTAATGATTAAAATTTAATATTTTAAATATTACTTAACTATAAGCATACTTTTTTTTAAATGTTGATTGTATGACCTATTTTCCTTAGCCACTCGAATATCATAATACAAGATATATATCTTCCTTGTCCTTGCACTTAGTGATAATCTATGTCTAATTATTTGTCTATGTTTATTAGTATAACATATACATCCTATATGAGTTAAAAATGATACATTTCTGTATTATTTTATTGTACCACTATATTTATACTTGACAATGTACCTTGGACTTCTAGTATTATCTTTAGTGTCACCTGTAAGATGTATCCTAACTAATACAAATGGAATAAGTCTTAGTAGCGAATGACCTATTTTAAACAAACTAAACACGTTTTTATCTTAATTACGTCTACATGGAATGTATATATTCATTTAGAACCTTACCCTGGAAAGTATTGAGAATTCAAACTCGAATGCCAGAAAAATATGCATCCGTCAAGAATTGAATATTTACCATACTTTATTAGTAATCAGCTAACGTACACCTATTTCAATTAACTTTTCAATAAACTAATTTACTTACCAAATTTTTTTTCAACTCGTTTTTTGACTAAAACAAATTAAATTAAATTATTTTTCTTAATCTAACACTCTAATTATAGTTACTATGTCACAAACAAAGAAGTTTTTAATCATGCAATGTATACGCATATATATTGCCTGTGCTTAAGCTACCTTACCTCATTCAGTATTATTTTAATATCAATAAAACAAATTCATTATTATTTTCCTAGTTTACCAGCCCAAAATATATACACGAATTGATTAGATTACAATATTATAACTAGACAGTTACATTTTGCAAACAATATATCTTATTAATATGTTTGAAATCGGAACAAATGAATGATTGTCTAACTATTTTACGAATTTGGTTATATAATGATATGACATATGATGCGTTTTTTAATTATTAAATAAGAGCTCAATTTTTTTCTACAAAAATTACAGTATCTTTGTATTATATTAGAAACTAAGCAAGGCTTTCTGTTGTTTGATATGTCCCTTAAGACTTTAGTTTTTCTGCCATATACGACACCATACCACATGGTGGAACCGATCTCGATGGTAGGGATCAATAATGAGAAGAATGGTTTTGTTTATTCGCTGGACAGAGCATTGTTCATGAAACTTATTAGTAATTGCTAATGAAATCAAGAAAAACTTAAAAATAACTGCAAAGAAATGTAAAAAAAAAGCGCCTGTTTATAATTTAATACTTTTGGTAAGCCAAAGTTCACTTAAAACCATTTTTGGAACCAAACGGCTTATTAATTTATAATTTTAAAACACTTGTTTCTCGGCACATTTCATCAGACTATGAAAGTCTATAGATAGTGTCTGAGTCTGGCTTAAACATTTGCACCGTAATATACATCTTAAGCATCAGAAACTATCATATTAACTTCATAATAATATAGTATTGTAACTATTTGAATAAACTGAAACTTACGGTCATCGGATACATTAAAATCAGTATCTTTGTCTTCTACTTCTAAACAATTGGAATTATAAATTAATGATGGACAATTTTTTTTCAATTTTGATTGAAAATGTAATATATATTCATTTGTTGTAACAAATAAAAATCAAACTTTAAAACTTTCAAATTTAGTGGTGTTATTTTAGTATCGACTCAAGTCAATATTTACTATGTGTAAGTTATAAGTTAAATGATTAAGAGCAAATATTCTAACGGTAAGCACTCTTTATTTCAGACAATATATTCTGAAAAAAATGCTGTGTAACTATTATTTTAATTAGATGCAAAATAATATTATACTTCCCACCCCCAAGCGGGCATACTTTTGAAAAATGTATTTAATATTTAGCCTAGTATTTTATTTTAGACATTATAAATAGTTATTATTAGTATTATATAATAAACAAATAATCTTATATTAATTAAATTAAAATTAATTATATAATTTTGTTGATTACATTAGTCAGCTATTCTCGTTACATATTGCATAATAAGTAGTATAAATTATAGTACCTACTACTTCATTTTTAATAAACGATATTTTTTGTGAAAATGACTACGTATAAGGTATAAATATAAAACAGTCATACTAATTGTTTATTTTTTTAGTTAAAATTCATATTATTATTTTAATTTAGATTAAAAATAAACAAACGAAGAAAAATCCATTATGCAATTTATTTATATATACATCAATACACATCAAAATATTAAATTTAAAATATAAATTTTTTTTAAATGAAAAATTACAATGTGCAAAAACAATGGCTCGCTATAATACTACTAAGACTATCACTTCTATTTTAAACCCCGTGATTTCCTTAAATCATGCATTAAATAAAATTTAGATTTTTAGAATATTTTTATATTTTAACAGATAATATTTTAGATTTAAAACGGAGTGATGAATGAATTGATTTTATCGTGATGTATTTTTCTGTGTGCGTATATTTGTGAGTACACGATAAATTATCGATAAAATGCTTCAAAAATGAAGGGTAGTTTTGCATATCTAATTGAATATAGTTTGTTCTTTAAAGAGGCCAAACTTAAAAATTCCTAGTACTTACTTTTTATAATTGGAAAAAACAAACAAGGTTAAAAGGAATTTTCATGCAAATCCAATTATTGTCAAAATTGATTTTATTTTTTTGATGTAACTCGAAAATGAATAACGTAGATACTTGACGTTTTCACCAAATGTTTATATTATTATTTTAATTATAAGATAAAATTTTCAAAAAAAATTTTATTTTTTTTTTTTTTTTATAATTGACGATTAAAAATTATCTGCTGGTTAAAAATTCTTGAAAATATAATACGAAACTCCTCGTAAACTGTTAATTTCTTAAATTAAAGTATTTTATTGACAACCTATCGTGTACTCATACACAAAAAAATACATCATGATAAAACCAATACATTCATAACTTTGTTCAAAATCTTAAATAAATAATAAGTAATAACAAAATGAAATAGGTATATCATTTTAAACGTAAAATGTGTTTTTCTTTTGATTAGTAAGCGTAGACAATACATCCAGGTACAATGTCCTCTTATTAAACAAGTGGATACATTGAAAAATTCCAAAAACCAATGGGAACTAATGGATAATAAGGAGTGAATTATTTACATTGTATCAAAATATAGGTTTTAACTTATTATTCTGTTATGAAAACAAATTTTACAAATATTATATCAATATTGTTAATTATATCATAAATGTGGCATACCAATATTAGCAATTTTAAATGCAAGATTTTGGAATCCTGTAGGTTCTAAAAAAATTAAAATTGTAAAACTTTCAGTAATATAAATTAAAAACAGCAGATTCTATAAATAATAAACTATAAACTTCGTACAGGTTATCAGAAACTCCAACATTATAATATAGTTAAAGTATAGCAATGTTGGTCATTCGATTAAAAAAAATATTAGATACGAAAATTACCTGTATAGTAATTACCGAATTTGTGACTCTATTAACTATTAATTAAATATAGATAAAGGATACAATAAAACTTACTATCTAATCCATCATTTTTTAGAAATTCTAATAAACATTTTGGATAATAACAATTTTAATAATTTAATATAAAGTTTAGTTATTTAATTATTAATTAATTAAATTTAAAAAAATAATTTTATGAATACAGAATAATTAACCATAAAAAGCTCACATAACTGGAATCTGTAATCTTACCCATGCATAATTGTTTTTCACCTAAAACATAAAACAATAAGCACCATATTAAAAATAGTGTCTTCATTATTGTTTGATTTGTTGTTTATTCAATGACAAAAATATGGATTAATGAGCACATTATACAGTTCGCGGACTATGGTAATTATTTAATTGCACATATATTGTAGTATAAATTAACGGTTATCTGAGTAACAAAGTGTTGCACTTGGCGTACAAATACTTAAATTGTTTATATTTATTTATTTTACTTAAAATTGCATTGACATAAATGAATAAAATATAAATATTACATTTTGACAAACTTATTTAATTTTTTTTTTTTTTTTTTATATTCCTAAAACTATTCTAAAATAATGAGATTGTATTTATTCTTGTAGAGAACGTAAATTAATTACAAAGGTATTATCTTTCATTCATTACTTGGAACTTAATTAATGTAACTTTATTATAAAATGAATAATTACCATTAACTTTCCGATAAAAAATAACAAATACTATTACAACCCCGATCAATAAATTGTATTTAAAAAAAACCATTTTAAATATTTTAATTTGGGTATTAATTATTATAAGTAACTATTATTATTTCTAACGAACGACTAACATATAATTTTATATTTTTTCAGAATTTTAATTCTTTTTTATAACACATTTTCTACCTAATCAACTGTATACACAAATAACAAAACGTGTATTCTTATCATAACTTAAATTGCAAGTTGTGTTATGGCATATGTTTTAAATTACCAAATATTCTAACATTTTACAATCAAAAAGTCTACTGTAGTTTTAAAACTATTAATGGATACGTCAACTATCTTAACTACAATATTATCATGATAATTTTGAGTAATCAAGTGGCAAATCAAGAGAAAGTTCTTTGTTACCCCTTCCTCTAAATTCATTTTTAAAGTTTTAATGATATTTTTAATTTAAAAAATTTGGCAAGTCAATATTATAAAATATTAAGTTTCAAATCTATATATTATTTAAAATTTTATCCGCAATAGCAAGAGTACAATACTGCATGTGAAAAGCTGCACAAGACAACCGATCGGGTTTGCAAACAGATTATACTGTCATGTATAATTTTTGTACTTAATAGTTTATTTTATATTCAGATTTCTTACTTTCTAGTCGTCTTTGTCTTTGACATTCTTATCCCAAACCACGTGTTTTTTGTGACTAATAGCTACATATAAATTGCGTGCCATAACTCAAATTTTAATTGATTTGCGTTAATTTTGTATTGGTTGCAAACGAATTACATACCCGATTTTTATATTATACAATCCTAAAATTTCCCACACTATTTTGCCATACTTGGGACTATTACCAAAAAATCTTATTATTATTTTATTTTAAATGTTAATGAAGAAAATGTCAAATTAAAATAGTTTGAATGTTTGCTATCTATATAATATTATGCACTACCTATTATTATAAAATAAATGTGTGCAAATGATATAAATAAATATACATTTTGATCAAACTTTTCACTAAATTCCTTTAATAAATTTGGAATAATATAAACATGCATGTTATTGCTATATAAATTATTATTTTTAATAATCACTATCCCATTTGCCAATAAGTTATAAAAAGTATAAAGGGTTCCGTATTTTTATTTATTCTAAGTTAAATTGTGTAAAAAAAAATCTGCAAATATGCAAAAAGTATCAGGGGGCACCCGGGTTTGAACCGGGGACCTCTCGATCTGCAGTCGAATGCTCTACCACTGAGCTATACCCCCGCCACGTCTAAAATGGATATTTTTAACTTATTTAAGAGAATCTCGGTACATATATAATTCAATCATAAACTTTACTACACGAAGACTAATCTTAATAAAATTACCAAATGGAAACACCACTAATCAACATATAAAAATGAACGATGAACATAATCTAACAATTTATTACAAGGGTATATTATTGAATTCAAATATACCACATTCATTGTCATTACAGCTAATACCCAATCAATACTTACACATACTTAGATACCTACTATAAAAAATACAGCACATTAGTTTACACTTTCCTACCTTTTTTAGACTAAGTAAACATATATTAATTATAATAATTAATATTAAATTTTAAATTGTAATAAATAATTACTCAACTAAAAATTTGATTATGAAATAAACAAAATATTAGAATAATACATAAACGTGGTTGAAGATAGATATAGCTATCTTTAACTTCAATCTTGTCAGTGTTATAGTGTGCAGGTGTAATAGAAAAATTGGATATTGATTTATCATTCATGACGACTCAAACAGAATGTTAACACAAATTTACCACTTTAATTTAATTAACTAATTGTAATTCATATTTTATTTATATTTACTTTAAGGTAATACAAAAATAAAAATAATAACAAAGCACTAATGGCATACTCAACATTTTGAAATGAAATTTTAATTCAAAGGGGTGTATTGGAGCGTATACGGTAGTATACGGCGTATACTCATAACAATATTTATAAAGAAATGCGTATACGTGAAAAAATATTCATTTTATGGTATTTATATTACTATATGGTTGGTAAATGTTGAGTATACGGTGAATGGTGACAAATGGAAAAGAGTATATAATTTTATTAATTGTATTTAAAAATTTTAAATTGATTTTTTAAATTCTATTATATAAAATTAAAAATAATATAGGTACGGTTGAATATTACTTATCAGGTCGTATTATACGGTATACAAGCGTGGTATAATCGAATATAATATAATTTTTACGGCTATTATTGATAGTACTATTTATATTCTACAACGGTACGTATGTTTTATAGTTTTATTTATATCATTTTTCAAACGGAGCAGGAAAATTTTTTTGAGATACCTACATATTAAAAAATATGGCGTACCTACCTATACTCAAGACATTATTCACCAATACATCCCTGAAGGTACCGATAGTAGCAGTAATCCCATAATAGCTATGCAATATACCTACATAATACATATCAATTATCATCATAATGTCTTTAACATAAAATAATATTCGCTTTTTTACCAATTTATTTAGCTATATTGCTAATATTTTAAGTTAACATCACCAAATATTTATTATTTATTATTATAATTATGGATATAGTACACATTATGAAAATTGACGTCCTATATTAAGATTTCAGTACTTACTTCGACTTCTAGATTACTATAATAATAAGGTGAAATGTATGTGCTTAATAATTGAATTAGAATATTAAAGTTGTATTTACACACATGGTACGACACACAAGGGTAAGATAATCATTGTAGAATAGTAGAAATAGTTAAAATATTATTTTTTTTAACATTGAAATTTCAATACATGTGCATATACTTTTTTCCAGCTGATTAATAATAAATAAGCAATAAAAACAAATTTTGTTTATATTTTTTCATACTATTACTTATATATTAAAATCATCATCATTTATAAGTCATAATTATTTTTTATTTAAATTTTTTTCATTTAAATACCATAGTAACCATTAAAATACGAGTATATTAGATGACAGATGTTCAATAAATAACTTTTCTTGTTTAATTACTGATTAATATTCTTAAATATAATTTTATGTTTATTCTTGTACTAAATAAAAAAATTATAAGGAAATACTAAACTTAAAATGGAAAATGAAGATTATGAAGCAATAACATTTAACAATGTCCCAGTAAAAAATTTAATTGACTCTAGAAAATATTGTGATCAAAGAAAAATATTAGAAAATAAAGATAATTTTATAATTGATGGTAAAGCACGAAATAAAATTATGTTACTTTTAAGTATTACTTTATAAAATGTTTTAATTTTCTGAAATCTATTATGTATTCAAAATCCTTTATTTTATAGACATTTTTTTTTAAATTTATTACATTTAATAGGTTCTGAACGGAACAATAAATGTCTCATACAATGATATGTGTATTTATTTTTATCAGTTCTCTTGTTTTGGAGCAACAAAAATGATTCAATCTTCAACTTTGAAAGTGGGTTCTAGTAGGAAGTTAAATCTATTTGTTACTTATATAAATACTTAGTCAGAAAAATTGAAAAAAATATACGGAAAAACGTGAATACCTCTTTCAACAAATACCAGTTTTTGACAAAATGTATCATGTTTTTTGTTAAAAATCAAAAATTTATAATTATACATTTGAAATTTTCACTAAATATTTCTATTAGTATTTTAAATAAAAATATTATCATTTTTTAAATATTTCACATTTTTTTAAGTTATCCAACTTTGAAATGTTTTACTTTTAAATTTTTTGATTAGGTAATGTTGCTTTTTCTCTAAACCAAAAAGCTGGAAAATGTAATATAAAGTTTTTCTTAAGTGGTTTCTATAACAATAAATTATATTCGAAATACACATAGTTCTTTGAAATCTACTAAACAGCTAGGTAAATTTCCTAATTTGTATCGTTAAATTCAAGATTATTTAGTCTATGCTATTGAATATTGTTGAATTGTATTAAATAATTTTGAATTATAAAAAAAGTTATAGTCTAATAAAAAAACAATATCATAAATAATAAATTAATTATAAAAAAGTTAATTTTTCTAAAATATTAATTAGTAAGTATAACTAAATGAACAAAAATATTGTTCTTATCAACAGAAGATTGGAATCATTTCAGTATTTTTTTTCTTTTAATATAGGTACTGTAATCTATAACAAATATTACTAACATTTTATTCCAGAGCCATATAAAAAACTAAAATCTACTAAGATATATAACTTAGAATTGAGTTATTGAGTACTGATGAAATGAAATATCTTTAACAAATGGTATTTAATTAAAAGTTTGCCTCCTAAAAAAGTTGTACCCATAAAACTAATTTCTATCTTTTAAATTAGTTAGTGACTCTATTTGAAGGTTATTTCAATTAATATTTTGTAGTTCACGATGAAGCATCACGAAACAATATTGAAGCAGAACATGAAAAAAAAGAAACTGAAGATTTGGATGAAAATTTAATTATTTTAGAAAAAGAAGAAAGAAAAGTACTTAGAAAATGTAATATATGGAGACGCCAAAATATCGATAGGTAAAATTTATATTATTCTATGATTATCTTTTATAAATATAACATCACAACGAAACTTTTAACATTTTAAATTAGTATCAACAATGCAGTGGCTAAGCGAAAGTGTCAACAAAAAATGATCGTACAACAACCTGTTGTTAATAAAATTAAAAACAGTGAATTTGAATTAGGCAATATTATGGAAGAATTAAAAAACTTTATAGAAGGAAAATGTTTAATTTTCGATACAAATGAACATGAACGTAAATGGAACGACGAACATGTCAATCAGGAGAGATTATCTGAAATTAAAAATACTTTAATTGAAATAAATAAAAAAAGTATGGACATTTATGATGAATTAGAAGAAACTAGTAACAAAGAAGATATACTAGTAATACAAGAAGATATTGTTTCATTAAAAAGTAAATTTAAATTAGTTTAGTATAGCAAAAATATAAATTATTATAAATATATTATTTTAAAAGTCAAAACTCCCATTATTTTGTTAAAATTATTAGGAAAAACAAAAAATAAATGTTACTCGAAAGGAATAACCTTAGATCTAAATTTGAATGTTAGCAATTCCTATAGATACATAGTATAGTTTTAAAAATATTTTGAATCTTTTTGAGTTATTTATAAACATGAAAAATTATCAATTCCATTTAGTTATTTTTTCTATAAATGTCAATAAAAAATTGTTCATTCGTTAAAAATTCTTGAAAAACTAATACAAAATCTAACATAAGTTTTTCTTATATATGTATGCAATCATTAAAAATATAGACATACTTTTATTTTACATGCATTTGAAGTTAAATTTTTTACAATATTCATCAAAATCACAAAGATTACAAACTACAAGTATTTTGTAGCTGAACATTTATAATATCCTTATAGCTAAGGTTTAAAAATTAAATACAATGTACTGGAAAAAAATATTATTAAATATATACAAATACAATCAACTTATTAATATTATGAATATATATATTATTAAATAATTGAATACCAACAATATAATAAACTCAATGTTTTAGGAAAAAATATATTAACCTATAGTAGTATAGTAAATAAATGACTTTAATCGCATACTAATTACAGTAATCTATTCTCGACACCTAATGTGCAGCAGAGTTGGTACCCACTGCCTACCCTTTTTTTTTTTTTAGAAGAAAGTTTAAATCTTCTTAAGGAAAAAGACAATATTATTGATAAATTATTAGAAGGAATAGAAGAATTATTAACCAAATCGTTTAATGAAACATCTTCTAATTCAAATGATCTGGATAAATTGAATGAAATCATAAATAACAAATTAAAAATCCTCAAAGAAGAGCATAAAAAGTACAATTTAGCTATTACTGTAAGTAAACATTAAATAATAATAATAGTTGTGCAATGTACATGCTATATATCATATTCATATGTATGAATAGATAATAATTCAATGACAGCTAGTTAATATTTATACTTAAACATCATATATTACATTTAAAGAAATTGATCGAAGATACAAAAAATAAAAAAAATAACAAAGATTCTACTGAATGGAGATTTTTGATGGATAAAATCATTAATAAAATATCAAGTGCAACATTAAAAAGATTTGAATTAATTGAAAAGAACAACTTTGAATTATTAAAACTATATAAGACTAATGAAGAGGTTTTAAAAAACTTTAGAATAGAAACAACTGAGAATTATATTGTAAGTTATACGTACAAAAAAAATGCAAATAAAATAAAATAATAGTATATTATACAACATACATTATTATATAAATATTATTAATTTACAATTCAATGAACAATGCTTTTTTATTAGTATATTAGTATTTTATATAGGCGATGTCTTATATTGTTTATTAATTTAAATTATTGAGATACTTATAACTTGTAAGTTTAAGGCCGCAATTTCAATTTTATCAATTTTTCAGGAGACATACATTAAATAAAACTAAATATTTTAATCATACATAGATAACAACTTTTGTGCTAAACTTACAAATTAAAATAAAACTTTAGGTATATTAAAGTATGCAGCTACCTATATTACATTAATGATTAATGTTTGAGTTGTTTATTATAGGGAGTTGATACCGATTTAGAGTTTGTAAAAATCAGATGCTCTTCGAACATAAAAAAACTTAAGTATAATTGTCATATTTTAAAAAAAAAAATAGAAGACAATAATTTGAGAATAGTCAATCAAAAAAGAAGAACTAATTTGTAAGTATATCGTACAAAGATTCAATACGTTTAAATTAATAATACAACTAGCACTCAACAGTTTACAAGAAATTGTTTATAACCTGAGAGAAAAATGTAAAAAAATTGAATCAAATCATACAACTCAAATATTTACAATTGAAAAACAAATTATAAATATTAACCAAAAAATTGATCAACAAGAAAAAAGAGCTGATTCTATTGCAAAGAAAGATAATGACGAATATATAAAATTATGGGACTTTCAACTGAATCAGATGATACGTTACATTAATAGTGTAACGTTTATACTTCTACTTTAAAATTGATTTTATTTAATTTTTTTTTTTATTTCAGATTCGTGAAATCGATTGTTTTATACGTGAGTATTTAAGTTTTAGTGCCAAAACACATTTCGGCGAAAAACTAACTTTAAATGACAATGATACAATAGTGCCACTTCTGAAACACATTAATAATCTAATATTATATAAGCCTGCATACAACAGTTTAGATACGAATTATTATGAACATATTAGAGACAAAGCTCTAAATAATCTGTTATTGAATTTCATTATTAAGAACTCAAGTTTTATATTTGAACATAACTTTCATGGAATTCTTGGCACAAATTCAATACGGAATTCATCATACGCTTATAATGCTTTGAGTGAATTAAAATTAAGTAAAGAATCTTGGCAGCTCATGAAATCTAAATTTAAACCATATGTAACATGTATTGTTTGTAATTCTCAAATAAATTGGGAATCTGGTAAAATTATTGAAGCATCGGACAGTGAACAAAAAATACGTAAAAATATATTATCAGATAATAGGTACCTATTTGTAGTTTTCAGACAAATCATTAACCAAGCCACTCAAACGCTTAAAATAATTATTAATACCTGGTTTTGTTGGTAGCATCAACAAATTGAAATCGAACAAATATTTATACTTTGAGAAATTATGTAGAAATATATCTCAGCATAACAAAAATATTAACAAAGTTATAAAAATAGATACGTCTCGTCAATTTATCAATGACCCGTAAGTATTTTAAATGAACCATTTCCTAGTATATTAAAACGTTCTAGGAAAGACAAAATAACTAATAAATATTACAATAAATTAAATCCATTTGACACAAATTTTTAGTTTCTTAAAGAACTTTATAGTTATAGTGACCTAATAAATGACTTTGAATATGTTTAATTCCAATTTATTAACCCCCTAAGCAATAGTATAATAACTACTTATCATAACCGCCAATATGTACCAAGGCCGTAACTGAAAAAATTTAGGGGGCTATCATTTTTTTTTTTTTTTTTAATATGGATACAGAAATTTTATAGTTAATAAATTATATTCACCACTAAAATGTTTTTACTTTTAAAATGTTCAGGGGGTTGACCCTTGGACCTTACCTTCAGTTACGGCCTTGTCTTTTGGCTATTACTGTTAAAATAACTTAATAAATTATAATGCTAAAATAATGAAATACAAATTACATTATTTGTTTGTAATTAACAGCGTATGTACAAACTATATTACTTTTGAAAATATTGATGAAGAACAAAATAATAAATATTCTACAATTTTAGTTAGTGGTATGTACGTAATAACTTAACAATTAAATTATACTAAAGCAAACAATTAGTTAAGACATTCATAATGATTAACGAATTGTGCTTTAATTAATATAACTCATATATTCTCACTCATCCCCGTCATTCAGTTATTATTATTGTTTACTCGTGATGCATTCACATTTAATTATTGTATTTTAAAAACAAATCTTAAATTTTAATAAAATTAGTAAAATAAAAAATGTATATCTAATTGAAACTTTATATATCGATATGTATGAATTAAATTGAATTTAAATAGTAAATTTAAAAATTAAAATATTATATTGTATTATTTTAATCATTCAAATTTATTTAGAAAATACACCATTCAATCATACTCGATGTGAAAATTCTAATCACGAATTATCCATTAACAACGAGCATTTCATACGTATAATGAAAGAGATAATAAAAGAGATAATAAAAGAATCGCAATCGACATACGTCCCAAAGCCCAAGTCATTATACCATAGATTAAAAAAAGAATATCATTTTATACAATGGAAAATCAGTGAAAATGATTTACAAGAATATTGGTCTCAACTCGTCAAATATATTCCAAGTAGTGTTGATTCGTGGAAAATGTACTACGAAGAACTTGGTCGTTATTATAGATTTTTAGTTGGTAAATTAATATTATAGATCTCTAAAATATTATAAAATATTTCATTATTTTAATAATGCTTATAGTACGCCAGAAAAAAATGTTAAAGACAAAAACGTTACAAACTGAAAATATAAGATTGAAAAAAGTAATATACGAATTAGAGAATAATAAATTAAGAAATATAATTATATGAACTAATGTCTAATATACCTAATATCTTAATAAATACTTTACCATTGCAATATACGTGAATAAATTTAACAAAAATCAAAGCTAATAACCATCACGGACATTGCGTAGGTATGTCTCATACAGCGACGCCATTTATGGTATCGCAAGGTATATACATTGGTAACTATATTTTGTCCTGTACCATGTTGGCCTACTTAAATTGTATGCAGCATCGGTACCGTTAAAATAAAAATATAATATATAGTATTTAAAATAAATACAGTAGAAATTTTGAATTTTGTGAATTATTGTTACATAAACCATAGTATATACATACACAAACGTAAAAACTCACTTTTCGTCTTGTATAGCCAATGATCACCTGTTGACGGTTTTTAGAAAAAAAAACTAATTTTATGTCTTTTGAAGAGTATATAGTGTTTGTTGTTAGACTTCTAAGTTGCCGGAAACATCTTAATTTTCAAGATTATTTTTTTTTAACCTTTCGAATGAAATATTTGAAAAAGTAAAATATTTGCAAACTAATATATAGGAAACAAATTTTTGTAAATTTAGTTTTCTATCATTTGTGTAATAACAAATTTTTCATAACATTGTTGCCTAAAATCAACCAAAAACAGATACACTTTGCATTGAAATCCGGGCCACTCTCTAATAATATAATCCACGATACCAGTTCATTGTACGAGGGAATTTAATATTTATTATTTATTATACATTTTGTTACACATAAATATCTTTATTAATCATTTAGCTATATTACTATAAATACTATTGTATATATATATATATATTGTGTCTGTTGACTGTTGTCTATATTATAACTATTTATACTTCCGCCTGCATTAATTAACCATAAATAAATTTATTTATTACTATTTAGTTTTAATTTTTTAAAATAAATAAAATTTCATTAAATACATCGCCAACGACCATACCATGTTGAATACACCAGTTCTCGTCCGAACACTGAAGTTAAGCAACATCGGGCGTAGTTAGTACTTGGATGGGTGACCGCTTGGGAACACTACGTGCCGTTGGCATCTTTTTTTTTTATTACTACCCTAATTATAATGGTAATAAATTATAATAAGTAAAATAATATGATAATCATAACATTTTTAGTTTCTAAAACGCTTTTATTTTCAATCGAGCCAATTATCTTTTAAATGGCGAATAGAAATATATAAGAATTCAAATAAAAACAAATATTTAAAAATCTTGAATAATTATTATTTTTATATTAAAATTTAGAATTTTAAATGTTTAATACATTCAACATAAATATTATATAAATATTGATTTTCTTGTAACTTACTGTAAATAACAATTTTAAACTAAGAAGGAATCTTTTTTTCTTTTTTTCTTTTGGTACTTGACTGGCAGTCTGGGCCCTAAAAATGTAAGGGTCCCTAGGCAGCTGCTCAGATTGCCTAGACGGAAGTTCGGCCCTATATATACAATTATTTATTTATATATATATATAGTCTAATAGGTAATATATATATATATATAATCTATTTAGCTGTATTATATGCTAAATAATGGTTACTCATTAATAGCATAAAATTATTTATTTTATTGCAAATAGTTTATTAATTTGTAATTGCTATGCTGATATATCATAATTTTCTTGATTGTATAGCAGTTTAAGTATAATAAGTAAATAACGGTCAAGTTAATAGAATAGTGCAGAATAGTTAATAATTTTAATTATTAATCTTTCGTCACTGATAAAAGGGATGATTTAGTCATTATAAAATCATGAGAAACTCGCGCGTTTGTGACAATGGGGCGCATGACGTGTGTATTTCTCGTGTGACGCCAGAGACAAGGGATGGCCCAATGAGGGCCTCTGCCACCAAGGCCAAAGTTAGGTCTTTGGAAACGCAGAGGCCTATGATAGGGCCGCCGCCAGCCATCAACTCTTGTCAGCATAACCACGTCGCCTTTCATATCAGTGCATGCGCACCAGTCACATTATAAACATCTTTCAATATCGGATCCTGCGAGCGACAACTGGATCTCTTTTTGAACGAACTGAAACAGTGTTGTTTTTACTTGGATTCACGTGTCCAGAGAGTTTTTTTTATTTCTGTCATCTTACTATATCATTGCAAAACATAATATGAGTTAGGTACTGCTGCGAGTCAGGTAAGGAGCGTGATAATAATATATTATATTATTACATTACTATTGTCTATTACAATTTAGAATTATATTTTATACATTATGTATGGTGTACTTGATCATATTTTCGAATACACGACACTGAGAGCCCTCCGACGACTAGGAGGAAGGTAATAGCGTAAATCTGAGATTAATAACAGGTAAGTAATGTTATTCTCCAGCACTTTTAAGTGTAATCTAATTACATTTTGCTATTACAACTATAACTTTTTCACCTATTGACTTTATTTATTTAATTTATATTTCCTTTATTTCTAATTTTTACGTTATTACAAACTATTATACCTATTTTGACAATTAATATTTAATGTCTTATTCGTTACCTATATTCCTATTATATTACATTTTTAATCCTATAATTATTTCATAAAGATATACATTTATTTAATTTTTCTCCTATTTTGTAATATAATATTTACGTATTGTAGGTACTAATTATAGTTTTTTCAAATCTAGTTTTAACACCTTTTTATTTTTACTTAACATATGTATTTCTTAATATCAAAAGTGAGATTTAACTAGTTAAAAAATTAAAGCTAAGTAAAAAGTTAATTTTTTTAACTTTATAATTAAAGAATCAATTGTAACAACTTAATTTTTTCCAGTTGATTTGAAAAATAATACGTTAAGGTTAAATTAAAATCATGTTTATTGATATTTGCAGTTTATAAAAAAGTAATAAAAAAATTATTATTATAAAATATTTCTAAATACCTACGTAGGGATATTTTTTAAAATTACCTACTTGACAATACCAATAATAAATAGTTTTTAATATTTTTATCGAAGGCTACAAAGTACTATTTAAGATAGTACTATCGTAAATGCCAAATGGTGTTCAGAGTAATACAGGCTACTGTCTACTCATAAAAAATCCACTGAAATTAACAAATTTATTGAAAATATAGTTGAAGAATTTGGAAAAACTCTAGGCGTATACAACTATTATTTTGAAAAATAAGTAGGTAGTCCGTTGGTAATTATTATTATATAAAATATTACTATCATTCAATTAATTTTAAATGTTTTTTTTTTTTGAAATGACAGCGATTGAAAGTACAGCCCCCTCGCGACACCTATGAGTATATATGATCTAGGGTAGTAGGTTTAATACCACGGTTTAAGATGAAAAGGTCGGGCAACTTTACTTTATCTTCTAAGATTATTGTTTGGCCGAATGAAATCTTATCGAAATATGTTATCAGCCTTATTGTTTTGTTCAATTATCAATTGGAGTGATAATAATTCCCGGTGTCCCGCCATAATGATAATATATTATTCTCGTACCTATGTTCTCAAACTAAGAGTTAAATAAATAGTAAATAGTTTAATTTAAAAAATAACATCTTAAATCTTACTTCGTGGTACATGATATTATTGTTTTTATCATCAGTTTATATAAAATTTCTTAAAAGGAATTTTCAATTACTACGTACTGGGATCAAACAACAATTCTAAAATGTATATAGTTTATATCATAGTGTGTGAGTACTTATACGAGCAATGATCAGTGGATGCATGACTGGTGTTATTTTATGAATAGTACTATAAAAACCTATTATAATCCATCATATATTTTTATTGTAAGTAACTTATAATCTGTACTTTGAAGAATTGTTAAAAAAGTATTATTTTATTTTACGATTTGTAGATATTTCTTATTTTTTAGTCTATGCAATAAATTAAAAATGGAAAACATTGAACAAAGTATGCCTAGTTGTGCTCTTAAATGTCTTCGAAATGTTGAAGATGCTTCTCAAAATATACATAAAATTAAATATGGAGTGGTACGTATTTGCATTGAATGTGCTATTGTAGATATTACTAATTAAGTTTGAAACAATTTGTACAATATTTATTATTTAGATATATTAGCTAGGTTTTTCTTTATTTTAATCTAATACAGCTTAATCAACCTTTGTATTTAGAATACTATTGGAAGAGGATTAAACAATGATATAATACTCAAAAATTTAAATGTATCAAGAACTCATTGTCACTTACGGGTCGAAAAAAAAGAATCCAAGGATATTGCATATATCAAGGATTTAGGTGTAAGTTTACTGTTTTACTCATAATACATATTATATGTATTATATATATACAAGAAATATTATATTGGATTATATAAATTTTAGATATAGGTACTATATTGCAAATACTAAGTATAGAATAAGATAATTTTATAGTTTTTCTTTATGTTAAAATGTCTATGTAATTGTATTTGCAATAAATTTAGATAATTTCTTATTTCTTTTTTTAACAATATTATTATTATAAATGATACATAACGTGCTCGTTATAGCTTATAACTTTCTATCGCCAATAGTCTAATTATTTCTAAATAATCATCAATTTTTATTTTTTAAAAATAACTTTTGAAGAATTGCACAAATATTTGGTCTTTGAACTATTGTGGCCAGTAAATCTTAAACAACAAGTATTTTCAAATTTTTCGAACAGTAAAAGATGCTTGATAGTTCTGTTCAAATTTTTTTCATGCCAAGTTTGAATTTTGAACCAAACCAAACATCAAGGGTTCAGTTTGACCCATCACTAAATACTAGATAATATTAATTGTCAACCTGATTTAAACTATCTAAAAAAATTATTTATAACAAAGTTAACAACAATGGTCAGATTTAAAAATTAATTTTTAATGATTACTAGATCATAGAATAGGGTTAAAAAAATCAAACATTTTTCTATTATAATTTATAATTTAAATCTTAAAGTACATTATAAAACTAATTATTACTAGACTATGATCAAATTTAAATTCGAAAAAGCCTGTAAAATATGTAAAAATAAACTTTGTATTAACATTTTTGATGTGTTTATTATTAGATTATTATTATAACTATTAGTTATTTAATTTAACTACACATTTTAAATTATTCAATAATTTAGTTAAAAATTATTTTAAAATTATATTTTAATAACAGTTGATATAATTATATTTTCAGACATCAAATGGAACTTCTGTTGGCAATATAAATTTAATTGAATTTGAAGAACATCAGTTGAATGATTTAGATATGATTGTGTTAGCTAGTGGTGACGAAGGAGTCGTTTTACAATATATCGATCAAATAGATCGTACTATTAGTTTTTCAAATATATGTGTGAGTTTAATTTGTTATTTTTATGAATGTTTAATATTACAATATATAACCGATACAATTATGTGTATGTATTATGTAGAATAATAAAAGAAAAGTACTTAGTGAAGAAAATATAGATGATGAATCAACTGCTGTAAAAATTCCAAAATTAGGTATGTTTTCATTAGTATTAAATTATTGTCAATAATTGAGTAGTTCAGATAATCAAAGACTCTAGCATTAGTCGTATTACTTTGGATAAAAAAAAAAATCCAGTGAGCAAAGAAAATATTGAGATGTTTCATTACAATTTGGTTTTAGTTGGTATACTCTTTTGGAACAAAGTGTTAGTTTTATTGTGCTTATGAGTGAATAAATCTTAATTCAATCCATGGTCTGTAATTATTTTGTTCTAGGTAGGATGATTATTAATCATAAATAGAAATCAAATAATCATTTTAAATATCCTAAAAAATTATAATCATTATTCGTTTTTATATTAATTGTAATCACTAATTGTAGTTGCTAGTAAAAAATATGGTGTATGATGATTTTATCAATACTACTTAGTTCTATTTTATTAAAATTGTATACATCTTTAAATATTTTAATAATTTATTTTTCAGTTACAGCTCCAGATGAATGTAAGATATCAGAGAAACCATTTTCAAATTCAGAAACCAATCTATCAAATGCATTGAACATTTTTCCTAATATTACTAATAATTTACAACATGCAGGTTTAAATCAGTCTACATTAGTCGATGCTATTTTGAAGCCTAATATAAATTCTGATGATCAAAATTTACCAGCTAAAGACCCCAAGATAATTCCTACAAATAATACAGAACCTTCCTGTTCTCATTATAAAGATAATATATTTAGTTCAGTAAAAATAAAAATAGAACCTGATACAATAAATAATGTATTTAGTCAAGGAACATATCGCAATGAAGAAGATAGTGTTATTGTAGTTTATTCATCAGATGAAGAAAATGAAATAAATAAAAATGGCTTAGAATTATCAAGCGATATAATTGACAAACAAAAAGAAATTAACATAAAACATTCATGTCCATCTACTTCAAAAATAGAAAATAATTTGAACCTTCCAGAATTGTTCCAATGTCAAAGAAATGAAACACTGAGTAATAATAAAGATGATTCAATTTACATACCACCTAACTTGAATTCAAATAATATAAATCCTGTGATCAGTGATAGTGATAGTGATAGTGAAAGTGATAGCATTAGTAAATACCCAAAAATTATTGATCCTTTTCCAATGAAAGTTAATAAAAGGGGACAAACAAAGCTACTAACTGAGAATAAATATATAATAAAAACTCGAGCTAAATCAGAAAAAAAAATTCATGATAAAAAGAAAGCAGAAGAAGAAATTGTTGATCAAAATAAACAATTTATTCAAGAAAGACAAATAAGACTTAAGAAATTAGCTACAAATAACTCATCTAATGAATCTCTGAAAATATTAAATGAAAATCCATCAACTAATGACCCTTATATTGATAACCCTTCAACAATTGATAAATTAAAAAAAAAAAAAAGAGTATCTAGATTAGAACAAACAAATAATGATAATTGCATACCAAGTACATCAAAATCTCATTTACCTAAACAAGAGATTCAAAAAAAAGTTGAATTCAATTGTCGAAAAACATCAACCATAAATGATCAATATTCATTCTCTAATTGTAAAAATGTAGGGACTTCAGCTATAACAATTATCAAACCAATTAATTTTGTTTTTTATGATACACTTAGTAAAATATGTAAGTGGAATGCGGTATGGTTATATGTAAGTTACATTAAAAATAACAATTTACATATTTTTTGTTTTAAGTTTTTATCTATTATATTTTGGTATTTTTATACAGGAGGAAAAATTTGTTGATACATCTCCACCATTGGTAAAAACAATCTACAAAATGAAAGAACAATTTGATACTCCGTCTGAATATTTGTCTACAATGAAATCAATATTGTTCTATGAAATTTGGTCAAAAATAAGTGAATCATATCATATGGTACTTAGTAAAGATCCTAATTTGGAAAAATGTATTTTTGAAAAATCTTCAAGAAAGTAATTTTTTATTTTAATATTTATAGTTATGCAAACATTTTATTGTGATATAGTAAAATATTTAAGTTCATGATAAACTCATGTCTATTATTTAATGAAACTTATTACACTTAAGAATATTAAATATGTATTTGTTTTTGATAAATACATTAAGCTACTCCAGCTAGGCAGGCTTAGTTTAGATTAATATTTCCCAACCCAACCACTTTAGTATGCAAACCTACAAATTTAACATCTTTGTTGGGTGAAAAAAAATTGAGTATGCTATAATATAGTGATCAAAGTTTAATGATTAACTTCATCTAATGTATTGTAAGCAGTTTTATTACTTAACCTTAGAAATATGCAATAGTGAATAATGAATTCATAATTCTGTTAAATATAAAAATTATTTTTAAATTTAAATTCATTTTTCATTTTTCTCATTGTTAGTTTATGAATAGCGACCTATCAAAATTAATTGATGAGCCAATCTCGTGTCACAACACATCTGTAGGTTGGGACACACTGGTATAGAATGTAAACACTTTCATAAATCGGTAGTTGTTACCTCTATGAATTATTTTATATTTTAGATGATATTTTTCTTTAAAAATTACGATAATTAATGTTTTAATTTTTCTTCTATATGAATTTATAATTTTTTTATTTATTATATCTTAATGATATATATGTAATTGATGTTTTCTAGAAATTTACCTCTCCCTACATTTGATATTCAATCTGTCAATAAAGAATTTTCCTCATCAGTGCCAGCATTAAAATCTATTAATCAGCCATTATGGTGCTTAAAATGTATAGGTAAGTAACATTATTATTATCTGTAATAGTATGTAATATGCATAGATTTAATTTATATAAAAAATAGATGAAGAAATCGTCATTTTATCTTATTGACTATGTTAATTAAAATATTTTTGCTTTGAATCCAACTAAAATTAACTATTGGTGATGGCTTAGATTTGAAATATGTATCATCAATAGTATTCATCCCAGATCTTATTAGGACACTTTAGAAATGCCTGACCTGTGGACCGCAATAAAATGATATACTAATGATAACCATATTAGATTTAGACCCAATATAAAAAATAAAAATAATCATATTTTTTAAAAGTATGATAGAATTAACATGTCGTAAAATTATAAATTATCCAACAGAAGCCTGTGGGCCCATAGGTTGGCCACTAATGTAAAGCTACAAATGTAAATGAAGGTATTTAATTAGCAATCATTATTTCATAATTCTTTATGGTTCATTATTAATATTAAATTATGTATAAATTTAACCCAATGTTATGTAAATGAAAAGTTGCCATATGTGTTATAAGAATGTTCAAGCTTTTGAACTTTAAAAAACTTATTTATAACAAAAAAAATCTTAATTCAAACTGTAAATTTTAAAAAATAATATAAATTGGTCAATCGGCCTGGAGAAAAATGATTTATTTTGCATATTACCAACAAGCTATATAAAAAATAGTTTGTATATTTCCACTTACAAACTACTCTTTAAACTTTCTTAGTATTTCTAAGAACAATCTGTAAAATTGTCTAAATCAGATTTGTACTTGTTGAGTCTATAAATACAATCACACTCATTTACCTTTTATATAATATAATGGAAATAATATTTTGTCTTTAGGAACGAATAAGAACATTGAAACTTTAACGGGATCAAGAAATTCATTGAAGGGGTGTTTATGTATTGTTATAGTACAGTCAGAACACTTTGAAACAGATGTTGTAAATAAAAAGCCAATGAAATCTAAAAATATATTTTTTGCCTATGTTAATATGGCCAAAAAAATAGGTAAATAATTGTGAATTTAAAATATTTACATTGTATTAAATTGTTATTTTTTGGTTTTTTAGGATATCACTCAAATTCTCAATTGTACATAGAACTTATTGTCACAAAAAAGACTGTAAATATTCCAAATGGAACACATATTCACTTGATGGTAAAAACTAAAGAATTTATTAAAAATTAGTATTTTAACTATTATTAATACTATATTTATTAATATATTATGTACTTCCTATAGTAAATAAAGTAAGTTCATAATTAATAATATAAAAAATGAATCCAATTTTTAATCTTTGTAGGTATGTGCTCTTAAGACAAACTAAAATTTTAAATATAAAATAAATCAACAATTAATAGTAATATTTTTATAAAAATAAAAATAATTGTTTTTAATAGTTACATGAATATAACTAATTATAAAATTAAAATTAAAACATAATATAAGTATGAATATATTTAATTTAATTTGTTTACTTTCATATAAATGTAAGTATATACATATTAGAAGTCGTACAATTTTTTATATGTTGTTAGGTATGAAATGTATTTAAAAAAAACTTAAAATACATTCAATGTATGTATAATTTGTTAGACAAAAAATTGAAATTTATTTTTATGAGTTATTATTTGAAATTGATATAATGAGTACACCAAAATAATAGCTAATGTAATAAACTATATTATTAATTTTAGGAGATTTTTTATTTGCACTCAGAACTGCGTTTATTTCAAGCTTTAAATAATGTGACAACATCTTCACTATGCAAGGCACTCATCACTCCACAGTTGCATAACTACAATATTGATTCTTCAAAAGTTAATTTAAAAAATTATAACATAAATGTAAATATTGTAACATCATAAGTTAAATGGTTATAATAATTTATTTTTATTATGATTATAATTTTGTTTAGAGTTTATTATTGAACAACAGTCAAAAAGAAGCAATAAAAATGGCTATAACAATTTGCAATTCTGTAGAGCCAAATGTAGGTTTGATAATTGGACCTCCGGGCACAGGCAAAACTAATGTTATCTGTAATATTATTTTAAGTTTAATGTCTAACAAATTGACCAAAACTAAAACTAAACCTAAACTTCTTGTATGTGCACCTTCTAATGAAGCTGCTGATGTGATAGTTAGACGAATAATAGAAATTAAAAAAGACTTAAAACGTAAGTTTCTATTTATTTTGTTTCATAAACAAAAATATAACTAAAATTTTGATTAATTAATTCAGCTGAAGCACAATTTGATGTGATACGAGTGAGTAGTGGACAAAAATATGATCCAAATTCACCTATTTTTAATGTATTGCTGGATACTGTAATCAAACAAAGAATGGAGAATCCTTTAAATGAAGCTGATGTAAGATATAAATATATTGTTTTTATTATATTTAAAATTTTAAATTATTTAATATGATTGTTTAATTAGCGACAAGGTCAAACAAATAATTCGTTCATATACACCAATAAAAAAGATCTTGAAAATAAAATACTTCTAAATGCTAAAGTTGTTGTGACAACATTGAACTCCTGTTTTTCTAAGACAATGGAAGAAACCTTCAAGCCTTCCAGTACTAAGTAAACTTTTTTTTTTCATATTTGAATAATATTTTGATATTTTATATTTATTAATTGTATTATTTATCATTGAATAGTTGTCATTTTACTGCCTGTATAGTAGACGAAGCTGGGCAATCTATAGAACCTCTAATTTATGTTCCATTACTACTTGGTATTGATAAATTGATTTTGGTTGGGGATGATAAACAACTTCAACCATTAGTAAAGAGTAAGGTAAGTTAAGTAGATTAATACATTCATTATAAAATAAAATAAAACATATAGTTTTAAAATTAATATACTTTTCCTACAAACTAATTTACTAAATCTGAACAACATATAACATATTTAAATTAAATATCTTTAGGTGGCCAAAGATAATGGCCTTGGTATTTCTCTTTTCAAACGGCTTATATCATGGTTTGAACATAAGCGTTCCACGCGAAAAAATTTTCCAGTTACTATGTTGAATACACAATATCGAATGCATTATGAAATTTGTTTATTTCCATCAACATACTTTTATAAAGGCATAGTTAAAACTGCACCATCTGTTAAAATGAGAAAGCAACTGCCATTTCAGCCATACATGATCCTAGAACATGAAAGTCAACAAGATAGTACAGGGTATACTATATTATACATGTTTTGAAAAATTGTCAGATCAAAAACTTTTATTTTCTTTTAGTGAGTTAAATATTGGTGAAGCATATATGATTGTAAGTTTGGTAGACATTTTACTTAATTCGGAATGTCAATCACTGACCGTTGCAGTCTTAACACCTTACCATAAACAAAGAGAGCAAATAAATGGGTTATTAAAGAATAAGTAAGAAATCTAATTTTGTATATCATATTAATTTTTTTCTAACAAAAATATTTTTAAAGAAAGATCTCAATAAACGTCAATACAATAGATTCATTTCAAGGTGGTGAATGTGATGTATTATTGATTTCAACAGTTCGTACTAATGGAGTCGGATTTATGGATGATATTTGTCGTTTGAATGTTGCTTTAACACGTGCTAAGCAATCATTAATAATATGTGGAAACTTCATATCTTTGAGAGTGAGCTATTTTTATAAAAGTATTTCTTTTTTAACAAGAATACAGTAATTTTAGTAATCCTTCGGCTATATAACAATTCTGTACATTTATATTCTGTTCAATATAAGAGTACACTGGTTTATGCATATACTACTGACTACTGTATGTTGCCAAACCCTCTGATTGATCATTCGATAATAACCATTACTAACTGTACAGCGGTATGATGGAAAAACAGGTAATAATAGCAGTCTGCAGTAATGGTGATGATCGGTAGGTAGACACTAGAACCAATAACCAGTAGTGAAAAAACATGTACAGGCACAGCAAGTTTTTGTCTGCCCAGTGTACTTTTAAGTTAAATTAAGTTTAGTAATCTCTAACCCCTTTTATTTTTTATAGTAATAAGCAATTATCTTATAAAATCATTAATTTAACTGACAGTCCAAATAAATCAGTTAGATATTTTATCCAAAAACCCACCATATTATGTAAATGATTACTGCAACTACTGTATTTTTGTACTAATGTGTATATGAACAGAGCTGTGCTGTCATAATTTGGCGCCTGAAGCAAAATTAAAAATATTCGCCTCCCTTCATTAATTTATTATTTAATCTTTTTCTTTTCTTTTTTGGTATTATCATATTTATATTTTATTATACAGTATTAAACATTTATATAAAAATAATATAGTAACTTAGATGTTAGTAAATGTTGTAATACTATAATTATATAATAATAAAAAAAAATACAAATCAATATTTGTTATTTAAGTATGATTATAATATATGATTTCAAAATGTTGCTATTTTTATTCTAAAAATGATTTATTTTCTTAATTTTGAATTTTATTTGATAAATATGTAGTTTGGCCATGAAATTTCAAATGACTTGATAAAACAGAATCATAATTACTTATAAGACTAATTAAATTTAAGAATATTCCACAGCTAGGCTTTCCAATTTCATTATTAGATCCTCTTAAAACTAAATTGTTTACGCTATAAAATCTAACACAATCAATCACAACTTTTAAATTAAAATTTGTTTCCATTTATCCTTTTCATTTTTGATTTCAATATCCAATGCACGGTGAATTATATTATTTTTTATTTATATTTACATTTTGCCATTTAAACATATTCATACAGTGTTTGTTGCTATTTTTATGGTCAGGATTTTTGTATTTAGCTTTTTCCAATTATTAAACCCATGTTTTGGATTTGTAATTGCTAGTGAAGTAATTGTTTTATTAGCAAAAAGCATACATGGAAAACAGTTTAAAGTTTTGGTTTTATTGCTGTACATTAACCAAAAACACTCAACTTTTTCATCATTTAAAAAGATTTTAGTAAAGCAATTGATATTAAAACATCTTACATACTATACTAATAAAAGAGCGATTGTGATTGTGATTATTGTACTTAAAAATGTTTGAAATAAAAACCATATTTTGTTAGAGATTATTTGCTAAGATATTTCTGTATAGTATTATTAAATCATTAAATCATTTCAATAGGCAATGAACTTTTTGGTGCCCCCTTAAAATTTGCACACCCGGGGCATAGGCCTCCTTCCTCCCTACAGCTCAGCTTAGAGTATGTACATATTAATGTACAATGTATGTACTATGTATTTGTAATATGAATGTGTATATATTTATAGGGAGAACGAGTATGGTCTGATTTATTAGAAGATGCAAGAAAACGTAAATTAATTAAAAAAGTATCAAAAAAAGTCATTACTAATTCTAGGGCTTTGCTTGCTATGATAAGATATTAATATATATTTGATATGTACAGTGTTTATGACAGCCTTTAATATAAATTATAAATTGTAATACTTTTTAACTTATATGAAATTGTTTTTCTCAACATAAATTTCATAGATTATTAATTATAATACATAATTTATTAAATTTGTTTTATCAAGAAATATTTAAATAATGTAATAATTACTAGGTTCCTGAATAAAAAGTATATTCTCAGAAATATACCTATTACGTTTTATTTTTGTTATAAATATAAATGATATTGATCTAAATATACATATAAATGTATATATTTTAGTAATGACTGTTTATAAAACTATTTTATTATTTTATTCTCCATTTAAAAATTTACCATTAATTTGTCTTGCTACTTTTCGCTTAATATTCATATTTTTTTTTTTATTATTATTATTAATATTATTATATTACATGCAAAATGTATAAAAGTAAATTTGACAATAAATTATACCTAAAATATAAATTTGTTTTATGTATTCATTTAAGTTGCTAAATATTAAAATTCCAATTGAATCTGATATTAATTAATATTTAACATGAATACTGGTAAGTTCTTTCAAATGCTACCTACCATAAATTAAGTTTGGTACAATAAATCATATCTTAGACAGGAGACATCACATATTTAGTATAAAACTCAATTCATACTAAGAATATAGATTATGTGAGCCATGGGCCGTAGCCTGTGGGGGCTAAGCTAAATATGATTAAATTATATTATATTTTTGATTAAAATTTAAAATTATGATTTACTTTTCGAAATATTTTTCATTTTGAATAATTTTTCTTGATCTTACACGGTGTGTAAGCTGTAACCATACTCGCGCGTGATCACCACAACCCACAGGTATGTATAGTATAATATATTAATATGTATACACTGGTCTATAATCTGATAATCTATATACGAATATTGTGAAAAATAATAACGAGTACCAAAAAATGTCTTGATTAAATTTATTTATTGGAGCATTATCATTAAATATCAGTAAAACAGGAAACTCTTAATTATCAAATTAAAAAAAGTCAAGTGGGGGATCAATCCCCGTGAGAACGCCTATGGATAATAGCCTAAATAGATATCATATTATTCATATCAATACGGATTATTGGTATATAGTTTGAAACGGTATCACTGCACAATAATTATTAATTAAATATTACTTCTTTTCTTTTCTGAATTGTGATCAAAATATTAGTTAATACTATAACTCACCAAGAAATTATTTAAAATGGATCATTTCCACGGTAAGGATAACATTGAAATATATACAGACACATGGGCGTGCGCACGGGGCGGACCCGGACGAGCCCCGGCTCGACCGGAATCTTTTTAAGGAACAAATTAAAATTTTATTTTTGTATATTCTATTTAACTCTATCAATATATTCGTGGAGATCATGAAAATTGTATTTGTCGTAATAGTGAAATAAAATTAAAAATATTTGTGTATCAGTACATAATTTTTATTGATTTAATCATCTGACTAAAACATAGTGCACAAAATATATAGTACGGCTGTAGAAGTGGTACTAAAGAATAATAAAGTTTATAAGTATAGACTATGGCATATCGTCTATGGGAAATAGGAAAATTCATTTATAATCCTTTTATTAAAATTATTACATAATTACACATTTATATATTACTAAGTTTATATGTAGGTAATATGCATTAGGCATGTATTAATATAATATGTCATTTTCGGCGCATCCGAGTTGGGTCCCGAATACTAGTGGCTGATCGCAAGTAGTGCACTAGTTGGGCCCCGGATTTTTATGGGTACTAGTGACTGTACTGTACTGTACTATCTACACTAGTTGGGTCCTGAATTATTTTAGTTATTACTAAATATTTTTTGGTAAGTACTAATCTATACTAACATTTTCCTTCCCAGTTTAACAGACTTGGGACTGTCTATGATCTATTTAGATTACAGGTATGGTTAAAAATGTTTCTTACAGTTTTTTTTTTTTTGGTTTTTAGTTTCTTTTCCATTATATAAATTATTAAAATTTTACAAATATAAGTAAATAAAAAAAATATTAAACATATTATATAATATAAATAAAAATAATCATTTTTGTGTTAGTAGTTTTCATATACATTCGAATTTAATAAAATTGTATTAATATTATTATATCATATTTTTAATTATTATAATATTTTTATTACACTATACTAACTTTCTAATACTATTATATAAAAATGTTATATAAATTATATAATTTTAAAAATATGTGGCCTAAATAGGTCATAGGCAGTTCTAAGTCTGTTAAAATGGGAAGGAAGATATTAGTATAGTGTAGTACTTACCAAAAAATATTTAGTAATACCTAAAATAATTCAGAACCCAACTAGTGTAGTACTTAAAATAATTCGGGACTTGTAAACATATACAAGTAGGAAAAAGCGATGTAATGCCGTATGTGGGGCGAGATAAATATGCGACTTGTTGCTAACGCATGCGCAATAGAGGCCACATAACTGGTGACTCGTCGCTATATGTATAGCATCGACATTATGTGTAATCTATATGGCATAGCTCTATCCATTGTATATGATCTAACTGATCTAAGAGCAAAATCGTATAGTTATGCACCATACGATTTTACCAAATTTATATTTTGACTATTGCTATGGTTCAATTTAACCAAGCATTTTAATAGTATTGAATTGTGTTGATAATTTGTTAGTACTTTCAAAGATTAAAGATATTGTTTAGGTAAATGTTTAATTAACAAAGTTGAAAATATACATAATATTTTACTATACCTACTACTTGATTTTTTTAAATGTTGTTTTATATTTTGCCCCGCTTTAAAAATTAATTAAACGAAAGTCCGATACAAATTGATAAATTTCCAATAGATATAATGAACTGTGTTATCGTACAACAATTTTATCCTCATACGATTTTGCTCCAACTAGGGTAAATACGAATTTAAATTTAATACACTTGGGGTAAATCCGTATTTTTCCAAAAAAAAGTAAAACACTAATTAAACGTATTTATGAAAAAAAAAACGTAATTAAATTTCAAATAAAAGTTATAGATCGTAAGTTTTTCTATATGTATACCAATTGAAAATATTTAATTTCGTAAGTCATGAAAGCTTACCCATACGGTATTGCCCCGCCTTCCCCTACCTATGTCTAGCATATTAATGTTGTGTGCACATACAACTTGATTTATTTATATATAGGTATATACATATTATACAGTTTTAAATTTACAATTAGAATGTATAATGTACATTAACGTGTAAAAAAAAATTAGGGATACTGTCCAAGTATTGGGACCACGGCCGTTGCCAGGGAGGTTAGGGTTCAGATTCTGATTCTCTCCCCCCCCCCCCCAAATATTTTGCTGGCTACGGCGTTGATCGGGACACTAATTTTTCCAAGCGCGACCGGAAATTAAAGTCTACGCCCGCCTATGGAGATCTACTAAGCCAAGCGATTGGACAGTAGGAACAGTCCTACTGGGCTGCATCTGGCTTTGTAAGGCTACCGGGCTGAACCGTGTAAATTTATACTAAAATTATGTACCTATAATAATGAATATCAAAATAAATCGATTTAGACATATATAGTAGTATAATTAATTTGTAAAATGGATATAAATGTAAGTTATAATACATTAAAAAAAAAAATTAGATATACCAAGCTCTAATTTCATAAATCTTGGATTTAGTTACTTAAAAAAAAATTGATTAATTCGAAAATTAAAAGAAAGATGTTAATTTTGGCGGAGCTTAGTTCTCTCCAGTCCACCTCTATCTATAGTCAGCCCACGGTTAACCCTGATTTCTTATTTGTCCAAAACCCACCCAGTCGCCTCAGAAATGTGTAATTGAATATTTTTTTAGTAATAATATCTTAAGACACGTTTATAATGTTTATATACATGGATGTAATTTATTTATAAGATAGATAGGACATGCAAGTACTAAGTAATTATTTATAGACCTACATGCAGTAGGTACATCTTTGGTGTTATAAAACAATAATAACTTTCTTTTCATGTTCAATTTAGCCAGTATAAAATAATATAAGATATACCTATAATATATTGTATATGTAGATACAATTATCCATACAATCATTCATTATCTATCTGAACTTTCTTGATTTTCTTATAAATTTAAATATTGATTTTTAAAGTAAAATATTGTAAAATATTTTAAACGTTTATAATCATATATTATGAAAATTATATACTTTTGAGAGTTTGATATAGTGGTTTTATACCTATTTTATTATTATTTGATTTTTTATTCGACTCAAAAAATAAAAATTTTTTTTTCATAAATGTAATGGGTATTAAATTCTTTTGAGAAAATAATAATAGACAAATAAATATGGCATATTCTATAAAAAATATTATTTTCCATAACTTTTGTAATATATGTGATTTTAATCTAAAATAATACAAAAACATAAAAAAAAAATTATTTTTCATGAAACTATTTTGTCTATTTTTCACGTGAGCTAGAAAGAGAAAACAAAAGGTATATGCTGGCATCCTCTTGGTAGTATAACATTATTATTATTTATTTCATTGGACATTTGCAAGTATTTTATTAATTATTGTTATGATTTATGAGTAATATGAATTTAACCATTTAGGTATATTTTAATAGTTCATGAAATAAATTTCTTGTTATTTGTTTGTATATATAGAGTTGCTTTGCGAGAAAAGCAAATTTTATCACCAAATTGAATGTTTAATATCGTCAATCGATCGAATAACAACGATCCAGTGGTCAAAGAACGCCTCGACAAACTTAAGAACTCTATTGAAAACTGTATGGAAAACTCTGGACAAGTTTATATTTTTGGTTCTCGTTTGTATGGCATTGCGAATGTCGGTAGTGATGTAGATTTGTATTTCGATACTGGTAAGCTGATAATTATAGATAAATATCGAGCATATTAATATATATATATATATTAACATATCTTTATTTACTGATTCGTCATCGCTTAGTCGGAATAACTGCAGTGAAAGATTTTTTTCAAATTCAAATAAAGGGGTAAAAATAGAAATTAGATGAAAATGGTAAACGTCTTTACTTGGTCGAATTTTCCGGAAAAGGTAAAAAAAAATTAGAACTTCTTAGTTTTTATCATATATACTTATTGGTATTAATGCTTCCGGCAAACGTGCTCAAGACCATTAATCTCGGCGTCGTCGTAACAGTCCAGGAAAATTATAAAATTCTGTAGAAACCCGAACCTCAATAATATTACAACGACATCCTAAGACCTTTCAAATTTCTAAAAGTGTATTCACATACAATTATTTTTTTCTAATTAACATCAATAATAGTAATACAATGATCTAAAGACAACCTTTGTCTTCTATACATGCAATATAATATTTTTTACATTAAAAACTACACGCGTGCGCTATACAAAGCGGGGTTATTAGCTAGGTATTATAAGTATGCATATGTATAATATTATCTATATATATTGCAGTACTGTAGTAGTATAATATATTAATATATACAGAGTGTAACAGATAGAACTGACTTTTGAAATAACTTTGGTTCTAAATAATATTTATTTATTTTTTATTTATCATTAAGAGACCCTAGCGCTACATATATAATTTAATATTTTTTTTATGTTTAATTTTTAGTACTAAAAATAAAAAAATTTAAATCAAATTTAAATTTTTTTGGATAAATTTAAATAGCCAATTTGTGAATCTGATTATAAGAACAATTTTGATGGTAAAAAGATTTATCTAAGTCAAGTAGTTTATTTTTTAGAGTTTTTTTAAAATATCAATATTTTTTGATTAAATTAATTTGGAACGTAATAACTTTTTTAAAAATATGATTTTAGAGAATTTGCTGACACGAGTATATTTCTTAAATTATTTACTCATCATATAATGTTAACAATTTTTATCATACATTTAAGTAGCATAACTTTTTTTTTTTGATCAAGTCTATCTATTACAACCTGTATAATACGTGTTTATGAATTATGTCAACTATGATATATATATATACACACATATACGGCTATACGTAATATACTTAGTTTTATGAAATAATACTTAATAATTTAAGTACCTTCTAACTATTTATTTTGGTCTTTTAGGTGATTGTTTTTCAGGAAAAATTGCAGACGATTACACCCGACAATTACAACTTATAGATTTATTTGCCAAAGCCGCAAATAAAGAATTTATTGGATTGAAAATAATTACAGGAGCGCGATTACCAATTGTACGCTTTAAACACGATCCCACAAATTTTGATTGTGATTTGCATTTTCGGAGTGGTCTTTCTGTGCTTAACTCAGAACTTATCAAGTATGATAATTATTTAAACAAATTTTGAGCAATAATAAACATTTATACTAAACCTATCATCATAATTGTTTAAGTTCAATACTTCAATGAGTTAAATGAAGACATTGAAGTTCTGATAAAATATAAACTATACAATAGTTCTTTATCCTTGAGCTCGCCGCTCGTGGCTTTTCCTAATTGGTCTTATTATGCATTCAACAATTTCAAATTCCTATAAATTAGCACCTAGCTCAAAAAACTAAAATATTTGGTGGATATATTTTTAACTATTTAAGTTATTCCTTTGAACTTATTATCTTTTGATTTATAATAAAATAAAAAATTGATTTTCTCAAATATCAACTATCGGAAAGTACCTATATTCCTGTTTTTTGATATTTTATCCCAATAATTTAAAATAGTTCTGAGAATTTTCACTTTTGATCCAAAAACGAACGAGTTATAGATATGAAAAAAAAAACAATAACAGCAGTAATGATCCTTAAAATTGAAGATATAATTAGTTTTTGTTGTTTTAAAAGTCAAAACGTGACGATAGACAACATACAAATCAACATCAATACACCATTGCACAATCAATAAACATTCATTACTCCACTCAGTATATAAAAAATTTTGAATTTCACCTTAGTATTTAAAGTTTCTGATTAAATATTATGAAATAATATAATATTTCATTAACTATAATATATATTTTTTTTATTAGATTATATTTAACTATGGATGAAAGAGTGCGTTGGGTAGTCATCGCAGTAAGACATTGGGCTGTTTCTTATAAACTTTTATCAAATGATTTTTCAACCTATTCCCTAATTTGGCTTGTGTTATTCGTCATGATGCAATACAAAATTGTTCCACCCATTATAGATCTATGGAGAATGCATCACAAACATGTACCAAATTATATCGAAGGTAAAAGATTTTTTCATTAGAAATTTACAAAACTACAAAAATATAGGGTAAATAAATTGCTGATATCGTTCAGCAATTTCGTTTATAATGTTTATATGAATTATATCTGTTTTATATTATATAGGTAGGCACCTTCCTAATTCATATAATTAATTTAATAGGTATTATGAAAAATAATAAATACTGTAATTTATATATAGGTTTTATTTACTATTATACATTTCGTGACTAGTGTTACAGGCGTTACAGCTACTATAGAGTAAAAGAAAAAGAGCCTAACAAAAATATCTCAGTAGTCAACAAGACTTTTTTATACAAATTAGATATATATATAGGCATGACTAATACGAAAAACCTATTCCTATTTGATATAGGTTTACCTTAGTAACATATTAACATTTCTATATGATTAATTTTATATATTAACATTGATTTTAAATTCTAGTATTTATTTTGATAATAACTGTATTATATTAGTCAACGGTTCCCAAACTTTTACTACCACTTACTTAAGAAATAGTTAATGTTTCGTCGAATCCCAATGTCTTTGACTCCAACTCGACCATAATTTTTCTAAAAAGAAGGAAAACCAATACTCCAAAAAATGTTTTAACAATATTGTTAATGATTATTGTTTATTAAAATTATTTAAAAAAAAAAAAACTTTCAATAAAAATTGTATTTATGAAAATATATAAGAAATATTTATTATTTAATGATCACAAATATTAATTTTTAACAAAAACATTCTTTATATAATATACAATAATTTTCTCAATAACCCCGTGTATCTGGTGGAACCTTTGAGATTGTCCCTCGAAACACAGTTGGGGAAACGCTGAATTATAGGTAACCTATACATAATACATAAAAAGATTATTGTAATATTTATAACGTCAATTTATATTTATGTGAATCCGTGACTTTGAGAAACATAAATAAGTTATTTAATCTGAACGTATATTAGTAATTAGTACATCTATATTTTAAAGTAATTTTTTTTATTGCCTTTAAAATACGATAAATCATAAATTATAGATATTTATTAGCTTATCATTTATATACTTTATGTATAATACTAATACTGTATAAGTATATATTTATATTATATTATATTTATTATTACTTATCATTTTGTTTTATATACTCGTATAATAGTATTTCATATAATTGCATAATATAGTTCGTAAAATTCTTATAATGTAACTATTTTATTATTATGAGTTGTGACTAACAATAATTATTGATAAATAGTAAAAATTAATTATTAGTATTTTATATGTTTTTTTATTAGGTTGGGATACGCGTATTTGTTTTAATAATGAACAATTAAAATCAAAAACGTTTTCCAAATCAAATCTTTCAGAATGGAATTTACTTCGTAATGTTTTTAAATTTTACTCAGACTCTATCACATTACAAAATTATGTGCTATGTACTGTACTTGGTGAATTACTTCCAAAAAAAACATTTTATTCAAGATTTATAACTAAAGTTAATACCATGGGTAATTATCAATGTCAAATTGAGAAGTTTGAAAAAAGTGAAACGTTGATAAACACTAATTTTGGCAGTTTCAATAGAATCGAAATACAGAACCCATTGAAATTATGTAACAATGTTATTCCTTGGCTCAGTGATAAAAATATGAATTTATTTATAGATATGTGTACGAAATCTGGCAACTCAATGTGAAACACTAATAAATTGTTTAATCTCATACTTCATAGTATTGTATTGAGACATTAAGTCAAAGTTCATAGTAGGTACCTACTACCTACCTATCTATATTCTATAATAATAAATATAATTACTTGACTCCTACAAAATTCTTATACTTTATATAGGTACATAATATATTTATAAATTCATATAAAATATTCTAATTCTATAGATAATAATATTAATATAATATTTGGCAATTAGTAGGTAATCTAAACAAATATAAGATTATTTTTAATATAAATACCAATTTATAGCCTACATAATTTATTTGTATACTACCTACCTTATTTACCTAATAGTTTTAACTGATAGTGATTATTGATATTATTATGTTTTGAACTAATCTAACCATCATGTTTGATAGGATAAATTAACCGTACAGTATACAACTGTATAATGTGGACAATATGACATATGGTATATATATTACAACATATTTCCGTTTAAAGGTACATAACACGAAATATTTTTGTTCAGTAACCTCAGATTGAAATGGAGTTTCCGAGAAAAGCTAGAGAAATACTTAAATTTTAAGTATTTTTAATAACTTAAATTTTTAACACTCATTATGTACTATTAAAATGGTACTTATAACACATAATTTCTTTTAAACCAACAAAAATACATCATAATAAATATACCTATTATCTTTCTTTAACCATTCAGGCTTTTTAATCTAATTTTATATTGTACTGTTTCTATTGTATTTGTAACTGTATTTGTATTTTGTAATTCGTAATTGTATTTTTAATTGTAATTGTTGAAATTAATTGTATCCACAAAGTTTAAATAAAAAAAAACACATAATTTCAATACTAAATTTGGATTTCCCATTTTCATAAAGACATTTTGATGTTTTAAGAGTTTCAACCATATAATTACTTTAACCAAAATTTACTGAATTACAAAGAGTTATAATTTCAATTTTAGTAACTACTCTTTTATATTTTACAATGATTTTTCCAAATTTTCATTCAACTTTTCCTTTACCTTACCTAATTCATTATTGTAGTTTAATCTATTAAATAAGTACAGTGAAACCTTTAAGTAGCGGACACTCTCGGTCACCAAGATTGTGTCCCCTATATTCAGAGAGGATACATTTTTAAAATTCATATAGGGTAAATGTGTAAATATGCGCTTGGCTAAATTAAATTATATTATTATTAAATGTTTTAATAATATAATAATTCTAATATTTCAACAATACATATTTAAATAAACATAAAAAAATATAAAAAAAAAGAATGCTTAAGTATATTCATTACATGAATAAATAAAATTCAACCGGTTTTTAAACGAATTCATTATCATAATAGATAGTAGTAGTAGGTATCTAAGTGCGTTTTTCTATCGTCGTTTAGTTTTCATTTTTAAATTAAAATTAAAATTAATGTCTGCTGTTTGGAGGTTTTCCTATTTAAAAGTAGTGAAAGTATTCGCGTTCTCCAACAAAATTCCATTAGGGGAGGTTCAGGGGTGCCCGCAGAAGATTTGCTCAGTAGGTGCAAAATTTAATGCATGTTATATATTTACATGGTAACATTATACATAAGACTAAAGGGGTGGGATATTTAAAATATGTTTCTAATAGATTATAATTAAATACATTTTTTTTTTGTATTTTGTTAGTACTAAGTACTCAATAATTGTACATACTTTGTTTTATAAATTTGATTAAATTATGTTTAAAGCAGTTAAAAAATCTTTTAAAAAAAGACGTTTTAAAAACATAAAAAATAAAAACATAAAGTACATAAAAACATCTTTTAATCATTTTGAACAGTTTTTTCCGTATTTTTTTTTAAAAACAAGTTTTTACCAACTTTGCCCTCACA
This sequence comes from Rhopalosiphum nymphaeae, assembly GCA_036289425.1. Lineage (NCBI taxonomy): Eukaryota > Metazoa > Arthropoda > Insecta > Hemiptera > Aphididae > Rhopalosiphum > Rhopalosiphum nymphaeae. The sequence goes on along the minus strand of JAZAQC010000013.1, from coordinate 32,429,176 downwards.
CCCCCAGCTAGTGTACATCTGCAAATATTCATCATAACATACAAATAACTTGTGAATATCTTATTATTTTTTATTTTTTATTCTCCAAACTATATAGCACTCATGTTTTAAATAATAGCAATATTATAGTGTATCTAGATGCTAGGTATTTAATTATAAATAGGTATTAAGTTAAATAATAATTTATGCATCAAAGGGTCGTTCTTACAATATCCCTTAAAGTGCTAGTTATTTTGATGACAATATTTTGGAAGGCAAGACGATGAGTTTTTTCTATTAAGAATAATATAATGCTAATTATATCGTTTAGAAATAAAAAAACTTCAAAATGTTTAAATAACCTTTAACTTTTTAAATTTTATTTTTTTTTTTAAAAACTCATCTTCTTGCCCTCCAAAATATTGTCATCTTTTAATTTTATACTAGGTATATTTACTTTAGAACCAAAATTGAGCGAGTTTTACTCAGATTGCGTAAACGCGTTTTGTCTATGTCGTATACTCGTGTAAGACGGAGAAAACACATCCGGGTGCGACGTCCTCCTAATATTTAAGTAAATATTTAAAATAAGCACAATCTAACCTATACGACATACTATTGACAGACAAAAATAACGTATCTACTATTGTATAATATTATTAGAAATGTAATGAATAAAGTGGCATAAAGCATAAATAATTATTTTTATCGATATAATTTTTTTGATCAATGACAATAATTATTAATTTTAAATATCATAAAAATTATTGATTTGAATATTTTTTAAATTTAGATGGCCCAACATTTTTGAGGGAGCTATTTTTCGAACTGAGGGGCTAAGTCCCCTCCCCTCTGACTACGCCTATGCTGGTCATTATCATACTCGCAATAACATTGTATTATTTTGGTAGAACTACGACGATAAAAAATATTATTTGTACTTTGTGCAGTAGGTAATTCACTAATGCAGGATTTTATGAACGCCGAAATTTAGTAAAATAAAATTATGAATCCTTTGTATACAATGATTTTTTTATTTATTAAAAAATCTCAGTGGGTGCAAAGGCACCCACTAGCCCCTCTCTGCAGGCACCTCTGGGAAGGTTACACATGTATGTGGTCAAAATATAAAAAACGGTCTATCCAAATCCGACGTTGAAAATGCGTATTACAATTTATTGTTTACAAAAAATTGCTATAAAAAAAATAATTTCATTACGTAGGTATATGCAATATGAAAATTTTACAAGATATGATTAAAAAATCATCAAAAATGTTTATTTCAGTAATCTCTAGTTCAATTTATTACCAATTAGATTAGATTCTTGAAAAATTATTTGATGCAATTGTTGATGCTTAGTTTATTATAGGTAAAATGGTACCTACTAATTTATTTAAATTTAGTTTTTAATTAAATTTTTTTTTTTCATCCTTTCATAATAGTATTCATCGATTATATTTTCAAGATGTTATCATAAAACTTATTAGTACTTAACTACGATATACGAATTACAAATGTAATATATAATTATATTAGGTGTATCGTATAAGGTATATCAGTATATAGCTACATATAGTGTAATTATAGTATACATCTTAATTCTTAATATTATCTTATTAGAATTTATTTATATTATAAAAAAATACAATCTGAATACACCCGATGTCAGGTTATCACTAACAGCTTTTCTTATCTATTTAATATGATAATTTAATATTTTTATCTCTTTTTTTCTATGATTGCATATTTCACTAACTTGTGGTATATTTTTATATATTTCTATACACCTTTGAACTCCCACCAGATCGTCCAATAGTTGTTACAATCAGGTCGTCGAATACACCAAATTAATATTATTCTCTAGTTAGTCGTTTGGAATAGTAACTCGATCCAGTGTAGGTCAATAAATTACTTGACAATAATGGACAACAAAGATGATGAACTACCTGACAAAGACGCAGCCAAAGAATTTTATGCCAGATATGAACCCAAAGAAATATTGGGCAGGTATGTTATTCCTTGTATTAAAATAATCAACTGTTCAACAAATATATTGTCTTTATAATTTTATACTATAGAGGTGTTAGTTCAACTGTACGACGATGTGTAGAAAAAGAGACTGGCATGGAATTTGCTGCTAAAATTATAGATCTCAGTAATGATCCCGAAAATAGAGGAGCTACTTTAGAAGAAATCAATATACTAAGAATGGTTATTGGACACCAATATATTAGTAAGTATTATATTATTATGTTAATATAAATTACTAAATAGTTAATAATGTTTTAAAAATTTATTTCAGTACATTTGCATGATGTATTCGAGTCGGAGACATTCATATTCTTAGTATTTGAACTTTGCAGAAATGGCGAGTTGTTTGATTATTTAACCAATGTTGTGACATTGTCCGAGAAAAAAACTAGATACATAATGAGACAATTATTTGAAGCTTTGCAACATGTTCATAGACAAGGTGTTGTACATAGAGATATTAAACCTGAAAATATTTTACTAGATGATGCACTGGATATAAAGCTTACTGATTTTGGATTTGCAAGTGTTGTAAAACCTAATCAACCACTCAGAGGTGAGTTCAAATAATTTATTAATGTTTGATGTGTCGTACATGAGTGGTTAAACTTTTCCATTGCCATATTAGGATTAAAATTCTAACTTAACTATAAAATATAAATGTTTAACATTTGAAATTACTGTTAAAAAATCTTTTTAATCATATATATTTGTATATAATTATTTTAGGTTCTACATTTTTATAATTTTTAAAAGTTCCTACTATTTACCAAATATTTTTAAGACATTATTGTTTATGTGTTTACTGTTAAAATTCTATATGTTTGTTATTTGTTCCATTGTGTTTTAATTGTTGATATTTAAGTAATGTTAGGAATAATACGTTTAGATTCTGAGTAGAGCGATGAATGTATTTATTTTATAGTTAATTTTTAAGTTATTCTTAATGGGTAAAATAGGAGTATTCTATAAATGTCCATTTGCCTTTTCTGTTACCCATATTCTTGATGAAAATTGATCTAATTTAATAATTTGAGTTTAATGAAGTCAATTTTTATTTTTTTTTCTGTAGTTTCTCTTAATTTGTTATGAAACAATGGCGACAACCTTCAAAACAACTTTGATTAAATATCAATAAGTATGTTCAGAATTGTTATTTTAATGTTATATGGTTCATTGCTAAATTTACATCTCTGCAGAAACTGAATATTCCCTTATCAATAATTTATTACCGATTTTGTATCTGTACTTTTTTGTTTTATTGTCATTTATCACACTTTTTTTTTTAGATTTATGTGGTACACCAAATTATTTAGCTCCTGAAGTATTAAAAGTAAATATGTTTGATGATGCTGATGGATATGGATTCTCGTGTGATCTGTAATTATAAAATTAAAAACTATAAACTAATTTAATTTTAAAATTATTTTATTACCAGTTTTATATTAAAGTTTTTATTTATATAACTGTATAACATATTCAAAGCTTTAACCATAATTTTTTTTTCTGGAATTCACTGTCTCCATTTTTTTTAATGGAATACTTTAAGTAAATTTTATAAATAAGACATATTGTCTATTTTTCCCTTGTGAGATTGGCTAATATATAGTTAGGTAATCTTTTTAACTTGCAATTAATTTTACCTTCAACAAGTACAGCTTTGCTCAGAATCTTTTTTTAATGCAATAATTTATAGAACTATTTATTTATTATTATATAACCACTTACTAATTACCTCATATAAAGAAATTGCTTTTTTTTTTTTATTATTATTATTATTTCAAATGATAAATAATATTTTTATAGTATAAAATTATTATTTCTTAATTTTTGTTTTACATTTATATTAGCCATAAAAATAAAGATATTCTATTTGGGAAAATAGTGAATCGCTCTTGAATTTACTAACTGAGCCTCTAAATTAAGTTTATCCCCAAATCTACAGCTAAGCAATTTGACAAAAAGCATTAGCTATTAATCATATACATTGCATATGACCATTGTCACTCTCCTATGTCTTATGAATGTACTTGATCAATAGATCTATATTCTATTCAAAATAAAATTACACAAGGTGACTAATCAAAACATGTCAAGTTTGCACATGCATCTCTGCTCCCAACAGCTGATCAGTTGCCTACATCATATTTAAACTAGTGTCTAATACACTCTTATTCCGAATAGAGTATAGAGATAAAGAGTTTGAACTACAATTGCAGAAAATATTTTAACAAAAAGTATATTGTTAAACTGCCACTAGTTGTGTGGCTGTGATATAATTGTTATTTTCTTTTTCTTTTTATTTTCCTATATTTTTAAAAAAGATCTAGTTTAAATTGTGTTTAGTTTTACACATCCATATATTTATATATGTATACTTAAATAGTTTAAAATTTAAAATTTCCAAGTCTAATTCCTAATTCAAATTATTTGTTAATATATTTATAAATTAAGATATTAAATGTTATATTAAACATATACAATATTCAATTAAATAAATATCAAATTAGAAGAAATGAATAACCAATTTTAAAATAATTAAAATGTACATAATTTATGAACATAGATGATATGTATTTGTACAACATTTAATATACTTTTTAATAAGTAATATTTAAAAAATGTTTATTTATATTATAAAAAACGATTTAATTTTATATTATGTGGGTTTAAACAGTCCTCGTTTTAACCAAACCTTTGTGGTAAAGATATATATTTTTCTGAATAAATTGTCAATTTGTTGCAATAAATTTATGTTCTATTTTTATAAATAATTTTAATTTTTAATTTTTTAATCATTTTTAGAAAAATTTATAATTACACTAGTTTTAAAAGTTAAAAAAAAAACAATTTTAATTTGCATTAAAATATATTTATTTTTCATTTTTAAAAAAGTATAAAGAAAATATTTATATAATACTTTAGGAAATATTAGTATCATATTTCAACTTTATTTTAACATAAAATTCCGGATCCTAATGAGCCTATTATTTATTACATTTACATGTAAAGCTTAATAAATTTACCTCAATTTGAATTAGTTAACTCACTGAATTGTATGTGTGTAAACGGCTGTTACTTTGTTTTAATTTAAATATAGCTTACCTAAAATGATTTCTTAATTCACATTTAAAATAAATAATAGAAATAACTATGGAAGTATAGAATGCATATAAATAGAAAATACTATTACAGTTAATCAGGCTTGTGGCACTAAGATAAATGATTGAGGTAAATCAGTTTGACAATTGTGTGTTTAAATGTAACAACATAAACTGTTTTAATGAAAGCGTATTGCACTTATATTTTTTAGTCATGTATACTAAAACTTTGAATTAATGGGTATATATAAACATGACATTATAGGTATTTTTTTTTTTAATCTTAGTAATATTAACTATTAACATAAACCACATAAACCAACGTTTTGGATAATACAATATTAACCAGTTAATGTCAACGTTACATTTACATGGTTAGGTTTAACAATTTTATAAAATTTTAATAGTATCCAATAATATTAAATATATTGAGTGTATATCAAATACATATTAAGTATTAATAAATGGAAATGTTGTGTATTTCATAATATTATGTGATTCTTGTAAATTGTTAAAGTTTGTTGTTAAACTTAAGTTAACAGTATAATATTTTTGTAATAAATGATTTTATTTATTACAACTATTTTTATTTTTAGGTGGGCATGTGGTGTAGTTATGTATACACTGTAAGTAATTTTATTAATTATGTTACCTAAAAAATAATATTTCTCATTTTAAATAATATTATTAATGGTATGACTTCATTTCAGATTAATTGGTTGTCCTCCATTTTGGCACCGTAAACAGATGATTATGTTAAGAAATATAATGGAAGGAAAATACACTTTTAATTCTCCAGAATGGCAAGATATTTCTGGTAAACAAAAATAGTTAGTCTAAATTTAAAATAAACTATTTGATGAAATAAATAAATAATATTATTAGTATTTTTTGTATAAATATTTTTTAGAGGCACCAAAAGATTTAATAAGAAAACTTTTAGTTTTGAATCCAAATGAAAGGTTAACAGTAGATGAAGCACTTGAACATCCATTTTTTAATGTTAAAGTAAGTTAACTTTTAGTCTTTCAATTTGAAATAGAAATAATTTTTGGCACACATATCATATGTTACCTATAAAAATTATTACCTACAAAAAATAACCCAATCATGTCTTTCACTATTTATAAAAATGTATACATGGATATTCTACCTTTATTTAATTGAAATCTGTTGTTTAATATTTCATAATTTCATTAGAGTATGTGACTAAATAGTAAACAATTGTCTTATAAAAAAATTTGAATATACTCGTCATATTAAAGTCTTTCGAGTAAGTCTATATGCTCTTATATTTCACATTAATATATTTCAACATTTATTGACGGATCTATTTAGTATTTGCTATAGTTAATCTTGTTTTAAATTAGTTTCAATTAATACCAAATACACATTAACAACCATACAAATTAAAAGAACAGACAGTCATATTTTGTAATATAGGTATATTATTATGTTATGAGAAAAAAAGTAGATATTGTTATTTAAGAATATAATAGAGTACGTACAACATTACATAGTAAATAACATGCCATACATGTGCCTAATTTTCATTAAACAATTTGTTAACTTTTATTTTAGATGTTTGATCAAGATATTGCTCCTCTGAAGAGAACACTAAGCCTAAGTTCATCAAAATTCAATCAAATTTCAAAACTGGCTAAACAAATTAAAGTGAGGCCATTTAATGCTCGTAAGAAATTTTTATATGCTATCTTAGTAGTGCGTGTGGTAATAAGGTTATTACAATTATTACCATGTTCAACTGGTAAGATTTCTGTGAAATTGGTTAAACAAGATCCATACAGGCATAAAATTTTGAGAAAAGTAAGTAAAAGTTGGTTGTAAGTTGTTTAAAAATTATTTTAATAATTTAAAAATGTTATAGCTTACTGATGCAATGGCATTTAGAGTCTATGGACACTGGATTAAAAAAGGAGAAGGGCAAAATAGAGCTGCTCTTTTTGAAAATATACATAAGACTGAGTTAAAAGTAATTTACATGAGTAATTTATCGCCATCATTATAGATATTTTAGTAATGTAATTGTTATATTTATGATAGTCAATTTAGAGACTGTATTGTTAAATTATATTATTAAAATAATCAATTAAGTTTTATTTAAATAAATGTCTTCCATTGTGGACTTTTTATTAGTTTTGTTGTATTATTGATGTTAAACATTATAAATTTATAAGTACTAGTGATTAATTTTAGTATAATTGTTATAAATTGGTTGAATAATAATAAAATTTGTTTAGAATTATTTTAAACCTAAAGTTTTTTTTTATAGAATTAGTATTTATATAATTAAGCGATCAAATACTTATATGTTAATTTTTAAAGTAAACATAAAATTTATTACGGTAAGGATGCTAAGTTAAACTCATTGTGAGGCTTCATAGTTACTAGTTAATACTTATATAAGTGTAGAATAAGTAAATATTTGTAATTTTATCCGAATTTTTTACTGAATAACATTTTGAAATTATTTCAGTTATTGGCTTTTTTTAACCATACTTTTTTTAAATAATAAATCAATTTTATTATAATGCTGTTAAATAATTAATATAATTCAAAGACGAGTATGTCAAAATAAGCCTTGGAGGACTAATAAATGAATATGTTTCACATGGAAATAAGTAATTACAGTATATTATTGTACTCTATTATTTTTTAACAATTTATATCAGTTAAAATATAATAGTTTGATAACATAGATAATAATACTCATGATTAGTTTATAAATTGATGCATTATGTTTTCCAATATTTAGTTTATTGCATGACTGTACGATGTTAAATGGTTCTTGACATTTTAACCATTATCAATTATTCACCATGAAAATCAAGAAAGAGCTAAAATTATTTGAAGAGTACAAATTTTTAAATCTACTACTTTTATTCCCTAAATACCCTCAAAGTACACTATATATTTGTATAACATCTTTTAAGTGTTTTTTGACTAATGTTAATTATATTTCTGAATTAAGGGATACTAATTTTTAGTAAATGTTATTATCCTTCCACTCCTGAAATGAGAGAAAAAAAGAAAGATAGCTCCACTTTAATTTTCACAACATTGAACTATTTTGCAATGTTTTATAATGGTAAAATATAATATGTTAACTTGCACAATAACGAAAATTGTTGTGTAAAATGTTTAAAGTGATAAATATTTAGTTTATTTAGTAATAAGTTTTCTAAGGCTTTATCATTATTAGATTAAAACAGAAATACAATTAAATTTTGATTCGTAATTAATATTTAATAAAAATTGTAAAACAAATTTAATAGTATTAAAATATTAGAAAATAAAGAGTTTTTTTTATACATTTGAACTTTTACTTGTTATTTTTAGATATAATTAATTATATAATATAATTAAACAGTTATCAAGAAAAATCAAATATTTTAGTATACTATAACTGTATACAAATACAGCTGCAGCAATAAAGTTCTAAATAGATAATTTAACTAATTTTAAAGGATGTTAGCATACATTTTTTTTTCTTTATCTATCATTATAAAAAAACAAATTTGAATTTATCGGTTCATTTAAAATTAGGTGTACATAATATTTCTCAAGCTATTAAAACTGTGTTTACTTAGTAAATGTTTTCAATGTTTAAGTTACTAAAGAAAAACAACTTATATTAGGAAGCTAATACGTTAATAAATAATTAAAAATAAAATATGTTTATGTATGTCTACTTGGTATGACAGGCGTAGTATCATAATGAAAAAATAAAATTATGTGTCCATGCATAATACTCTATTGTATTGTAAACTTACTCTAAAAAAAGTATTAATTTACAGGGTAGCAGCGGCGTGATTTCAGTTAAGAATAGAAGAGGCATAAGTTTTATTTGGTTAAAATATAAAAAAAATCTTAAAAAACTCATCCCCTATTATTAACATCATTGGTCACAGTTCGTAATGTGGACCCAGTAGTTGGCCCAAAGTTACTTTAAAATGTAGGATTGTGAAAATGCATACTCCCCCCCCCCTCCAATAATTCCCCTGTGGCCTACAGAGTAGTCAATAGTACTAGGTAATTTATTTAACTTTTTCTTATTAACTTATTTTCTTTTGTTACAATTAGTTCACGCTTAAGAAGTTAAGATAGGTAATTGAAAATAAGGTAGTAGATATACTATTATTACTTAAAAAGCTTTGTAATAAATTGTCATGTATAATTTGAAAAATTTATTTACAAATTAAAAAATATGAAGTGCAGTATATTTTACTAAAGATTCTGTATTTTATTGATTAGATATATAACAAACATCGTTCTGAAATCCTTACCTATATTTATTTATTACTTTTCCTAATATAAAACTATAAAATGTCAATTTGTACAACTATATAATTTTATATTGGTGATTGGTTAATTAAAATTTTTTAGTATTTTATATTTATACCTACTTATTAAACTTATTCTATTCGTTGCCCCTTTATTTAAACTTAATTGACTTAAATTTGACACGAAAAGTAATCTAAAACATTTTAAAGTTTTTAATAAAAGTAAACAAAACATAAGAATATGAAATATCTAGTTGGTTTAGTCTTAAACTATACAAGTATAATGATTTATGTGCATAAAAAAATTGTTATATCTACTTAATATGAAATAAACATTTAAGAAGGTTCTTAATTTTTCATGATAAATAAATAACTATACTTAATATGGACATATGGTCTATAAAATGTATATTTAAAATATAATTAAATCTAATTTGTAGGTATTTATAATTATAAAAAAAGTATTCAATAGCAGTGAATAGCTGCTTAGATATTATAACATATAGAAATAGCAATTCATTTATTCAATCCCACTAGTTAATTGTTATTATATGAAGGCGTTTAGTTATAATATTGTTATGAATTTATTATGTAAATGAGTATGTCACATGTTGTTATGTAAATTTACAAAATTGAAAAAAAAAACAAAGTACCAATTTATTTTAAATTGAAGTATTGTCTGTATTTTACTATTATGATAATTGATCGACAATAATTTCAATACTTACTTGTTATACAAAATAAATCGAAAATATTCAAAATTTGCATTATAGTATCATATCAAGTGTTTTTTGATTGCGTTAATGACGTAACATAATGAATGATTTTTCAGAAAAACGTTATTAGTAGATTAAAAATGACTGTTTATGTTAATTACTACTTAATATTTAGAACAATTTGTAATAGGTATTATAATTTTACTTTTCAAATGATATTAAATAAATGGAAACAAATGTAATAGTCATACATTTATGATAATACGCATTTTTTTCTTGTAGTTCCTTGAAAATTGCTTCAGTAGTAATTAATTATTACTACTGTATATTTGTATATTGTACCTATTTAAGCAATATAGGTACTCAACTATTATAGAAATTTTTATATATTTATATATCTATATTATGTTCAGAATAATAAGCAACTTTTACAGACCCTGGTAGTTGACTTGAAATGGTTTAAATACAATGAAGTATGAAGGTCCTCAAAGTCACTCATTGTGAGAAACTATAGTGATTGAGAACTGAGAACAGTTTTTGTTTGCCGTGAAGAAAATTTCAACCTGTCAACGAGTACGTGCTAATGTATTGTGTGAACTGTGAACATTTAAGAGGTTGACATTTCAGTAGCTAACTGCTCCGTGCTCGACACAATGATTTTATATATTTTTTTTCATTTCAGCACGCACCGACACCAGAATGGCGATACGATACTAATAATTGAATAATCTACCAATAATATACGTATAAAACCGTTGACGCGGTGACCTCTGAAGCAATTTCCAAAATTTTGGCCACCACGTGACAAATTTTATTTCTAACAACAGGTAGGAATAATATAAAACCTATAAGTAATACGTGTGTATTACATTTAAACATCATCTAAATATAGATAATCGAAATCCCCCTCCCACACATACACGTACACCACAACTCGTCATATCACTGCGTTCCCTTGACCCAATTGCCGGTCGACGACGTACAATTTGATATTTTATTTATTTTTTTATTTTTGCATACTTATTCCCCTCCAACCCCCTGAAATTCGAGTCTCGCGCTCACATGCACGCACACGGGGGACAACTCGACCAGGTCTCGCGTAGCATTCTACTTTCTACCCCTCCGTTGACCGTAATTTACACTATAGTACTATACCATCTATATATGTATTGCCCCCATACTGTTGTTATTATTATTATTATATAGTTAGCAGTAACAGTGTACGACGACAACACTGCAGTGCCACTACTAATCTACTATAATATATATAACACTATTTACTATTAAACCGTATACGTACGCGCAATAATAATAATATTATTGCGCGGCGCGCGCATGTATTATTATTTCCTACGATATCGTACCTAAACTATTGCGGTCTCGGTCGTAGTCGGTACAGTAAAATCGAAACGTTGCCAGTTCAACGACTATGACTGCGTTCGTTTCGGCAGAATGAGAAAAAAAAATAAGAAATGGTAGGTACGACTCGGCGAGCACACTGACACTGAGCACACTCTTACCGAGCTGGTATAGCGACGGTCATAGAACGCGACGGCCGCCGCGTATACGCATAATAGTAGAATTATTATTATAGTAACGGGTACAATAACGTCGTGGGGAGATGATCGCCATTTTATTTCCGATCTACGTGTGTAGCGGCGGTGCGTGTACGACACGATCCAGTCGTCCGACGGCATATAATATTTAGTTACCTATTACGATTGCTATACTACTAAAACGGCGTTGGTTCGGCAGAGAGGGAAAAACAATAGCGAGACAATACTTCGATTCGACTCGTATTATTATATTATAATTATGACGACCATAACAAACACGTAAAATCGTAATAGTATAATGTAGCATCATAATATTGTTGTCGTCGTCTTGTACTCGGGAGGCTCGCGTGGGCGACGTTTACACCGCGCTACACATTATACGACCAATCCGTATGACGTTATTATTATGATTGACATTAGTGTTATACGTGTGTTGTGTAGCCGTGTAGGTACATAAACATAATGTTTTATATTTATATAATATATTATTATTATTTACAAAAGGTCGGGATGGACAACGTGCGCGCGCGTAAAACATAATCAACGCAACGCACACACACGCGCGCGCGCGGCAAATTACACACAAAAGTGAAACGGAGTGTTGTCCCGTTGTCCGCCGAGTTTTGCCGCGCGCTCGCCTCTCCCCCGTCCGGGTGTGCGCGTCGTCGTGGTCGTCGCCACGCCGTGCCGTCACCGTCGCGATCGTCGTCGTAATAAACGTACGCACACGACTCTATACGGCCGCCGCCGGACGCCACGCCCACCCGGTGGACTTGTACGCGCCGGATTGGACGGCGGCCCGGACACGTGAGCAACTGCCAGCGTGCAGCGCCCGGGCCCCGCCGCCGATCATTTCGACTCGCGAAAATCCTACGCGCACCACGTAGCCCGTCGCGCACCCGGCACCGCACAGCCAGTAGCCTCAGCGGCACAGCGACGACCGACCTGTGGGCACGTCATTAGCGGTTATTATTTTTATTTTTTTCGTTTTAGTTTTCGTTTTCGTTGTCACGCGCGGCCGTTTAATTTCGTTATTGTTATTGTTATTATTATTATTATTATTATTATTATTATTATTGTTATTATTTAAAAAAAAATACGATTCAAAATAATAATTATTCGTACCGCAGACGTCGACGCGTGTGCCACCGCCGCTCGTTTACGAATCTACTGCCAGTTTGTACGCCTGGAATAAATTTCGCCCGACCGTTCCCGTCGCGCGACACGAGTAGGAAAAATTTTAAAAGCCCGTCGTCGTCCGCGTGACGTTTTCGATCGGTCTGCCGCGTCGCCAGCGGTTCGCGCGCGTCACATTCGAAGACATGAAGCGACCGCGGCGATCGTGACTCAGCACGGCAGGGCGTCTCGCGATTGTGTAAATGGTGTTTGCGTCCAGGGTACTGTGATATGTTTGCGGTTGACACGTGGACGACGACGACGGAGGAGGTGGCTTGCCCGGGCCAGCATGAGCATGAGATGCGGGCTACAGACACTGCTTGAGGCTGCCCGATTCGTCGAGTTACAGGAAGAGTTCGAAAAACAACAGTTGGTCACCTTACACGCAGCCGGTAACGATTATACGATATGATTTATTGTCTTGCTACGTAATATTTAATGTAATAAAATCGTTTTTCTGTTCGACGCGACAACCGCCTGCCAACGAGCTGTGGGAAAATCATTTTTCTCGTTTTTCCCGGTCACGCAAAATTTGTGTTTATTTTTTTTTACCACATCCGACCACCTCCTCTCCTCGGCGGCGTTACTCTCGTGCGCTCGCCGCTGTGCGTTGTACGTGTAGAACGGTGCACGAGCACGACGAAAGTCTATTGGGTGGGGGCGGGGAGGGGGGGAAAGGCGATGCGTATTTGGTGCGGGTTGGAGGGTTGGCCGGGCGCGGAGGTGTGTAGACCGTAAGTCCCCTGTGGTGGAGGGGGGGCAACGAAGATTCCGTGAACGGATAGAGAGCGGGCGTGGCAGGGCGCACTGTATTTGTGGAATGACCTTCGTTGTCCTCTCTCTCACAACGTGCGACGCGGTACGGTGGTCTCTGTTGCCGCCGCCGTCGTCGTCGTCGTCGTCGTTGTTTGTACTTTTGTAGTCGTCACTCGTCATTGCTGTAGTGGCCGCAGTTGCCAGAGCGTGGATTCTTGTATGCCGGCCCGAAGACGCACACACCAGTCCAGTGTCGCGAAGGTCACGTGCTGCGGGAAAACTCGCCCTCTCCCTCGTCGGCCCGCCGACTGTAATACAACGCGGCGTGCATGTGCGCGTGTGCGTGTAAACATTTGCCACATGGCTCCCCCACTCTTCTGCCACGCCGCCTGTCCGGCACTCTCCCCTCGCTTGGCGGCTTTCCTCTTCCCGTCGAAAATGCATTTTTTTTTTTTTTATTAATTTCAATTATTACTTATAATAATATCGCGTGCATATCGGAACATTATATTATTAATGTCGTGTTTTTTAGCCGCGGTGTTGGCCATCCTGTTGGTAGCACACGGTCGACCACGTGGAGTTTGCTGCCTGGTAGTGTCCGTCGTCGTCAATGCGATTTTATTATTATTATTAAACCGTGGGGCCTCTCCCTGTCCACCACCACCCACCTCCTACGACGTTCGTTTTGGACGTGCGTGTACGTATACGTTGTGATATGAGATCGATTCGAAATGGGAACGTTCACAACGCTTGTGTTTTAGGTTTTATGTTTTTATTTCTTCTCGTGAAGTCTGTGTGTGTGTGAATTATACGTAGGTTGGCGCCTTCCTACTCACCCAACAAATCAAACACTCTCCACCCCAGGAACCTAGGTATAAAATAATATGACGTATAGACGATTGGCGTGGACATTTACACGTTACCGTCTGACCAGGTCGGTTTAGGCTATAGTAACTAGAACACTATACTATATTTAGCAGTCTCGAGGATATTTTTTTCCCGACGAGCGCGGTCATTATATTATAAAAATATACGTTTACACGAATATTGGCAAAGGTAAAAGCGCGAACTCTGGTTCCCGCAACACCAACTAATTAGTGAATGGTTCCTAATTTTCCAGCAAGCGTTCTCGGCTTGGTTGGCGAACCTGGGTTTCCCTAACTTGTGTTTCCCCCCTTTACCGATATTCTCGCACGTGGGGGGGCCGCCGGTGACGATGTTCCGACTACTGTGACCAATCTCGTTGTCTCTGTTGCAATTCACTATACCATCTACCCGGTTAAACATTATTGTTCTCTTGGTTCCTCTTGGTTATTCGCCGGCGATGCCGTGAACACCGATGACGGGTCGTGGATGGGAATCGCGAAAAAAACGCCGCACTCGTTTTACAGAATCTACCTAGTAAAACGCTTAAAGCTTTTGGTCGTCTCCGAATTGTCCGATTAGGATTACAGAATGTCCATCCCAATCATTTACGATGATGTTGGTATATGACGCGAACACATGAGATTAATATATATTATTATTACACTGTCGTGTACGAGCGTTTAATCGTAATAGTGTTTTCTATTAGTTTTATTAATTATCGTATAAAATACTAGTATCACTAATCGTTATTTAATAACCAACACGCATTGACTCGCGTTATTCTTAAAAGAAATCTACAAAAGTTTGTATTGCAATAATGTTAGGACGAATATTACTACTGTGCACTCAAATATAGTGTTGTCAATGTTTATAAATTGTAACTCTTTCTGTGTTATGCGTATATTATAAAGTATAAAAATTATGATCGTTCATAAATTATGTATCGGGTAAAAAAACGTACCGAGCAGTGAGCACAACAAATGTGGACTTTATATATTTTATTATGTGTATTATTTATCTCTGGGTATGTTTGCTTTTTGTGATTTTCATCCTTATATTTAAACTTATAAATGATTATAAATGTATTTCTTAAAACGAAACAAAGTAGAGGTAGTATAGATTAAATCACAGTACAATAGTTTGTTATTTACAATTTTTATTAATATTGTCGCCAGTTTTTTATTTAGTCTATTTTATTCGAGATTTTATTGATGCGTTAAAAGTTATATAACGTTTTTGACCGTTGCCTCATTAGGAGGTAAGATACTGAAATATAAACATCATTGTATTAATGTGTTATTGATTGAATTACGTTTTTTTCACGTCATAAAGCATTTATTTGCTCAAATATTATAGCTTATAGTTATAAAGTACATAATATAATGGTTTACTATATAACCAGTACAGTTTATATCTAAATTATAACAAATATATTATATTAAGAGTTAATAATGTTTAGATTTCTGGTTCATTCTAATTAAATTATTTAAATTCAACAATTTTTCGTTTATTTAGAGTCTGATCAATGCAAGAAATTTATTTTAGTTTCATTTTATTAATCTAATCTCTTTTTAAATTTGATTTTTAGTTTATTTTCCCAATAATTCATTACCGTTAGTGAAAAACAAGTTAGATATTGTTAAAATAAAATTTTTTCACAACATTTCTCTTAGTTATAGTTGTGCGATTTTCAACAATAATATTTTATTTTTTTTTTGTAAAAATTTTTCAGAACTGAAAGTTTGAATTACTTACATACCTATAGTGGTATTATTATTCAGATTGATAAAAAATTGTGAATTTATACGTTTAAATTTGACATTAATACTGATTTATAAGTATACATATTAGGTAGTTATTAATGTTGGAACTTATGACATATGCGTGTATTCCTTTAATATAGGTAATTATAAAATGTTGAAAATAAGTATCTATATATGTACACAAATACACTATATCTTTTTAGATAATTTAAATTTCGTTTGTCGTGATATCCTTACAGATGATCGTTTAACCGCTTCCTGCATTCATAGTTAGGTACGAAAATTATGAATGATATGGGTCTAGGATCCATTATTTATTAGTAAGACAAAGACAGAGTGATAGATGAGAGTAGTGATAATAAATATTATAGTTTAATTTTTTTATGTTCATAGCGCTATAATAATGTTTAAAATTTTCATAATTGTTTAGTGATATCAGGACTTGATATTTTAATGTGAAATAGGTTTAGTGATCTTTGACATTAATCATCCGAATGAAAAGAAATAAAGTAATTAATATTTTTTGAACAATTAACATTAGATGAACTTCGAATTGTTATTATTATTCATACCATTATAAATAATGATACATTAATATTATATAATCGATTAATAATTTAGTATTTATAAATATAGTCAACGAACGTAAATCAATGTCTCTTCATGGAGTTATTGTGAATTTTACAGATTAATAATTTACTATTATGATTAATCTATAATTCATATTACTATATTAAATATAGATATTGTGTTTAACATTAGTTCAATTACATGTATCCCTTTCTTATTATTCTGTAAAAATTACTCGATGATTTAATAAATTAATTATGAATTGAAGAAACTTATTTTTTTTTTTTTACAAGTTATGAAAATATTTATTTTAAAGCATCAATGCATAAGTACTTTAATATCTTATAAATAAATAATTTAATTTTTTTAATATTTGGCAATTAATCTTTTTGTAAAATATTAAATGAATCTATTTATACATCTATATAAGAAAAATTTGTATTTCTCGTTTATAAAAATCGTAAAAAATTGTTAAGAATACTTAGGTACGTTTTAAACTTAATTTATTTTTATATAAATTAAGTCGATATACGATTTTACTTTAGTGCATCATTTATTTAAATTGCTGTTCACCGAGCCTATAATATTCAGTTATATCTACGACATACCTATAAATATGTATTATATACTAGTATTTACTACTAAATTTTACGACATCATTAAAAAACATAAAAGAGTAATTTAACTATAATTGATTGTAATTATACACCATTAATTATTTTATTTTAGTTAGTTTTATTTTTCAGTATAAAATTCAATAGCAATTTTTCTTGTTTTGATTCAATAGAAACTAATTTATCAAGTTTATGGATTTATTTGTATTTTACATTAATACATTTTTAAGTTTATTAAAGTTATAATTCCATGTCTTACTATCATAATATATGTATTATTAATTATTATGTATTCATAAATAAAATATTCGTAGACGTACGGACCAGGTCCTGTATTGAGTGAATATTATTTGTACTGGATACAATACATGTTGCATAAATACATAATATATTATAGGTACTAATTATTTCTTAAGCTATTCTTAACAAGCAATAATTATATGTATAGTGATATTATTTTTGCTTAACGATATTTTTATATACTTATTTAATAATTAATATCATATAAGGTTTTGTAACTTAGAACTAATATGGGCTACTATATAATAGTAGTTCTAATTGTTTGGTCTAATATGAATTGTTCGCTTAGAATGCATAATAAATGTGTTCTAAATTTCTAACATATAACATATAATATATAATACATATATTTATTATGTACTATTGAATATAATTATAACTATTTAAATATTAATATCTAATCATTTACAATTTCACATTTTTTAATAATTATTAATTTTACTTTTTAAGTTTATGATAAAAAATGAATATATTCTTCATATTTTAAAGATAATTATTACTCTGTCTTGTTATATTATGGTAAATTGGAAATTTGGTTTTCATATAATTTGTGCCTTGTATTATAATAGTAGGCGCTTTTATGTATTTTATGTATAGTAAAATAATAATTTATGTACTGCAATATTATATGTTATTATACATATCGATAAAATAGGATTTGTGTTGGAGAGTGATAGCCATTTTTATCCGCAAGTATATTTGAAATACTATACCCTTGGCCGCTGCTGTGAAAAGGCATAGAGTCTTTGAGAAATAGTAAATCGATAACGAAACACTAAATCAAAAAAAAATAATTTATGAAAATAAATAAATTTGGTAATACCACGCGCGGTGGCTTTAAATTTCAGTCCGTGTGGAAATCATTACAAATCCGTGATACAAGTTTTTCGTAATTTCCCAAAAACCGTATTCTGTACTTTAGTACTAGTAGTAACGCCGCCGTCGTCCATGGTGTTGGAATATACAGCGCAATTTTATTATGTACGTTTTTCTCGTCGATAAAAACTACTACTGTGCACCGGAGAAATGACTAATGCCGCCGCCCTCAAGACTGACGTCACGACGACGGTAGCCGACGTTTATTTCAATAATGATGAAATTTTTTTCCCATCATAAAATGCAGGTGTTATATTAGAATACGGCATACCAATAAACTCAATCGATTTAGTGTAGAACTTTAAAACACTAAACATTTGAATGCATTGAATTCTAAATGCACTAAACAAGAATACAAATAATGAACTTTGAAAACAAAAAAAGTACAGTTTCATTCTAATTTTTAGATTCGTATGTTCTTACATTTCAAATGAAAATAGATTTATTTTAAATTTAGGTACATTTTAAAGTATATTTATAATTATTTTTGTTTTTACATATACAATAAATACGTATTACAAAATAAATATTACATACGCACTTCTAGCCTCTAGGTAAATTTTAGAATACGACTAAAAATCAATGTATATTTTTAATGTCTACATTTTTTAATCACATTACCTTCTTTTGAATATTTGCCATAATATATTAATATATTATATACTATAGTCAATTTCTAGTCTAAAATTGTCATTTGTTCATTAAAATTATTCCAAATTAGAATATGTAGTATGATGTTTGATATTTCATTTACAAGGTCATGAAACTAATGTATAATGTATAACTAGCAATTTATCTAATAACCTCCCCCTCCATAAAAAAAAATTCAAGCTCTATTTATTAATAAATATTTTGGTTTTTGGTGTTGACCCGTCTTGTTGTGAATTCATGTTCACTTTTATTCTTTTTTTTTTTTTACAATACCATTCATTAAGGAAAACAATAGCAAAGGAAAAAAAATCAGTTTCTCATTAAAAAACCGTCAAAGTTGAGTTTTTTTTTAAATAATTTTTTAATACCTACCTTTAGATATCGTATAGAAAGCTAATGAACGGTCGGGACGAGGTGTTTGGGTCGAAAGAGACATCGTCGTCGTCGCCGCGACTCGGTGGGAGACGGGAGTGCTGGTCGGTTGGCGGCGGCAAAGCTACAATCAGGAGTGGGGCGACGATCGTGCCGCGCGATCTGCGGAGGGGCTGCCGCCGACCGTTGTGCACCGCGGTGAGTGAAGCACATGGGCTCGGTTATATTGTTGTTGCGCATGTACTGGCTGTCGCCGCGCCGCACCTCCACCACCACCATGTCGCCGCCGCCTGATCGACGTTACTGAGCAACACAACACGTTGTTGTCTGCTGCCGGCGGCGGCGGTGGTGACGGCGTGCTCGCCGCCCGATGATACACGCGGGCACACGGGCACCAGACCGCCGCCGGGATTTGGAGTAATCAATGCGACGTTGCCGCTCCGCGCGATTCGGCGGCCGCCTACCGCCGTGCACGAAATCGGCAACCGTCGAGCCGAGTCGTGACCGTTTTCGAGTATTGTGTGTGTGTGTGTGAGTTTGCCAACTCGTTTTCTGTCGGTCGTGTTTTCCGCTCGCACTCGACGGACACTTGCACGCCGTTTGCGGATTCTTTTTAAAAAAATTTTCTTCTCGGTCCTGAGCGTCGGCCATACGCGCGCACACGTGAACCGTCGGTGGATGGGTGGGTGAGGTGTTGTAAAC
The DNA here is from genome assembly GCA_036289425.1 of Rhopalosiphum nymphaeae. NCBI lineage: Eukaryota > Metazoa > Arthropoda > Insecta > Hemiptera > Aphididae > Rhopalosiphum > Rhopalosiphum nymphaeae. The sequence continues at coordinate 32,408,841 of JAZAQC010000013.1, read as the reverse complement.
GCGCGCGCGAATCGACGGCGTCGGTCGGTCGTCTCCGCCGTCGTCCGGCAGGTGAACTTGGGCCGCGCACACACCGCAATAACAACGCGCCGCGGACGCTGTAAAATACTAATACAATATAATAATAATTACGGTACAACTGTCATTTTTGACTGTGCAGTGTGAATAATATTATTACGACGGTGCGTCGTGTAATAATAACGAAATTAGAAATTATATTAGTTCCCCCCTCATCCGGATGGAGACCAATCCTTTTGATCACAGCGGGCGCCGCGATACCTTTTCTCGTCCCGTTTTTTTTCCCCCGGCCGCCTTTGGATTGACGGAGTTGGCTTTTTGTCAAACTGGCAGAAGTCTCGTTTCGAAAATACGCTAGATTGTATTATAAACATGAGTAATATCATTTCAATACTACTACTACTATATGGGGTGCATAGAAATGTAAAATGTAAGCTGAGTGCTGACTGCAGGTCGTTTACGCGCGTTTCTCGTAGTGTTGTTTATATTCTACTGTTATTAATTATCCGTTGTTATAAAATACACAGTTATGGACTGTATTAGTAGTCATTGTTTTTTTGTACCGACCGAGTTATTACGCGTCTTTAATCACATTAATATTGTTACAATAATACCATCGAATCATAATAATAATATTATTTTGTGATAATACGACGACGATGACCTGTTGGTAGGGAGCGGAGTTACGGGAAATAAAAAAACAGACTGATAGTTTTCGTAAAATAACATCTTAGTTGTACTATAATTCTAGTTGGTATTTGGTAGTTTTAGTACGGCTGACGGTTGTATAATATTATGTTGTTGTTTTTATTATTATTATTATTATTATTAGTAGTAATAGTACTATTATATCTTTGCTAACAATATGTGTATCTTTTATGAAAACATCCTGTAGTATAAAGAACACAGCTTTACTTTTAATGTTTTTCTTGTTGTATGCACCAACGAGCAATTATTGACACGTTCGATGTTTATGCGTACCAGTATATTATAAAATAGATTGAAAAATAAATTAATGTTCATCACAATTTGTTATATGAAGTGAACACGATTATTTAAAGCAGTCATGTAATTGCAAATATTTCATTTATCGAACATTTCCTGTTCCACCGTCGTTCGCAAATGAACATGTCGACTTTTACAACCAACATATATGAGAAGTTGCGTTGAGATGATTACAAAATAATACACATATTTACTTATTCTAAAGTCGCCCCTTCTCTTCATGTTAAATTTGTAATGTTATAAGTATGCTTATAATTTTGATTCTCTAAGCGTACTTACCCCTCAATTTTTTTTTCATTTTATAATGAATTTATTCAAATCCTGATTCTTAGAATTTTTAAATACACTTTAAGACCATATTTTCAAATTTTTAAGATTCTTTGTTCAACTTAAGGACACTTCAATGGTACAGACTTTTGTTTTTCAATTGAGGACTCTCCTTTTTACTGTAAATTATTTAGTGTTTAATGTGTTTCTATACATTTTGATTTACTAAATGTATTCTAAATTCGAACTAGTTAGTAAAATAGTTTTTAAATAGATGTATAACATCGAATCTAGTTTGGAATCTAGTATTTGTTATATTTGAACAATTTTTATAAATTATAAATATTGATGGATTAATATAAATTATTAACATATTCAAAATAACCATAGCCCCCATAATTTTCAAATCCATTATCCTAGACCTATTATTCTTAGTACACAAAGTTAAACAACTCAAAAACTACTCGTTCAAATTTTGAATTGAGTAAATTAAAATTTAAAAAAATATTTCCACTAAATAATTTACAGAAAAAGCAAGGGAAAAGAGGTATTTACTTGAAAAACGGAAGATTGGTTTTATTACGCTGATGAAGAAAATTAAATATTAAATCTTATTTTTTGATTCTTAGAGTACTCTTACAACACTCACACATAACAAAATTAGACATTGGAATATTTTAGATATGTAATATTTTTTAGTGAAAAAAAAACTCTGGGAAATCCTGTAAGAGATCTATGTTGGATTCCTGCTAAAGTGCAACTTTTAGCCATATTTTACAACTATTCTATAGACATTTTCAGATTCTGAGCTAAAAATAGAATTAACCATTTTGAAATATCGGAAGTAGAGAAATACATTTTTTTTTTTAAAGAATATTTTAAAAAGTTGTTTATTTAAGCTATTTTATAATATTATTGTTTTATATTTTATAAGCAAGATTGAACATAGTCAAACTATATTTTTTGTATTTCTTTTATCAATATTATGTATTTTAATATAATATGTATAATAAGAATTTGATTAATATATTTTATAATAATAATAAAATTGGCTTCCGCTGATTTTGATTAAATTGAGAAAAGTTCAAAATTCTGTCTTAACTCGCATCTGATATTCAAAGTTCAAACCGTAATTTTTATACGTGAGATGTGAATTTGCAATGGTAATGGTTTTTTTTCAAATAACTGTTTCTAGTTAGATACATTTTGAATTAACAGATGGCGTTACACAAACATCATAATAATAAAGTACTACGTATTATAAGGATATTATTTATTTCACTATAACTCAATTATTGTAAATTCTTGTTTTAATTAACAATTGTTTTTTTTTTTGATAATTTCAGTTACTTACTAACAATAACTTATTTTATTAATTATTACTATAAATTATAAAATCAAAATTTGGATTGGAGTTATAATTAAATTAAGTTCTCGAGTTGGTATTTATTTTATTTTTAATATTTACATATCAATTATTTTAATTTATACGTACGTTTTTCAGTTTTCTGTAGTTTTCTGTAGTTTTAAGTTTTTTTTTTAAAATTATTTTAAAATTTAATTTAATAACTGCAGTGGTATCATATATTCATATATCTAATACAATTTAATAATTAAAATTTATTAGCCAATATATAATGATATACTATTCTAAATTAGAATATTAACAAAATAAAAAGTTGTTTCAAAAACTTATTTTCTTCAAATTTTGAATTGGAATATGAGTAATAACGATATGGGTGAATCTAATAAATACAATTATAAAAAAAAAAAAAATGAAATGTAATATACCATTTTTCTTAACAAATAAATTTGAAAAATATAGTATAATTTTTACGGATCATTCGTTGTTATAAACGTTTATTTAAGTTTTTCATTTTGGTTAATTGGTGGATCCCTATTTAAATAATATTAATGTCATATAATTCGTGTTTGTCTTTGAAATCAGGATTCTTTTCAAACTTTTGAAACGTGCTTGGTAATATCTTATAAAGCATGCGGAATATATTTCAAGGTTATAATATAACTTCTTTTCTAAAAGAAAATATAAAAATATTGGTATTCTGTGGTTATTTTATGTTCGTTGGTAATAAATAATAATTTTACATTTATAAATGGCAACTGTGTAATAATTTAAACATTGCATTCGGTATGTATCTATCATTTAAATATTTTTCATTTTCGTATATACTCTATAGGTGTACATAGATGATAAAGAAAATGATACGTGTGTGTGTGCATTTTGAACCGTTGATTTGAGCGAAAAATGGCGTTCATAATAAACCAATGTGCAAGTTTCTGTGGCGATACGGTTGCAACAAAAATAAGCTGGTGTTTTGGCATGCCTAACTGGGGCAAGCTTCCAAAATTTTTTTGCTTAACCTCTCCTGCTGTTTTTTCCCCACATACTTATATTCTTACATTTATTGTGTTATATGATGAATAAAATTAGAAAAGAGATTAAATCAAATTCAACCTTCATCGGTTTCATCCCCATATAGTTAGCTTATGCGTATGTATTAAAATTAGTTTAGTTGTTAAATCAAAAATTGTATTTTTATTAAATATTATATATTATATTCTATAAATATTTCATAAGATTTAAATTGTAAGTACACATGTGTACTGCTGCAGCGTAGCGATGAATGTATTGACTTCTAGTATATAATTTGTGTTTTTTTTTTCAATCATCTTTTGGAGTATAGTTTTAGTGCACAAACTTCTATTTCAAAACTTTTTTTGGTATAAAAGTGAACACAGATAGTACTTAATGTGACCAAATCGTAATGGTTGAAAAAAAGAAAAGAATTTTTACATAAAACAAGTTTTTGAAAAAATCGATTTTGTTTATTATATTCCAAAACAAATAAACGCAGACACTTGATATTTTCATAAAATGTTTATATTACAATTTTCCAGTTATAATATAGTTATCAAAATATTTAAATTTTTGAAAATTTTAATTGTTTTGAGTTTTTGTTTCTATAAATGTCGATAAAAAAACTTATTGCTCCCATATATATGTTTGATATTCATCATATAAACTGTTTGTACTGTAATAGAAGTTGTATAAAAGTTATGCTGAAATCCGTTATAACTTTTTATAAGCGCTTAAAGATAAAACTTTATTTTGTAGTTAATGATGTATTATTGTTTTAATGTTCATACATATGAGTATAAGTTTTGAAAATCATTCATTTTTCATGGATATACATATTTAAAAAATAATGAATTTAGTTATTTTGTTCTAATTCAAAAATATTTGCAGGGACTTGTAACTTTTACGCATATTATTGTATTTTATTATATCCAATGACATTTTTAAAGTATTAAGATTTTTTTAAGGCTCAAAATGTTAACTCTTGCCTATTTTTACTAAAAATATGAATACAATAAATTATAAAAACTGTTCTTCGATTAATTTGTATTGACTAAAAAGTTAACAGTTAATAATTTACGAAATATGTATTAAACATATAAAAAAAATTTACTATTACAATAATTATAATAATATAATAATAAATGCGATGTTTTTGGAAAAAATAATGAAATCCGTTGTTATTACTATATTAATAGTAAAATACATTTCTACAATAGCATTATAAATAAATTACAGTAAAATATACTTAATAATATATAGACTGTTAGACTATATCTCCACTTAATAACCTACTCAATGACGACATCTATAGTGTACAGTAGAGGAACTGTTACTTACTTGCCTTTTTATTTTTTTTTTCTACTCGTAAATGGTTAAAATCTTAATAATATAATAATCATTTTAAGGATATTCCTGTGATTTATTTATTACAATATGTATAAATCGGTGGCGTTTACATCAATTTTGTATAATATAGTTTTGAGGGTCAATGAAAAAAACTTTAATTTATACGTGTAAAAAAAATGTGTTTTCATTTTAAAGTATTTATAAGGCATTAATGCTTATTAATACACTAAAAAAGGTTAGTTATTGTACCAAAAAATAATTTTAGACGATATTTAAGTCTTCAAAGCCTAGTTACGCCTATAATACCTATATAATATTACCTACATCATTAACTCATTTATTATTTCTGATTTTACTGAACTAATAAAAATTTATGAAATATGTTAAATTGTGTACTATATTATGTATCTACCAATTTATATTTGATTATAATGTATAAGATATAAATGCGTTCCATCAAAAACAAAGTTAAAAATAGTACTTACTACTTAGTATCTAGTTTTACCTATTAAATGGTAAACAAATAATTTTATTAAGAAATTTGGAACCAAGTCTTTTAAGCTCTTCTTTGTTTGTTTACATGTTTGAATTAGTTATGAATTTATAACAAATGAACTTTGAATTATAGATAGGAATGTGACATCAGTGTGTTTATTGCCTATTCGATGTTAAGGAATTAAAAACAAATTTAGTCTTTATGATGAAGGTATAGGCTATACTTTTCTAAATCATAATTAATTAAAATTATACATCTTATTATTTAATTTATTTTAATTTAAGCATTAACTAAAAACTTTAATACGTAAAAAGTGTGTTTATTTTAATACACGACCATTATTATAGAGTCTATAACCAGATAATAGACCAGTATAGTCTATAATATAGACTATACTTTATTGATTAGAGATTATTTTTAATTATATATATATTTTTTTTCAATAAATTACTTTGCAGTCTACCTAGCTACACGTTATTTACATTACATATGATTGATAAACACTAATTATAAATTTCTTAAACACATTAATATTTTTTGTGTTTATATTTAAATGGTCTAACTTATTGTATTGTCTTAGGATTGTATGATAATGTTTTTATTAGTACATACAAAAAACCTTTTATTCAAGACTGCTGTCTGTCGCAACTTTTGTTGCCATAGTTATAAACATTATTAAACGATATTATTAGTCTATAAATATAAAAAATAAATGTATTATTTATTATACCTATTATTTTTTACCATTTCTCATGGATTATATGGTTATTGTTTGTAATATATTTTTTTAATAAATGTACTCGTTATTTTACTATTTTATAAATCTACATTGGCATTTATTATTTAGAACCGTTTTTAGGTGTGCATGTGGCTTATTAGACATATTTTTAGTTTGAATGAAGTAAATTAAAACCTATATCTTAATTAGGTAATATAAGCTATAAATTGTAATATTATTAATTACTTCATTGATATTTAATTCAATTCTTGTTCATCAATTTTACAAGAATGTTTTTTGTTATTTCTAATTATTTTTTTGTGTTGCTTATATTATATTTCATTTTAGATTTGTAATAATTACGGCGTATATAGAAACTAGGAAGTTACCATGCCCATATAGATTGTTTTTACTTGTTAATTTGTTTTATCTATTATTTAAATATCATTTTTAAAGTTAATTTGTATATTTTTTATTTTATCGTACAGTATTTATAATAAATTATGTGCAAAACGTTTGTTTCATGCATTCGAATTTATCATTTATTGATTATTGTATTATACGTATGATATTATATATGATGTAGGTATACCACAAACAGTATACTTAATATACTAATATAGTAATACTTGTCGCCAGGAACTAATCAAATTTAATAATATTTACGTTTTTTAAATATTTTAAGTACCTCAATATCTATATAAAATATTAATATATATAATAAATAATAAATAATGTTATGTATAATATACACTATTATATAGGTTCATGTATTTTATAGTCTCATACCGATATTAAATAATTATATAATTTATAAAATTGTGTTATATGTTTAATGTTTATATATGTGACTGTGTTTTGATCTTCGGATAGTACTCTTGAACCGTAGTCGGGTTTACGCATTTCGGTCGTACTGCAGTGTTGGTTTGATGGACGTAGTGTGTCGTATACATATTAAAATAAATAATTTATAGGATTGTTCGAATGTACGTCGGCAAAAGGTGTCTAGAGCGTGATTATATTTTTACTGTGAGGAATAATAACATAACAACATGTACGTCTACGCGTGCGTACCTAGGGCCTAGGTGGTACTTATTCTGTTGTAGTACTCGCACAATATATATTTATATCAACGATATCGATTATGGATTTAGTCGCCAATTGCACTTTTCGACGCGATAAGATACTATTTGCAAGTTATAAAAAAAAATGCGTCTGGTTCACGACCGATTAAAACATTATACATATTTTTATAGTGTATTACATAATACATGTTTGATGATAAGTGGGGGTATAATATATTAAATTGAACGCGAATAAAAAAATACATTCATCGCTCTGCTGAGAATCTAAAATAATATTTTACCCGATACGACACACGTGAGACTTGCGAACACACGCATTATCGTTGTTATTATTTATTATAATATTATAATTATATATACCTATTATGTACGTGTTATATTATTATACCGGTGTGGCGTGTGCTATCACGAAACCGGCGCGGCGGCCGGCCGGCCGAACACGCTCTCCTCCGGTGGGCGGCGCGTGGTGGTAGGAGATGCGACCGGGTGTGACGTCACCGTTGACGTTCTCAGCTTTACACGCCGCCGCGCGATTCTCCCAAAACTGCTTTCGGTTTCCAATGTTTCTCGCGCAGTGCCATTGCCGAGCTCAGACAAGTCGACTCCTCCGGTACACTCGCGCATTATTATCGTACCCGAACGATGTGCAGACCGCCATGGCATACCACCATCACCGCCTGTTACGTCGGTTTATTCTGCAGTTCTCAGCCAATCTGAATCATTGCGGACTGCCGAAACAATAATATAACTACACCTTTGTCGCGCGTTTAAATATTGTATCGTCATTTTTGTCTTTGTGGTTGTAATGGGAGTGTTGATATTAAACGTGGACACTTGGGTGGCGCCGCCGAAAAAAAAATGGATCAGACATTATCTCCTGGGTATTCATATAATATTATTATATTTTACGTGCGTGAACTCCATCTGTCTCGTGTTGCGCCGACAGTCCTCGTACAGCATCATCTTATCATTTGTATTGTTATTCTATAATATATATCTTTTTACAGTTTATATATAAATGTACTTATAACAACGTATTTTTTTATGCACCTGTGTTAACGATGTATTGTTATGATTTTATTTTTAGAAGAACCGTTGTTGAGTAACAAGGATGCTGGTTACCATCCTACCTCGGTGACATTGCCCAGTTCAGATCTACCGGCGTCGTTGAACCACATCGAACCGCCGACTACGCCACCGAGGCAACAACAGCAGCCGCAGCAACAGCTACACCAGCAAGCCACCCCCGTCGCACTACAACACCAACACCCACAACAGCTACAGTTACAGCTACACCAGCCGCAGCAACAAACGCCACAACAACAACAACAACAACAACTGCAACTGCAACAACAACAACTGCAACTACAACTACATCAGCCGGTACAGCAACACCACGCCGTATATAAGCCCGCTGTAGCCGCCACTACCGTTGCAGTAACCACCACCAACAACAACACTACTGCCGTTGCCCTAGTCAACAGCCACGACGATAATGTCACCTCATTGTCTTTGGCGCAGGAACTTAAAAGACGCACCGGGTAAGTGACGATGTGTTTCGTTATCGTTTGTCTTACATACTGTTCCGTTACGCGACTTGAGTCCCTGGCCCACGCCTATATTGATGTATAACGAGTATATAGTTATACTCAAAGGTTGACAAGTATTGCCAGTTGTTTTTCGTTTCCTTGTTGAAACGAATTCAACGTTTATATACGCGTACTGTATCCATACTTCTTCATACACCAACACGCGTTTGGTTCGAAACATAATATTGCTCTGTGGCCACCTGCGGCTTGGAACAATCTGTTTACTGCACCGATAAACTTATCGCAACCTGTAGCAGCTATATTTGTTACCAATTTTGTATGCATTGTTCGGTTGAAATACATTTCGATTTTAACCGAAACACAAAACCGGTTGGAAATAATTTGGTTGCTGGGAACGCACAATACTAAACATTATGTTCCGACTGTTGGAGACTTAAAGGAGAATATTTATCAACTTTTGAATTACCGATGCGTTTCGGCTGAAAAAAATCGACTCGTGTTGCTCTAATGCGAACCAAGCTTTATGCGTTTCCCGAGAATCCAAATAATATGTAGTTTTCACAAAATGTAATTAATACAATAGAGCTTGTGTTTCCGCGAATTCCGCGGTGCGTATAACATGGGATATTAATATGTATTATGTATTATACCATTGTTGCACTTTAAATATATATATATATATTTATTTATTGATTATTGACATTTATTCTTCGAATTCGTCCCAAAATATTGGAGTACCGATATCTATCCTCGGCGAGGTTATATTTAGTAGGTTTTCGGTCGTTGTTGTGGAGTTCAAATTATGATTTTTATATTTTTACTATAAACAACGATAGAATTCATCGTCTCTTCTTTTTAAAAGTTCGACTTATTAACTTTTTAATATCGATCCGTTTATAAAGTATTGAACTACTCGAGAGGTCTTTGAGGTCCTCTCGATAACCACGTTTTTAAATAGAAATGCGTGATAAAATTGTTATTGAATACGCGTTAAACTTAAAAAATATATATTTAATAGATTATTATTCCCTTTCGGTTTTCTATTTGATATTTTGATTCGTATTTCTGTACGTTATATTTTATGCGTTGAAAAATGTAAGAACAAATTATCGTATATATAGTAAAATTAATTTTTGACTGTTAAATTAAATTAGTTGTTTACTGTTTAATTTAAGGATAATAGTTACAGTTCTAACATATTTAAATTTGTATCTATTATCATTTGAGAATTTAGAACGTTGTTGTACAATGAGGTGTCGTTTTAGATCTGGCACCAGAGAAGTGCATAACAAATTGGAGAAGAACCGTCGTGCGCACCTTAAAGAATGTTTCGAGCTGCTCAAGAAACAAGTACCGGCATCCCAAGACGAGAAAAAGACTTCGAACCTGAGTATACTCAGAAGCGCAATCCGGTATATTCAGGTAAGGCCAAAGACTCCTTATATAATTTTATTAGATTACTTTATCTAATTTTTCAGACTCGTGATGAGATTTATACTATATTATTATTACTATATTTTTCACACATTCATTAATCGGTTGTACTTGTATCATATAGATATATATTCATCAATATGATATACGTAATATACGATTCATTTCATAATATACGCGCACGCTTCCTCTGTATAATTGACATACATTAATTGTTCTTACGTTCATAAGAGGTCATATTTTCTAAATAAACAGACGTCGGTATCGGCCTCGTATGTTTTTTCAGACAGGGCCCTAAATTATTAATAATAATAATAATTTAGATAATATACTTATTTTATGCAAAACGTATAAGTGCTGACAACCATGCTAGGAAATATAAAACTTGAGTTAGCCAAATCGCATCATTCGATGTATCATTAGAGTTGTGGCTGCACCAATGCAGTAAAAGTGGATTCAACGTTTTATCTCGACTGTGCCTTCTACTTTGAATTTGAAATGACCGTGTAATATACGCGCTTAAGCGCGATTTTTCTATATACATTTGTGGTAGGAGGGTCGTCTCCAGGATTTTTTGATAAAAGTGCATCTGTATAATACACAATAGGTTGATACCTCGAGATAATTGAGGTCTCCTATGCTACACCGAATCTCGCCCTTGAACGGTGCCGCCGCTGTCTATAAATATATATTATTTGGTATACTATATCATACACCCGTACTCCAAACAACGTTATATAAGTGCGTTAAGCATCGCGCGTGAGGTCAACTTCTCCAAAAAATCTGTTTTATGCGCGCACTCAATGTCGCATTTATATTATAATAATAAATCTAAGTTCTCCTCTCACTTTTTTATTATATATATATCTAAAGGTATTCTAATCGTTTTTAAATAATAAGTTTAATCAAAATATATTTTGTCTAAAAAAACGAGAATCTTTTGAAACAGTTTCATAATATTATAGTAATATAAACTAACACAGCAGGGTCGATGTACAAATCAAATATATTAGGTATTTAAATTTATTTTCCACGAAATTGTAAATCGACAATTTCATCACCGGGGATTTGGAGTTGGGCGCTCAATATAATGTAACAATGATTATTATGATCATAGATAATAAATGATATATATGTATAGATATGCTAATACTATTTATAAGTATTTCAACCAAGTTTCTGTGGTTGGAATGGTATAGGCGATATAGCCAACTGAGGCGAATTATTTATCTAACTATACTATGGTTAATTACCATATATCACGGTGTTACGTCTCAATACTTCTTAAAATCTAATTACAAACATTAAGCTAACGGTCCCATCCATTTATCTATTATCTATGACTATACAATTACAAAAAAATAAGGTACAATTATGATTGCACAGATAAGATATACTACGTATTTTAAGCTTATTTATACTTCTCGTATTAACATATTGTGTTATATGTGTATTTTTTTAAATAATATAATCAATGGTAATAGCATTCAATATTTAAACATTTTAAACAGTAAAATAGTTTAAAAAAAAAAACAAAATTTTAAGTCGACAGACGTATATATTTTAGTATACTCTTCGTAGCTAGGTGTGGACGACGGAGAAAGAGGGGTGTCGTTTCGCGTGCCATGAATTGATTTATACTGTTTATTTATTAGTTCTATCCACGTGTCCTCTTCAAAGATCGCACGAACAAAACGTAATATATTGGTACTGTTATTGTACATGAATATTGGATATAAACATTTTTTTTCACCACATCTTCGTCCCGCCGCGTGCTAAGCCCGCCCACTATCATCCGTGCATGGTTTACATGTGCGTAACCATGACCTACAGACAGCGGTGACAGTTTTTATACAACACTATGTAAGCACGTTCACCGCTCTGTACACAGTAACTTGTGCGACGCGATATTTAAGAAATCGGTTCATAACATGTATAAAAAATTATACGATTTTTATTTTAAACCCGTCACTTTAAATAATTAGATAATGCTTGACAAAAACGAATCTACTATCTACATACTATTATGGCTCGATAATACATATTTGTGTGGCAGGCATATATATGCAAGTGTCTTATTGTAAACAACAGACTTACGATTTCAAAGTATATTAACCACACTATGAAAGGGGAGAGGAAAACTTCAACCACGTGCAGTATTTTTGATATGTGTATAAGAATATAATATTTTTATTATTTTATTTATACACATTATACACACTTATTTTATATTTTCATAAAAAATAAATAAATTTAAAGAGTATCGAAAAGCTCTGGATATTAATTACCAGACGTTTGCGAATATAATGCCAAGCAATTAAGAAAAACAATACATTTCATTTTCTCGGTTATGAATTGTTTATAAAAATTGATTGTAGTCTTCTCGTGCGTCTTTCGTTCGCGCTCTCGTGTTATATATGATATGTAAATGATATCATTTTCTGTCATTTATTATTCATTCATTATTATACAGATGCATGCTTTACGTTAGCATTTAGTACCTATTCTATATACCTGCACACGAAATGTGTTTTCTATTATAATAACTAGGTACTCATATTTTAGAGTGTTATATAGGCATATTATTTTGTCAACATTTGTATGTATAAATGTTTAGTGTGCTTAATGTGTCTAAGCAAATACATTCAATATATTTTGATATTTTTGGTTTCAATCAATTAAACTGACATCCTAAATGCAGGTTTTTGGTTTTTTTTTTTAATGGTATATTTGATTATACCTATAATCATAATATTCTATAGTCATTGAATATTTTCGAAGTTGGTACATTTTGTGTTTTTAAAATTTAAGGTTATAGGACATATAATGAACTTATTATGGAAACAATTACAATTTTCTTGACACGATCTTAAGTTCAAATTTCTGGGATGGATCAATAATAATAAAACGTTACACATGTTAATAATATTTCGTTAATTCGTGCTTTTTTTTAAGAATCGACGTGGATGATTTCGTTTTATATGAATAACATTTTTATATTAAAATAATAACTCTTTTAGAACGAAAATCCGTCAAATTAAAGCTTCTATGTAAAGTGAAATTTAATTTTTAGCTATTATTGTTATTAATTTGTCAGTAGAATTTAAGCGGGTCGTTAGTTTAAGAAAATAACCATTTAGGAAATGTTAAATTTCAAAACATAAACCAAACTTGGCGGTATCGTGTGGCATGTCCATATTTATTATATAGATAATATTTTTGTTTTTGTTATGCCACTTTCTCAATTAGGTGCCGCATGTCGTCCGTTAACATTTAAAAAACACAACGTGATTCTGAAAAAAAAGATGATTTTGAATGTTTAGGCTTTAGCCTAACAACTTTAGTAATATCAATGAACTAGTTTGGAATTCGTATTTTAAACAATTCATACAATTACTATATAATGTATTCGGAATTCCCAATTTTACAAATTCGTGTTAATAATATAAAATATATATAATAAATAATTTACACATCATATTACATGTCTTATTATAGTTGCTTTAGACGCTTTAATTTTTGATGGCCTTCGCCTTACGCGTCCGTCATTAATCATTATAATATTATATATATAAACCACCTGTCAATTAGCACTTAGAATCTAAGTTCTAATTATAAATTAGGTACATAATAGATGTAGTAATGAGTTGATTATTATTTTGATTTATACGTTTTATACGTACCTATTAAGTACATTCAACGATCATATTATACGCGTGTACGGAAAACGGACAAAAATAGGAGATACAGACAAACAAATTCGTGTCCCTGTCTTTGTTTAACGCACATATAACATATTATAGTACATACATTCCGCTTTCCCAAAACAGATTTTTATTTTTGGTATAATCGAGTATAAGTATACATGTCATCAAACTTATAGATATAATAATAATATCAGAATTTAGTAAATTTATTGATATTTAAATTTAAAAATGAATTAACTTTATGTGGAAGTACTCCTTTGTATACAGTAGGCGCTAAGCTCAGATTTTTTTTGTGAAGCGAAATCTAAAATTGTTGTCCCACCTATCCATCAATTTATATGATAAACAAATGAATTTGGCGCTATTTCCTATTTAGATAGAGTAATGTAACAATTTTGTTTAAAAAATACTACCATAAGTCGCATTAAACTTAAAACATAAAAAAATTGACGAGAGTGTATAAGTTTGTTATCATCTTCAAGTTCGATATTATAATAAGTAAATTTACTCTTATTTAGCGTACAATTATCAAGTAAGATACTAAAAGTAAGAAAAACTTCAGATACGTGTATTTATAACGATATAAATTAATGCTTTTAACAATATATACGTAAGCGTAGATAAGAAAAGATTATAGCATTTCATCCAAACATAGTATACCCATATATAGAATCTAACATTAATATTTTCGAGGGCTACATGGATAAATGTAATAATACAAAAATAAAATACATAATAAGAAAAAGAACATTTTATAAGACCCAAGCCCTCTTCTGTTATATATAATATGTTAAAATGTCTTATATATTATATAATATTAAATATTGTTTGTGTTTAACCCACTAATAATCAAGCGGAATTGTTTACCGTTGCTTGTGTGTTGGTATAGGTGTTGAGGCGTCGAGAGAGAGAGCTGGAGCATGAGATGGAAAGACTGGCCAGAGAAAAGATTTGGGCTCAACAGAGGCACGCGTCTCTCAAGAAAGAACTAGCAGCCAAATGGGATCACATCGATTTCAGCAAGCTGTTGCCGGACTTGCCGCCCGACGTGACGACCAGGAAGACCACTAGTAAGTGTGCCCTAATCTTTTAATATTACCTCACAACACGACCGTCTCGGTGACAACTTCAGCATCACTGCATCAGTGTTGTTTATCGTACATGTTGGGTTTTGTTAAACGCAAATAAATAAATAGTTATGATCTTGTAACTTATATAGCGATACTACTTTTCCATTTGAAAAAAAAAAAACAGAAGTTTACATATCACTACAAGACACTCCTTAAGTAGTAAAAAAAAATTTTAATAAATCCATTAAATTACAGAAATTATCATGCATAATTATTGGTACATTAAAATATACACCGATTAAAAGACACTAAAGTCTCCCATTTGCTTTTATTTGCGATTGAACGATATTCAATTTGTTGTGATCATACTTATTTATTCACGTATCCCCGTTTGCCTACAGTAGCCGCCACAAGTATAAACGGAGATTTCGAGACGGAAAGGGACGCTAGCATGGTTACTAGCGACGCGGACGACAGCAAACTCAGTGCTCTGTACAGTAGTACATCATCGCTGTCTAGTTCCTCCCCGCCCACGCTGCCGTTCGTCTCCGACATCATTCCCCATCAGGTGCAGGTCGTCAGCACGTCTCCGATGATGGGGAGTACAATTCACATAGTTCCTCAGACCAGAAACTCGTCCTCGTTACCACCGAACGCTTTGCAACAGCAAACCCTCACGTTTGTTCATCACAAAGATGCTCTCAGTAAGTACACATATTATATTGTGATCATTTTAAATTATAATCACCTAGGGTGTCTTCATGGAGAGGGGCGAACGAGGTAGCATCCTCCTATGGCTTTTTTCCCCTTCAAATTTTCATAATATATACCACTACCTAGTAATTTGTATGTTTATATTTATAATATATGAATTTCGCTTCCTCCCCTCTATAAAAGGGTCTAAAAATGCCACTGATACCCACTCACTTAGACGTTACCAGACATAATTCTATAAATATTGAAGAATTTAATTAAAATATTAGAAAAATAACCATTTTGGCGATTGAGTTCAGATTTTTGAGAAAATACCTCTATTTAATAGGTATATTTGATTACATTATAGTATTGTTTTAAATTTTTTTTTTATTAATTTTTTTCTTAGTGTCTTTCTACTAAAACACATTTTTCCTTTAATTTTAATATGGTTTCCCCACTCCCACTCAGCGACCCTCTTATATGTTCGGAAGAACATAAATACTGGAGTATGTATAACTTTATGGCAAGAGATAGGGGGTTAGGTATTTAAATCCCCCGCCAAAAGCCACTGGGACCCCATCCTTCTTAAAAAGGGAGCAGTGACCACTACTATGTAAATGAATTATTGCACTACCGAAATAAACTTACTATATAAGTTAAACGATTTATTTTCAGTCAAGTATAACATTAAATTAGACTTCTATGATTTCTTTTCGCTAACTCCATATTACGAGCCCACAATACATTTATATAAAAGCATAATAAATATCTCATTTTATTTTTATTCTATAAATTTAAACATTATAATGTATAATATTAATACCTATTTGTTCTTTTATTATTATTATTGTTATTTACAAATTACTGATAATGTACGTATATTAATTATATATATAAAAAAAAAACACTGTAATTGGAATTTATTTCCGTAATAAAGAAATATTATTATTATGTGTGTTACAGATCAACACGATGGCACTACTCAAGCAGTATTGACCAAGGTGTCAAATGGTTCGTTTACTTTGTATGGCGACCCAAAACTTACGCCCAATCGTTCCAAAATGTCTCTTGCAGGTATGCAGCATTGACCCGGTGTTGGATACATTATTTTGTACATACTTAACGATAGTATGCGGTGTTTTAATATCGGTTCTTTTGGCCAGGCATAAAGATTGGCACCAGTGTGATAGATCATTCCAACAACACAGCGTCCGCTCCAATCAGACTATTGCAGAATAATATCATAGCGGCACAAACGTCAGGTAAATAAATAATAGTAAATTATGTTCATTTTGGGCCTCATATAAAATATCTCGTCAAATTTAATAATATTTTTTTTTCAAAAATGTATACATTATAGTTGTGAACAGAGGACAGCCAACTCCAAATCATGTTATAACTCGGCCGTTGCTCCTAACTCATCACCATACTAATAATTCTGCTCCAGCTCATTTAGTACTATCTACAGCTTCTTCTAAGGTGTGTATATGTTGCCTGACCAATACAATTGTGCCTTAGCTATATTAGGGGTTATTAATTGGATATGGCCTCCTACAATATTTTTTCAATGCTATCTATAATAAATGGTATAATTAAATATTATATTAACTGTACAGTACACACATTTTTATTTTTAACACGGTAAGTGGTAACCATTATGAAGTAATAAATATATTTTTTTATTTTCTCATTTACCTCATTTAAGTTTAAATAGTAAATTCTATTTATTAGGCAATTCTCTAATCAGTCTTATTCTTTTGTACTCTCCAGATTTGTAATATATTATCTAGTTTTGCACCTTAGTCAAAAAAAATTTACTTGTTAACATAATTAATATTTATTCTATTTTTTTTTATTATAGGCAGTGACAATTCCAAATCAGCAATTACCACCACTGTCAAATGGCCATCTTATAGTCAAGCCGAGTGCGATGGTGGTTATGAACAGCTCACAGCCAAAATCGCATCATTCCGGCCACAAAGCATAGCATTCACCGATCCTTATATTAAATTATATAAACTATTGTACAATAATACTAATTTTTTTGGGGTTTTTGGTAATAACAGCGTATAAAATAGTTTTAATAACAGTTAAAAAAAAACACTATTTGTACCATGTAATATTTATATAGACTACGATGAAAATTATTTTATTATATTTATTATTTCAAAAACCTGACATCTTTAAAATCTATTGTAAATACTATAGTTTTAATTTTATTTATAAAAGTTAAAAAAAAAAAAAAATCACATTAAAAAATTAATTATTGTAATTAAATATATTTGTCATATGGCATTTTTTTAAATTGTTTTATGTTTAGAGTAGGGTGACCATACATCCCATTTATAACAGGATTCATTTCTTGTGCTAACCAACATCAAACAATATGCTTTTGTCCCATTTTTAGTATATAATCATGTTTTAATTTTCTCGTCTCCATATTATAGATATATGCGTAAAAGAAAAATCTATAGTTGAAAAAAAAAAACAATATTTTCACTGTTTTGTATTGAGTTATTATTGAAACAAAAGTTATTAAACAGTTAACAGCTGTTTATGAGTAATGAGCACGGAATGATGACTAACAGTTGTCAGCGATAAGTATGAAACATACCCTTTATTGGCATGTTGCACAGTATAATATTAAAAATATAAAATTCGCTACAATTTTTAGATTTTCAAAGAAATGACCCAATGAGGAATAAATGGTCACCCTAGTATAGACCACAAGTTAAGTCAATGCTTCATATTTAGATGTTTTACTAATCGTTATCTTTTGTGTTTGATAAAAATTCAAAACTTGGACCATCTACATATTAAGCACTGACAAATGACAAGCATTTATCAAACACGGTCATCTTCCTAAGATAATTACCCTTTTTTCAATTTAAAATAAGTAAAACTATACTTAAATCTTTTTATTTTATAAAACAAAATAAGTTCCATTGAATTTATATTAAATGAATGTAAAATAAGACTTGAGCCAATGAGTACTATTAATTAGTAACAGTAAAATTGCAATTTTGTTTATAAGGCGGATCAATGACACGTATAAAAATATTTTTTCAGTGTATTTGTAGGTTTAATTTTGTATTTTATTAATGAAAAAAAGCAAGTGAAAAAATATTTAGAAAAATTTAAAGACTATAACAATAAATTCTAAAAACAAACATTAACATTGGTATAGAAACAAAATCAATCTGTGACTGATGAATTGGTTGTTATTGATTTCAATAATTTGTAACACTGCATAAGATTTTTTCGATCACCAATTTTTTCTAATGTACGCGCTGCCTCAGCTAACATACCTGCTCTAATACCAGGTGGTGATAAAAGAGACATAGGCAAATGTTTACAAGCCATAAATAATGCAGTTGCATGCTCTCTTAGACCAACTGTGCTTTGTTCACCTTTGCCTAAAAAAATAAAAATGGTATTAAGAATTTTTGTATTTAACTATAGAAAAAATGATTATCTTTCTTACCTTTAGTACAAATAACAAAATGCCGTGTTGATCTGTGTCTTAAGCTACGATCAAATAGTTGTTGAGTTTTTGTTGGTGAAGCTCCTGCCATTAAGCGTGCTGTTGCTTCATATAAGAACACTTTGGCAGTAGCAAACTATGAATTTTACAGTATTTATACTTCATTAGACATTTAATGAACAATATTCAGATAATTAGTATAAAGATTAAATGTAATACACTCAGCGGTGTAAAAAAATTTAAGCAATAATAAAATATAAATGTATTCCAAGAGAGCTAAAAAATATTAGTTCAAGGTTAGTAATAAGAATATTACCATTGACTATAGAATAAATAATATTTATTCTATAATCAATGATATTATCAAACAAATAACATTAGATGTGTTTTCAATTCAATTTTTTTTTTTTAATATGCATATCTTTATTCTGATCATAAACCCCGATTGAAATTTACGAATGATGATCCATAACTACTCAGTCTACTTGGTTCAGCATAAAAAATAAAAGACTAATATATATAATATATAGACTATGTTTAAATGATACGATACTGAACGTTAGTGGAACGATATGATAATAACATAGTTTTTTTTACGTAGTATGATATTACCATTACTAAAAGTTATAACATAAATAAAAAAACACTTACTGGAACAAATTGTGCAATTTTTCGTAAGGAAGTTAAATCTTCTTGAAAGCTTTTTAAATTTAAAAATTCCAAATTAACATAGCCTGCAGGCATTTTCTTACATTCTTCTTGCCAAGACAACATTCTTGTTTCTAATAACCAGTCACAAGCTAATAATAATGTCATCTAGTTGAAAAAAACAAATGTTTTTTTTTTCAATTTTCATCATTTTAAACAACTTTTAATACTTGACTTACTATAACAATTGGTTGGGGCTTATTAGTTTGCAATAAGATTAAAGTTTCAGATAATATTTTACTAGCTTCATGACAATGATATTCTAAAATTCTAGGCTTCATTGTTTGAACTTTATTTCGACACCTGTAAACAAAGATTAATATTCATATTAATAAATATAAAATTATTGTATTTTATCTCACTGCAAATGTTCATACTTATAAGCAGCTAATGCAGTTTGCGCTAATGGATCAACTAATAAACTTGGAGGAACATTTGAAATATGTTTATCGAGCAAATCTATATCATTATCTTCACCTAATATCCAATAAGTTCCAGCAGCAAATATTGCTCCCCACCATGCTACTTTCTCATCTTCTACTACTGAAAATATAACATAATATTAAATATTGAAAATATTAACTATCAATTTTAGAAATTAAGTCTTACCATTCACTTCTGAACTTCCAATTATCCTGGGTTTCATTGTAATTAAATTAGATTCTACAATGCGCTGTACGTATAGCAAAACGTCTGAAGTTACAGTTGGTTGTTTGGTATGACCAACAGATTGAACAATTTGTCTTGTTCCTGGTGATATTAAAGTCTGTAAAGCTTTTTCTAATGTATTTTCTCTGAAAGACTAAAGAAATGGCATTAGATTTTGAAAAAAAATCAAGAAATTCCTATTGCATACTCTGGTTAAATGAGATAATGGGTCATTATAGTCCAAGAGTGTTGTGAATGATGATGTTGCATTACTCGGAGTAAAAGTCCAATTGTCATCAATAAAAAACCGAAATCCATGATCAGTTGTAAGCCAATTTAAATTTGCTGGTAATCTATTATAATTCACCACTTGGGTTTGTGCTTTATGTAAATAATATCTATCAACCAAAAAATGTGTGTAATAACTAATAGCTAATTTAAAAAAAATACATATTTACAATATATTAACATTCAATAACCAACCTGGTAAAAAATCCAGCACCTTTAAATTTGATAGTTTTGAAATTAAGAGCAATGGTTGAATAAAGCCGCACACAGGTTTCAATTGAAATTACTTGTCGTCCAGCTGCTTCAACCATGTTAATAGAACAAAGTCCTAAGTATAGACCAATACCCCAATGAGAATTAGGTATTGGCCAGTCAGTTCCACCAATTAAATACAACTTATGTAGTAAATGATAAATTTCACTGAGTTGTTTAGCTGTATTTAAAGTGTCATGCTTTTTGGTCCTGTTGAGTAAACAAAATTAATTAGTTAGGTATTTCAATTTATTAATTTCATTTTTTATCATACACATTTTTAAAAACAGCGTTATTCCATTTTTTCAAAAGAACAACCACTTTAAATTGATGTAAAAATTGTCTGATAATTTGCCAGATTAATGAAGCCCAAAGTTTCTTACGACTTGTCAAAATTGGCCGACCAAAAATTTCCAAACATCTAGAGAGCTCAAGAACTGCAATTTTTCTGTTTCCCTGAATTTGTTTGAAAGAATGAGCTATTATAATAACAAAGATATTTATCACTAACCTTATTCAAATTATCTTCAGCTTGTTTTCTTATTTTTATGTATTCCTGGTAAGCTTCTGAATCTGAGTATATGATTGGATCATTAATAAGAAGACAGGTTAGACTTATGATCATCACAAGAATATTCAATGTCCATACAGACAGACTAAAAGCATAACTTTGAAATGTGCCACCATCCACTTCAGAATCTTAAAAATAAGTTATTGTAAACAATGTTAACACTTTCTACAGATTATAGTATTCAATTAGCGATGTTGGGTAGGTTATTTTTAAAAATTAATAAATTACTGTATATTTTAAGCAGCATTTTGCTAACCAACACTGTTAAATAATTAAATAATAATTACCTATTTTAGCATTCAAAATTGTTCGACCATCAACTTTTTCTGTCCAAGAATTTTCAGAATGTGACATATTGCTATTGGACAATAAATTTCCAAAAGGATTAAAGGCAACAACTGCAAACATGAACACGCAAAGTACTAATCTTGAATGATCAGCCATGCCTTTCTTACCAGATTTATTGGTCTATAATCAGAAAAAAAAATTATTAATTAAATAAACAATTATAAAGTTAATTTCATTCCTAAAAAAAAACCGAATTGTATAAGTTAATTAAAAAAATATACATATACTAATGGTCAAGTTGTCGGTGTATTTTAAAATAAATGTAATTATGAAGTTATGAAATAAAATATAATATATCGTACCAATATGGTATGAGAACTCATTACGATTTCAGGTGATGAAGCACCTTCTGATCTTTCTGGTGAAGAAACAGAAATATATGATTGCGGAGGTGTCAATGAGCCAGGGTTATTGTATTCTTCTTGTGATAAAGTAGACGGACTTTGGTCTAGTTTTTTTGAAATATTTAATTTGAACATTTTGTTTTCATCTTTTAATTTTTCATTAGCCATTTCCAAATATTTAATATAATCAATAGCTTTTTTAAGTATAGCAGATTTATTAAGCTAAACAAACAAAATATAATATTAAGTAAAAGTTAAAGTTTACTCTGTATTAATATGAAATATTAATATTAATTACTTTAGCTTCAGTTCCAAGAATCATATCTTTTAATTCCATAATTTTATCATTAATACTTGTACGATATCTTCTTTCAATAACATTATGTGAACTTCTTGGTTTTTCATCTTTCACTGACTTAACATCAATATTATTGTTAGATGACATGTCTGAATCAATCATAACTGGTATACCTAAAATCATAAAAGTCTAATAAATATTAATTTAATACCTACTTTTACAGAAAAATAATATATTTTACCCGTGGTAACAAATGCAGTGTTGTTTAATATAATTGGTTGACCATTCGTTGATGTATATACCATTGTGGGGGATGTATTCATTGTATTCAATGGTGCATTAAAAAATACCTATAAATTATTTTATTTTATTAATTAGATTTATTTTGATTATTATGAAATATAAAATATTTAATGTACCAACTTGTTTCATTTGATCAGATGGTAAGTGGATTTGTCCAACACTTTTAACTGGAAGGATAGTGTGTATTCCAGGTTTTTGAATGTACCTTATTTTTTTGTTTACATTTTGTTCTATAATATAATTTGGTTGAATAGGCTTTTCAATGACTTTACGATTGGGCTTAATTAAAGGAGGTGCTTTTGAGCTTGGTTTAAGCATAGCAGAAGGTGAAATCACTGGAGTATCAATAATGTGGGAAACAGTATCTTGTGGTGGCGACATATGGATATCTGGTTCAATTAGAGAGAGATCAAGAGGTGGAAAATCCAACAATGTGGAATCGTTCATTGGATCATCGAATTCTGTCAATATATTATCTCCAGTGAACAGTTTAGTGTCGACTTCCGGCATTTTCTCATTGTACTTGTTCAAAAGCTCTACAAAAACATAATTTATTGAAGTGTAAACAGTGATTAGATAAAAATAAAGTATCTATAGTTAAATTTTTTCAAATAGTATACTAAACTCACCATCAAAACCGGCAAAATCCAAATCCTCTGGCATGTCCAATGCATCCATCGGGTCCAATTCGTCCATTTCGAACAAGAGCTAGTTAAAAACTTCAGGGATGGTTGAACTAGAGGTGATCACTCGAGCACATTATTTTCAAACGCCAAATTTTGATCCAATGTTGACTCGGCAATCAACACCGGTATTCCAACAAGTTTGTCCTGTACGTTTTTTTGACGATTTTCCCGTCGAGTGGGAGCAGAGACGAAACTAAACACAGTCCAACGCGTGAATACAGTAAGCCTCGATAAATTAATTTTACCGATTGCTTGCAATACGTCAATTGATGATCAATAATGTCCAGGGTACCATAATTCGTATCTATCAAAGATAACTATGCTGTGTACCGTCTGGCGACTTATACTCTTATTAGTCTTATTACACATTAGTTATTAGTTATTACATGATCGTATCGCGTTTCAGTAAACCATCGTACCATTTTGATATTTTTGCGATAATGAGAACGATAAAAAAACAACGACGTAGTATTGGCCTAGACTTTAATGATAAGCGTTATAACTAAAAAAATTGATAAGCGTTTCATTATCACACCACAGGAGCAGTGCACGGCTATATAACTATTCGCTATTGTATTTACATAGATTATTGAATACCTATCAATAGAGTATGGATTAATCAATCTACCTTGATACCCAGTGGCGTAGTCATAGTGGGAGGGCAGTGGGCCATACCCCCTCTATCGGCTGTTTCGACTTAATGTAAAAATGAACTGTTATTGTTAATCGTTGATTATGTTTTTTAGTATTTTTGGTTTGGTCCCCTCCCCCATTTTAAAATCCTGGCTACGTCACTGTTGATACCTATATACTATATAAAATAGTGGAGTATCCAAACCACGAGCTAGCTAAGATATTTTAAACATCTTTGTTTGTATCACCTTAAGTACAAAAACGATCCGTATCGAATCCTCTTAACAATTATTGCTTTTTGTAAAATTAATAATTATTTTTGATATAAAATATAAATAATATACATTTTCATTTGATATTAATTAAAATTATTCACGTGAATATGATTCTAATACGTATTTACACGTCTTATAGTATGTAATATGTATATTAATCATACGTGTTTTATTTTGTTACATTCACGCAGTGTCGCCGGAGTTCATTTCAAATCATGTTGCGAAATTATACATTGACACCCACCACCTAAATTTATATACCCATACATGCATCTTAATATATTTACTAATTATAGCTAGATGATTTGAGAGTTGAATTGAGAATGTTTGTTAATTAGTTAATTAATTAATTAACGTCGAAACGAAGCAATCGCATATATCCTTAGTCACGAAATTTTTAAATTTTTATCCATTGACAAAATAAACAATTACGATTGATTTTTTATTATATTTACACTTCATATTAGAAATTATAATATATCTTGTTATATTAATAATTATAAATTATGTTAGCCGTTAAGTGATGATCAGTTTGAAGTAAATAAACAACACGTAATTAAGTTAAAAATAAAGTTTATTTATTGAGTCAAGAAAAGATAATCCGATAAGTAGTTAATGTAGAACAACTTCGCGGATCCATGCATAAATTTGGCTAAACATGTCTAATTCGTAAAAGAACCTACGACCCTTTACATGCAAAATAATATATGGTGTAGACGCATAGTACCTACGAGCGTGTCGTGGTAAACGGGAAAATAGTACGTAAAAGTATCTATTTAGTACCATGTCACCATAGTACCAAGAAAAAATGTATGTTTGATAAAAATTATGCTGATTATAAAAATATAAATTATCATTTACTTCCTTTATATTCAACTGTGATATCAATGAAGGCAAGTTATTATACTAAAGGTATTAAATATTCAAAAAAGATTTATTTAACTTCTAATGAAGTTTTAAAAATAAAAAAACTATATTACAAATATTATTAAGTCTAATGATAGTGCTAATAATTATATCAATAACATGCTAGAAGATAAATTAATAAAGCTTATAACACATCTAATCAATTTAATATTTATAATTAAATCATGTATATTAAAGGTCACATCATAGGTATTCATGGTTTAGAATATATACCAATTTTGGAATAATTTGATAGATAATTCATTTTCAGATGAGAAAATAAATATAAATATAATTTCTTATTCTATATTAGTTGGAAGAGCAACATTAAATATTAATAGTCAATTACTAAACATATCTCAATCATTAATACCTAATTTAATCAATGGAACTCGTAATAAAATAGTATATATAGGTGTTTATATTTGGCGTATACACAATGCTCTACGAATAGGTGGTATAAATATCTTCTTTAAAACTAATGAAAATTATTCTCTAAGAGAATCTACTTCTGAATATAAACAATTTGATCTTAACGGATCTGTTATTAAAACATTACAAGTCCATGGCAGTGGTACAATTGATTGCTTAGTTTTTTATCTCTCTGATAAAAAAATATTATTATATGGAAAAGAAAGTATATCAAAACCAATTAATTGAAATTATGAACAAAAATTTGAAGAAGATTCACATCATACTTCTTCTCTGTTTTTAAGTAATGATGTTTATAATTGTGGGCTTGCAGGTCAAGCCACAAATATAGCTGTATCATACCAACTAGATTAACTCAAATAATTTAATGAAAAATCAGTACGATTTAAAATTTTAAAATTTTTAAATAAATTGAGTTAAAAACATATGTTTATTTTAATCATTAATACAAATTTAATTTCCTGGTTTTAATTATAAAAAATTTTTTTTAATAAATGGAAAACGATTTATCAATAATTTTTTTTTTGGTTTTTAACAATTTTTATTTTTAATATTTTCTTTAAACAATTCAAAACATTTATTTTCCTTTCAAATAATAGTAATAGTTGAGTTGTTATTACTGGAGGTAATGATTGTATAGGAAAAACTTTTGTAAATAAATTGTGGAATTTAGGTTATAATATTTTAGTAATATATAGAATTCCGTTTAAACTTAACACATTATAAAATTAATTTAATAATTCTGATAGATTTAAAATATTTGAAGCTGATTTTTCAAAAGATGATATTTATGAAAAAATAAGTGTAGTAATAAAAAAAATTAAATACAAATATAAAATCAACAATATAATGATGTCAAAATTAGTAATAAATAGAACAATCAACAAATCATACAAAATTATAAGATTTAATTATTTTAAATGTTTCTATAGTTTAACTAATACAATACCATTTTCATTTTATTCGAAAAATTCTTCTTCTAAATTATTTATAGATAAATTTTCAAAAGATATATCTTTAGAATATCTTAAAATCATAATAAAAGCTATTATTATAATCCTTATTAAAACAATATAAAAATGTTTAGAGAAAGACTGGGATTTTTCATTCTAAAACCAAATACATATATGTACGGGTATATGTAAATAGTATAGTTGATAAAGGTTATTGTTTTCCTCATTGTACTATTAACATATACTAACTATATTTTTTAAATTTATTGCTTCCAGAAATATTTAAAAATATAATGAAAAAATATATTTTATCTATAATTTTAAGATTTTAAGATTATACCCGTAAAATTGTAATAATATATTATTACAATTTTATGGTAACAAGAACAACTATATTCAAATTTTTATTTAATGGTTAAGTCCACAAGGGTTAGTACCTATATGGTGTACATTATTTTAGCACCCCTTAAAACTTAGGTTTAGTAAGCCTTTGTACAATAATCTTCACCTATTACACGTGAACGTTTTTAAATTTGTTATATTTAATATATTAAAAATATTCTGTAATTCCGTTGTTTTTTGATTTTCGTATAAAATATATTTACTATAAACATTATCATAACTTAAAAACCATAACATTTTTTTTATATTCTTATTATTAAATTTAAGTATTGCTTCAATTTATAGATTACCAACAAAAAAAACCAGAAGAAGTTAAAAAGTTGTTGTATTAAGCGTTTAAGAAAAATATAAATTAAAATAGGTAATAATAACTAATAAGAGATGTTATAGTATTTAAAAACTAGGTTAAGAAAATAATATAATAGTTAATATATAATCATTTTTAAGCATATTGTAACTAGGGTAATATATATTATATAACTGCAATAATACAATAATATTATAGTATAATGTTATGCATAGTCAATAAGATAACTATGTTAAACATAAAATCAACGATATAATATAATAAATATATTATAAGGATAATGTGATGACTGTTTTGTCAGTGGTGGTGATCGTGTGACTTGATCACCACTAGACATCGAGCGTTAATAAAGTATTTACAAATTTAAAATATTTTGGTTGTTCGTTTATTGTGTTGGTATGTTTGAGTGATCGGCGTGTATGACTAAGTGGCGTCCAACCCGTGGTTTGTTACTCTATAACTATTATGGTGTGTGTGTTACATATGCGAATCAGTTTTTCAAGCAATCATTTGTGTTTGATCATACGTAATTTATTTCTGGATTTTACAGTGATGTATGTTCAAACAGCACAACAAGCTAGTATTTATTTTATATAATATTTATTATAAAATTTACTTTTTATTATTTATTTTACTTTTCATAGAACGCTCGCTATATCAAAATTCATAGATATTTATCTAAAGAAGAAAACCAGAACTTTACAAAATAGAATTTTTAATTTTAAATAAATTAAAATCAGTATAGGTACACTAGGTACAGTATATGAAATAAGAACTAGATTATACATTTTTTATAAGGGGAATTCAACATTTAACGACCTGGAGGATCCATATATTAGACAACAATGAAAAATAGAGTGTAATAAATACTTAAAAAGGTAAATGTGCGCAAACGAGCTGTACCCATGTAAAATTCCCGATTTTATTTTTTTTTCGCCATAGAAGTATCGTGTACGACTCGTTTGTGGTGACCTTTTTTACGACTCGTTCGCGCACAAAAGCACAACTTGTTTGCGCACACATATTTTAGGTTTAAATAATAAAGATATAACTCATTCACGCACCTAAAATTTGTATCACTAGATTTTAAAATTCGATATTCAATAAATTTATAACAATACATATAAACATTTTTACCTCAACTCGTTTCAAAAACATTATAAAGCATCCATAGTTAAAAGTAATTATAATACCGCTTATTAGCGAACAATTGTTTAAAAGTTTGAAACCTTACAATACTTGAATATATATATATATTTAATACACAAGTCCGTACTAGATATAGAGGGTGCTAAAAATCTAGTATTTTTTCAGATATTTTTCAAACTTTCGTACAATTATTTCTTTCGAAGCTACATTATTTAGATCTTCTGGTTTAAAATGTTTAATAAACATTTCACTACTTCATTAACGATTTGACTATGATTTATGACAATTTAATTTGTTAATGCATTGCATTAATTCATTTTTCTACCATATTATGTCCAATAACTATTTCTTTTCAAATTTCAGTAATTTTTTTTTGTTTTCCCTATCAGTTTTTAGTCTTTACTGATTGTTTCTAATTATCCTTTTAAAACTTGAATATTGTAATAATTTGTTATCTTTTGTGATGCATTTGCAGATTTTTTTTTTATTTATTTTTTTTTTGGTAGACCATAAAAAACTTTTTGTACTACTCATAAGCGCAATTTGATGTGCTGGGAGGCTACCCGCCCAAATCAATGGTAGCCCCTTCAAAATGGTTTTTGCTGGAAAATATATCCTTATATCACGTTTATATATCTCAGGGAGCATTCACACAGTACATACATGTAAATTATAACAGCCCCCCCCAAATTTAAAACACAAATTCTTAAAAATAGTTAAGACCTACCTACACAACAAAAATATTTATACCTAATTTAGGTCTACTAATTAACTAATATTAACATGTTCTAAGGAGCAGTATAGTATACTATAGTATCATACAAATATTTAATAAATTAGTTTTGTTGAAAATGTATCAAGATCTTTATAATTGTAAGCACTAACACAAACAAACATAACTTTTCAAATTTAATTTAATTTTAAGTCTTTTCAATTACTATTTTGAATAAAATGTATGAAAATAAAAACATCAACAGACATTGAAGATTATTTTAACGTCTATATTCTAAAAAAAAAATTAAGTATACAATAATATAATATATTATAAATGAATATTATTGATCAGTGATCAATGATCATTATACATATAGACAGGATAGGAATGAGGGCTTCACATTTTTTACTAGCCCCGGGTCCCGTAAAACTTTGTGCCGGCACTGCCTACAGCTACAGCCTGTATGTATAGTGTTAAAAATTAATCGATTAAATTGTTTTTGAATTTATTAATTATAGTTACTATATTTTATATTCAATGTCGAATGCACTTTGCGTTCAATAAAGCAAATTCAATTAGACAAAAAAACAAAAAAAATGTATCAAAACAGTCAAAGTTGTAACTACTTATTATATGATAACTACTTACTTTTATGTATATTATTTTTTATATTATTATACCTAGATACATTATTGTAATATTGTAAAATTATTTTAGATATACCTATTTAAATATTTATTAGTAGAGGTATCAATAAAAGGTATAAGTAATGAATCAAAAGTAAATATAATAAAGTAAGTATATATAAATATACTATATAAATATGCATAGGCATACACAGGTATTTTTTCATCTCAAATACATTATTTATTTATTTATTTATTCATTACGATTTAATGCATAATTGCATAGTGGCTATAATGCTATTATTGAATAATATTTCAAACAACCGGCCTTCGAAACTTGTGGAGTTCCCTGTGGATATTATTTAAACAACAAAATTGCCGTCGAAAAATAAGCCACTTTTTTTCTCCCAAGCCGAGTGTTATCACCTTCTCTTCTGTACATCGTGGATATTGGTATATACATGGTCAATGATACTGTATTGTCGTATAACAGTATTACAGTTTCATGAGTTCCCGGTTCGGTTTAGTTTTGTGTTTTGTGTTTAGGAATATTTTATATTTTTATGGTTAATGCGTATTCATTTTTTACATTCTACTTAGACGTTGTTAATGAAAACTGGTATTTAGTATTTACTTCTGGGTTTTAACAAGATACAAAACCTAAAAGTCTGCGGCTCTGCTGAAAATCGTCGTTTGAGAATAATACCATTTGTTTATAATCTTTCGTTTTTCATTACATTTTTTTATGCATATTTTATATTTTTGAAAAAAAAACATCCACTTTGTTTTGCAATGAGTGAAAAACCTTCGCAAAGTAAACCAACCATCATCAGAAATAAAGAATCCGAAGTCGATATTTACACGGTAGTTAATTTAATTAAATTTTTTACTCCTTAATTTATATTAATTAATTTGTTTAATTTTTAATAATTTTGTAATATGTGAACAATAGAAATTTTCAAATATTTCTAAACATTGTAGTTGCCAAATGAACATTTATACAACTTGCTTACTACTTATTGTTTAAATTTGTACTTCTGCATTATTTCCACTATCCAAATATTTCCAAGACTACTTGTAATAATTATCCAGGTTATCTTGACCACTTTGTTTACGAAACTTCCGTAAAAGAATCTATTTAACAACTTTCTATTATCTAGATTCCTGTTTCACTGAACTTGTTAGGTGACAAAACTTAAAAAATGATCTATTTTTAAAATTTTAACGGATTTTAAAACATACTCTCCTTTGCAAAAAAAAAATGATTAACAGAAGTTTTTTTTTTAATTTTAAAATATTTTTATACTTATAAATTGTTTTATTATTTTTGTATGATACTCTTACTATTTAATAAATGTAATAACTGTATGTTAATTACATATCAACAATTTAATACGAATATATCTTTACCATTGCAGTAGTTAAGATATTTTGGATGATTACAACAAGTAGTCTTGGAAATATTTTGGTAATCGAGATAATCTAAGGTAGTCGAGTTCACCCAGAAGTACCCTTAAATTTTCCTTCACTATTTATTAATTTTGTATTCCTACTTTTAAAAATTAAATTGAATAAAAACCATGTTTCTAAAGATAACTTTTATTTATAGGCAGTAGCTAAATATGAAGAAATACAAACATCTCATAGAGATGAAAATAATGATTCTATGATTTACTTTAATACTTTACATAAATGGCAAGACATAATGAAATGGAATTATGAGTTAAAAAATAAAGAAAATCCACCGGTAAGTTCTATTTGTTACAATTTTTTATTGGTTATGGTATCTCTTTTAAGAATGGGGTTTTAGCCTTAGAAAGCTACAGATAAGTGTAGTTTGAAAATCAGTCTATACTGTAATTTGCCAAGCATTCTTACCTCCTTTTATATCTATTTAAATAGTATATTTATTAAAATTCTGATTTTCGGAATTTATAAGTATAAATATTATATATTTTTTTGATTATTAAATGTATTATATTTTATCCTTACTTAAATATGTTTAATGTTTCATTCATTCCAGGAGTAATGACTCATAAAAAGTTAACACTTTTACTGTCATTTGACTTCTAGTGTTCATACTATATAATATGGTTTACCGGCATGCCAAATATATTTTCCATATTATTCCTAACTTTTTATACTATTATATTTAAAAAAATAAAAAATAAATAAAAATATTACATTAAATGAAACGTAATTATTCCCACTATGCTACTGCTCACTTTTTTTTTTATATAATTAATAATTTATAATTATAACTATTAATTTACAGTCGCTCATAGTCATGAGGTTTGGTAGTAATTATCAACTATGTGTGGCGATGGGCACATAAGTATAAAATTTCAGAGTTATAGATGATTGGACAAAATTTTTTGACTGATTAATTATATTTATGTTATCGCACACCTCTTTTAAATAACTAAAATATAAATTATAAAATAAAACAGCTTAATAAATAATTTAATATTAATTAGATTTATACCTAATTAAAATGAACATAATATATAGTTTATTTTATAAAAAATGTTAAAACATAGTTATCTTATCTTTTATTATTTTGCCGGCAAGCTTTATTGATTTCAGGTAAATCATAAATCCCAACTATTAACTTTTATTATAATACTATAGATTTATAGGTCTATTTCTTAAGACTATACAACATGTTATTGATTTGAATTAAATAATTTCTAATTTTGACTGAATTTTTTTTCACCAATTGTTGAAAGAAAGTAATTCTCATTAAATCTGGATATTTGGCATCCAGTAGAAAGGTAAAACTTCAAATTTTGGCAACGGATCTCCCGTAAATATAAATACTCTATTTAATTTTTTTTTTCAAACTTGGATGAAGATATTTCTTAAATATTATTTTGAATAATTAAATGTTAATCGTATGTAATTTCAACAGAAAGAAAAACTTGAAGAATACAAAAATGATGTAATACATTTATTTTTAATTTTAAAAAAGTTAAATAGACTTGATAAAATACGCTCAAAACAAAAAAAAGATTTATTGAATAAAAAAAAACAAGAAATTGATAGTAAACATCTACAGCAAGAAAATCTTCTGAACGAATTATTTTATTTAAAAAAAGAAATATCCAAGTGCCTTCAATACAAGTATATTATTCATCTAAATTAGTTATTTAAATAATCTTAATAACATAGATTACATTTTTAATTTTATTTTTAGATCTAGTGATAGTGATATTGACCTTGTACCATTAGATACATTTTGTTTAGAGTCGCCAGATTCATCTGATTGTATTGTATGTAATTAAAATAATTGTTTATTATTAATAAAAATTATTAATATTAATTTTAATTATTAGGATAAACTAAAAAGTGGATTGATTAATGAACATGATTTACATATAAGACGTCTCCAATGAGAGTTTGAACAGAGGAAAACTCAACAACAACAGTGTGATGAAGTAGAAAAAAATAAAGAAACTATACTTTCTGAAATTCAGGAAGAAAGCAGGATTTTACAAAGTATATTACCTATGCTTAAAGACATACGTACTGTGAGTTCAAATTTTATAATTTCTTTCACCTTTTTATTTATATTAAAAAATAAAATGCATTAGTGAAATACTCTTTGACATTTAGTTAAATATGTGTTATTTATGAAAAATAATAAATGTTTATGTAATAGTTAAATTTCTAAATTATATAATTTCAAATTTGTATTTATTGTTAGGCTGCTCAACCTTTACAACAAAGTTTTGGATTAGCTCCTTGTCAAGCAAGGTCATATGCAGATATCGTGAATGTATTACCCAAGCCATTGTATTATTTATACATACAAACAGATGCATATAGGGTTGCTTGCAGTAAGTTATACTTTGTAAATAATTAACACTTTTATGTACTAAGTCAGTTAACTATAAAATAAATAAATAAATAAATATTAATCATAAAATTAATTTTAGAATCAAAATTCACTGTTTCAATTAATGGTGATGAAGAAGAAGCTAGAAGATTTGATTCTAATAAGAATAATGTTGTGGATACTAATTCTGATGAGGTAAATAAATATTTAAGACATTTTAATACAACATTTGTAAATTGTAATTACTTCAAGAGTTAATATGTATAGAAATATTATTAATATTTTTACAATACATATACAGTGTATCTTTTCTATATGTTCATTGAGAGAATAGTGTGAGGACGACAAAACTCGCTATTTTTCTTTCATTACAGTATGAAACAACAAGTCTCACCTACTTACCACCAGTTGCTCTCAAATAGAGATAAGATTTACAATGTCACATTTCATTGTAGTGATTGCAATCCTTAAATCTCAATCTTGTTATAGGAGCTTCTTTGGCTCAGTACCTATATAAAATAGTTTTGTCATGGAGAGGGGAATTTTGATGGAGTCTCCTTAATTTCTGTTAGTTTTGTGTACGAAGTAGTACTATTCTCTCAATGAACAGATTACATTTTAATATATTTTTCATTTTTAATGAGTAATAAAATATGTTGTATTATTTTAACTTATGAATTTAATGTAGTATAATTAAAATTAATAAGTGAATGAATTTTTCAAATTTTTGTTTTTTATTTTATTGGATTGAAAATAATGATTATCACCAGATAAAAACTATGTTTAATTATCAAATTAATTAAACTTATGTTCATAGGCAGTATGCTAATAGTGTTGAGCATGACTATTATGAATAATATCATAAACCTATTTTTAGTCCTTTATTGTTCACTATATAAATTGTAATGATGTACAATAAAGGAAGTCACATTTTCAATATGTCATTTAAAAATATATTATAAATTATTATATAATAATATGTTAAATATGTCTCAATTAAATATTATGTTCTCTATTTTGGTTTTTTGAGTATTAGGAAAAAGTCTTTCTGTAAAATTAGTGTAGACTATTTGTACTACCACCAAAGTTAATAAATTATCTTTCTACAATAATTTTTATCAATTTTTATTTTTATTTTTACTATTTTTATTGGCTATTAGATAATATATATATTTTTATTAATATTCTAGTGAATTCTTAATAAATAATTCTATTTTACAGGAAGTAGATGTGCCTAAACCAAAAAAACGTCATCATAAGAAATCACGAACAGATACAAAGTCTGTACAACAAAAAAGTTTATTATCAAAACATCCTCTATCAGTTAAATTAACATTAAGCTTAAAGAATAATACTCAGTTTGTAATGGAATTTTTTTATTTGGTTAATTTAAACTTAATAACTGTTACCGTTAGTTCATCTTGGTCTGGATTTTCTTCATCCTACTCTAGGGAATTGCTTTCACCAAGTTCTATACTTGATGCATTATTCCCAGGTGACAATGGCAAAGAAAGCCCCCATATAGTGAACTTTCATCAATTAGAAGAAGTTAGTAAGATTTAAATGGTAATTTATCATTATTAAATGTATGTAAAAAAAATGTATCAAAACAGTCAAAGTTGTAACTACTTATTATATGATAACTACTTACTTTTATGTATATTATTTTTTATATTATTATACCTAGATACATTATTGTAATATTGTAAAATTATTTTAGATATACCTATTTAAATATTTATTAGTAGAGGTATCAATAAAAGGTATAAGTAATGAATCAAAAGTAAATATAATAAAGTAAGTATATATAAATATACTATATAAATATGCATAGGCATACACAGGTATTTTTTCATCTCAAATACATTATTTATTTATTTATTTATTCATTACGATTTAATGCATAATTGCATAGTGGCTATAATGCTATTATTGAATAATATTTCAAACAACCGGCCTTCGAAACTTGTGGAGTTCCCTGTGGATATTATTTAAACAACAAAATTGCCGTCGAAAAATAAGCCACTTTTTTTCTCCCAAGCCGAGTGTTATCACCTTCTCTTCTGTACATCGTGGATATTGGTATATACATGGTCAATGATACTGTATTGTCGTATAACAGTATTACAGTTTCATGAGTTCCCGGTTCGGTTTAGTTTTGTGTTTTGTGTTTAGGAATATTTTATATTTTTATGGTTAATGCGTATTCATTTTTTACATTCTACTTAGACGTTGTTAATGAAAACTGGTATTTAGTATTTACTTCTGG
Source organism: Rhopalosiphum nymphaeae (assembly GCA_036289425.1). Taxonomy (NCBI): domain Eukaryota; kingdom Metazoa; phylum Arthropoda; class Insecta; order Hemiptera; family Aphididae; genus Rhopalosiphum; species Rhopalosiphum nymphaeae. Next base: position 32,372,633 of record JAZAQC010000013.1, on the reverse strand, counting down.
GTTTTAACAAGATACAAAACCTAAAAGTCTGCGGCTCTGCTGAAAATCGTCGTTTGAGAATAATACCATTTGTTTATAATCTTTCGTTTTTCATTACATTTTTTTATGCATATTTTATATTTTTGAAAAAAAAACATCCACTTTGTTTTGCAATGAGTGAAAAACCTTCGCAAAGTAAACCAACCATCATCAGAAATAAAGAATCCGAAGTCGATATTTACACGGTAGTTAATTTAATTAAATTTTTTACTCCTTAATTTATATTAATTAATTTGTTTAATTTTTAATAATTTTGTAATATGTGAACAATAGAAATTTTCAAATATTTCTAAACATTGTAGTTGCCAAATGAACATTTATACAACTTGCTTACTACTTATTGTTTAAATTTGTACTTCTGCATTATTTCCACTATCCAAATATTTCCAAGACTACTTGTAATAATTATCCAGGTTATCTTGACCACTTTGTTTACGAAACTTCCGTAAAAGAATCTATTTAACAACTTTCTATTATCTAGATTCCTGTTTCACTGAACTTGTTAGGTGACAAAACTTAAAAAATGATCTATTTTTAAAATTTTAACGGATTTTAAAACATACTCTCCTTTGCAAAAAAAAAATGATTAACAGAAGTTTTTTTTTTAATTTTAAAATATTTTTATACTTATAAATTGTTTTATTATTTTTGTATGATACTCTTACTATTTAATAAATGTAATAACTGTATGTTAATTACATATCAACAATTTAATACGAATATATCTTTACCATTGCAGTAGTTAAGATATTTTGGATGATTACAACAAGTAGTCTTGGAAATATTTTGGTAATCGAGATAATCTAAGGTAGTCGAGTTCACCCAGAAGTACCCTTAAATTTTCCTTCACTATTTATTAATTTTGTATTCCTACTTTTAAAAATTAAATTGAATAAAAACCATGTTTCTAAAGATAACTTTTATTTATAGGCAGTAGCTAAATATGAAGAAATACAAACATCTCATAGAGATGAAAATAATGATTCTATGATTTACTTTAATACTTTACATAAATGGCAAGACATAATGAAATGGAATTATGAGTTAAAAAATAAAGAAAATCCACCGGTAAGTTCTATTTGTTACAATTTTTTATTGGTTATGGTATCTCTTTTAAGAATGGGGTTTTAGCCTTAGAAAGCTACAGATAAGTGTAGTTTGAAAATCAGTCTATACTGTAATTTGCCAAGCATTCTTACCTCCTTTTATATCTATTTAAATAGTATATTTATTAAAATTCTGATTTTCGGAATTTATAAGTATAAATATTATATATTTTTTTGATTATTAAATGTATTATATTTTATCCTTACTTAAATATGTTTAATGTTTCATTCATTCCAGGAGTAATGACTCATAAAAAGTTAACACTTTTACTGTCATTTGACTTCTAGTGTTCATACTATATAATATGGTTTACCGGCATGCCAAATATATTTTCCATATTATTCCTAACTTTTTATACTATTATATTTAAAAAAATAAAAAATAAATAAAAATATTACATTAAATGAAACGTAATTATTCCCACTATGCTACTGCTCACTTTTTTTTTTATATAATTAATAATTTATAATTATAACTATTAATTTACAGTCGCTCATAGTCATGAGGTTTGGTAGTAATTATCAACTATGTGTGGCGATGGGCACATAAGTATAAAATTTCAGAGTTATAGATGATTGGACAAAATTTTTTGACTGATTAATTATATTTATGTTATCGCACACCTCTTTTAAATAACTAAAATATAAATTATAAAATAAAACAGCTTAATAAATAATTTAATATTAATTAGATTTATACCTAATTAAAATGAACATAATATATAGTTTATTTTATAAAAAATGTTAAAACATAGTTATCTTATCTTTTATTATTTTGCCGGCAAGCTTTATTGATTTCAGGTAAATCATAAATCCCAACTATTAACTTTTATTATAATACTATAGATTTATAGGTCTATTTCTTAAGACTATACAACATGTTATTGATTTGAATTAAATAATTTCTAATTTTGACTGAATTTTTTTTCACCAATTGTTGAAAGAAAGTAATTCTCATTAAATCTGGATATTTGGCATCCAGTAGAAAGGTAAAACTTCAAATTTTGGCAACGGATCTCCCGTAAATATAAATACTCTATTTAATTTTTTTTTTCAAACTTGGATGAAGATATTTCTTAAATATTATTTTGAATAATTAAATGTTAATCGTATGTAATTTCAACAGAAAGAAAAACTTGAAGAATACAAAAATGATGTAATACATTTATTTTTAATTTTAAAAAAGTTAAATAGACTTGATAAAATACGCTCAAAACAAAAAAAAGATTTATTGAATAAAAAAAAACAAGAAATTGATAGTAAACATCTACAGCAAGAAAATCTTCTGAACGAATTATTTTATTTAAAAAAAGAAATATCCAAGTGCCTTCAATACAAGTATATTATTCATCTAAATTAGTTATTTAAATAATCTTAATAACATAGATTACATTTTTAATTTTATTTTTAGATCTAGTGATAGTGATATTGACCTTGTACCATTAGATACATTTTGTTTAGAGTCGCCAGATTCATCTGATTGTATTGTATGTAATTAAAATAATTGTTTATTATTAATAAAAATTATTAATATTAATTTTAATTATTAGGATAAACTAAAAAGTGGATTGATTAATGAACATGATTTACATATAAGACGTCTCCAATGAGAGTTTGAACAGAGGAAAACTCAACAACAACAGTGTGATGAAGTAGAAAAAAATAAAGAAACTATACTTTCTGAAATTCAGGAAGAAAGCAGGATTTTACAAAGTATATTACCTATGCTTAAAGACATACGTACTGTGAGTTCAAATTTTATAATTTCTTTCACCTTTTTATTTATATTAAAAAATAAAATGCATTAGTGAAATACTCTTTGACATTTAGTTAAATATGTGTTATTTATGAAAAATAATAAATGTTTATGTAATAGTTAAATTTCTAAATTATATAATTTCAAATTTGTATTTATTGTTAGGCTGCTCAACCTTTACAACAAAGTTTTGGATTAGCTCCTTGTCAAGCAAGGTCATATGCAGATATCGTGAATGTATTACCCAAGCCATTGTATTATTTATACATACAAACAGATGCATATAGGGTTGCTTGCAGTAAGTTATACTTTGTAAATAATTAACACTTTTATGTACTAAGTCAGTTAACTATAAAATAAATAAATAAATAAATATTAATCATAAAATTAATTTTAGAATCAAAATTCACTGTTTCAATTAATGGTGATGAAGAAGAAGCTAGAAGATTTGATTCTAATAAGAATAATGTTGTGGATACTAATTCTGATGAGGTAAATAAATATTTAAGACATTTTAATACAACATTTGTAAATTGTAATTACTTCAAGAGTTAATATGTATAGAAATATTATTAATATTTTTACAATACATATACAGTGTATCTTTTCTATATGTTCATTGAGAGAATAGTGTGAGGACGACAAAACTCGCTATTTTTCTTTCATTACAGTATGAAACAACAAGTCTCACCTACTTACCACCAGTTGCTCTCAAATAGAGATAAGATTTACAATGTCACATTTCATTGTAGTGATTGCAATCCTTAAATCTCAATCTTGTTATAGGAGCTTCTTTGGCTCAGTACCTATATAAAATAGTTTTGTCATGGAGAGGGGAATTTTGATGGAGTCTCCTTAATTTCTGTTAGTTTTGTGTACGAAGTAGTACTATTCTCTCAATGAACAGATTACATTTTAATATATTTTTCATTTTTAATGAGTAATAAAATATGTTGTATTATTTTAACTTATGAATTTAATGTAGTATAATTAAAATTAATAAGTGAATGAATTTTTCAAATTTTTGTTTTTTATTTTATTGGATTGAAAATAATGATTATCACCAGATAAAAACTATGTTTAATTATCAAATTAATTAAACTTATGTTCATAGGCAGTATGCTAATAGTGTTGAGCATGACTATTATGAATAATATCATAAACCTATTTTTAGTCCTTTATTGTTCACTATATAAATTGTAATGATGTACAATAAAGGAAGTCACATTTTCAATATGTCATTTAAAAATATATTATAAATTATTATATAATAATATGTTAAATATGTCTCAATTAAATATTATGTTCTCTATTTTGGTTTTTTGAGTATTAGGAAAAAGTCTTTCTGTAAAATTAGTGTAGACTATTTGTACTACCACCAAAGTTAATAAATTATCTTTCTACAATAATTTTTATCAATTTTTATTTTTATTTTTACTATTTTTATTGGCTATTAGATAATATATATATTTTTATTAATATTCTAGTGAATTCTTAATAAATAATTCTATTTTACAGGAAGTAGATGTGCCTAAACCAAAAAAACGTCATCATAAGAAATCACGAACAGATACAAAGTCTGTACAACAAAAAAGTTTATTATCAAAACATCCTCTATCAGTTAAATTAACATTAAGCTTAAAGAATAATACTCAGTTTGTAATGGAATTTTTTTATTTGGTTAATTTAAACTTAATAACTGTTACCGTTAGTTCATCTTGGTCTGGATTTTCTTCATCCTACTCTAGGGAATTGCTTTCACCAAGTTCTATACTTGATGCATTATTCCCAGGTGACAATGGCAAAGAAAGCCCCCATATAGTGAACTTTCATCAATTAGAAGAAGTTAGTAAGATTTAAATGGTAATTTATCATTATTAAATGTATGTAAAAAAAATGTATCAAAACAGTCAAAGTTGTAACTACTTATTATATGATAACTACTTACTTTTATGTATATTATTTTTTATATTATTATACCTAGATACATTATTGTAATATTGTAAAATTATTTTAGATATACCTATTTAAATATTTATTAGTAGAGGTATCAATAAAAGGTATAAGTAATGAATCAAAAGTAAATATAATAAAGTAAGTATATATAAATATACTATATAAATATGCATAGGCATACACAGGTATTTTTTCATCTCAAATACATTATTTATTTATTTATTTATTCATTACGATTTAATGCATAATTGCATAGTGGCTATAATGCTATTATTGAATAATATTTCAAACAACCGGCCTTCGAAACTTGTGGAGTTCCCTGTGGATATTATTTAAACAACAAAATTGCCGTCGAAAAATAAGCCACTTTTTTTCTCCCAAGCCGAGTGTTATCACCTTCTCTTCTGTACATCGTGGATATTGGTATATACATGGTCAATGATACTGTATTGTCGTATAACAGTATTACAGTTTCATGAGTTCCCGGTTCGGTTTAGTTTTGTGTTTTGTGTTTAGGAATATTTTATATTTTTATGGTTAATGCGTATTCATTTTTTACATTCTACTTAGACGTTGTTAATGAAAACTGGTATTTAGTATTTACTTCTGGGTTTTAACAAGATACAAAACCTAAAAGTCTGCGGCTCTGCTGAAAATCGTCGTTTGAGAATAATACCATTTGTTTATAATCTTTCGTTTTTCATTACATTTTTTTATGCATATTTTATATTTTTGAAAAAAAAACATCCACTTTGTTTTGCAATGAGTGAAAAACCTTCGCAAAGTAAACCAACCATCATCAGAAATAAAGAATCCGAAGTCGATATTTACACGGTAGTTAATTTAATTAAATTTTTTACTCCTTAATTTATATTAATTAATTTGTTTAATTTTTAATAATTTTGTAATATGTGAACAATAGAAATTTTCAAATATTTCTAAACATTGTAGTTGCCAAATGAACATTTATACAACTTGCTTACTACTTATTGTTTAAATTTGTACTTCTGCATTATTTCCACTATCCAAATATTTCCAAGACTACTTGTAATAATTATCCAGGTTATCTTGACCACTTTGTTTACGAAACTTCCGTAAAAGAATCTATTTAACAACTTTCTATTATCTAGATTCCTGTTTCACTGAACTTGTTAGGTGACAAAACTTAAAAAATGATCTATTTTTAAAATTTTAACGGATTTTAAAACATACTCTCCTTTGCAAAAAAAAAATGATTAACAGAAGTTTTTTTTTTAATTTTAAAATATTTTTATACTTATAAATTGTTTTATTATTTTTGTATGATACTCTTACTATTTAATAAATGTAATAACTGTATGTTAATTACATATCAACAATTTAATACGAATATATCTTTACCATTGCAGTAGTTAAGATATTTTGGATGATTACAACAAGTAGTCTTGGAAATATTTTGGTAATCGAGATAATCTAAGGTAGTCGAGTTCACCCAGAAGTACCCTTAAATTTTCCTTCACTATTTATTAATTTTGTATTCCTACTTTTAAAAATTAAATTGAATAAAAACCATGTTTCTAAAGATAACTTTTATTTATAGGCAGTAGCTAAATATGAAGAAATACAAACATCTCATAGAGATGAAAATAATGATTCTATGATTTACTTTAATACTTTACATAAATGGCAAGACATAATGAAATGGAATTATGAGTTAAAAAATAAAGAAAATCCACCGGTAAGTTCTATTTGTTACAATTTTTTATTGGTTATGGTATCTCTTTTAAGAATGGGGTTTTAGCCTTAGAAAGCTACAGATAAGTGTAGTTTGAAAATCAGTCTATACTGTAATTTGCCAAGCATTCTTACCTCCTTTTATATCTATTTAAATAGTATATTTATTAAAATTCTGATTTTCGGAATTTATAAGTATAAATATTATATATTTTTTTGATTATTAAATGTATTATATTTTATCCTTACTTAAATATGTTTAATGTTTCATTCATTCCAGGAGTAATGACTCATAAAAAGTTAACACTTTTACTGTCATTTGACTTCTAGTGTTCATACTATATAATATGGTTTACCGGCATGCCAAATATATTTTCCATATTATTCCTAACTTTTTATACTATTATATTTAAAAAAATAAAAAATAAATAAAAATATTACATTAAATGAAACGTAATTATTCCCACTATGCTACTGCTCACTTTTTTTTTTATATAATTAATAATTTATAATTATAACTATTAATTTACAGTCGCTCATAGTCATGAGGTTTGGTAGTAATTATCAACTATGTGTGGCGATGGGCACATAAGTATAAAATTTCAGAGTTATAGATGATTGGACAAAATTTTTTGACTGATTAATTATATTTATGTTATCGCACACCTCTTTTAAATAACTAAAATATAAATTATAAAATAAAACAGCTTAATAAATAATTTAATATTAATTAGATTTATACCTAATTAAAATGAACATAATATATAGTTTATTTTATAAAAAATGTTAAAACATAGTTATCTTATCTTTTATTATTTTGCCGGCAAGCTTTATTGATTTCAGGTAAATCATAAATCCCAACTATTAACTTTTATTATAATACTATAGATTTATAGGTCTATTTCTTAAGACTATACAACATGTTATTGATTTGAATTAAATAATTTCTAATTTTGACTGAATTTTTTTTCACCAATTGTTGAAAGAAAGTAATTCTCATTAAATCTGGATATTTGGCATCCAGTAGAAAGGTAAAACTTCAAATTTTGGCAACGGATCTCCCGTAAATATAAATACTCTATTTAATTTTTTTTTTCAAACTTGGATGAAGATATTTCTTAAATATTATTTTGAATAATTAAATGTTAATCGTATGTAATTTCAACAGAAAGAAAAACTTGAAGAATACAAAAATGATGTAATACATTTATTTTTAATTTTAAAAAAGTTAAATAGACTTGATAAAATACGCTCAAAACAAAAAAAAGATTTATTGAATAAAAAAAAACAAGAAATTGATAGTAAACATCTACAGCAAGAAAATCTTCTGAACGAATTATTTTATTTAAAAAAAGAAATATCCAAGTGCCTTCAATACAAGTATATTATTCATCTAAATTAGTTATTTAAATAATCTTAATAACATAGATTACATTTTTAATTTTATTTTTAGATCTAGTGATAGTGATATTGACCTTGTACCATTAGATACATTTTGTTTAGAGTCGCCAGATTCATCTGATTGTATTGTATGTAATTAAAATAATTGTTTATTATTAATAAAAATTATTAATATTAATTTTAATTATTAGGATAAACTAAAAAGTGGATTGATTAATGAACATGATTTACATATAAGACGTCTCCAATGAGAGTTTGAACAGAGGAAAACTCAACAACAACAGTGTGATGAAGTAGAAAAAAATAAAGAAACTATACTTTCTGAAATTCAGGAAGAAAGCAGGATTTTACAAAGTATATTACCTATGCTTAAAGACATACGTACTGTGAGTTCAAATTTTATAATTTCTTTCACCTTTTTATTTATATTAAAAAATAAAATGCATTAGTGAAATACTCTTTGACATTTAGTTAAATATGTGTTATTTATGAAAAATAATAAATGTTTATGTAATAGTTAAATTTCTAAATTATATAATTTCAAATTTGTATTTATTGTTAGGCTGCTCAACCTTTACAACAAAGTTTTGGATTAGCTCCTTGTCAAGCAAGGTCATATGCAGATATCGTGAATGTATTACCCAAGCCATTGTATTATTTATACATACAAACAGATGCATATAGGGTTGCTTGCAGTAAGTTATACTTTGTAAATAATTAACACTTTTATGTACTAAGTCAGTTAACTATAAAATAAATAAATAAATAAATATTAATCATAAAATTAATTTTAGAATCAAAATTCACTGTTTCAATTAATGGTGATGAAGAAGAAGCTAGAAGATTTGATTCTAATAAGAATAATGTTGTGGATACTAATTCTGATGAGGTAAATAAATATTTAAGACATTTTAATACAACATTTGTAAATTGTAATTACTTCAAGAGTTAATATGTATAGAAATATTATTAATATTTTTACAATACATATACAGTGTATCTTTTCTATATGTTCATTGAGAGAATAGTGTGAGGACGACAAAACTCGCTATTTTTCTTTCATTACAGTATGAAACAACAAGTCTCACCTACTTACCACCAGTTGCTCTCAAATAGAGATAAGATTTACAATGTCACATTTCATTGTAGTGATTGCAATCCTTAAATCTCAATCTTGTTATAGGAGCTTCTTTGGCTCAGTACCTATATAAAATAGTTTTGTCATGGAGAGGGGAATTTTGATGGAGTCTCCTTAATTTCTGTTAGTTTTGTGTACGAAGTAGTACTATTCTCTCAATGAACAGATTACATTTTAATATATTTTTCATTTTTAATGAGTAATAAAATATGTTGTATTATTTTAACTTATGAATTTAATGTAGTATAATTAAAATTAATAAGTGAATGAATTTTTCAAATTTTTGTTTTTTATTTTATTGGATTGAAAATAATGATTATCACCAGATAAAAACTATGTTTAATTATCAAATTAATTAAACTTATGTTCATAGGCAGTATGCTAATAGTGTTGAGCATGACTATTATGAATAATATCATAAACCTATTTTTAGTCCTTTATTGTTCACTATATAAATTGTAATGATGTACAATAAAGGAAGTCACATTTTCAATATGTCATTTAAAAATATATTATAAATTATTATATAATAATATGTTAAATATGTCTCAATTAAATATTATGTTCTCTATTTTGGTTTTTTGAGTATTAGGAAAAAGTCTTTCTGTAAAATTAGTGTAGACTATTTGTACTACCACCAAAGTTAATAAATTATCTTTCTACAATAATTTTTATCAATTTTTATTTTTATTTTTACTATTTTTATTGGCTATTAGATAATATATATATTTTTATTAATATTCTAGTGAATTCTTAATAAATAATTCTATTTTACAGGAAGTAGATGTGCCTAAACCAAAAAAACGTCATCATAAGAAATCACGAACAGATACAAAGTCTGTACAACAAAAAAGTTTATTATCAAAACATCCTCTATCAGTTAAATTAACATTAAGCTTAAAGAATAATACTCAGTTTGTAATGGAATTTTTTTATTTGGTTAATTTAAACTTAATAACTGTTACCGTTAGTTCATCTTGGTCTGGATTTTCTTCATCCTACTCTAGGGAATTGCTTTCACCAAGTTCTATACTTGATGCATTATTCCCAGGTGACAATGGCAAAGAAAGCCCCCATATAGTGAACTTTCATCAATTAGAAGAAGTTAGTAAGATTTAAATGGTAATTTATCATTATTAAATGTATGTAAAAAAAATGTATCAAAACAGTCAAAGTTGTAACTACTTATTATATGATAACTACTTACTTTTATGTATATTATTTTTTATATTATTATACCTAGATACATTATTGTAATATTGTAAAATTATTTTAGATATACCTATTTAAATATTTATTAGTAGAGGTATCAATAAAAGGTATAAGTAATGAATCAAAAGTAAATATAATAAAGTAAGTATATATAAATATACTATATAAATATGCATAGGCATACACAGGTATTTTTTCATCTCAAATACATTATTTATTTATTTATTTATTCATTACGATTTAATGCATAATTGCATAGTGGCTATAATGCTATTATTGAATAATATTTCAAACAACCGGCCTTCGAAACTTGTGGAGTTCCCTGTGGATATTATTTAAACAACAAAATTGCCGTCGAAAAATAAGCCACTTTTTTTCTCCCAAGCCGAGTGTTATCACCTTCTCTTCTGTACATCGTGGATATTGGTATATACATGGTCAATGATACTGTATTGTCGTATAACAGTATTACAGTTTCATGAGTTCCCGGTTCGGTTTAGTTTTGTGTTTTGTGTTTAGGAATATTTTATATTTTTATGGTTAATGCGTATTCATTTTTTACATTCTACTTAGACGTTGTTAATGAAAACTGGTATTTAGTATTTACTTCTGGGTTTTAACAAGATACAAAACCTAAAAGTCTGCGGCTCTGCTGAAAATCGTCGTTTGAGAATAATACCATTTGTTTATAATCTTTCGTTTTTCATTACATTTTTTTATGCATATTTTATATTTTTGAAAAAAAAACATCCACTTTGTTTTGCAATGAGTGAAAAACCTTCGCAAAGTAAACCAACCATCATCAGAAATAAAGAATCCGAAGTCGATATTTACACGGTAGTTAATTTAATTAAATTTTTTACTCCTTAATTTATATTAATTAATTTGTTTAATTTTTAATAATTTTGTAATATGTGAACAATAGAAATTTTCAAATATTTCTAAACATTGTAGTTGCCAAATGAACATTTATACAACTTGCTTACTACTTATTGTTTAAATTTGTACTTCTGCATTATTTCCACTATCCAAATATTTCCAAGACTACTTGTAATAATTATCCAGGTTATCTTGACCACTTTGTTTACGAAACTTCCGTAAAAGAATCTATTTAACAACTTTCTATTATCTAGATTCCTGTTTCACTGAACTTGTTAGGTGACAAAACTTAAAAAATGATCTATTTTTAAAATTTTAACGGATTTTAAAACATACTCTCCTTTGCAAAAAAAAAATGATTAACAGAAGTTTTTTTTTTAATTTTAAAATATTTTTATACTTATAAATTGTTTTATTATTTTTGTATGATACTCTTACTATTTAATAAATGTAATAACTGTATGTTAATTACATATCAACAATTTAATACGAATATATCTTTACCATTGCAGTAGTTAAGATATTTTGGATGATTACAACAAGTAGTCTTGGAAATATTTTGGTAATCGAGATAATCTAAGGTAGTCGAGTTCACCCAGAAGTACCCTTAAATTTTCCTTCACTATTTATTAATTTTGTATTCCTACTTTTAAAAATTAAATTGAATAAAAACCATGTTTCTAAAGATAACTTTTATTTATAGGCAGTAGCTAAATATGAAGAAATACAAACATCTCATAGAGATGAAAATAATGATTCTATGATTTACTTTAATACTTTACATAAATGGCAAGACATAATGAAATGGAATTATGAGTTAAAAAATAAAGAAAATCCACCGGTAAGTTCTATTTGTTACAATTTTTTATTGGTTATGGTATCTCTTTTAAGAATGGGGTTTTAGCCTTAGAAAGCTACAGATAAGTGTAGTTTGAAAATCAGTCTATACTGTAATTTGCCAAGCATTCTTACCTCCTTTTATATCTATTTAAATAGTATATTTATTAAAATTCTGATTTTCGGAATTTATAAGTATAAATATTATATATTTTTTTGATTATTAAATGTATTATATTTTATCCTTACTTAAATATGTTTAATGTTTCATTCATTCCAGGAGTAATGACTCATAAAAAGTTAACACTTTTACTGTCATTTGACTTCTAGTGTTCATACTATATAATATGGTTTACCGGCATGCCAAATATATTTTCCATATTATTCCTAACTTTTTATACTATTATATTTAAAAAAATAAAAAATAAATAAAAATATTACATTAAATGAAACGTAATTATTCCCACTATGCTACTGCTCACTTTTTTTTTTATATAATTAATAATTTATAATTATAACTATTAATTTACAGTCGCTCATAGTCATGAGGTTTGGTAGTAATTATCAACTATGTGTGGCGATGGGCACATAAGTATAAAATTTCAGAGTTATAGATGATTGGACAAAATTTTTTGACTGATTAATTATATTTATGTTATCGCACACCTCTTTTAAATAACTAAAATATAAATTATAAAATAAAACAGCTTAATAAATAATTTAATATTAATTAGATTTATACCTAATTAAAATGAACATAATATATAGTTTATTTTATAAAAAATGTTAAAACATAGTTATCTTATCTTTTATTATTTTGCCGGCAAGCTTTATTGATTTCAGGTAAATCATAAATCCCAACTATTAACTTTTATTATAATACTATAGATTTATAGGTCTATTTCTTAAGACTATACAACATGTTATTGATTTGAATTAAATAATTTCTAATTTTGACTGAATTTTTTTTCACCAATTGTTGAAAGAAAGTAATTCTCATTAAATCTGGATATTTGGCATCCAGTAGAAAGGTAAAACTTCAAATTTTGGCAACGGATCTCCCGTAAATATAAATACTCTATTTAATTTTTTTTTTCAAACTTGGATGAAGATATTTCTTAAATATTATTTTGAATAATTAAATGTTAATCGTATGTAATTTCAACAGAAAGAAAAACTTGAAGAATACAAAAATGATGTAATACATTTATTTTTAATTTTAAAAAAGTTAAATAGACTTGATAAAATACGCTCAAAACAAAAAAAAGATTTATTGAATAAAAAAAAACAAGAAATTGATAGTAAACATCTACAGCAAGAAAATCTTCTGAACGAATTATTTTATTTAAAAAAAGAAATATCCAAGTGCCTTCAATACAAGTATATTATTCATCTAAATTAGTTATTTAAATAATCTTAATAACATAGATTACATTTTTAATTTTATTTTTAGATCTAGTGATAGTGATATTGACCTTGTACCATTAGATACATTTTGTTTAGAGTCGCCAGATTCATCTGATTGTATTGTATGTAATTAAAATAATTGTTTATTATTAATAAAAATTATTAATATTAATTTTAATTATTAGGATAAACTAAAAAGTGGATTGATTAATGAACATGATTTACATATAAGACGTCTCCAATGAGAGTTTGAACAGAGGAAAACTCAACAACAACAGTGTGATGAAGTAGAAAAAAATAAAGAAACTATACTTTCTGAAATTCAGGAAGAAAGCAGGATTTTACAAAGTATATTACCTATGCTTAAAGACATACGTACTGTGAGTTCAAATTTTATAATTTCTTTCACCTTTTTATTTATATTAAAAAATAAAATGCATTAGTGAAATACTCTTTGACATTTAGTTAAATATGTGTTATTTATGAAAAATAATAAATGTTTATGTAATAGTTAAATTTCTAAATTATATAATTTCAAATTTGTATTTATTGTTAGGCTGCTCAACCTTTACAACAAAGTTTTGGATTAGCTCCTTGTCAAGCAAGGTCATATGCAGATATCGTGAATGTATTACCCAAGCCATTGTATTATTTATACATACAAACAGATGCATATAGGGTTGCTTGCAGTAAGTTATACTTTGTAAATAATTAACACTTTTATGTACTAAGTCAGTTAACTATAAAATAAATAAATAAATAAATATTAATCATAAAATTAATTTTAGAATCAAAATTCACTGTTTCAATTAATGGTGATGAAGAAGAAGCTAGAAGATTTGATTCTAATAAGAATAATGTTGTGGATACTAATTCTGATGAGGTAAATAAATATTTAAGACATTTTAATACAACATTTGTAAATTGTAATTACTTCAAGAGTTAATATGTATAGAAATATTATTAATATTTTTACAATACATATACAGTGTATCTTTTCTATATGTTCATTGAGAGAATAGTGTGAGGACGACAAAACTCGCTATTTTTCTTTCATTACAGTATGAAACAACAAGTCTCACCTACTTACCACCAGTTGCTCTCAAATAGAGATAAGATTTACAATGTCACATTTCATTGTAGTGATTGCAATCCTTAAATCTCAATCTTGTTATAGGAGCTTCTTTGGCTCAGTACCTATATAAAATAGTTTTGTCATGGAGAGGGGAATTTTGATGGAGTCTCCTTAATTTCTGTTAGTTTTGTGTACGAAGTAGTACTATTCTCTCAATGAACAGATTACATTTTAATATATTTTTCATTTTTAATGAGTAATAAAATATGTTGTATTATTTTAACTTATGAATTTAATGTAGTATAATTAAAATTAATAAGTGAATGAATTTTTCAAATTTTTGTTTTTTATTTTATTGGATTGAAAATAATGATTATCACCAGATAAAAACTATGTTTAATTATCAAATTAATTAAACTTATGTTCATAGGCAGTATGCTAATAGTGTTGAGCATGACTATTATGAATAATATCATAAACCTATTTTTAGTCCTTTATTGTTCACTATATAAATTGTAATGATGTACAATAAAGGAAGTCACATTTTCAATATGTCATTTAAAAATATATTATAAATTATTATATAATAATATGTTAAATATGTCTCAATTAAATATTATGTTCTCTATTTTGGTTTTTTGAGTATTAGGAAAAAGTCTTTCTGTAAAATTAGTGTAGACTATTTGTACTACCACCAAAGTTAATAAATTATCTTTCTACAATAATTTTTATCAATTTTTATTTTTATTTTTACTATTTTTATTGGCTATTAGATAATATATATATTTTTATTAATATTCTAGTGAATTCTTAATAAATAATTCTATTTTACAGGAAGTAGATGTGCCTAAACCAAAAAAACGTCATCATAAGAAATCACGAACAGATACAAAGTCTGTACAACAAAAAAGTTTATTATCAAAACATCCTCTATCAGTTAAATTAACATTAAGCTTAAAGAATAATACTCAGTTTGTAATGGAATTTTTTTATTTGGTTAATTTAAACTTAATAACTGTTACCGTTAGTTCATCTTGGTCTGGATTTTCTTCATCCTACTCTAGGGAATTGCTTTCACCAAGTTCTATACTTGATGCATTATTCCCAGGTGACAATGGCAAAGAAAGCCCCCATATAGTGAACTTTCATCAATTAGAAGAAGTTAGTAAGATTTAAATGGTAATTTATCATTATTAAATGTATGTAAAAAAAATGTATCAAAACAGTCAAAGTTGTAACTACTTATTATATGATAACTACTTACTTTTATGTATATTATTTTTTATATTATTATACCTAGATACATTATTGTAATATTGTAAAATTATTTTAGATATACCTATTTAAATATTTATTAGTAGAGGTATCAATAAAAGGTATAAGTAATGAATCAAAAGTAAATATAATAAAGTAAGTATATATAAATATACTATATAAATATGCATAGGCATACACAGGTATTTTTTCATCTCAAATACATTATTTATTTATTTATTTATTCATTACGATTTAATGCATAATTGCATAGTGGCTATAATGCTATTATTGAATAATATTTCAAACAACCGGCCTTCGAAACTTGTGGAGTTCCCTGTGGATATTATTTAAACAACAAAATTGCCGTCGAAAAATAAGCCACTTTTTTTCTCCCAAGCCGAGTGTTATCACCTTCTCTTCTGTACATCGTGGATATTGGTATATACATGGTCAATGATACTGTATTGTCGTATAACAGTATTACAGTTTCATGAGTTCCCGGTTCGGTTTAGTTTTGTGTTTTGTGTTTAGGAATATTTTATATTTTTATGGTTAATGCGTATTCATTTTTTACATTCTACTTAGACGTTGTTAATGAAAACTGGTATTTAGTATTTACTTCTGGGTTTTAACAAGATACAAAACCTAAAAGTCTGCGGCTCTGCTGAAAATCGTCGTTTGAGAATAATACCATTTGTTTATAATCTTTCGTTTTTCATTACATTTTTTTATGCATATTTTATATTTTTGAAAAAAAAACATCCACTTTGTTTTGCAATGAGTGAAAAACCTTCGCAAAGTAAACCAACCATCATCAGAAATAAAGAATCCGAAGTCGATATTTACACGGTAGTTAATTTAATTAAATTTTTTACTCCTTAATTTATATTAATTAATTTGTTTAATTTTTAATAATTTTGTAATATGTGAACAATAGAAATTTTCAAATATTTCTAAACATTGTAGTTGCCAAATGAACATTTATACAACTTGCTTACTACTTATTGTTTAAATTTGTACTTCTGCATTATTTCCACTATCCAAATATTTCCAAGACTACTTGTAATAATTATCCAGGTTATCTTGACCACTTTGTTTACGAAACTTCCGTAAAAGAATCTATTTAACAACTTTCTATTATCTAGATTCCTGTTTCACTGAACTTGTTAGGTGACAAAACTTAAAAAATGATCTATTTTTAAAATTTTAACGGATTTTAAAACATACTCTCCTTTGCAAAAAAAAAATGATTAACAGAAGTTTTTTTTTTAATTTTAAAATATTTTTATACTTATAAATTGTTTTATTATTTTTGTATGATACTCTTACTATTTAATAAATGTAATAACTGTATGTTAATTACATATCAACAATTTAATACGAATATATCTTTACCATTGCAGTAGTTAAGATATTTTGGATGATTACAACAAGTAGTCTTGGAAATATTTTGGTAATCGAGATAATCTAAGGTAGTCGAGTTCACCCAGAAGTACCCTTAAATTTTCCTTCACTATTTATTAATTTTGTATTCCTACTTTTAAAAATTAAATTGAATAAAAACCATGTTTCTAAAGATAACTTTTATTTATAGGCAGTAGCTAAATATGAAGAAATACAAACATCTCATAGAGATGAAAATAATGATTCTATGATTTACTTTAATACTTTACATAAATGGCAAGACATAATGAAATGGAATTATGAGTTAAAAAATAAAGAAAATCCACCGGTAAGTTCTATTTGTTACAATTTTTTATTGGTTATGGTATCTCTTTTAAGAATGGGGTTTTAGCCTTAGAAAGCTACAGATAAGTGTAGTTTGAAAATCAGTCTATACTGTAATTTGCCAAGCATTCTTACCTCCTTTTATATCTATTTAAATAGTATATTTATTAAAATTCTGATTTTCGGAATTTATAAGTATAAATATTATATATTTTTTTGATTATTAAATGTATTATATTTTATCCTTACTTAAATATGTTTAATGTTTCATTCATTCCAGGAGTAATGACTCATAAAAAGTTAACACTTTTACTGTCATTTGACTTCTAGTGTTCATACTATATAATATGGTTTACCGGCATGCCAAATATATTTTCCATATTATTCCTAACTTTTTATACTATTATATTTAAAAAAATAAAAAATAAATAAAAATATTACATTAAATGAAACGTAATTATTCCCACTATGCTACTGCTCACTTTTTTTTTTATATAATTAATAATTTATAATTATAACTATTAATTTACAGTCGCTCATAGTCATGAGGTTTGGTAGTAATTATCAACTATGTGTGGCGATGGGCACATAAGTATAAAATTTCAGAGTTATAGATGATTGGACAAAATTTTTTGACTGATTAATTATATTTATGTTATCGCACACCTCTTTTAAATAACTAAAATATAAATTATAAAATAAAACAGCTTAATAAATAATTTAATATTAATTAGATTTATACCTAATTAAAATGAACATAATATATAGTTTATTTTATAAAAAATGTTAAAACATAGTTATCTTATCTTTTATTATTTTGCCGGCAAGCTTTATTGATTTCAGGTAAATCATAAATCCCAACTATTAACTTTTATTATAATACTATAGATTTATAGGTCTATTTCTTAAGACTATACAACATGTTATTGATTTGAATTAAATAATTTCTAATTTTGACTGAATTTTTTTTCACCAATTGTTGAAAGAAAGTAATTCTCATTAAATCTGGATATTTGGCATCCAGTAGAAAGGTAAAACTTCAAATTTTGGCAACGGATCTCCCGTAAATATAAATACTCTATTTAATTTTTTTTTTCAAACTTGGATGAAGATATTTCTTAAATATTATTTTGAATAATTAAATGTTAATCGTATGTAATTTCAACAGAAAGAAAAACTTGAAGAATACAAAAATGATGTAATACATTTATTTTTAATTTTAAAAAAGTTAAATAGACTTGATAAAATACGCTCAAAACAAAAAAAAGATTTATTGAATAAAAAAAAACAAGAAATTGATAGTAAACATCTACAGCAAGAAAATCTTCTGAACGAATTATTTTATTTAAAAAAAGAAATATCCAAGTGCCTTCAATACAAGTATATTATTCATCTAAATTAGTTATTTAAATAATCTTAATAACATAGATTACATTTTTAATTTTATTTTTAGATCTAGTGATAGTGATATTGACCTTGTACCATTAGATACATTTTGTTTAGAGTCGCCAGATTCATCTGATTGTATTGTATGTAATTAAAATAATTGTTTATTATTAATAAAAATTATTAATATTAATTTTAATTATTAGGATAAACTAAAAAGTGGATTGATTAATGAACATGATTTACATATAAGACGTCTCCAATGGGAGTTTGAACAGAGGAAAACTCAACAACAACAGTGTGATGAAGTAGAAAAAAATAAAGAAACTATACTTTCTGAAATTCAGGAAGAAAGCAGGATTTTACAAAGTATATTACCTATGCTTAAAGACATACGTACTGTGAGTTCAAATTTTATAATTTCTTTCACCTTTTTATTTATATTAAAAAATAAAATGCATTAGTGAAATACTCTTTGACATTTAGTTAAATATGTGTTATTTATGAAAAATAATAAATGTTTATGTAATAGTTAAATTTCTAAATTATATAATTTCAAATTTGTATTTATTGTTAGGCTGCTCAACCTTTACAACAAAGTTTTGGATTAGCTCCTTGTCAAGCAAGGTCATATGCAGATATCGTGAATGTATTACCCAAGCCATTGTATTATTTATACATACAAACAGATGCATATAGGGTTGCTTGCAGTAAGTTATACTTTGTAAATAATTAACACTTTTATGTACTAAGTCAGTTAACTATAAAATAAATAAATAAATAAATATTAATCATAAAATTAATTTTAGAATCAAAATTCACTGTTTCAATTAATGGTGATGAAGAAGAAGCTAGAAGATTTGATTCTAATAAGAATAATGTTGTGGATACTAATTCTGATGAGGTAAATAAATATTTAAGACATTTTAATACAACATTTGTAAATTGTAATTACTTCAAGAGTTAATATGTATAGAAATATTATTAATATTTTTACAATACATATACAGTGTATCTTTTCTATATGTTCATTGAGAGAATAGTGTGAGGACGACAAAACTCGCTATTTTTCTTTCATTACAGTATGAAACAACAAGTCTCACCTACTTACCACCAGTTGCTCTCAAATAGAGATAAGATTTACAATGTCACATTTCATTG
This sequence comes from Rhopalosiphum nymphaeae, assembly GCA_036289425.1. Classification (NCBI taxonomy): domain Eukaryota; kingdom Metazoa; phylum Arthropoda; class Insecta; order Hemiptera; family Aphididae; genus Rhopalosiphum; species Rhopalosiphum nymphaeae. The sequence continues at coordinate 32,352,582 of JAZAQC010000013.1, read as the reverse complement.
TAGTGATTGCAATCCTTAAATCTCAATCTTGTTATAGGAGCTTCTTTGGCTCAGTACCTATATAAAATAGTTTTGTCATGGAGAGGGGAATTTTGATGGAGTCTCCTTAATTTCTGTTAGTTTTGTGTACGAAGTAGTACTATTCTCTCAATGAACAGATTACATTTTAATATATTTTTCATTTTTAATGAGTAATAAAATATGTTGTATTATTTTAACTTATGAATTTAATGTAGTATAATTAAAATTAATAAGTGAATGAATTTTTCAAATTTTTGTTTTTTATTTTATTGGATTGAAAATAATGATTATCACCAGATAAAAACTATTTTTAATTATCAAATTAATTAAACTTATGTTCATAGGCAGTATGCTAATAGTGTTGAGCATGACTATTATGAATAATATCATAAACCTATTTTTAGTCCTTTATTGTTCACTATATAAATTGTAATGATGTACAATAAAGGAAGTCACATTTTCAATATGTCATTTAAAAATATATTATAAATTATTATATAATAATATGTTAAATATGTCTCAATTAAATATTATGTTCTCTATTTTGGTTTTTTGAGTATTAGGAAAAAGTCTTTCTGTAAAATTAGTGTAGACTATTTGTACTACCACCAAAGTTAATAAATTATCTTTCTACAATAATTTTTATCAATTTTTATTTTTATTTTTACTATTTTTATTGGCTATTAGATAATATATATATTTTTATTAATATTCTAGTGAATTCTTAATAAATAATTCTATTTTACAGGAAGTAGATGTGCCTAAACCAAAAAAACGTCATCATAAGAAATCACGAACAGATACAAAGTCTGTACAACAAAAAAGTTTATTATCAAAACATCCTCTATCAGTTAAATTAACATTAAGCTTAAAGAATAATACTCAGTTTGTAATGGAATTTTTTTATTTGGTTAATTTAAACTTAATAACTGTTACCGTTAGTTCATCTTGGTCTGGATTTTCTTCATCCTACTCTAGGGAATTGCTTTCACCAAGTTCTATACTTGATGCATTATTCCCAGGTGACAATGGCAAAGAAAGCCCCCATATAGTGAACTTTCATCAATTAGAAGAAGTTAGTAAGATTTAAATGGTAATTTATCATTATTAAATGTAATGTTTTATTTTTGATATAGGAAAAAACTGAATTCAATACTATGGAGGTAGGAAAACCTTATATTTGGGCTCAAAGTATATGTGGTTTGGATTTTTTAAATCCTAATACACCTGATTTTTTAATTTCAAGAAATAATATAGCTCAAGTATTAAAGGCAATAAACAATCGCCTTAAAACTCGTCTTTCATTGATTACTCAGCTTGACTGTGGTGGTAATAATTAATGATGTGTTAATGTATATATTTTAATTTCCCTAATAATCATATTGTCATTATTTCAGACTTGGAACGAAGGTTCAGTATAAACGGAGTTAATTTAACTTCAGTTTTATCCCCTTGGAATACAATGACATGGGACAATTTTATTAAACTTGAATATTGTAAACCACATGTTGAATTTGGAACAGTGACAGAGAATGATTTATTATTTAAGCGTGTTGTGAATTATAAAACAGGTATACAATATTAGTTAAGTCATTAGTAAATAGATTATAATGAAATACCTAGTTATTATAAAGTTTATCTTTTCAGCAACACTGACTGTAGTAATGGCAATTAAATGTGATTATCCAAAAAGTAATCCTATATTCACACTTCAACTTAATATGCCAACTATAAATGAAGGAATGTCCGTTTTAAATTCTACAAATAATAATTCTGTTAGAGTATGTACCTATATAGTAAATAATTGTGTTATGAATTAAAATAATGCTAATTGTAATAATTTTAATTGTCTAATAAAAAAAAAAATATAACAATTTTATGAATATAGGAATTAGAGAGGGAAATCAATGTTTTTCATGAACAAACTGAAGATGAAGATATTAATGAAATGCTTATCAACATAATTGGTCGTCTTGTTGTTTGTTTTGAGGTGATGATGGAGACTTGGGGGCATTCAGATTTTCCCAAAACTAAAACTATTTTATACAACATAAGGTAATTCTTCAGAAATTATATTATCTTTAATATTATATAGTATATACTATTATAACAAATAGTTGGCAACTAGAAGACTAGTCCGAATCTGGATTGGTAAAGGCAGGAAACTGGACTATCAAAATATTTCAAATGGATTATGTTATAAAGATCTTACTTAAAAATTTTTTTTTGTCTGGACCTCATTTATTTATTATTTTAATTTTCTGGACCCCAATAGAAATTAGTTACTGACCCCGGTATATACTATATTTTTGTTTAATTTTAAGAGGACATTATACCCGCATGTGTTGTCTCTGTCTTACTAACGTACATCATAGCAAATTTGTGTTCAGCAGAACATATTTTGTGATGTTAGCTTTAATACTAGAGTTAATTTACCTATTATCAAATTTAAAGGTAAGAATATTATCTAGAAAATGTCATATAGTTTTATTTATTTAATTATTCTAAAATGAGTTATGAACATTTTAAAATTTTAGTATTTTACATAACTACAACTCTTGGGGGAATACAACATTTTTTTTAAATATAAATACTGAAAATTTATAATCATTAAACTATTCAACACTAAAATGTTTTTACTTTTAAAAATGTCAGTGGGAGGGGTTTTATTTCCTGGGACCTTCCCTCTTGATTATAATATGTATTATTGGCATTTGTGTAGCAGGTAATCTGCTACCTCTTTTTAAGTGCATCAGATGATCTATTGTATATTTGGTGATCTACAATTATTATTATTAATACATGGTTTCAATGATAGGTAACAATAAGTGACACTTAAGTATGTATTATTGTGAAGTGTGACTATAAATCATCAGCCATATTGCTGATCCCGGATCCGTTAGTTTCAAATCGTTCGTTGGTTTACCTATAATGTGTGCATCTGAATTTTATAAAGTAATTGTTGATGAAAAATGTGATTAGAAAAAAACGGTAGATTTGTAGTTGATAATGTGAGTACCTAAGTTTAAGATGCGTTCAAAAAAGATGCCAAACATTCCAGTCTTTGTGTTAAGACAATACATTTTTACTTATATGAAATTGAATAATAAATGCAATTTAAATTGTTGTTGGGACAAATTTTTGAGTTAGCTTTTTACCGGTCAAAAGACATGAGTATTGTAAATATTTGTCGGCTTACTGGACATTCTAATGAAACAGTAGTCAGAGGCAGGATTCTATTGGGTAAAAGTGCAAATTTAACTGACAACAATAATTCAAACTTAGATTTTGATTCTGAAAATATTTCTTCTAATACCTAACAGGAATAGAAATTATGGCAAACAAATAGAAGTACCTTGGTTTTTGGGAATTTGTTGACAGCATGATGGTATAATGTGTTATAATTTATTTTTATACTATTAAAAAAATATATATTTTTAATTGGTACGTAAATCACTTGTCCTGAATTTGCAGGAATTTGCAGTAATTTTTTGTTAACCTAATCTTATTAACTTCCAAAAAATGTATTAAATATTTTAACATTTAATATTTATAGTTTCTATAATATATATACTTTAAACCTTTTTTTTAATATGTTGTTTATTTTTAGGGGTCGAGCTAGAAATCATCCATTCAAGGCTGTTAAACATCATTCAGGAATTATTTTTGAACATCGTTAGACAACTTATATTTATTTGAAATTTCTGAATTTATTTTTATTTTATTAAATATTTGATATAAGATCCTTTGATTGCTCTATTATAGTTTTTGCTTTTGTGTTTATACATGCTATAATATAAAATATGAATACTGTAAGTTTCATTTTTAAATTTTTAAATATTATTCTTTAAACATACATTTTTATTTGATTAAGTCTCCATTGAATTTTGATTAATTTTATTATTTATAAATATTATTTTAAACTTTGTAATCCATACAATTTATTTTTAAAATTGCATGTACATGTATAAAACAATTACTTAATTAAATTTACTAAGTTTATTAATAAAGTGACTTTGATTTCAAATAATAAGCTCTGATGAATGTAGTATTGATTTACATTATTGGTCGGCAACTGATGGCCCGCTTTAAATTTTAGAACATTTTTTTTTTCTATACATTTTATTATTTTATAGTTAAGACAGTATTATTTCTGTTGTAAAGAATTTAAGAATATAAAATTTTTGTTTAGCCCGCAAATTTTTTAATTTGTGAATGTGGCCCGTGAGTCCAAAAAGGTTGCTGACCACTGTTGATTTAGGTTAATGTCTTTTTTTTTTTTATATATATATACGATAATTATTAAAATACTATAATTTTCAATTTTGAAAGGTTTGTTTTAAGTAAAAAATTGGATCTAGTTTGTGCTTTGAATAGGTTAAAATTATAAATGTCCAGTATTTTTCAAAATAATCGGGAAAAGCAAACAAAAATTAATAGTTAATAATATTATTTCTTACAAATGGTATAATTTTCAAAATATTTTGATTTTGAGCTATTTATAGGTATGAGAAATTTTGTATTTTTTTTTTTTGATTTATTTGTCTAAATATTGATAAAATGTTTTTTTGTTTGGTTAAAAAGTATAACAATTTAATACAAGATCCAGTATAAGTTGTTTTTCTTAGCTATATAAAAATATTTCAAATGTATAAGCTCAATTATTTTAATAAGTATTTGAAGTTCATATATGTATTGAAAAAAATTGTCTAAATTACAAAAATTAGCAAATTGTTTTACAATTGAAAATTGAACTAAATGTTGCTCATGGCAATTAAAAAAAAAAAATATTAAATGATTTTTTATAGACATTTGAAATTCAAATTTGGACAAATTTTCATTTTTAAATGATCAATATCAATATCAATTAAAAAAAACATTTGCAGGGACATTCTTAATTCTTATCTATATTATGAATTTTAGTATAAGCAATGAAATGTTCAAAATAATTTAATAAAAACACATAGACAAATAAATTATTAAAGTGCATTATTGATGTGAAAATAATATTTGTTTAGTTAGTGTATGACGTTTGCTATGTGGATTTAAGATATTAGAAGAAAACATTTTTCCATAAGATCTGAGACGGATACTTAAAAATCTGTTAGTAATTAAAGGAATAAGTACAATTTTGTGTGGTCTATCTAATATGGAAATGTTTTCACAATTTAAGTCCTGAAGAATGTTGTGATCCAAAGAAAATTTATTTATGACGTAGTATTATAATATTTAAATTGGGAAAATTTAATCTTTTTAAATTGTGAGTAAAATATAAAAATAATTTTTCAGTTTCTACAATAATTTTAAATTCATCTTCAGATCCTGATATTAAACCCCCTTTGTTTTTTAAATTAAAAAATTGAGAAACAGACGGATGACTAATTATGGTCGGATATTTTTTTAAATAAACATATAATACATGAATTACAACTCAAATTATTTACAATTCCTTTAATGATATATCCTAGTATATAATATAAAATATTATTTTTGGCTTCTGCTAATGACGTATTTAAAGTATTTAGTAGTACTAATCTATTACAAATATCCTCATCCAATTCTTTAATACATGTTGTCTCATCAATGTTTTTTTGCCTTCTGTACCATTTAAATTCAAAAATCCCTCCTGAAATATCGTCATCAAATACGTTACAGTTTCCATTAGATTTACACTTAATATAATTTTTAAATAAAATTTGTTTTAAAGCTGTCTTAAATTGTACCACATTAGGGTTGTTATTTGATCCATAGCATTGTCTAATTTGGGCAAAGAATAACTCAAGATAGTCCTGAGAAAATTTATATGTTAAAATATAATTCATATTTAATGATGAATAATGTTCAGAAAATATTGTTTCTGCTATACTGAAAACTGATTTAACAGCAATAGCAAATCCAATTATATAAGTTTTTTTGTTTGATTTATGTAAATGATTATTATTAAATTTTAAAGAGTACAGATATTTAATTAAGGGGATTATAATAGTTTTAAGAGAGCTAATATTATTTCTAAAAATTGGAGATTTTAAGCCTTTTGAAAATTTTCAGTGATAAGGTGTATAATGTAAACATTGCCAGCTTGACATATGGCGGATTTGCTTCAATATTAAGATCGAGTCGGCTATCTAGTTGTTTTATATATCTGTGGGCCGAATTAAATAAAAATAGTAAATAGTGATATAGGCTGAGAGTTGATACCACAGTATACCTTAGTCCGTGGTTGAGACTATATAATTTATTATTTATACAATATTTTGACAAGTGTTTGAGTTCAGTTGTAATTTATTGTGTTTTAATGAAAATCTGTATATTTTTGCTCCTATAATGGGTTGTCAACTCGATCCAGTGACCAGTAGTAAGTAATTTTTAAATCAACTACCCGATTTAAGACTGCACTATCTTAAATCATGATTGACTATAATGACTGTAATGAGCCAAGTGTTACCTATCATAGGCATTTTAAATATTTGAAAATGCTCATAATTCACATACAAATTATTATACAAATATGCGATTAATTAGAGAGAAGGTCGCGGCACCATTTTCAGTCTAATATTATTAGACTTATAAATTATTATAATATGCATAAATATTGAATATTTTATTCACTCTTAAAATTCAAACTTAATGTCTATGCTTTTATGTATACATGAAGTAAATTTTGTCATATAGCCCCCCCCCCCCTTATTTCATTTCTAGATCCGCGCTTGATTTACAACAAGTTTTTTAGTATAGTGAATAATTCGCAAGAATAATTTACTCTTCGGTTTAATAATTTAATTAATATTTTTAACTATTATTATTACACACCAAACACATCTGGCGTTATCTACGTTGCCCCTATCTTAGCCGCGGATCGCCAAGATAAGCCTAATTATCTGCGCACGCTATCGCCCGTTCTCGTTCTCGCTCTATTTTTTGAATTACATTTTCTTACTCTTGCTAACTCATTAACTACTTAATGAAATAAATAATAACAAAAACAATCAAGTCACTCCGATTACTCCAATCAAACTCGGAAAAAATAACAACTCATCCGATCCAGACTGGACTGTTACGAAATCTAGTAATAAAAGAAATTTATCCACCTCTTCTACTTCTGAACCTCCAACCTCACCAACTACTCAAACAACTACTCAAAAAAGTAAAAATAAAAAATAATCTTCACTTTGAGAAACCTTTCACTATTTCATCATCTTCGACCAGTATACTTAAACGCAAACAGTCATCTATTGCTAGTTTTTTACTAAGAAAAATGACACCTGTTAGAAAAAAATATGTGGATAATGCGTTATTGAACATGATTGTAACTGATTTTCAACCATTTTAACGTTTAAATACATATAATTTTTTGATTTCCTATGAACATTGAACATATTCTAAAAATGTATCTATATTATATTTATAGTAAATATTACCTAATTTATTATATAGGCTAGAAGCTCCCAGATCTATAGTGGGTTCTTGGGTAAAACTTAAAAGGTTAAACCAAGTTTACAGCAATGAAAAAGATGCAAAAAGACAAAAAAATAAAATCAATTTCTATTGTTAGTATGCTTGTGCCTTGCAATGTAGTCAGCATAATTATTGGTCGAGGTGGTTCTACAATAAAGGAAATAACAGAACAGACAAAAACCAGGTAAAATAGAGTATATTAATTTAAACAAAAATGTTGGTCAAGTTTATATACTTATTGTTTTCAGTAAATGAATAGCAATGTTTAATAATGTTTTAGGATTAGTGTTGATAGAAATAATATTGTTGGCTCTTTGGAGAAAGCTATAACAATTAAAGGTAATCCAAAAAATTGCACCAATGCATGTCGCAAAATTTTAGAAATTTTGCAACAAAAATCTATCATCACTGATAATAGGTAATTAACTTATAACTACTTCTTGCACATTTATAAATTTGTCTATATGTTTCTTAATTATATTTTTTAGTGATGTGATATTGAGGATCTTAATTCATGACAATCTAATAGGTTTAATAATTGGAGAGGAAGGTAATACTATTAGGAATGTAATGTCTGAGACAGAAACAAAAATTAATGTATCTTAGTAAGTAAATGTACAAATATGATAATATTTATAAAATATTAGATAATAAATAATTCTGTAAAATAAAAATTTTTAGTATTTCGGACATCACAATTGACAATATCAACTTTAATAAAATATGTACAGTCAAAGGCTCAATAGAAAATGTATCTAAAGCAGAGTCTCAAATTAGTACAAAACTCCGACAAAGCTTAATTATTTATTTACAATCCATGGCTGTAAGTATTAACATTGATCTATTATATGTTATTGAAATTATTACTCATAAATTAATAGTATCTTATCTTAAGGGTTGTCAGATAAATATTGAACCAGTCATGGAAATGAGGAATATTAATCAAATAGAAAATACCCATTTTTTGTATGGTGGCCCTAGTGCTACTCCCAGTATTGGTAATAGACGAACAGAGTCCCTATTATGTATACTAGTACATAGCAGTATGGTTCATGCAATTATTGGTAAAAATGGTTCTACAATTAAAAAAATTACACAAAAGACAAAAGCTTGGTAAAATGTTTTATTAATTAAAAATATAGTTTTGATTAAGTTAATCTGCTTTTTGTTTAGAATACATTTAGCAATATGGGGTTATTTCTAGGATCCATATTCATAAAATAAATGATGTTGGTTTTATGGAGAAAGCTATAACAATCAGGGGTAATCCAGAGAATTGCACTAATGCATGTCGCCAAATTTTGGAAGTGTTGCAACAAAAAGTGACCAACAATTCTCTAAGGTAATATAAGTTATAATTGATGAGTGATGACTAATTAATTAGTTATATTTATATACAATCTATGAATTAATATAACACATTTAAAAATTTAGTTTTGGATTTCTTAATATGTTCTAGTGATGTGATTCTAAAGATGTTATTTTATAATAATCTAATGGGTATAATAATCGGAGAGGAAGGTAATACGATTAGAAAAATTATGTCAGAGACTGAAACAAAAATTAATGCATCGAGGTAAGTTATAAGAATAAACATCAAACATTGGTACTTGGTTATGTTTGTCAAATATTAGTTAGTAATCAATGATTAAAAATTACAGCATGATTGACATCACAATTGACAACTTCAATTATAAAAGAATATGTACGATTGAAGGCTCGATAGAAAATATATCTAAAGCAGTGGCTCAAATTAGCGCAAAGCTCAGACTAAGTATTGAAAATTATCTCCAATCCATGGCTGTAAGTAATAACTTTACAATGACTTTTAAAGAAGACGTACAACTATTAAAATTTAGGTATAAACTAAAAGTGTTCAACAGCTGTAATCTATTGTTGTTATAACAGTGGCGTAGTCAGGGGGCTGCAGCCTCCCCCACCATCAAAATATTAAGAAAATATAAAAATTATTTAAATTTTTAATGATCATGAAATCGCTACAAAAATCTTAAATTGTATTTTACAAAAATTGATCAGCCCTTCCCTTCTCCTGGAAAGAAATCTTGTCTACGCAACTGTGTTATATCAATGTTGTATCTTTTAATATTTTTTTATTTACGGTTGCTTGTATGCATGTTTTATGACTTTTATTTATTATTGATATTATTTATCTTTAATTAAATTATCTTATCTTTAGGATTGTCAGATAAATGTGGAATCAGTCATAGAAGCGAAAAGTTTTAATAAAATAGAAAATACACATGTTTCATATGAAAGCCTAGAGACTAATCCTGCAATTGAGAACAAAATAAAATTTGTTTTACGTATACTTGTGCCCAATGATATAATTAATTTTATTATTGGCAAAAATGGTTCTACAATCAAGGAAATTACACAACAGACAAAAACTAGGTAAAATGTTTTATTAATTTGAAATAAAGTTTTGTTTAAGTTTATTTGATTATTGCCTAGAATAAATAAATTGTAATATTAAATTATGTTTTAGGATCCATATTAATCAAAAAAACAGTGTTGAATCTGTGGAGAAAGATATAACAATTAGAGGTGATCCAAAAAATTGTACTAATGCATGTCACAAAATTTTGGAAGTTTTGCAACAAAATACGACCAACAATTCTATAAAGTAATATAAGTTATAACTGATGACTAATTAATTAATTATAGATAATCTATGAATTAATATAACACATTTAAAAAATTGTATTTAGATTTCTTAATAATATATTTTAGTGACATGATTCTGAAGATCTTAATTCATAAGAATCTAGTTGGTAAAATAATCGGAGAGGAAGGTAATACGATCAGGAAAATTATGTCAGCGACAAATACAAATATTATTGTACCTAGGTAAATAAAAAGCACAAACATTATTATATTTGTAATGTATTATTAAATGCTAATTAATAATTTAAAATAATTTTAGCATATCTGACATCACAATGGACAGTTTTAATTACGAAAGAATATTTACTATTAAAGGATCTATAGACAATATATCTAAAGCACAGGCTCAAATTAGTGCAGAGCTTAGACAGAAATTTGAAAGCATGTCTGTAAGTTTTAACAAAACAATTAATATTTAACAAGTATACTACTAATAATAAGTAATGTTTTAGTGCATATCAGCAATAATTTATCATAATTCATATTCATGTTAGTGGTGTCTATTAACATATTTTACCTTATTTTTATGATTACTATGTAAACCAAGTTAGTTTAATATTTATGGTAAACCTAATTTATAGGTATATGTAATCAGTGCTGGATTAGCAAGATATCGGCCTACCGAGTTTTAGAATTTCTTATGTTTGATTACAGCTATAGCAACTGTATTGTTTAAATAATTCAAATCAATTATATTTTCTACCAATGTTTGTAGTAATTTCCCACAAAAATAAAAAAAAACAACCAAACACTCAAAACTGTCTTATATTTTGGTTGGCCCACCGAGTTTTACTCGATAGCTCACCAAACCAACCTGGCCCTGTATGTAATTGCATATAATATGTAAAATTTAGTGAAAAAAATTGCTGTTACAAAGTATATTGTTGAAGAATGAATACTTATTATATATACATTTACACATTTACATTTAAGCGCATGCATTTAGAAAATTGTGTATAATGAAAACATTTAAAATGGTCAATATCGAGTCCTCTTAAGTGTGATTATTTATGACTATATAAATGCTATGCTGGTATACAGATATTACTTGTATTAGAGGCTAGAAATTGTTTCTTAATTAATAAATTATTATCCTAAAATAAAATAATTTTTTTATGTTATCTTTGAAAGGACTACAAATTAATAAGAGTAAAACCTGAAATGACAAATAAGAAGTATAAATTGATCATAGTTGGCCACTCAAATGTTGGCAAAAGTTCTATAATTAAAAGATACTGTCAAGAAGTATATCAATTTACTAAACCTACTACAAGTATAGTATTAAAGTTAAAACAAACATATTATATAGAATATTTGTATAATAACACATAATTAAAATATGTTTTTGGTATTAATTATTTATTATATTAACTAATTAATCATACCAATATATTTGTATTAGGTATGGACATTAATCAATTATTCATCAGATTTAATAATGAAACCATCAACTTAGAAATCAGGTATATATTTGTTATACCATGATTATTATTTTACGGTATTGTGTATGGAAGATTTTTAGGAATACAGAATTAAATTTAAAAATGTTTACATACTTTAAAAAACACAAAACTCAGTTTTCTTACTTAAAATAAAATTTCATATTTGTGTAATTTATATTTGTTTAACTAAAAAGTAACCTCATTTAACCATTTGTGATACTAAAAAACCTTTGGATAATTAAATTCTGTTGATAGATTAATATGATTTGTTTTTTGATTATTAAATATTTAAAATTAATATGTATCTTCTCTGAAATAGATCAAATCAAAATGTAACTCAAAGTTTTATTAATGAGTAACTCAATACTTTCATGTTTCATAATGTTTTAGGGACACAGCTGGGACAGAAAAATATTGCTCTTTAGCAAATTCATGTAAAGGAGCTCATGGTATATATATTGTGTATGATATTACAGATTTTTATTCTTCAAATAAATTAGATGATTGGATGAAACATATTGAAACTGTTAGTATAGAATTTTATTTATATATTTTATTAAATGTTTTTTTTTTAGTAATTGTCATAAAGCACGTTAGAATACTAGTTGATTTTTTTATCAAACACTCATTATTCCAAATCTATTAGCATTTTTAAAAATATTATTTTTACATAATTTCTAGTAAAAAAAAAAACAAGAATGTTTTAAAAAATTTAATATTTTCATATTTTTTTCAAATTATAATTTTTTGTTATGTGAATTTTGAATTATTACTTAATGTAAGTAAATAATATACTACATTTTTTTTTAGTTAGCTGGTCCAGATACAATAACAATTTTAGTTGGTAGTAAATGTGATGATATATCAAACAGAAAAATCTCAGTTGAAAAAATACAGATAGTAATTATAATTAAATATTAATACAAAATAAATTATGTATACTATTTTCAAATAATGTATTCTTCAATTTTAAGGAAAATTTCATCCTTGAATTTGATTTAAAAAATATTTTCTTCACTATTTTAATTTTACTTGAAGACCATAAATGTTTTTAGATAGCAGAAAAGTATAGAATTCCATTTTTTGAAGTGTCTTCCAAAACCAATGTAAATATAGACAAATTGTTCTACACAATGATTTCAAAAATATATAACCTCCAGCATCAGTCTTCAAACATTAAGAAAGAGGTAAATTGTATAGATCAATGGTTCTCAACGTTATTATATCTGTAATAGCTCCAATACAGTTTAAAAATGTCTATGTATCACTACTATAATTTTAATCTTTTATTTTTTTTGCTTTTCCTAATTCAACCAAAAAATATTTTCTGTTAACCCGTCATAATATACAGTAGTGTTTGAATCAGTTATATAATATATTTTTTATATAAATATCTAATTCAGATTGTTGGATGATTTTTAATTCTTGGAGGTACAAAAATCAGTCTGCATTAAATATTTATATATAAATATATTAATTTATTAGAAGTACAATTCCTTAAAGAATAGAAATGAAATATCCAATTATCAGCTATGTGTAGGTAATAATAATAAATATAATTTTACCTATATAGTTAGACAATATAAGTGTCATGAAAAAACCCAAGTTGGATTCTGATATAAAATCAAGTACAATACCAGAACTGTGTCCAATAATTAAAACGGAATTGGTGGAATTACCTGAGGTTCTGAACATACAATCACCATATGATGACGTAATAGTACCAATATTTTTATTATTTTCATACTTATAAAATGTTTCGATTTGCAATCTAAACCTGTTCTGAAGTTAATAAATTATTTACTTAAAATAAAATACATTTTTTTGTTCTATTGAAAGAATTACAAATTGGCAAGATCAAGCTCTGTAACATCAGATGAAATTTATAAATTGATTATAGTTGGCAGCGCATGTGTTGGAAAAACCTCTATAATTAATAGATACTACAACATTAATGATCAAAAATGCACTATAGGTACAAGTATAGTATTAAAATTAAAACATATGTATGATATAGAATTATTGTATAATAATATATAATTAAAATAATCTTCAGATTATTTAACTTAAGAATACTTAATAACTGTTAATAACTTACAATATTTGCGTTTTAATAGGGGTAGAATTCAAAAGATTACGTGTTGTTTTTAAGGGGAAAATTATCGAACTAAGAATTTGGTAAATATTTTAATTTAATAAATATCTTATAAAATGGTACCTAGAATATAATATCTAATATGGTATATACTATGTATACTACACTGTTAGATTATTACTCTTATATTCAGTATTAAAGATGTTGTTTCATCTAGTTATTTAAATTTAAAAAATAAGTCAGTAATGTCATATTTCTTATTGGTTTAGGGACACAGCTGGAACAGAGAAATATCGTTCTTTAAGTACTTTATATTACAGAGGAGCCGATGGTGTATTTATTGTTTATGATGTTACAAATTTAAATTCTTTATTTAAACTTGATGATTGGATAAAAGATGTTGAAAAAGTCAGTAATTGTATAATAATTAAGTTAAACTAACTGAAGTCTAATTTTTTATGGGTTTTTGTCATTAAATGATAAGATAATAGAAATTTAAAATCAGTACTTTACATTAGTAAATAAATAATACATTTTTTTTTAGTTTTCTAATACCGACATAGTGAAAATTTTAATTGGTAGTAAATGTGATGATGTATCAAACAGACAGATCTCAGTTGAAGAAGGACAGAGAGTAATTATATTTAAATATTATTAAAACATAAACACGTAACTATTTTCAAATAATGTGTTTTTCAGTTTTAAGGAAAATTGTATTCTTTCATTTGATTTAAAAAATATTTCCTTCATTATTTTAATTTTTCTTGAAAGCCATAATATTTTTAGGTAGCAAAAAACTATGGATTTCCTTTTTTTGAAGTGTCTTCCATAACTAATATGAATATAAACAAAATATTCTATGAAATGATTTCAAAAATTCAAAAACTCCAGGAACAAAAACAAACAACAATTTTAAAAATAACAAACTCGCAGTCCACTACAGATGTGATACAATTAGTAAGTCCCAAGTATATACATAATGAATTTTAATTATGCAATATACTTTAAAAAAAAAAACTAAAACATTTATTTCTTAAATATTAATGTAAAAGAATATTAGTTCTAATGATATTCAATAAACTTTATAACTAAACCTAGCATAATAATATTCATAATTCAATTTTTATTAGTTAATTAAAATATCCATGTTAGTCACAATTACACTTCATACTTTAGTATTCTATTACCTCCAGCTTAAGCACATGAGGCTATCTCTAAGAGAGGTCACTGGCATAATATTAGGCAAAGTTAACAGTCTTATAAATATTTTAAAATAAAACATTTTAAGGATTAGATATCTATGTTAGAGTACTAGTAAAATAACAGTTAAATATATAATATCTAAAAAAAAATGTTTTAAAAAATAAAAATAATATGAAGTATTACGGCCAAATACAATACCAAATAAATAACAGTTTAAAAATTTGGTAATACAAAAATCTATATTATTATGTGTATTTCTAATTTCCATTTATTTGACTAAAATAATTGTTTGTATACATTAATAATATACATTTTGCAAATTAAATACACGTGTACAAATAGAACCTCAAAAACAATTATAATTTAATTTAAACATTTTAAAAACCCTATTATAATTTAATCAATGTATATATGAATTATATATATTTAAAATGTATTTATATACGTTGCAGAAGGAGGATAGCGATCTAAACAATAAAGAAATATCTTCTTCTGATTGTTGGTGTTAATATGAGAAATACAAAAATTGTTTTAAGAATTATATATATATATATATATATATATATATATGTTAAGAGTCAACATTGTACTCTAATAATTGTGAATTCTCCATTCTACTTATTTATGTTACATCAATATTTAGTGAATAATAAATAAACACTGTTTAACTAGAAGAATAATGAGATATTAATATTACTATTGATAATAAATACTAGTATACTAGTATTACTAAAAATATTACTTATTGATATTAATGATAATATAATACATTAGTGTATTATATAATTTGTATATTATGATTAAAATAAGTAAATATACTATTTTATAGTATGAATAATAGTTGTGTACTTACAGTTGTCCATTTAAGAGAGGACTGGGTAAAATGCCCCAGTGCTAAATTTTAGGGGTGGCAATAATTAAATATTTACTTAATGATCGAAATATATCACAAATTCTCCCAGGTTTACTCCGTATTTTCTATTGACTCTGCGGGCTGTTCAAGAGAGGTTTCATACTTTTTCGTTGTCATCATTCTCTGTGATGGAGGAATTCAACAGACCACTCGTTATCAAAGGCTATAACCAACTAAAAGCTAAACCAGCTGCCTAAATAATAGTCTAACCTGGATCAGGGGTGTCATTTTAACTTTTTTAATGTTGGTGCAAAATTTTTGAAGACCTTTTCAAATCATTACCATGCCACATAAATATATTGTTTTGGTGGGGGGGGGGGAGGGTCGAGTGAGGACAAAAACTAAAATATTCGTATAATTTATTTAATATAATGTCACTTACATTAGTAGAAAAATTGTTTTTATTTTGTTGAACCATGATGTGTACTATTAATATATTTATATTTATTTTATGGTTACCAGTGGCATTTACACAAAACACCTCAATAATAAATTATTGAAAAAATATAAAATATATAAACATAAAATAAAACATTTATATTTAGGTATATTGACGCTTATATTTATTATTGCCAGGCCAAAGAAGGCATTTAAAAAAATAAAATTGGTGCAAATGTACACCCTGCACGCCTCTGACCTCATCCTTGAGAGAACTCGGCTTGAATTCGCGATTGTTCATGGTGATTCTTTCTCAACTTATCACTGATACCTATAGGATATGATGACGCATTTGGTGCACTGTGAAACTGTCTGAAGGGGAGGAGATTGCAAACAGACGACGGAGTTAACTAGAAATGGGTTTTTTCACTTATCGCATAATTCCAGAGTAATGGATAACAATATCTATTAACACTAAAGTATGTGTTATTTTCATTGTAGTTTGAACTTGTTATTTTTCAATTTTATTTCTCACTCTGAATTGGTTGTCCGGGATGTGCAACCACCCGTAGCAGAAATTAATCTCACTGTTAGATAAGAGTAGGTTTATTTTAGTTTTTAAAAGATTCGCCGTACCAAGTAATGTCTATGATCTCAGTTAGTGGCGTAATTGGGTAAAAAACTAAAGATCTAGAATCTCCAAAATCGAAATCATAACCTAATAAATTGTTTGTTTAAATGTAAGTCTTAAAATTTATTCTATGGCTAGAAAAAAATTGGAGGTACTCCGTACTCATGTCGTTAAATAATATTAAGTTTAAGTATGTATAACTATAATAGTTCATTAAAAAAGTGGGTATAATTTGTTTGAAAAAAAATAGTATTATTTTAATCCTGTAATAATGTAATAATAATTTATGAAATAATATTAGGTTATTTTTGTAATACAGAACGTTGAAAATACGTAGGTACGTCAACATGTTATACAACAAGAAAAACGTAAAATATATGTTATTTAAGGAAAAAATATTCTTTCATTCTTTTTTTATTTTAGTAGATTTAAAGATTTTTCTATTATTATACATATGATGAGGGTAAAAATGACACTTTTGCACCTGAAAACATTTCAGAAAAGCGGCAGCAAGTGGGTCCCTTATAGCATTTTTACAAATGTCATAATTTTAAATTTAAAAGCATGTTTTGTTTTTAATTTCAAATACGTAGATATACATAATATGTAAAAATAACCCCTTTGTAATGATTCGTTTCTAACTTTGGATCGATTTTTTTTCAAAATCATATATTTCTTGAGGTGTAGTGGTTTTGTTCTATAGATGTGCGTGTGCATGAAAGATTAGGTTGTTGTATATAAGTATATATAAAATATATAAAATGTCAAGAGTCCTAAGTCCGTGTATATACACTCGAGTGTAGGTACAACATTGTATACCTCTATACGTATATTTTATGTTGCATGCCCGGCAGCTGCGATGCTCGTTGTGGTAAATGCCTTGTTTTTGTTGAAGCGGTTAAGGCGGTTTAAGTAGAAATAATAAAATCAATAAAACGAGGCCTTCAGAATGCGAAGTAAAGGTCCGCGCAAAATATGTGTTTACCTCCTGTTGTGTATAGCTATATATATGCGTATAATAATTATACTCAAGCGTAAGCACTCATACACACACACACAATTATATTTACACGTGTTTGTCTCGCAAACGTTGGGAACAAATCGCGTACCGTTCACGTCTCGGCGGGGCGTGTATACTGCGTGACGCGCATATAATAACGTGTAATAATACTTTCGTGTCGTCGGCCGAGGTACAGCCGTATACATTACCGCGTTGTCACTGTGGTAGATACGTGTCTGCGGACATAAAGTGTATAACATTTATAAAAGTAATATAATAATATATGATGCTGACGGCGTAGATGATTTACCAATATAGGTACGCTCATATTAGGCGTAAATAAGGAGGGACTTGAGGGGGGGAGCTTAGTACCTCAAAAAAATTGTTTAGAGATTTTACTATAATGTAAAGCATCATAAGACTATAAGAGTATTTAATATGGACCTGAAGTTTAGCGTTCAGCCCCTCCCCGCCACTCCAAAATGTCAAACACTATTAGTGGCTTTGGGTATACCTACGCTCTTTTTCGCGCATATTCTATTACATATAGGTACTTTTGTCATTCAGTCGTTATATTGCACGCGTTACGACATATATATATACGACACGTGTATTATATTGACTGAGTCGGGATTATGTATACCTAATAAATGGCACTGCGGGCTATCCCATTTTTGAGAGCTCTAATTTTACAAAAAATTGTTTATACGTCGTATTTGATCATTGATATTCTGGAAGCACTTTTTATAGGGACCCTGGGCTATATTATCCTCTTAGCCCCCCCCCCCTTAATCCAGATCTGTATACTGATAAACGATGTTTCACCCTGAACAATAATTATATTTATTTCGGTAGCTTTCAAATCATATACAGTTATGTACTGTATAGATATATATTTTACGTATAGCCATTATAAGTTAGGTACCGCACTATAAACAATGTGTTTAACAATAAAGGTAACACGAAATATTTCAAACACGACATTGAATTTAATTCGGGATTTTTTACTGCATAAAGAATTTAATTACACTTATTTTTTAAAATATTATCGTACATGCGTGACGAAACAGATTTTTTTGGAATTGTAACACCCTTTCTGAGTTCAAATTTGAATTACTTAAGTTCTTTTAAGCAACATTGACTAACAAAGTTTTTTTTATTTTGAAAATTGACTTTTTTTTAATGAACTTGAATTTCTAGTGCATAATACCAACAATTTTTATTAATAAGTTATTAGTAATAATCTAAACGAATCTACACAAATTTAGACATAATTCCATCCTTTTATTTAATTTTTATTAAATATATCTCTATACTCTGTAACAATTAATTTATGTATTAGTTGGTTTTAATAAAGTTTAAATATATATATAAGATTATGTATAGGTATATAATTGCTCAAAATTGTATGTGTTTTAAACAACGTAGTTCGCCTCGTATCATCATTTCATTTTGTGTAGCCGAAAGTATTTGATTTTCTGCTTACTATTTTATTTTTCAATTCTTGAAGATCATTTGGTGGATAAAAATAAATGGGTGTCTTCAGATGTCTCCATAAAAAATCTAAAGGTGTTAGATCAGATGACCCTAGGAGGCCATGCGTGTGCCCATCTATATTCGATTAAAAGTTTGTTCTAAATATTTCCGTTTAATTATTGTATTATGTGCAGTTGCTCCATCTTGTTAGAAAAATAGATTGTTGCAAATGTGTAGTGGAACATCATCTAAACAATTTGTAAAATGGTTTGATAAGAAGTAAATGTATCTCAAACTAGTTAATGTACCATTATATAAAAATAAGTACTTAATAATTATTAATTAGCCACCTAAAAGTTCACATTAGTATTAAATTATTTGGTGAAATTAATGTAAATGCAAACTTACGACACCGCACCTGAGTTAAAAAAAAACTATGAATTCATACGGATCATTGTAGAAGACTGTTAAAAAATATGATAAATAAAGCATGCCTGAATCAAAACTTTAGCTCATTTTCAAAAAATTAAAGTTTTAGATAGAAAAAAACTTAATGTTAAAATTACTACAAAGAATTCAAATAATTCAAATTTGAACTCAAATGGGGGTCACAATTCAAAAAAATTTGTTTTATTGTGTATGCACGGAAATTTTTTTAAAAATAGATGTAATTAAGTCCTTAATATAACGATGTAATAAATTATAAATATGATATTTGGGCTTTGTTTATTTGATAATTTTAGTTATCAGTTTATTACTAATCAGCATCAACATTTATAATTCATTAGAGTGGTCTAAGTATATAATATTAATACCTATTAGATCCAATATATTATATCTATTTCATATATTTTTGTAAAAATGTTTTTAAGAACTATTATATACTCAGTATCTATAAATATACTATGTACTTAATATATAAAATATAAACCTTTGAACAGAGTGCACACGGTGTATAATATATTAATATATATATAATATAACGAATTTAATAACACACAAACGATATTATCACATGTATTGGTGAGCTGTCTATCGTATTTTATAATAGGCAATAATATATATAATTTGGTATTCTGTTATTTGATATTCACTGGTATCAGGTGTATACTTAAACAAAACACCATTCTCACATTCGTGTATAAAAAATGTGTACACTGTTTATACGATTATTCAGCGGCGTATTTTAAAGGAATAGATGTTGTTAGGATTGTCACCTTCTCCTTTAAGAATCGGTCTTTTTGTATTCAGTGAATAAATGTTTACATAACAATTAAATGTTGCAGTTAAACTGCAGGCATCAGATATAGTAAAAAATGAATATTACACTGTTCGGTAAAAAAATCAAGAAGGCGGTTCACGGGTAGGACGAGGCACATTAAAAAAAATGTAATCGTCCATCCACTCCACCACTCCATCCATTTTGTCGAGTTTCAGATAGGTTTTGCGATCGCAGTGCTGTACGTATGCACAACACCACCGTCGTTGTTATTACTCGCATATATGCGTCACGGACGCGGCTGCAAAGCGCATGGACCAGTCTATACATAATATATATATATAATACGGCCGTGCCGGGTTGCTGCGTTCCCATGGCGACGGGACGATCGGCGGCGGCGACGAGTACGACGACTACGATGACGACGACGTGATCATTACATATTAGTCAACATGCCAACAGGCAAGTGACCGGACACATATTATTATATACACGATCGCGTGAGTCAGACGACCCGCATATGATATACGCGCTCGTCCATATCACACAACATCATAATAATATTATTATCGACATACTACCGCGGCGTGTCGTCGTCGATATCGGTACTCGTCGTTCAGTTTTCCGTAAATTTGTTGTGAAACAATTTTAGTGTTATCCGTGTCCAGAGATTCGGAAACGGAACACAGTCGCCTAGCCGATTTGTCGGCGGCTGCTTCAGACTGCTCCGGTGCGCTATCGTATTGTGTTACTATACGTTTAGGTCTCCGGTCTTGAGAACGATGTCCTGCCCGACGGTATCTTTAAATTAGCAACCGGACGTCCACAATTTTCAGGTGAGTAATTATATAATATTATGCTGCGTCGTGATAAGTGATTACGCTAAAACTTTACTACTTATATACAATATACATATCGTGATGATAAACTGTTGTAAAAATGAGCTGCAATCTATGTGACAAGCACCCAATGTTTCATGTATTGTCGTAGAAAATATAATATTATTATTGTGTCATCTCAACAGGTTATAAAATGGTATTTTGGCCCGTTTATGCTATG
Source organism: Rhopalosiphum nymphaeae (assembly GCA_036289425.1). Lineage (NCBI taxonomy): Eukaryota > Metazoa > Arthropoda > Insecta > Hemiptera > Aphididae > Rhopalosiphum > Rhopalosiphum nymphaeae. The sequence continues at coordinate 32,331,005 of JAZAQC010000013.1, read as the reverse complement.
CGTTGTTATCATGTAGATGCACGCGCGTTCGCCAGAAAATTATTGACGAATAATAATTATACATACACATGTACCTATTATGCAGGGAGAGATTTTTTTACGCGATCACGTGATCTTCTATATTGTATGACTATAATAATAGTGTAATAATATCGTATCTGTGACGTGATTTTTCTCCACTGAAGAACTGAAACATTGCATTTTTCAGAGCACCCATTAAATCAATTTAAAAAGAATAATGTATGGACAATAAGTAATGGTGTGCGTAAGAGTAGACAGCTAATTATTATAGCTTTATTCAAGCAGTACGCGTGTAATACTTTTGAAAGGAGTAATTTATAGCCTGAGGGTAAACATTTATTACGAGTTATGATGCATTCAATTCACATATGTAGTGAAATTGCCTACATACTGCGCCGACTTAAGATTTCCCGTTCGTATTTACCAGATTTTAAAATATTTGTATTATAAACGTAATATTTTTATTTAAATAGAATTTGAATAATATGATTTTGATACTCTGCTAGTTAATATCATAGACATTAATAAAACTACTGTGACATTAAATAACAATTACGGTTAACAATAATGAAACAAATTAAAAATATTTCTTAACCAAAAATACATTATAAAATAAGAGACAGGTGTTTGAAATAATTGAGTTAATATTTAATTAAAATTTGTGTTTGAAATTAATAATATGTTTAAATATACATCGGAATTTTTTTGTCATTGTATTTATTTAAAACAATAAAATTATCTACAATAATTTAAGTTGTGTTCATATTTTAGTTTCTGAGCGAAACGATTATGAATGTATTGATTTTACAATCATGCATGATGTACCAATATATTTTTATTCTGTTTGTTATCATCTTTTGGAGTAGTAAATATGCTTCGGATAACAACTTTGAAAGTGGTTTGTTTTTGGATCTATTTGGTACTTTAGGGATATCAAAATTATCAATTTTCCATGGAAAATACTGCAGCACTTACCTTAATGATCGGAAAAAAAAACAGAATTAAAAATAAACATGAATTTTTATATTAAACCAGTTTTAAACTAAGTTGATTTCTTTAATTTATTTTGTTATAAATAAAATTATTTTTGGTGAAATAACATGTTATAATTTTCAAAATATTTTGACTGTTTTTGAGTTATTTATAAATTTTTATTATTATTTTTTTTATAAATTCCGATAAGAAATTTATGAAAGAATAAGTGTGTTTGAAAATTTAATACAAGGTCAAATTATTTTTTTATTTTCGTTTGTAGTTAATATTTTTACAGTAATGGATATTCACCCGTATAATAACTATTTCGGGTCAAACGATTTATGTTTTTTGATATGATTCAATAACAAATAACCCATAGGCACTTGACATTTTTATCAAATGTTTATATGATCATTTTTCATACAAGGTATAATTTTCCATAAATTTTGATTTTTTCGAGCTATAAATAGATATTAGAATTTTTTTTTCTATTAGTTAATAAAAAAATTTTCACCGCGACAAAATTCTTGGAAATGTAAAACAAGTACTACATAAGTTGCCTGTTCTTATAAATGTATAATATTTAAAAAAATACATAGTCCTAATTTTTTTATAAGTTTCTGAAATTTAAATTTTTTTGATTTCATTAAAATCACTAAAATTTACAATCTACAGTTTTTATAATGAATAATTTATAAAATATTCTTTTTTTATAGCTAAAATTTATTATAATGTTCCTCAAAAGTAGTGTATACTAAAAATAATTATTTTTTTTATAGATATTATAATATATATTTGTAGTTCAAATTTGGAAGAAATTAAATCGTTAATTATTTTGATATAGTTCAAAAACATTATTCATGGGGACTTAAAACAATGTATAGTATAATTTTTACTGTACTCAATGAAAGTTTCAAAATATGTAGATTTACACTGTTTTACGATGTGTATAGTAAAGTATTATTAACTCAAAAGTAAACATCAATAATATAATTTGATTTAACATAATATATATTATTATAATAATTAAATACTAATAATATAATAAGTTCAACATTTTTGGAAAAAAATTATATTCACTTATTAGTTATTATTATAAATCTTAAAGTAAAATAAATAACTTCAATAGGTGTATCAAAAAACATATAATGAAATATACATACGTAGTGATATGGATTAATCAGATCTAGACTAGATCATCTTAGCTCAGATTTATTTTTTTATACAATAATATATCATTGAATTCAAATTTAACACACCTATTATAGTACACTATTACATTTATTACTCATTGACACCTAATATACAACACTACGACAGGTAATCATACAAATATTAATGCCATTTAAAACAGAGTAAATATTTATTTATATCTGTACCTATATTATTATATCATAATACATTTATTTTGAGTCCTTAAAAATCTTGACCATTGAACATAAGCATAGTGTTATGTTATATAAAATATATTTACATATGTGTTATGCGTTTATAACTTACCACTTTATAAGCTATGCCTATAGCGATTAATGCAACGAAAACATTTATTGTTTTTTGCAAGACAAAGTGTTTAGCGTTTGAACATTAAATATTATACGTAAATTAGCTTTAAATAAATAAATTATGAATATATATGAGTACGTTTGTTGTTGTTATTTTGAAATAAACACATACCTTTCAACAACGTTCACGTATGCATAACAGTATAATAGTATTATAATATGACTATGGTTGCAACACACTTATTTTGAATTTCATAAGTTAAAAAATTAACTAACTTAATTAAACTTTCCTAAAGTATATAATTTAAATTTGATTACGATTTTTCAAACTTAAGTTAAGTAAAATATACCTATCCGTGACTCGGCGTTCGACGTTATTAAATTTCCTGTAAATTTATAATATAGTTGTTTCAGAAATTAAAAATTGATTAACTCAATAATGAATTTAAGTATGTATCTATCTGAAGACATTTGGAGTATACGTCATATATTAGAAACCACTATATATCGTTTTGTAATGATGTGCGCCTAAGCAATCATATCTTTTTTAAATTTATTATATAATAAAATAATCATAATAATTGTTAGCCATTAAGAATAAGAATAAGTTAGAATTAATATTGAATACGATAAAATATACAACGATAAGATATTACACACACACGTACATACACATATAATATTAGATATAAGGAGCCCAATTCTCAGTCACGCGACAGACGCGTTATTATTGTCTTTTTGTACAGACGGTCAAAGGCGAGTGTGTACGACTACGCAGATCGTCTATGCTGTAAGACATAGTTAGTTTTAAACGTTTGTAATAATAATTTATAATACGATATACGTATATATATATGTGTGTGTTAAAAGTTAAATAGAATTAAAAAGTAGTGAATCACCAAACAAAATGTCTTTTTATTTTAAAATATAAATCGGTCACCTCATTTTATATCTCAGACACTAACCACGGTTTCAACAGGAAAGTCGCTACAGGGATCGGAGAGACAAAATTATTAAATTATAATATAATAATTAATAAGTAATTGAATTAAAGACATATAATCGTCCCCGGTAATATTAGTGTCTTTTCAATCATTACAGTTTAAAAACACGATATTAAATTTGTATATTAACTACTAAAACATAACATTCTTATAATCTAAAACATCAAAATAGTCAATCATAATGTTACTAAGATTACATTGTACATAGATAATTAGAGCCTTAAATTAAAAAAAGTACTAATTCCATACACATTCTACAAATGTCCTACATATTTGTATTTTAATATTGTGTTATATTTTTTGATCAACTTCATGTAATGTACAGTAAATATATAGAGGTCGTGTGCTGCAATACTTTATGTTTATAATTACTATTAATACTAGTATATAATTTAAAAATAAAATATTGATTTGAAATGTTAGGATAGATATGTGTGCCTAATGAATATACTATTAATTATAACTTAACAAAACAACTTAAATGCGTACAAGAAAAACTTGTTATGTTCATAAATACATTGTAAATTTAAACGTCAAGTCAGGAATAGTAAAAAAAAAATTGTATAAATTATCGTTTACACTTGACACACATAATAAATATAGATTTTCATAAATAATGCAAACTGGGTGAGCATCATATTGCAACTATTTTTTTTAAAATTTTCATGCTATTAAAATATATTTTGATGGTGAGTTGAAAAAAAATTGAATTGATCAGTTTTTTGAATTGGGCCACTAATTTGTGTTTAAAGGATCATTTGTTCAATTTATTAAATATTTAGTGATTATTTATTTAATTTGACAAATATATTTAAAATAGATGTAGGTATAATTCTATTCTATTTTATTATTTTCAATAGTATATGACTTCAACAAGTTTTTATTATTCTTTAAGTAACTTATAAGAATTCTACATAATTCGAAAATTAAAATACATTACACTATACAGTATTAAATCATTTTTTTAATTGTGATTTTTATATTATTACATATAAATAGAATAAAATGTACGGGACGGGATTTATAATTCTGAAATTTTTTGAATATCTTCCTATATATTATAAAATAATATAACAAATATCTATAATATTTGATTGTATTTTATACTTGAAATTTATGATATATAATTCTAATATAAATAAATATTTAAATATATATCAATGCGTTATAGTATTTAATTATTATATTTATATTAATGTGTTTAAATAGATTGCTTACATATTTCCATAAATTATTATTGAAGATAAATTATTAGACAAGTTTATTTTGAAATTTACATTGTGGTTTTATATAAATTTTAAAATTTATTGTAAGAGATCCAAGTCATAAATTATGTTTATAATACATTTAAATATATATTTTTATAATCAAAGTGTAGAATTTATTATAAATATCACAAATTTATTATATTCTACTTCTATTAAATAAGTCAGTTACTCACTAGTTACTATAATCATTATTCTTATTCTATTTTATAATAAATTTGTTTGAGTACGGATGATGATTCTGTTAAAAATTAAATTTGCGTGTTGCGATGCTGTAACCATAATGATTTACTTATTTTAGCACGAGAGTAACATATACTTACATACCTATTTATTTTAAATATATATTACTCGTATATCAAACTGTATCGAATCCCTTTGAATTTCTTTTGCACTTGACCAACAGACAGTACGTGTTAGTACCACAAACACATTACACGGACCCATTTTCATTATAAACGACACGATGAAAACGAGTAATTTAAATGCTTTGTAAATGACTGGTTCTCGTCCGACAACTTGGTGGCTGTCATTACAATATATTATACTGTCAAAATGCCGGTTGCACGTTCTTGAAACAATTTTCTTCATATCAAAGTCTTTTCGGAGGAATAGGCACTTAAGTGTTAAGTGTTAATAAATGCTGGCGCATATACCTGTTAATTTACTTCAATGATTTCGTCGACCTTCGCCTAACAAAAAGTTTCCGTCAAAAGCTGTTATAATATCATCATTCATCACCGCTGCTTTTATACTAATATTTTGTGGTACTGTATAACAGAAAATTTTAGCTTTTAACATTAATTTTTATTTATAAATTTAATTAATTTAAATGATTAAATAATATAACTAACAATACCAGGAAATTATAAGTACTATTAGTTTTAGAAAAACATTAAGATCTTTAAAATTATTTTTTAAAACTTACGAGGTTATTTGAAATATTTAGTATATTATATTAGGTAGTATTATTTCTCTCGAGAATACTAAAGATGTCTATATCGACCCAAAGCAATATAGGTATCAGATAAACAATGGTTTTCGACTAAACTATAATATAGTTATATATTATATAGGGTTAAATTTTGAGTTTCCTAGGAATAATAGGAATTTCCTATTATCCTTAAGTACTTAACAATAGTTTGAAATTTATCTAATTAATCAAAGAAAATTATTTATTTAACCATTGAAAATGCTAATTCAGTGGAATGGTTATAATGTAATTTTAATGTTGTATTTTTTAAATATGTATTTCAGACTTATAAATTCAAGAAACTTCATTTATATAAAAACTATTGTTGATTTTTAATTATTCAACAGATATTAAATAAATAGGTTTATTAAAAGTATCGCTGAAAGCTTTTATTCGATCAAGGAGACTTATGGATTATCGAAGCAGTATAATTATTTTGATTATATAGATAATAGGTACACATAAAACACAAAAAAAGCAAACTTTATAAAAAAAAATTCAAATGTGTTTTTATATATATGTATATGTTATATGCATAAGCATATTATTATGAATTTCATTTGAATTATGCAATGATAATCAGCCAATATAGAATAAATAGAATATTATAATATTAAAATAAGTTTTGAAATTCATAATTACTAATACATCTATTACGACTAGGGTTCTAAAAATTCTAATTATTTGATTTATTTTATAAACAGTAAATATTTAGTTGTTTTGTCTATAAAACAAAATACAATTAAAAATTCAAGTTTATATGTATATAAATTAATTCTATTAAAGAACCATGCATTTGAAAAATTTATTTGAATTGTATTATCGTAAAAGATTTTTAACGATTTTTATCAATATTTAAAATTGATTTCAAGCCTTGGTTTCTGACCTAAATTTTTTTGAAAACTTATACAAATTAAAAAAATGAAATATATTTCCATTAATTTGTTACTAAATGTTTCGATTTAATCCCCTATATTTAGATTTTTAAAAATCATTACTGCTGTAGTGCTATGGTACAAACTATAAACCGCATAAACATTAAACTTACCGTGAATCGTGGTCAAACCGGCAAACGTAGGATTTTCTCGCAGTGAACCCAGAGCAGCAAAGCCGGATTATATAGGTTCGATACTGTCCTGGAATAAATTTATTGCCAATCCAGCAGGAACGCAATTTCGATAAAGCGTCTTATGAACTGCCACAATTTAAGTCGTTGTGGATCGTCATTAGTCGTTACTGAATAATTGCAGTTAAAAAAAAAAACATAAAAATACGTCATCGATAATCACATTATTTTTAAGTCTTTGGTTATAAAAAGTTATAATTTAAGTTTGTTTTTATCATTGTATATTATATTAAGTAATTTAAATTATACGGATATATAATATAATTTTTTAAGTTAAAAGATATATTAAAAATTGGGTCTGAAAAAATTATATTTATAAGGTGTTTGATTGATGAATAATAATATCTATTAGTAATATTGATTTAAGAGTTTAAAAAAAAAATTCATTCGATAAGTGGTACATTGTTAAGATTCCATAAACATGGATGCAGGTTGTTTTAAGCTTTAAATAATCGATTAAAGTTAGCTTGAAACTTACTTGCTCCCTTTCATTAAAAACAAATCTACTAATTTATAAAGGGAGAAAGAGGGAGAGAGAGAGAGAGAGAGAGAGACTAGAGAGAATAGGGCTAATTCAGATGCGTGACAATATACCTTGTGACGGTGACATTAATTTTGAATCTTCTAAAATCTCTTTCTCTCTGTGGAACTATCATGGGGTTATGTATTGTAAAAACGTTATGTCTGCTATTATGGTGGGACACAGTAGGACACTTGGACTAAGAACCACGTTAAAACACTTCAAAGCCCACGTCTTACATTAACATGTTTATATCAATATGTTGTAAATTTTATGAAATATTTTAATATTTAGATACATTAACAAATTATTATATATGGTTATTTATGATATTGAATCACGGTGTTCTATTAAATAGAACTAAAAGATTTTTTTTCAAAATTACGTTTTGTATACAGTATATCTATGTATATTATTCTCCAAAATATTGTACAATAATTTTAACATAATAAATTGATCATTATCTGATAACTTATATGTTATATTCTACTGAATATTTAAAAAATATCAACAATTTTATTTAGTTTTTGTTCTCGTAACCTATTCATTTTAAAAATAAAATACCTAGATTTAATTTAATTGAATACTCATAAAATATTATATCATCTTCTGAGTTCTTTACTTTAACGATTTTAATCCGCTATTTTAAAGAAGAGCTAGATAAGAATTATTTATTCACAATATATTTGTTACGTATAACATACAGGAGTATAGGAATTAATAATTATATTGTATTTATGTATGTTCTTTGTATAGCTATATCTGAATTTCTACCGAACTGATTTTCGTGATTTTTGTTTTTAAAGAAAGTATTTAGTGTTTTGATAAGTTTTTTAATGATAAAAGTTTAACAAATTTATTAATTAAAAAAATATATTAATTTACTGTGTAACTACTTAGCGATGCACGTGGCCTGCGCGTGCACAAACAAATAGTCATAACTTTCACTATATATACTACTACAAAGTTGCCGACAGTACGAGTTTATTATTATTTATTAATATCTAAATTAATTGAAATTTTCATTTATTTATTAACATTTTTAGGTGAAATATTTTCAGTGTTCCCAATATTTATAAATATTATTAAAACTATAGAAGTCGAATCACTTTCAAATTAAGTCATTTATAAATACTAAACATTATTAATGTTTCATTATTATAACTATTCTTTTTATACTTATTTATACATAATATATACATAAAATATATTATATTATATATTTTATAATTATTTAGCTATTTTTTTTTATTATAATACGATAGCGACATATAATTCAGCTAGTATTTCATGCTATATAAAATGAAAAATTGTAGGACATATTATACACACTTAGACGTCCAGGAGAATTATAGTGTATAGTACGATAATCATCAAGTTAATCGAGGCACGATTAAAGGAAAATATCACCCCGAAGATCCACAATACGTTTATTGGGAAAATTAAAAAGACGTTCTACCTGCATGTGTTGTCTCTGTCTTACTAATGTAGATCATAGCAAATTTGTGTTCAACAGAACACATTTTGTGATGTTAGCTTTAATATTAGAGCAAATTTACCTATTATGAAATTTAAAGGTAAGAATAATTTCTATAAAATGTCATATGTTTTTATTGATGTTATCATTTTGAGGTGAGTTATGAATATTTTAAAGTTGTAATATTTTACATAGCTATAACTCACTTTAAAATGATAATATCAATAAAAACATATGACATTTTCAAGATAATATTCTTACCTTTAAATTTGATAATAGGTAAATTTACTCGAATATTAAAGCTAATATAACAAAATGTGTTCTGCTGAACGCAAATTTGCTATGATCTACATTAGTAAGACAAAAGCAACACATGCGGGTAGAACGTCCTTTTAAGTAAGATTTTTATCCCGTCCTCGTGATTTTAATAAATATTTAAAATATTATATTATTAAACCTATATCAAATTTATACGTTTTTTGATGTAACTGGCTTGCTATTTGCTAATCATACATATTTATGTACCTAACAGTTTTTAATTATTTTAAAATTTCTAAAATTCTAATTTGCAGTTCTCAGAATTTAAAATTAAATTAGTTATCAAAATTTATTATTAGAGTTTTATATTGGCATAAATATTATTTTACTATTTTTTCATCTGTATTACATTTTGAAAACAGTATACCTATGGGTAATTATGAATTTCTAACTACAAAATAATTTACTAATTTTCATGGTATTTATTTATTTATGTATTTATAAATTTCGTCAAAATTCTAATTTTAAATGTTTACAAAATATTGTGACTATAGATTTTTAATATTTTTTAATTGAGAAATCAAAAATGTATAAGGAGCTTTGTATTAGTTTTGTACTTTTGTAATTTTCAATCATTTCTATGAAGCAAACAATTTTTAATCAACATTTATATATAAAAAAAAAAAACTATAAATAGCTCAAAAATGATCAAAATATTAGTTCAATTATATAATAATATTATATATAACATATTTACTTATTCAATATAAAACAAATTATTCTCTGTTAAAAGTACAAAATTGTTATAATTTGGATATTAACTAAAGAAATTGCCATATTAGACGACTTTAGGTAATTATTTATAGTTAAAATAAAAAAAAAAATGATTTTATTTCAAAAATTACATGATACATACTATATAATATTATAATTATAATTAGTCATTAGACGAATCATAACATTACAATCATTATTAGGTACATATTGTAAAAAATGACAATAACAAAATCAAATTTTTATATTAATGTTAAAAATTAAGTATACCAAATTTATTTTCATAGTTCGATTATTAGATAGTTTTTAATTTCGCACTGCACATAGTTCTAGGTACTTGCCGTCAACTAATTAATAAATGTTAATATCGTGACGATTAATTAAATTATTCAGTAAATCATCATGATCTGTCAATCAGGACGAGGGCATAATAGTGATGCATATTACGAGGAGTGTGTATCAATATTAAATTGTAACAATAGAAATAACAGTACAATAATTGTAATCGCATTAATTTGAAGAACAGATAGACGTGTTGGATCGATCGGTGCGTCGTTGACGCATGAGTGCATGGCGATGCTATGACGGTCGGTTTGGTATAAGCATTAGTTATAGAATGGACTATAAAATAGTATAGTACTATAGAATTGATTATAGAATAGTCTATTCTATAATAAATAGTATAGGGTCTCGCCGGTCTCGGTGTCGGTCGACCCGGCGTTCTTACATCACATCGATACACCGCTATCGTTATCGTTTAATAATAAATTAATAAAAAAAATAATACGAGTAATTACACCCTTAAATAGTGATGTAATAATAAATTTCAGTATTAGAAACAACCATCGCAATAATATAATGGCCCCAAATCCCAATAATTTATTCCGTCAATTGACCGGCGTGGGGCCTTTAAATGTGCACGGAACTCGTGCGACGGCACTGCTTGCACCGACTACAAGAAGTCGACCTCGAAAGCAATAATAGTAATAATAATAAAAACAATAATAAATGCATATATTTTGTAGGAATTGTTTTAAAAATAAATCAATAAGACACTGGCAATAGCTCGATATAGACAACTACATTCATTGCACGCACTATTTCGTTCCTATTCGATTACACATTGGATTTTATAAGTTTTATTTACAATAGATCTCGCTACGACTATACCTCTATGGTTTTCTCTGTCTATATATATTATTATATACACCTACCTACATATTATACATATATGATATATATATACATTAAATGTGATTTTTCATCCCTTTCGACACATAGTCAGTCGTACTACACGAACGAATAATATTCGAGATACGCGCGTAAAGTAATTGCATTTCTCCACTTTGTCCGTTTTTTTTTCAAGTTTTTTTTTTTTGTCTACTGAAACGAATTTCTTGAACATCAAATTATATCTGTTTCATATCACATGTCAAAACTATTTTACGATAAATGATAGTAACCACTAGTCCATTAACCATATAGGTACCTAACGGCTAACTATTGAGGAAGTAACGAATTTTTTTCTTCGAAACAGCCGCCGAGAGATACAGTTTTCATCCATCATTATAAATTTAGACTATCTACATAAACACAATACGAAAAAATACACAATGCGTAATGCCATGTGATATTATAATAATTGATGTATTTAATTATATTTTATTCGCGTTTAAAAATAAGTACCTTAATCTTGTACAACAATGGAAGGCTTTATTAATGAATTCAGTACTTATAAGTTATAGTTTAAGTAAAGTGGGACATTGATACTTCATTGGAAATTAAGCTCAATGGAACATAGGAACTAAAAAGTCTCAAGTCCTAATATTTTGTAATACAAAAGCATTCAGTATTTAAAAAAGCAGAATAATGCCTACTGTTAGAATAAATAAATAAATAAATAAATTTTATTTATAATTTTAAATCTTTTGATCCACTCACTACAATCATTATACAATTGTGTAATAAAAAGCTATCTATATAATATTAAAAATCGTTCAAATAAAAGTCAACCTAATATTTATATCGTATAAAATGTATTTTAAAATAAATAAGTATTAACTACACAATCATACTAATTAAAATAAATATAAATAATAAAAAAAATATTAAATATATACTATTATATAATATTATATTTTTAATATTTTTATTTAATATTTAAATTGGTATTATCTATCTACATGTATGTAGTATGTGTATTTTTTTTAGTTTTACTGAAAACCAGTGGTTCCCAACCTTTTAATTGCTGAGTACCACTTGACATTTTTATGATCAATACTCGTATCACTATAATTTAAAATGTTAAATTAAAGGTAGTTTACATTTTTTTACATTAAGCCTTTTATAATTAATTATTTTAATTAAAAGTTCTTATTATTTTATATGTATAAATGTAAAATATCTTAATTTTTAAAACTATTGTTTAAATTAAATACTTAATTTTAAATTTGTTGTTATTTATTTTGTACAAGAACATTAAAACCACGGTGAATGGAATTTATTTTACCCGTAAGGCTGTTACTCACTTGAACTTACTTCTGTATTTATTTTTTAAATACTGTACCAGAAATTTCACTTTTATACTTATAAGTAGTGATGATAATAAGTCAATTTTAAATTTAGTGATATAAATATTATATATTTAATATTTATATACAAAGTAAATTTTGGATTAGATATATGTTAATAATAATAAATTAATGAATAATGATATAATAATATAATAATGATAACCATGTAGGAATAAAATACAAAAATATAATAATTATGAACAATTTAAACTGAGTTTTATAACTTAAATGTAAAAACTATTTTGTAGCTTTATATTTTTTTTTTAGTGGACTCAGTGGAGATGATTCAAGACCGTCCAAGTTTAAGACGATTATTGCTTGTATGTGTCTTAATGCATTATGTTATACTGGAATTAAATAATATAATGATGATTATGAAAAATATTTGTTAGTGTCAACTTTTGTACAATTATTAAAGATGTCATGAGGGTATTTTATAGTCTACCGCGAGATCGTTGTTTTATACAACATGGTGCATTTTAGAATTTTAGATTATTCTAAAAACTTAATCGATTGAAAAACCTTAACATAACTCTTCTGTATACTGTATAGAATAAATGTTTTTATAGTATATCATTAAAAGAAGTTTACAATTAATACCAATTTATTTTATTTTAAAAATAACCAAATTGTTCACACTCTCTGTTCCAATAATATGAATAATATGTAAATTTATTAAATAATAAATACATAGTATAATGTATTATACCCGCGTATCCACCTATATATATTATTATAATATAATTAGTAACATATTATATATCTATTATAATTATGCGTTTGTTTGCGATAGAAATGACAATACGTCTCGTCGATGAACGACTTCATCTTCTCTCGTATACCAGGGAAATTTGTATTATAGAAGACAAAAGAAAACTAATTAATTCATTTTACTCATGGTTGTTACAGCAATATAATAGAGATATAAATTTATTTTACGCGATTTACTTATTTAAAATAAGCAATAACGTACATTTTTAATCACTTTGAGAAGACTTATTCTAGGAGATTTATTTTAAACGAAATTTGCCTATATAATAGTTAATAAATACTTTTATTAACCCATTATGGTTATTATATATAGTAAGTAATTGTGTACTTATATAAATACATAGTAAATGTCAATGATATTTGTTTTAACTAGGTACAACTGTAGTGGTCACAACTCTAATAAAAATCAATACAAATGAGACAAAAATAATATAATTTACGTGTGCGAGCTATTTACTTGGCCAACTAGGTATTTATTGAGATAAAATAGTTAAATATATATTATATTATTATGTATTTATTGATATCCTAAAGAATATGAAGTTATTTACTTACTAGTATATAGAAAGAAAGATTTAGTTAATTTCATCTCAACGAAAATTATTGTGTAGTGCGCTGAGCGACTTTAATCTTAAATATAGTGTCGAGGCGTGCACGTTAATAGCTTTAGTGTATGATAAAAACTAATAAATCCGAAAACTTCATAGGTAACTATAACTTTTAAACTAAGTTTGTCCAACAATTTCAGATAAAGATTCTATAATCATTAATCATCTGCGAAGTATTATTATAAATTATATACTAGGTGGGTGTTTCTATGAAAAAAAGAAAGGAGGAATTTGGTAAAATAAATTTGTTATTATTACTAGGTGTAACATATTCTGATTAATCATATTACCTACTGTATTAGTAATACTTGCATTTTAATTCCAGTAAGTCAAATAGTTAATTATTTTTTATTTCAAAAAATTTTAAAATATTGAATATATTTATAGATTAAATAATATAAATAATTTAATACTTCTATTAAAATTGTTTAATTTAGTATTTTATGTAATAAGTACACATGCAATTTCCATCAATACAATTCATATGAATGTAGTTTAGTTTAAAGTATTACTAATATATTATATATATAGATTATTTTAATTTATAATTATTAATTACTCAATATCAATTACTATTTTATCACTTATTATTAATTTATGGTATAATCCAGAGATAATAACATAATAGTCCTATTACAATTGGTATTAAATTTATTGAAATATTATTAAATTTGGAATTCTGGGATAGGATTTATTCGAGTACAATAACAAATCTATACCAAGTCATAAATTGTTATTACTTTTACGTATTAAATAATGACTATTTTAATAGGTTATAACTTAAATGTAGATATTATTATTGTATTGGTTTAAACGGATGTATTTGCGATATGTAATATAGTTATAGTATTAATGAAACTTACATTTGTACTAACCTTAAAAATTAAAAAATGTAATTAAGTATAAAAATACTTTACATAGAATATGATTTTTATAATATACACAATGCACTATAGTTACTATATTATTATAGTCTATAGTGTATACTATTTATATATATTTAAATATTTTATATGTACCTATTGTAATAATTTACAGCTCATTATTTTTTTTATTATTAAATAATATTAAGTTATATTGATTTATTTAAGTTCTTTAATAATATATTAAATTATATATGTAAGATATAACATTATCATAAATAGGTATTTGAGTATTCAACTTTTGCATTTGCATTTTATACTAAAATACGTGTATTTAAAAATTATCTCAAACGTTTTAAAATTAAATATATTAAGTAAAAATATGGTGTTATTGTAGGTTAATATTTTTAATTTAAGATATGTATAAAATTGTCTATTTAAATAAAAGAGAAAGTTTATTATCTATAATATAGCTATTGGAGTACTAAATAAGTCGACAATTAAAATAATCACGTTTGTTTTATATGTTTGAAAAATTATATGGTTTGCATTTTGCTAAGAGAATAATGATAAAATCAAAAATATTTTAAATAAATATTAGAACCATAATTAATCATAAGTTTTCAAAGCGTAAACAGTCATTAATTTTTTTTTTAGTGTATATAATGTATAAGTACTTTTAAAAGACAGAAATCGATAAAAATGTCATAAAATGTAATGAAAAAAACAAATAAATGACCTAAAAAATCAAAACTCAATTTATATCACATAACAGTTTTAAATTGAAAATTTTTATCCATGGTCTTAATTTCGTAAGTAAAGGCATCTAGGTCGTTTAGGAGAAATAAAAATAATAATTCATAAGTTGAATATTTGATTAAAGTTGTTAGGTACCTATACTAGATATTATGTACATAAATAAATATCAATGAAATTTTGTTTAGTATACTACCAAATAAATAAATAAATAAGTAGAGTATACTGTATTATAAATACCAAGAAAAATTTTGGTTCATTCTAATGGTGGTTAAATTTATATAATATTTAAATATATATAACTCTTAAATGATAATACTCAGTTCCGAGTATCTTTATCTATGGGCTATAATATATTTGTTAATCAATCATGGGCTCAAAAGAAAAATATTTTCAACGGATCCCCTTATCCAAACATTATATAAAGTGGTCTAAGTTGGGTGGGTGGTGAATTCGTCTTCCCAAAATTATTTTATTAATCGAAAATTGTATGATAATTTTGAAAAAAAAATATCCAAATTATTTATTATAAATTATTAAAAGAAAAATATTGTATTACTTCGACTCTTTAAGCGAACAGGCCCGGGCGCCTCGCCTTATATTATTCCTCTTAGTTACGTCACTGCTGTTAATGCGTAATATATCATAAATTTATAACATATTATAATGACAGTCATCGTGTACTCGACACTCGTGGCATTCGAAGTGTTCAAGTATGAGTACTATACAATATTTATGGTATATATCTATATTAATATGTTATATAATAAATAACTTTTTTTTCACATCTTTCATTTATTTCAAAGAAATTATAGAATATAACATTTTCTTGGTTGTAGGTACCTATACATTATTATTGTGTAAAAGTCGTATTTACATCTTTAGTATAAAGAATTTAATATAAGTAACAAATAATAATATATTGTACCATCGTTCGCTTTCTAGTATTTTAATAAAAAAATAACTTAATATGTACTAAGAAACTATCGGCTTGCTGCTAAGAAGTTCAGAAAATGCTATAGGTTAATCTGAACATATTGTAATATATTAGTATAAAAGATCAAAAGTTTTTATTTTATATAACAAATGGTGACCAGACAAAAAGTTATAAGAAAACCGGTTGTACTGATATTAAAATGTACTGGTTTATTCTACCTCTGTATTTATTTTTCCGATTTTAGATACGTCCGGTAAAATGCGTAAGAATTATATTATTATAGGTACTCCCATGATAACGCTGCGAATAATTCATATTATTTAGATAAAAACGATAAATATGTCCCTTTATTAAGTATGGTTTTTCAATAAAAAAATGTATATGTTTTATACACAATCAATTTATTTATTATTTAAAAATGTACACCTTTTTTAATGTAAATATTTTATTTTTGTGTATACAGTGATGCGGCAATGTAGCTCTTCATATCGGATGTCTGGTATAGATCGGCGAACAAACGTAGACATACAAATTTTGAGTGCTGCTAGTAAAGCGATTGCAGAAAAATGCTTTTGGAACGCATGCAAAGCATTATCTTTTGGATTGTTTCTAATGGCTGTCGGAGCCATAATGGCTATTATTGGTATGTACATTTAGTTTTAAAATACAAACAAAATATTTAATAAAAATTTAAATTATTTATTCACTTATTGTAATAAATAATGAGATATGATGAATTCGATTCTCTAATAAACAATTATAATAACTATTGTAATGTTTTAAACAAATGGTTATATTAGATTAGATAATATATATATTAATATATAATATAATATATTAGATCCAAATAATACAATATATAATTCAAATTTGAAAATTCGATGATACATATGTATATGCATATTATAAAATAACTATTTAAAAAATAAATATATTATTTTAATAATTATACATTTTTAAAATATATTTACATATATTATTGTTATAACAAAAATTGATGTCTTCGATATCGATAACCAGGTGTCCTAAAGAGTAAAGGTACAAGGCTTTATACATAAATGATAATTTCCAAATCAGTTTAGTAGTGTTAGGAAAATAACGATTTAGTATACATTAGTTACATTAGCACTACAAAGATGCAACAATAAATATGTGTATATAACCAATCGTATTTAGTAGTGGAAAAATCTTAATCATTATCGAGCAACTAGAAAGAATTATAAAATTTAAACTAGGAATGCTATCAATTTAATTTTAATCAAATAAATATTTATTAATTTATTGTCATATTTTTTCCTTATTTTAATTTTAATAATATTCGCTTTATAACGTAAAAACACACGAATTAAAGGTTTATGCTGTATTCGGATGAATTTAATATAGATTTTAAGTGTATATAATATAAAACAACCAATGAAAAACGTTTTTCTTAGATGCTATCAATTTTATTGAAATATCTAAGTAATAAAAATATTATAAGACTACAATGGTTGATCCGTATAATCTGTACGTTAAATCTCTTCTCATTTTCCACCCTATTTACTACCTATACCAAAGTATCAGTTTTTTTTTTTAATATTTAATGTTAGAAAAATATTTTATATTTATGAAGATAAATAAATATAATACAGACTATTATAATATATATACACTATATAAGTTAATGCTTATTATAGTACTATACATTTCTTTCAAGAATATAAGAATTAATCATTAAAACATTTAATTTCCTGTTAAAATCAAATTAATTTATGTCTAAAATCATATTTCATCGCAGCAGTGACCTGTATTTGGGTTTTATTTATGTTTAATAATAGACTTTTAAAAGTACTCTCTGTGTGCAATGTGCAAATGTGCTATTAACAGTTTAAAGTACCATGGAAAAAATTTAATAAATATTTTATTAATATTTATATGATATTTTCACTCTGAGCGTGATGATTAATTATATTTGATATTTGTATTGATATTTGATAGAGATACGTAGCAATTTTTTTTTTATACATAATAAAATATATAAAAATAAATATATTTTGTGTTTAGATTTTATTGATTTTTGTTAACCGTTAAAATAATAATTTACATTCACCATTTACGTCATATTTATAAATTTAACATAATATATTCATAAAATATAATATAATAATGTATTAAATAAAATAATAAGCGTACAATATTTTACCTACATTTATTTAGAAATTGACCATAAGTAATCAATATGTAGTATATATAAGATAATTATGATGACCAGACAACAAACAATTATAATTCAAGACTCAAGTATAACTCAAGAACTAAACTATAATATTTGTGTGGTTTAATAACCGTTGGTGAATTTTGATTTGTTTATTAATAGGTTATTAATGAAAACTTGTTATTCCCCATTCAAAAATATATAATAAATTGTTGAATTGTTGTACCTATTTTAAAATTGATATTTGTTAATTTATCCTGCTCAAAAATAAACCATAATAAAAATATATTCTTCATAATAAGTGGAGCATACCTACCTATATTTATAGTTGGTTTATACGTTGATGGAATATAATGTTATTTAATGATACAATATGTAGGTACCAGTTACCTACCTCACACTGTCTTTCATCGTACTTTTAGCCTAATCGATTGATACATTTGAGTTATTTTTATTCATATTATGTTTGTAAAATTAACATACCTACCATTCACACATAGTTATAAACTAGGTTGAGTAGTTGTACACTATATTATGCAGCTGATAAATTATCGTATAACCTGAATTATAGTAAATTACTTCTGTATAGAATAAATACAACTAAGTGATCAATTATTTTCCAATGGTAATTTTTTTAAGGTAGATTTTAATGAAAAACTAATATTATTGTCTTTCAGCTTAATTTTCGTATATATAAATAATAATTTAATAACCCAACAATAACAAAAAATCTTAAATAACAACATTTGTATACAATTATTCAGTTGTTTATTATTTAAATAATTCCTTTTAAATCTTCATCAATGAATGATTTAATGATAAATAAATAAATTTAAATCGATTTTAGTTTTCTGAAATATTTATGTTTGAATTTCTTATAATAAATGGTTCGGGTATTGGTTAAATTATAATTTATGTATAAAGTATTAAGTAGGTACCTAGTTTGATTTAGTTTTTGAATGAACTATAAATAAGAATTGATATTTATTAAATCATTTATAAATTTAATTAAGTGTATTGTTTCAAAGTTATAAATTATTATAGTATTTAACAAAAGTTGACTTTAATCCGATTACATGAGTTGTTTAATATAATTTCTTTGAGGCTAAAAATACTTGTAAAACTATAGAGAGTTACGTGAAACGAATCAAAATGTTCATGCATAAACTTTAATGATCCCGAACCTAACAAAACAAAACAAAATCAAGTAACTAAAATTTAAAACTTGTTCAATTAACTTCTATTCAAAGTTCAATTAAAAAAGTATACTATAAATCTATTTATAAAAGGTAAAAATCAACATTTATAAGTTCTACTTTAAAAGGATTAATACATTTGAAAACTAGGACACTTAACTGAATGATTTATAAAATTCATTATTAAATAACTTTAATATCATTCTGAATATAGGTAAACGCAGAAACCCCAATTGTTTACTAAGCTACCTACCTTACTATTTATTAAAATATTGTTAAAACGATTTTGGCCTTCTTTCATACAATATAAGTTCACTTGTGAGTTATGATCCTTACAGTATCTTAGTACCCTACTGCATATATTATATAGTATTATACCTCTACAGTTACATTTTGAGACGTTGAATACAATTCTTTATTATTATTTTTATAAATTATTAAAATATATAATATATATTATGGATTATTTCAGTCCTGATTACGAGTTACGAAAACATTACATTATTAATAACACCACGATCTCGCAAGCTGTTATGCTATTTATGATTTATAATTATGTATATATTATGGCATATATTAGAACTATACCTATCTCATAAATTGGTATTTTTATTAGTTTTTTTCTTTCTTACAATGTTTGAATTGAAATAGCGTGAGGTATTTTTAAGCCAAAGTCATTCTAACACAAATATATACACAAAAGTGTATTAAATTAATTAACTGAAAATATATTTAGTAATCCAATAAACCTACTAATGAAGCATGTGAATATAAAATATTTATTATATTTTATTATTACAAAGGTATCTAAGAAACAAGACATATATACCGAATATACCAATTGAAAATTTCGTAATTTCCATTTGCAACTTACTATCCAAAATATTATACCTATTTTAAATAATATTTCTATCAGTATTTAATATTAAGCTTCATCAAAAGCTGATTTCATTAAGTTACCATTTTTTGAATAAGGGTACATTCTTTATAGTATATACTTGTATTTATTAAGTTTTGATTTAATAATCCTGTTTGAAAATTGATTGGGATTTTTTTTTTTTGTATATAATATTATAATCTAACCTCAGTTGAAATATATTTTACTTTTACTATTGACAAACTTTTTATAGGATATTACGCAGAACAGCTTTCATCAGATGATATTGTCACGAAAACTGACAGTGGAAATTCGAGTACGTCCATACGAACAACAAAAACGACAAAAAAATCATCTCATATATATAAATTGTCATATGCTGGACCAATCGTGATGGGCGTCGGAGGTAAATATTGAGTAATATTATTATGCGTAATACATAATTTAATTTATCAGATGATTAGTACCGATTAAAAATAAAATCTTAATGAAAATCTTAAAAGTACATAGCTACAGCTTATAAAATTATGATTCGTACTTAGTCTTAAAAATATGATAGTCACCTATATGCTCGTTAAAATATTAAATTATAAATTTAAAAATTAATCGTGCAACAATTTAACTTATACTATGTTTGATAGATTTCCGTGGATCACAGTCGTATAGTACATATTACACATATAACACATACCGTTTTATCGGTTTAGAACAATGCATATTTTTAAAATATTTTTACTTTTACAAAAAAATTAAAACTTAAAAAAATATGATTACTTGTTAATAAAAGTAGAGAACGTTTTAACGTTTTATTTTTTTGTTCAGGGTTATCCTTAAAACTGTTGTATATTTTTCAATTCCGACAATCAGACAATCACTAAGTATCATCTGTATTAAATTAAATATGCTAGGTATTTGAAACTTTTTTAGTACATTTTTATTACTCCTAAAATATAAAAACGGTATAAATAATAATATCTGTTGTTTTTTATAATTTATGTAAAAAAAAAATGAAATATAAATATATATACATTATATACGTTTCAAATAACTTGTATATTATAATAAAATTTCAGTTGTCAGAACCTATAATAATAATTATTAATTATATCTGTTTTGTATAATAAAAATCAAACAAAAATAATTTTAAGATCCTTTATTACTTAACAGTTAGCACTACATGCGATGAATATTTTGTAAATATATACAAGACATATCTGAACAAGTATTAAAAATAAAAATCTGAGTACTTATCTATGTTAGAGTTTTTGTAATCCATAAAAATTATTTCTCTAATCATAAAAAATAATTCGTCGGCTAGTATCTCGCTACATAGAGCTTTTGTCGTCATACAACGCAAAAACATAATATAACTATATTTTTGTTGTCTTAAAGTTAGGTATTTTAGGTATTTTTTTATATTATCTACTGTATATAGGTTTACATACTTGGTTTGTATAGTTGTACTATAGTTTTAATGTAAGACTTCAGATCAACTTCTTTCATTTGATTAGAGATATTTGATTACCAAAAAATCGAGTGAAAAATTAATTAAATGTTAGCAGGCGAGTGGTGAATCGGAAATGATCACTAAAAAAATTTTTTTTTTGACTTTATATAATATTACTTGATGACTCTAACCCTTGGTCTTAATGAATGAAGCGTGTCACCGCGTTTATTTGGGCTTGAGTTAGAACTTTGTCGTGAAAAAATTTTAAGAATCACTGATGTAATGACCGAGGATTCGTGTTTCAGGGTTCATCGTTGTGGCGGCGTGTGTGATGACGTTCGAGGCACGCGATCGGGCGGCGAAGTTCATGTCTAACCAATTGAAAATAATGGGCGGGGGGGTCGGTGCCGGTGGTGCCGCATCAGGGCATCGCGGCCACGGCCGACAGACACCGTCGGCCGGTTACCTGTCCAGGGGTGATAGCGGCCGGAGCAGCTATCAGAACCCGTGCGACGGCGGACGGCACAAGATGAACAAGAGCCCGTCGGCGCCCAATCTTGCGGCGGCCGCTGCGGCGTCGAATCGCGGACCGGGGGGCGCCGGACAGTCGGGCGTCGGCAGACTGCCGTTGCGGCACAAGCACGCGGTGCACGTACTGTCGTCGACCGGCGGCCGAGCGCTGCTCAGCCCGCACACATTGCGCCGGCAAGCCATGTCGATGGACACGCAGGACTACAACCCGCTTTTCTCGCCACCGCGATCCCGGCACAGCAGTTCTGGCCTGTTGACGTACAGCAACAGCAACTGCAGCAACATCTTCGGCAATTTTAACTGCAACGGCAACAAGCAAGGCGGCGACGGCAGCAGGGAGTCGGTCAACGACCCGATGAGGACGTCGTCCAGGGGATCGCGCGGCTCTATGGTGCTCGACCTGCACGTGCCCAACGAGTGTCCGGTGACGATGCGGGTGCGGGACAGGAGCCGCCGGTCGGACACGGCCAAGCGGCACGTGCTGCGCCGGCAAACGCCCGTCGAACTGGACGACACAATAATCGCGTACGCGACCACGGCCATGGCGGCGGACCGGCAGCGGGCCAAGCGATGCACCACGCGGTCGGCCACTTGTGACGTGCCGCACGTGATCAAGTCGAAGCGCAGGCGGCAGGACTCGAGTTGCTCGGACGTGGTGGCGGCCCGCCGGAGGTCCGGTTCGCCGGTGTGCGGAGCCGGTGGCGGTAGCGGCGGCGGATGGCGTTCGTCGGCCAACGACGTGGTCGACGCCGCCGAGTGGGCCAGGACCGCAAATCGCAACGCCGGCGGTTCGGCCGTGTCGTCGCCGCAACGGTCCGCCGACCGTCAGATCGCTGGCACGACACCGACGCGACGACCACAGTCTCCGCCGGCCGCTGTCGCGGACTGCAACAAAATGTCACTGTCCAGGACGTGTTCCGACATCATGTCCATCGACAAGTCGTTCGAAGAGTCAAACTACAGTAGTTCGTAGACAGACGATTTGCTGTGCGCATAATTGATTCGTAAGCGATCTCCGTCTGGACACACGTATAATATTATTATTATAGTGCTATATTTGATATTGTGTTAAATTATAGTTGACATACGGCGACACTGCGATTGTATATTATATTTTAGGTTCGACGGTATTTGAATCGGATACCGCGGTATTGCGATATTAGAACCCGTGGTATGTACACCTAACCGACGGCGTCAGTCCGCATATAATAATATGGTGTAATACAGCGTTACCTATTTCGGTATTGTACGGTAAGTCGGTTCTTCGCGGTATACCGTTCAAGTGGTAGTCGAGTATAATAACCGGTGTAAACCGGTTAACCAGTTATTACGATCGTTTTAGTTGTTAGTTTCACCTACGGTTTACCGAAAAATCCTTCAACCCTAAATGAATATACTTTCGCTGCTATGTAATAATATTATACTTTGTCGCACACGCCGTCGTGTTGCATGTCATAATATTGTAAGTAAACCTAATTGCCGACTTACACGTATATGTGTGTACTAGCTGACATCCGATATAAATGATTATCGTTGTGTAGTGTATATTATATAATTTTTTTTTTCATCCATAATATTATCGTCGAGTCGTTCAAAACGATTGTATAGGTATGTAGATTCGCCAAACATCGATTTACTCACCGGGTGATTCATTCAACGCAAGACATAACTTGAATTGCTTCTAAAAAATAATAGTTTTTAATATTTTTCATCGTTATGCTTTAATTAAATTTTTCTGTCGATAATATCTATTTTTAATTTAGCATTATAAAGTAGTATGTTTTTTTAGAGTACTTCACGGTGTATAAAAATTGAATTTCAAACGAGTAGCTTATTACCTATAGTTATAAATAGTAATTATTTGTACAAGATTCGATTTCGATAAATTCAAATACTCCGAATTATATTTTGCTTTGGAATTCACAATTTAAAAACATGTCGTTATTCAAAAGGGTAAAATACTCAAAAAATAATTGCAATATGAAATAGTATAATGTATAATTTTTTTTCTAAAAAACATTATGAAACGATTTAGATAATATAAAAGAAATATTTTCAGAAATAGTGAGTGTTCTACGTTGAATGAATAAACCGGTATTATATCTAGATACTTGTTATAATTCAACAGACGGGTAATACTAATATTATATTCACTACCGCAAGTTAAACTTACTTGAGAATAATTTTACTACACTATAATTTATCAGTATATTATTGTTACAAGTTTAATGGATTTACGAAAGATTAGGTGTATATTATATCAGTGAAATTGTGTAAATATGTAGTATTTGGATAATTCAAACGGGGAAAAGTATTTAATTAACGGCATGTGTGTGTATTACAGATATTAATGGTTTCTTAATTCAACTTAAAACGTCGTATTACTGTGGCGTGTCACTTGATTGTAGGTTCTTAGAATGCATAATGAAATAATAAAACCCTCACAGAGTAATAAATATCCCAAGATAAAATTAAAAAAAAAAAAAATGTTTAGAGGTGTTTTCATATAACCGTGATTTAATAGTTTAGCAGTAGCGATGGTGTAAGTACTATAAATTGTAGTAACGTGGAATATAGTGAAAATGGGTTATGAGTGTATTGTTTTGTATGATTATGATTAATGTACAAATGATTTCCTTAAAGATGCCAATATTTTTAAAACTCTTTAAAATAAATTCTAGTTGGAATTTCGTTTTAAATAATTTAAACACGTTAATAATTAAATATTAATGTGTTATCTGAACATCGATTTATGATAATTATTTATTTGAAATTCCACAAAAATAATTTTATATCATGTAGTGCAAAAATGCACAATCTTTTATTTAATTTAGTTATTATTTAGACTCCTATGTACTGTTTCAGTTTTATTATTCTTAAACTTTATGTGTAGCTACTCAACACATAATTGATCAAAATATGTTACTGTACCAACCGATTTATTTGAAATTTTTCCACTCATATTTCTAGATATATATATTATATACCTTCATAATATTTTGTGATTTTTATGACTGAGACAAGCATTTAATCTGAACTCAATGATATTTGAAAAATGTAAAAAAATCCTTGATCTGTATTTAATTATCGATATCAATCATCGATATTGTATCTGAGTAATTACAATTAATAATGGATTTTTTTTCTAAATATATTGTTAACCGTCCTAGTTTTCAATGATTAGCGATAAAAGCTTTAATAAAATATAATTAATCGGTATTTAATATTTTATTAGAGTTTTAAAGAAAAATGAATGTAAAAATGAATTTGATTAACTATCAAATTAATTCCAAGTAAAAATTAAGACCTAACTGTTAAGTGTTAGTATCTTACTAATCTTTTTATCGTTCGATATCATGCAAAACCATAGTGTAATTATTACATTTTGAACCATTTTATATGAAATAGGTACATAATAATCCGGCATATATATTCGAAATTTATCTTCGATCTGTTGAATTTATTATGTAATTATGTTATTGATCACGTGTAAAATTGTTATGCATAATGGATTGGAACAGATTCGATGACGGTGTTAATATATACATTTTCTGGGCATCAATCAAATGGGAACTGTTAAATTGGTTACGTCATTAACTGTGAGGTAGAGAAACCCCAATTTCATACCGCCTGCAAAGGGAACGTGAAACTATTTCAAACATTAATTACGTTCAGATAATCAGGTTACTGTCATTTCTATTCAAATATTGCTCTCGGGGAGGAAAAAAAACTCAACATCTAATGTCTCAAGGCTTTTGAAATTCTGATAAACGGCAAACGAAAAACTGTAGTGCGATTGTTCGTGAATAAAATCTCGTGGTATTGTAATATTGTACTTAAATTTCGTATCGTACACAAATAAAATATATTGTTATTACTTATTTCTCATTTTCTTTTTCTTTTTCTTTTTTTTTTTTTTAATAACGAATGAAGACATGGAGTAATGTATCTCTCGCATACGATAAATCTATTTCATGAATTAAGCATGATCTAATATATATATTGTATTATGTAAAACTGTACAAGTTTAATATTACTTAAGTAAATTACTCTTTTACCTTTTAAAATATGAAATAACAATAATAGTATGTAGATACACTGTACGTTTTAACAATTAAATAATATATTTAGATTGTTATGAATTAATAAAAGAGCCTCACATTTTAATAAATAAATAAATAATATGATTACATTTTTATAAATCATTATTCATTTTACTTAAAATATAATATCTCATATTATATTGTGCTTTTCTGTAAGGTGAAGTATAATAGTTTTGACATAAATAAACAATTTAATTATTTATACTTATTAATATGAAAATTAAATAATTGAATTAATATATTATGTAAAATAAAATTAGATGCCTACCAAGAAATGTAAACGATTTTCTTGTCGAATTGATCCACGTTATCTTCCAAAATTATTTAATATTAATATTTAAAAATGAATAATACATTTTTAGTACAAATTATATTCACATTTAAATAATTTAATATCAGAATGAAAATATGGATATTTAGTAAATTTATAATATAGTCATGCATATCATACCTATCTATATGATTAAATGAAATGATAAATGTTCATAATCTGCTCACAACATCTCTACGTCTATAGAAATCATACTATTTGATTTGAGATTATTATTATTTATCATACCTGTATGACTTATTTTTTATAGCTATTACACCTACATTGATCAACAAACTTAAACGTAATACCTTAGATTTATACAAAAAGTATGTTCATAAATATATCAATGTATCGGCTATTATTATAATCATAACCCTAAATTAACCGAATTAAAAAATACGGTCGCAATTAAACATTAAATATCGTTAAAATATTTTATTATTATTAATCATATCAGATTATGGACAGATCATGATTTTTATAATTTACAAGTTTATTATTAAATTATATTACAAAATGTTGACTGTTGATATTTAGCACGACTGTACATACTAAAGCAATAATCGATAGTCCTACGATATTTTCCAAAATTCGTATTTTCATCATAACAAAGGTTTCGTGTACATGATAATAAATTGGCATATGACCTATTCCGACAAAGTACAAACAATGAATTTGAAATATGATCGATAACATATTTTAATTATGATGTCTTGTAATTATTAACACACAGAATGGATAATAAATTAAGAGGCATCAGCAACTCTATATTAATTATACGATATTAACTCTGTATTATTACCATTCAAAACCATACAAAAGTCCAACTAAACAGCTATTAACTCAAATGAGAATCTTTAGTAGTCCTACAGTCCCAAGATTTAATGATAATGAATAAATAACAATTTCGGCAGTGAAATGTTTTTTGTTTTCGGTACATTTGCATAATATTATCATTATACGCTGATAAAAATACCTAAAACAACTTATTTATAATATTTTAAACATACTATGTTTTTTTATATCTATTCTTTATTTAACTTCTTCACTTTTAGTCCGTTTAATTACATTATACGTCGTAAATTATCTATTAGTTCTATAAATAATTATTAATTTAGAATTGAAATCGACTAACACAATACTGACTTCATTGTTTTTTTTAGATACTCATCTAAATATAATTTTTTTTTTATGTACCTACAATGGATACCTATATTGATATTATTTGTTTTAATTTATATTATTTCGCGTTAGACTTCTTAATATATCTATTGATATTTGGGACCTACTCCCATGTACCTATGTATCTTACATTTAATACAATCTATTTTGTTTTAAATATTTATTACTCTATTATTCTTTAATGTATAGAAATATAAATAAACTTTATTTATAATTTAGTTAATAGTTAAAATTATATACTTATTAGTTATTACTTATGTAGTTAATATACTATCATTAATACTTATATATATATACATATATATATATATATCAACATAAACATATGAAAAAATATATTATGTTAAGAATTTGTAAAGTACTGAAGTAATATTCGATTATGTATTAAGCAGGATTATGTTGATAATTTAGATTAAATGTAAAATGAGAAAAAAAAATTATAGGTTGGTTTATATCATGGAAAATAATTCTTAAAAGGTATTTATTCTAATACTCATTTTTAGAAAAAAAAAATGAGTAAATTAGATAATTATAATCATTAATAAATTATCACATTGTTGTTTCATTATAACATAAAGCAGGTAGATTCGCGGAAGAGCGCTGATAAAAAAAAATTAAAAAAATAAGATGAAAATTAGAACCGAAAATATTTTTATGTTTTAATAATAACATGTGCATAGTATTATCATTATATTATATTCATTTATACGACTAATTAATATATATTTGTTTGAAACTTGTTCAAACATTTAACATTATTCGATTTATTTGTATTTTAATATTCAATGTTTACATTAAAATTTACAATAAATGAACACAACTATAAAAATATAAAATAACTAATGATTAATGAGGTATCCCTAAATTTCTACACGGCATAAGTATAACTGTAGATAAAATATTAAATAGTTACTAAATAGATTATAGGTATAGTATTCCAAACAGTAATAAAATTATATTAGAGATACATCAAATAAATAAATAATTGATAAAAATTTCAAAAACCAACGCTCAATAAGAAATCTAGCAATGATTATTAATTATTATACTTAAACTAATATTAAGTTACGGTGTTTTTGGAGTAAATTATGTCTATATCATTTTATCGTATTAAGCATGAGCATCATTTTTTGTTTTTCTTTTCTAAGAAACATTGTTTGTATTGGTTTAAATACGTAACAAAGACAATAAGTATGTACCAACATATTGATACCAAATCCTAGTTATTCCTTTATAAAATAAATACCTATGACTTAATTAAAAATGTTAAACCCTTACATTCGATTTATTAATTATGAGTTTTAAGTACATATCAAGCATAATATATACCTAAAGAATAATATACTTGTAGGTACTATATTTTATATTTTTATTGTCATTTATAGATATCTTCATTTTTCATAACATAAATACATATAAATAACGAGTGTTCGTAGGTTTATCGTGTATGTATAATATGTTATAAAAATTATGTATATTAATCATATAGTAAGAACATAAATGTTTTGTTGTGTTGAACAAAAAAAAAATCTGATATTATAGTTGTAATTTATATATGAACGAAAAATATATATTATATTATAATATATGTACTTGTATATTTTTTAATCAATTTTTTTTAATAAATTATATCAAGTCGTAATTTTATAATATATTATACCGTTATGTTCATGGTTTAAAATAAATGTTAATTCATATTATTGTAATAATTTTATTTCTGTGTTTTATTGATTTCAGAATGACCCACTATAGCTATTATACTAAATACGAAACAAAAAAATGGTTTTACTGGAGTCGAAGATAAGAAAAAAAAATGTCCACAATTTATATCACTACAAATAACTGGAATTCATATTCATGAATACGATTAGTTAAGACTAGTTGAAAATTAATTTAAAAACTCTACATTTAAAATATTATAGGCTTTTAAACATTTTTTTTTTTGTATAATCGGACTCTATGAATACTCAGTTTTCTTCCTAAAAAAACAAAAAAACTATACAATTTTCAACTCTATTATAAACATCTAAGTTCTAGAAAAACAATATTATAATTAACCGATTAAAATGAGTTCCAATCTCTACCAACGCAATTTTAATCTCTAGAGGCTTTAATTAAACTATTTTCAAACGCTCACTAGGGAGTATTTTGTTTTTTTTCAGAGAATTACAAAGTTATAAATCTCTGATTTTTGTTCAAAACAATGATGCTGTAACAAAAATATGTTAAATGTAAATTATGTCTAGACTCTAGAACTGAATTTATTAATCTTAACAGATAAGACTGTATAAAATCTTTATGAAGTTAATTGATGAACTTTAATTTTATGTTACCTTTATACAATGTCAAATGTTTTTAAGTCTTATAAACTAATAAGATAAATAATTATAAAAATAATTGATTTTATTTTAAAATTGAAGTATATACTTATATACATGCTTAAATCAAGACTAAGATGCAACTCTAACAATACGAGTACGTATCAGTAACGATAACTTTTAAATACAGTGTGATTCATAAAACATGCTCACTTATTTTTCTTCGATTAAATGCATTTATTCAAAATTTAATTTTTTGAATTTTTAAATTAATTTAAAGAACCCATATTTACAAATTGTCAAGGTTTTTTATACAATTTAAGGAGTATCATGTGAAAATATAAACCTTTGTTTTTCAAAAATGAATCCCTCGTAGGTAACTACTATAAATTATTTAGTAGATAATTTTTCTTAACATTTTAACGTATCAAAATCAAAATTAAGACGAGTAGATTTTGAGTTATTTAACTCTGTGCAATATAAGAATAATAGGTCCAACATAATATAATACATTTTATATTTCTACAAAATTATTTTTGTGGGTTATAATTATTATCCTTAGCGTAAATATTTTAATAATACATTTCAATTACATTTTAATTTAATTTTGTATTACTTATAAATTATAATAAATATAAAATAATTGAATGCGTGTTAAATAAACGCACCAACATAATATATAGAAGATAAAACAAAATCCATAGGCTTATACTAATAAAAATAAGGGCACATTTTTTTCGAGTAGGATTTATTATTTTTTTTTTTTGTACCCCCTGCAAAGAGTAATGCACGTAAATAACTCCTGTATCCATAGGATCTAATGGCTAATCCGAAACTCTGTGTGTGTGTGCGTGTGCGCTTGCGCCTTAAGCATGCATAGATAGAAAAGCAAAAACCGTCGGGTCAACGCCATTGCCGGACGCGCGTGGAAGTGTGTGCGAATTTCACACGACAACATTAATAATGTTATTACACACGAGCTTTAAAAAGCGAGACCGTTGTGTCGGCGGCCGACCGCGAGTCGCGTAATCACCGTGGCCCTCTGCAATGTTTTGCTGCCCACGTTGTCACGGCGGCACGCTTACACACGCACACATATACAGGTGCTTACGCGTGTTCGATCGTCAAACCTAAAATATTATATATACAGGGTAATTTTTTTTTTATCCCCAGTTTTTACATTTTCGGTTATTTGCTATCGCAATTTTGTTCATCTCCTGCGGGATAACGTTTTATGATTAAACATAAAATGTAATTAAATTTGTAAAAAAAAGTAGACCGATATAATATTAACGATTAACAGTCGTTGTTCACGCCTACCTCATGAACTTGCTTAAAAAATTATATTTTATTGGTATAATATGCGTATCGTACTTAACCTGTGGAATATACAAATTGTTCAAATGTCGAATTCAAACCCTTATCTGCTTATAATGAATACGCAAAGGAATATTATCGTTTAAAGGAAAAGACATTGATATCACCATATGACTAAGAACCAGTGATTGAGCTAATTTTTTTTCAATTTTATTTATTTAGATTTTATATTTAACGTCAGGGAAAACTTTAAAATTATATAATATTCTCGTTTGGCTTAAGTAATGTTATATAACTACTAAAATGATATTTTGATTTAATATCAGAAACATTTTTTTCATTTAAATTTATTAAATTATTCCCTTTAAAAAACTTCCAAAATTTCAGTTCTGAATAGACCATAAACTTTAAATATTCAAATTTTGAAAACTGTGACAAACTTTGTTCGTTGAAATACCATTATATGGATATATACATACATTAATAACAACTGTTCCATACTCATAAATGATAATCAGAGATTAATTTTTAAAATAACTAATTAGTATAGATATAGTGGTTTATTATTATTTATTAGAATTCCACAATAACATTAACATGATTGTTTGTGTTTTATTTTAATCCTTATAATTATTATTATAAGGTCCAAACATTGATCGCATATATTCGAGTTTTTTATAATTCAATTTTCCAAAATAACTTCATACATCATTCAATTAAATAAAAAAAAAGTAAATTAGAGATTAAAAAATATAAAGTGAAATAAAAAATACATTGGCAGTCGAGTCATAATTTTTAAATTAAAAAAAAATTGATCGCAAAACGCTCTAATTAGAAATCGCCCTGTACAGACGACCGCGTGTGTGATACGCACTACGTATATATTCAATATATACATATGAATAAATTATATATTTTGTAATAAAGATATATTAATATGTATTATATATATTATAATGACCGCCATCGACCGGCGCGCTCGACGGCCGCAGAAGCGTACTTGCGATATTCTTTATCGTCCACGCGCACCTATACGTACTCACTGGTAGTATATTATATAGTATATACTAATATAGGGTGATTCAACAAGCTTAATAACCCCGATTTTTTCCTATAATAATAAATAAATTCAAATCCTGATTTTTGGAGTTTTTAAAATGATTAAGTTTTTTGTACTACTTCTATATTTTTTAATGTCCTGTAGTGATATTAACTACTGTTTTTCAAATGAATATTACATTCTTTTACTTTAAAGTATTCTTACCATAATAAAAATTCAAAAGAGTAGTTTCTCAGTTATTTTCCTCAAAAAATACTCATTCAAATTCTGTTTGTATTACGGTATTATTTTCAGAAAAACTATTCAAGTTAAATAATTTAAGGTTGAAAATGGGGATTTAAAAACAGAATTTTGTTATTCTCTAGTAAACTCCTTAAACATAGTACAAAAATCTGAAGAATTAAATGGTCTTTAAGCTTAAATAAAAAAATTCAAAAATCAGATTTTGAACGAATGTACAAGTAAAGAAAAAAGGGGGCAACCATTCTTGACGAATCACCCTATATAATCAACTATATATACTAACACCCACTCCTAATATCGTTATAAATAACCCTCTCCCCCCTACACACACGTTTTTTGGTTCCTGGTTTACATTCCGGTACAACAACAATACACGACTCATATGTATATAGAAGCACTTATACCTATAAACCTACTTATTTATATATATATAAAGCCGGGACTCTGGGGTTGACGACGGCAGACGACGTCCGCCAGTCGACCAGCGAACACCGACGACTGCGACGAAGACGACAACCCACAACCCGACATAGTTGTACATCGTACAATTTACTTGTATCAGGTGAATCAACCTGTCTGTTACTATAATATATATTTATATATACATAATATATTGAATAGCCACAAAGGCTGTACATACGCCGCGAAATGGGATGCGCTGGGAGCAATCCTCTGCCGGCTAGCGATACAATGATGGCGTCTGCCACTTCCGATAGTCGTACGGTCACAGCCGACGCGCCACCGATGTCCGACGCCGACAAAGCGTGTTCAATCGTCCAGAAGGTGGTTGGAAGCGTCAACATCGACGATGTGGTCAAGAAAATTCAAGGTATATATATATATATATATATATATATTTATATATGTATATAGTAATACGCGTACAAGGTAAGTGTCAGGCTAGCACATCAAAGGCCCGTGGGGCGTTTTTTAGGGAACACATAATTAATAAAATAAAAAACGCTATCTTATTTTTAGCATACATATCTATTTAATCACTGTTTACCGTTTCTTTTTTCATCAATTTTTTTTTTTTTTGTAAAGCAAGCAATAGCTATCATTGTCCATGTCTATTGTTTGCAAATAACGTATTGTTTTAGTTTGCAAATAAATAGGTACGGGTGGTGTTTTGAGTGTTGTAACAGAATGAATATCAATTAATAATTTAGATACTCATAATATAATTTCAAATACTGTCATCAGTTACTTATTATTTATTCAGGATTTGGCCATATATACTTAGTTTGTGGGTTGAAATTTCTATGAATAACCAAATTCAAAAATTTCAATAATGTAACATACTTGGCACATTACATACGGTTCTAAATTGTATTTTATTTTATAACTATAAATACCCCTTTAGTCTCTAGGTACAAATAATACCAGCGTTCGTGGCTTAACGTTTATGACTAGGTCGACACTGCGTATGTTGTACTGAGTGAATTTTATTAAGTTATCGATCGTTTTACCAACGTCAGATCGTTACTTGAATAATATTTTTCAACGAATTAAGTACTTACCTACTTCTAAGCGTGACGAAAATCAATCGAAATCGACAACACGTATGTTTGGACTGATTATATTATTGTTGATACTATACTCTGAAGTGCGATTTCTTCTATCTATATGTACTAAAATACCTAGTAAATGATCTAACATTTCGAATATCAATGCATACAAATAATTATTACTTCTAAATTAATTTAATGTATATATTTATTGTTTAGAAAAATTCAGATTTTTAAAAATAATTTTTTTTAGATAATTTGATGTAATTTTAAAACATAATTTCTAATAAATAGATATATTTTATCATTATTATTTTAAGTCTTTTGAATTATTGAACTAAACATACCTTTTAATCTCATATTCTAAAACAGAATATTTTTTTAGGATAATTTAGATACCTTAAAATTGGATTTTAAATTATTTATTTATTAGTTATGACTGTAATGAGTATCGTATTTTAAGTTTAAATGCATAGGGTACAATTATAGAAGTGTACGAAATAAAACGTTTGTCCACTACTTCGTTTGTCTAAACTTAAATATTTATAACTGTTAAAATTAACTTTCAAGACTTGTTCAAAATTATTTTATAATACTATAATATTCTGAATTTAACAATATTCTACTTTGCAATATGAAATTAAAAAGTATGGTTTCATTCAAAAAAGTAAAACACTTTAAAAATGAGAACGTTAAAAATAGTAAGACATAACATTTTGAAATAGTTATTGGCATTTAAAATTGTAAATTTGGTAATGGTTTTGCTGATAAACACAGAGTGAAAAAAATAATTATAATAAAATGTGTGTACATTGAATTTTTAACCAAAAAAAAAAAAAAAAATTATCGAATAAAATAATACATTTTTAAAATATAATTGTATCTTGTGAATATTTTTTTAAATTTACCCGTGTAGACAAATTCTCTAGATTATTTTACCCTACCCTCTTACGGATAATTACGAATCTATTTACATCAAAATTGTATGTGATTGTTAGTTTGTATATAGATATATGGTTTATAAATATATAATTAACTCACAACACGCATTATACTTATTAATCAATATATTTTACCTAATAGCTAGTATAGCACCATCACGAATTTGAACTCGTATCGAAAATAATCGTTAATCAAACAGTGAAAAATCCATAATAAACAGATACGATTTTAGATTCTCATACAAGAACAAGCTTACACGTTGATACACATTAATCAAACTTTTTCTTAATGTGGACAATTTGCATTGATTAATGATTTTATTAAGTGTTTTCATTCAAGTTGTTTTCAATTTTTATTCAGTGGACTACTGTAATGGATGTGTTAAATTTGAATTCAATGATATATTATTGTAGGTATACAAAAAACGATTCTGAGCGGAGACTGTCTGTCAGGGTATATCACTGAGAATATTTCATCATATGTTTGTTAATAATACTATTAAAATAATAATTTATTTTACTATTAGTATCTGCGTATTACATGGATAGGTTGATTTAATTTTTATTGAAAACATCGCATGGTGATACACTAATATATATATATATTTATTTATATCACATTATATTATTGTTAATATTTTTTGAGTCAATACCACTTTACTGTAAAACAGCGTGAATACTGAATTATATAAATAGGTGTTGTAATGTTGTGTATAAATTAATCTACATATTTTGAAAATTTAATTGTTCAAGCTTTAGGTATAAAAATTGCTCATTGACATATTTGATGAACACATTAATAAATAATAAGTAATAGATAACTACAAAATAGAAAATAAACATAATACCTTGGTATTTATTATGTAATAATTTTAATAATTTGATAGTCAATTAGAATGTTTCTTTGAAAAATGGTTTTTAAAATACATAAAAATACAATAACGATAAAAGGAACAACTATGGCTAATTGTACATTTATCATATGACTAAACCCTAATGTTCTTTTTTAAGTTAAATTAATATTGTTCGTGCATTTCGGCCTGTTAAATCGGTCACCACTGAGTGTCACAGTCGCCTGACACAAATGCGACTTGATGCTGCCCGAATTGCTTATTGTTGGCTATTCTATGTTTTGATCGTAACGGCTCTTTGACCGTTGATGCTCATAACATTGTTATTATTACTATTGTTCTTGTTAACGTCAAATTACGTATTTACGTGCCATTGTCTTGTAATCCGTACGTATTCCCCGTAGCACGTGTATTAAATATTAAAACGTGAATACTCATCATGAATTTGATTTCGTTTGAATGTCATTTTTAAACAATAAACTTCAAACTGCTCGACCGATTTCCGTTCAATCTCCATAGATAAACGTCGTTTCATATGTCCGTATGAATAACACCACAGATCTACTACTAGGAATTATTCAGCTTTGTCACCGCAGTTCAAACCTAGAAACTCAGCGAGAACCAAATAACTAACTCTGTAGCGACCACCACAAATAAAGCCCATATTGTCCAAGTAAAGGTTATTATTTACGTTTGATAATATAACGTTTACCAATAACTGCTTTTTATCTTAGCATTAACTGTGTATATAATATAATCACCTGAAGAAATTTAAATAATAATTGTGATAGACGCGCACATGGGCAACAAATGTAAACTATAAATTATTATATTGACATAGATATAATCTTATCTTAAAGTGCAAAAACTAGTTATATATTTTTTATTATTAACATAACATTATAGTAAAGGTTGTATGGCTTATGTTTTTTGTGTATTTATTTTGAAATGTATACAATTTAAATTTAAAAGCGAATAATAATTTAGAATCTCTGTATTGTGTGTTTAATAAATGTATATTTTATATTTGGTTTATACGACGGTTAAGTTAAATCAGGTAGTTTTCATTACTGATAAATTAAACGTTTCGGACATAGCCTATTTCCAATATATATCATATACAAATTAAATAAGTAAACGAGGTGGTAAAGCTACACCTGTAAAGTGAATGATTATTTATTATTAGTTTATTAGTAAGAATATCCGTTACACGTGTATTCGTAATGTCTATATTATTTACTTTATTATAAAGATTATATAGTATACCTATTTTTATAATAAAATATAATATTAAGTTTTTATTTTGCATACTGAGTAAAGTTTCGTATTGAGTTTATAATGACAGTATATGTGTGTATTTTTTCTGTTTATCATTACTAGTCCCAATTTGAAACAGTTAAATGCTAATCTTATAAGTTACAACTTTTTACTATTATTATTTATAATATTAGAGAGTATCTATATGCACTGTTCTAGTGTTCTAGTATATTGACTTATAAGTTGCAACACTTATAACGATTACTATATATGATATAATGTTATACTTATAATAACTAATTTAATGACACAATGATTTTGTCAACATTTAATCTATCTATTATTACTTATCGAAAAATAAAATGCTCACAGTTATATATATAATAAAATATCCTTAGAAATAGAGATTGATACACAGTTTTCCCTCAAAATCGTTTTTCGTATGCAATGATTTTTATCACTGAATTCAAATTTAACACATATATTACAGCGACTTATGAAGTTATAAGGTCCTACACTTTAAACCTATTACACAGTAGAGAAAGTTTTCCAGTTTTTAATATCGTAATGAATATCAGAATTTATGTTTGTTGATAGCTCCATCAGTCTTTCGGCTGTCGAAACTATATTTCTATCATTATTAAATAGTAAAAACGTGAGTAAAGCGTGGAACATTAGAACGGTTACCAGGGAGACTGAACTATAATAATTATTTAATTAGTCAAGATATCGAAGTAATAGTGATACGCACTGAAACGTGTTAAAAAATATAAAATGTTGTGTTTTCCGTCTCAACTCTTTCGTCTGCGAGTGCTTTCTGTAAAAGTTATATTTTAAATTTTGTTATTTATAGCAATTTAGTTGTATATTACATTGTTATTTTTTTCATGTTTTCGTGTTGTATTAATTGTGTTTAAAATTGAAAGATATTCAATATCCTTAGAACTAGTTATAAAATTACTATAGTGATTAGAGACTAAAGTTTTATCAACTTAATGAAACAACCATCCACTGAAAAGTGTAGAGCTACGTGGATGTAGTAAATCTTCTATTTTTTTAGTGTGAAAATTTTGATAAGTTACTTAATAACAATTAATAAATACTAAGTAGAGAGTGATAGCTCTGTATGATTGATAACTATTGCTTCTCCAATGTAAAGATATTATTGTGTTGAACTTAACCTACTTAATCTAAATCAGTGAATAGTTATTAATAATATTTTGTCTACAGACAAGTAGAGGACTTAAATGCTTAATAAAGTATGAGTCTAGACTCTAGAGGAAGATTGACATGTATTACTCGCATATTACCTGTAATACAAATACATATACATATTAAATAAGTAAATAAGAATACCGTTTACAGTCTATTGAAATATTAAATACTTAGGTAATAGGTATGGATCATCATAAATATTTGGTCTTAATCGATTTTACGACAAACTCACAATCGAATAATTTTTAACTTTGACTCACGAAAAATATTTTCTAAAGTAGTACATGATTTCTAATAAACTATAGACAATACATGTATTAAAATGTTAAAATGTGTCTTTAAACCAAAAATTATGTCCTAAAAAGCCAAAATAAGTACTAAAAATTATTTCATCAATAACGTCATAAATTGTATTTTGTATTTATTTAGCACACAATAAGATCAACCAGAAAAAAAATATGCAAATATATGAAAGTCATTGCCCTAGGTATGACATTGTTCCCATTTCTCATATTATTTAAATTATTAAGTGTACGAACTTTAATCTCACAAAGTCACAAGAATTGATTTTCAACAACAAATCGAACTATCCAAACAAATTGAATAGCTATACTTTTTTTAAATAATCCATAGTGTACGCCTTGTGGTATTCCATATTCATTATTTTATTATTTCTCCCCATAGATGTGTATTTTGGACATACGCAGTGTGCTTAAAAAGGTTTTATAAATCAAATCGTATGTATTATTATTTATTCATCGTTGTTTGAATGTGCAATACATAATTTAATTTAATAATTATATTAAAGCTTATTCATTAATCATATGGATTTATGCGTTCCCATAACATTTTATAAAACCAATTTAATATTTTTTAGGTACTAAAAAAAAATTAAAACAAATATATCAAAAACGTTTTTAAAAGAATAAATAATCAGTGAATGGACATACATTATTTTATATTAAGGATATATTTAACCCGTTTAGATCTTTTTTAGACAGTTATACAAGTATATAATAATATAATATAGTGCACCTATTATAAACTATAATATGATATAATTTAAATAAGATTAATAAGGTTAAATAGGAATAGCTAGTAATTAATAATATTTTAATTAAAGACCAGATTTTTGTGCATTTAACACCTAAAAAATTTTCAATTAAAATGCTGGAATATGCTAAATCGTTTAAAACAAATTTTTATTAGAAATTATAATACAGGTATGATCAATTTTTTATTATAGGTACTTTTATTTTTATAATATTATTATTTATTAGTTGACAA
This sequence comes from Rhopalosiphum nymphaeae, assembly GCA_036289425.1. NCBI lineage: Eukaryota > Metazoa > Arthropoda > Insecta > Hemiptera > Aphididae > Rhopalosiphum > Rhopalosiphum nymphaeae. The sequence continues at coordinate 32,290,762 of JAZAQC010000013.1, read as the reverse complement.
TAACTATTAAGTATTGTATACAAATATGAAATTAAAATTGATTTACAATACTTAATTAAAATATATTATCATGTATCTACATATTTAAGTTGTTTTCCGTAAAATTTTGTCTTCTGTTACTTAATATGTGTTTTAATTGTGAAAACATACGTTCTACATTGACACTTGTTATCAGTTATTGATTGTAGCAGCTTATGATAGCAGGATCTTGTTTTAAATCTATGTCATTTCCATTTAGTGAATCGTCTTAATAATATATATATAAATTATTACTGTATGGGATTTTTATTAAATATTGATTTAAATTTTTTCAAGAGTATTTGTTCCTTTTCATTCTCAATTTTCTTAAGTCCATCTCTTACTGTTTCAATTATATTTAATTGATAATTTAAAATAGGATTACATTTTTCAAATTTTTTAATTGAATTTGGCGATTGCAACAAAAAAAACATGATAGAATAGGCGATAAATCAGAATATAATCTATAGATGTAGTACTCAAAATGGGTTTTACTTTTTGGCAGATTGGACATTATCTTATATCTTTATATTAGATAACAATTCTTTAAATTTACTAAAATTTACAGAATTAAACAAAGTAGATTCTATCCGTGTTCTCTACCTCGTTATAAGTTCTGGAAAAAGGTAACAGAAAGACTTGTACAAAAGTATAGTTAGTACATTTAAAAAAAAAAAAAACTGAATGTGAAATTTTGTGCAAAAAAAAACTTTCTTGAAATTAATCTGCACCTTTTGATTTAGATTTGTAGCTTGTTTTTGTAGGATTAGATGACGCCATAAAAAGATGCAATTGCACTGGAATCCAGTCTTTAGTTATTAATATATTTAAAATTATATGCGCATGTTTATCGGTGTCGATAAATTTTTTATTGGTAAAGTGATGTTGATCGATTTATTATTTTTTATACCTACTTTTAAAATGAGTATGTTAAAGGAATATTTATGAATTTGAACTCTAACGATGTGATTATATTTACGGGCAATAACTGTATTATATTGCATCCGCCGCCATTCATGATAGTTTTCAGAAAAAAAATCGATACACTTAATGCTCTTTTGGTGTTTCTGGGCAACAAATACTAAATAACACGTCAGTAGTAAAAAGTTTTCCGGTACCTATCTATATACATACGGAAATCGATTGATATTTATACTCCTCTACATGCGCACACTTATACAACGATTATTCTTGACGGGTTCCGATTAAATGGGTCAATTTCTGATGAGTCGGAAGTGTTCATGTTGACGACAAGAGTTATGAAGGATGTGCACCGCAAGTGTTCCTATTCTGCCAAGCAGCGCTTCGACAATAGATTGTGTCCCGACAAATGATTATGATAAATTGTATGTTTATACTAAAAGAGAAAAAAAAATATAAAATAATAACGAAAGTCCTATATGATATAATGCGTATTATTTAATATATATGTGTCGAGGCTTTTTATTGTGCCACATTCTTGTCAATGTCTTCAACAGAAGTATAATTTTGACACATTTTTTTTTTCGTTACTCAATACTTCGTTCAAATAAAAGGCATAATTTTATACAATTTTGTCATTAAACAAAAATGTTTTCATTGTAATTTATATAACAAATGAGTAGTTTACTAGTTTTTATTATAAAAATAAAATATTCTAAAAGATAACTATTATAACTATTCAAAAACGTGATGGCTATCGTATTAAAATATATTAAATAGTAATATAATATGAACATAAAGCGTAATTTTCTTTTCTTTTCACATAAAAGTGTCATTAAAATTACATTGATACTTACGTATAATTGTGTATACATTAGTAATAATACTACTAATGTTTAATACTTATAATTAACAATCGACGCGATATATATTTCGAAATAATATTTTGATCTAATAATTAATGTACTAATATATTATTAGAGTCATCACTATTATCTAATCAGTAAAATTCTAATCAGAATGTAATCATGTGGCCAAAAGTTGAATACATTCAACTTTGTGGCAGTCGTGTTTAATTCGATAGTATGGTATTACTGTGTTGGTATTTGGTAGATACGATTAAATTTGTATAACCACATTTTTGCAAGCCAATCAGCAAAATTATTTCATAAGCCACGACACGATACGACAAGTTGTGAACCCCCCTTAAAACATCAAAATTATACAAACCATAATTTTATTAGGCAATATTACAGTATAAAGTATAATTTAGTCTATTTAATTTAGGTAGGTAACATCATTACGTCAATATACATAGGAAATAAGAACTCTTTATTTCTATTTTATAAGTATAAGATGTATTAACCTTATACAGTATTAATCAACTTATACTTCTAATGAAATAAAAATTATTTTTTACATGTCATTTAAAGAATATAAGAAACAATAAATTATTATTTTCTTAATTTATTCTATGATTGATTTATTTAAATTTAGAAAAGTTATTAATGTCATCATCAAGTAATTTGTTACTAATAATTCTAATAATTTTAAAAACAAATGACTTCTGTATGTTGATAAAAAGATAAATTGGTTTTATTTATGTTTTCTAAGTATAAATTAATTTCAACATTTTTTGACAACTAATTAACAATAAAATGCAAATTTATAAAAAGTAATAATATTTTGTATTCAACTTGCCAAATTTAAACAACACGTACCTAATTTTTTTCGAATTTCCATATCATCTAATAGTTTATAGTCACGAAATATAGTACCTACACGAAATAGTATAACTTAAAACTTTAATAGTGTTATTTATTATCGGTCATTTCATATTATTAAGGTACCTATGTACAATGTACTTAGTATTTCTTTATAAATATAAATGAAAAATATCCAATAATTTTTCCATTTTACACTTGTGTTTTATAGTTTATTATAGTATCACATTTAGTTTAAAAAAAAATCAGATTATCTTAAAATTAATTGTCATTCGCGAATACGATTTCAGAAAAATAATCAATACATTCTTTATGCCCCATTGATAATAATTTATTACCTATGTTACATCATTTTTGTAGAGTTCGAATTAAATCGTTGTTGATAACAAAGCCATTAATCAAATCAAATTAATAAAAGTTTCTAACAAGAAAATATCATTTTTTTTTCATCTAATAATTGTTTAAATTATATTTACACAACTTGAATGATCCTGTTCTGTACCTGTAATGTGTTAATAATAACCTGTAAGCTATAATAGAGAAAAATGCTGCATTGATTTTTATATAAATTATAAATTTATATAATCGACTAAAAGATTAGACTACTTTATAAAATTTAAAATATTATAATTTTTATTGTAAAATATATTCCTAAAAAATAACTATAGCTTATAGGTAGTAAGTAGGTACGAGGTATATACTCGTATATATATATATATATCGTGCTTACGTACAATTCGTATTTCACTTTACTTGACATAATGTACTATAAAAACATTCGTAATCCATCATTTCTTGTCACCTGAATTCACATATTTTTAAAATAATAATTACTATTTTAATCGCATACATAATATTGTATAAAAATGCATACACATATATTTAAACATATAAGTTAATGTTCAGTATAATTCAAGTAATTACCTGTTGGCTTCTCTAACCAATAATTAGCACCTGTTATGCACCTGTTATTCTTAACCAAGAAATAATTAAATACAAATAGTTAAAAGTTAGAACATTGATCTGGGCAGATAAACATCTGGTATACGATCTGTAATTGCCAGCAAACTATAAATGTTAACTGAAAACTTCTTTATATTTTAAGAATAGGTATAGGATTATATTAATATTTCATAGATAATTTAACTATCTTAGAAAACGGGATAGTATAATGTATTAATAATAGTATGCACTATAATGTACGTAACTATTTCTAATTTAAAAAAAAATAAAGCTGTAAATCGCACTTACTACATAAATTGATACATAAATTAATATTTAAATCATAAATAGAAATAATATAATATAGGTACGTATTAAAGGTTCCCGCAAATTTCTCTTAAACCATTTTATGTTGTTTTTTATTCAAATATATCAAATTTATTTATTGTACAAAAATAGATTACAGGTTATAAAATATGATACTGATTTATTTATTTTTAATAAAAAAAAATAAAATGCAATTTTGTAGAAAACCTAATTTAATTTTGATTGTAAAATTATTAAAATTATAATATTGAGATCAATTAAAGAATATAAAAATAAAAAAATAAATAAATTATTAATATTTAGTTTGAATATTATATAAATAAGGTTGGCTGAAGATACCTATTAGGATAGAATATTAATATAATATCATTAGTTAATATCTTCTGAAACTAATATTATTTTTATTTATATGTATTTTATTTTTCTATAATATTACATATTTTTATTCGTTACAATTTGTATTACGCCAATTATAATATATCCAATTTACTGTAGTTTTAAAGTTTCAATTTAAAATATGCCTTTCAAAAGAAAAAATATTCTTATACCTTATAAAATCATAAATATACAACAATATATTTACTGATAAATCATTTTATTTTTCGTGAATCGTGAACTTATAAATTAGTTTTTCAATATTGATCAAAGCCTACTTGGTAGAAATAAATTGAAATTGTAAATATTATAATTCTTTGGTATTGGTATAAATATATATTATTTTTCAATAATAGCACAAACTCAAAATAAAAGGTTATATTTATCTGCTATTTTAAATAAGATAATGACATAAAAAAATACAATTTGTAAATTTAAACAATATTTTGTAAACTATAGTTAACTAAAATTCAATTGAGTATAAATGATAAGTTTAAATATAATAATCTATAATGAATTTTAAATAATTTATAATATTTTATTTTAAATTATTATTATTAATAAAACCATCGACATAATTTTTAAAAAGTAACTCGAATGATAAAAATATATTATAGTAATAGTATTTATAACCGAGTCTTATATTTAAAGACAATTTTGTTCTGCAGAGTACCAACTCTGGCATTTTGTCACGTTCTTATTGTTTACTGTAAATCGTAAAATTTTTTTTAGGTATTAACCATGTTTGTTTTAATCTTATGTTTGACTTTTAGACGTCGGAGGAAGCATGGAAAATTTGGTCGATGAGACTCAAGAAAAGTTCAGTACATTATTTGGAAAAGCAGAACAACAAGTAGAACATGTAGAAGAAAAAGTAAACGATGTTACTTCAACTATGCCAGAGTAAGTGGCAATTATTATTCCATGGATACTTGTTTCGTTGTATCGTTTTTTTACATTAGAAATTATGATATAGCCTATCCATATAGGCATAAGAGACTATACTCCATCACATGTCATAAAAAAGCTATAATGTACATCGATTATTCTTCATGGCCATCTTATAACATGTACAAGTTAATTATTTGTTATTTTAAGTACCTATACATAACTTACTATTTATCCGTGTATTTTATTTATAAGCTAATGTAGAGTATATATGTCAATCATCAATATCGTAGGTATAAGGTATATAATATAGTTTGTTCATATAGTGTATACAACGTGACTAAACCAACTAATATTAATAAACAACATATAAAAAAAATCATAAATTTTGTATGTTAATATTAAACTATTTAACCTACCTCAACTCATGTTCTAAAGTATACTACACTCTTTATTTTCATGGTTCAAAAGTATTTTACTTGTTATAACACAACACATTAACATATATATATATATAAATGCATTGTAGAATTTACTCATCATACAAGTAGTAAGTATATTTATTTTTATAATTATAATTTATTTTAAAAAATGTGGTGTGGATCTCATAATAATAAATATAATAGTATTCATTACCTATTTTTTATTGTTAAATAAATCATCTTGCAGAAATCGATCTATAATTATATATTATACGATGATCCGAGTCGTTGAGAAAACGTTTATATACTAATACAAATTTTTTTATCTTCCTAAAATAAATTTATTTTCTTCATGTTGAACATAATATCCAAAATCCGTAGACAAATTATGGATACAAAACAATCATATGTTTATAAAAATATCTTATCCAGAAATAAACCTATTAGGGATAACATCATAGAACCTACAAAACCTGCACCCTCTAGGTACTAAAATGCGAGGGCACGCAATAATGCCTGGCCTCGCGTATATGCAAAACATGGATATTTATAGAACAGTCATGGCCTAGTAGTAGGTACCTACCTATACACGCCAAATTACATTAGCATCTATAATAATACATTGTGTACACAGGTTACAATAGACTTGTACATTTAATGTAACATATAATGTGAATTTTTTTTTACAGCCTTAGGTCTATTAATTAATACTTTTTATAACTCATTACGATTACGAATATTTTTCTATTGATATGACTATTAATGTCCTATATTCAAGATATTATTTTTGAAATTCCTTTAGATAATAATAATTGATAGATACTTTATGTTGTGACCACCTGATAATAGTAATGTATGATAAATCAATTCATTTTTTTTTTTGTGAATAAGATATTACAAAAAATAATATCTTTTAATTTGTTTTTTTACAAAATCATTGCTTGGACCCTAAAAACTTTCAAGATTATTTTTTAAAATAATTTTAAGATAAATTAAATTAATTTTTAGAAAACCTAAAACAATAATTTTAAAATAAATAATTAAAAATCATTTTAAGAACCCAAGTCCTATCTGTTATAAAGCAAATGTTGAAGATTTCTCTTTTATAATATCTCTAGCCTATCGATATAACTAGAACTAGATAGTTTATTTTAATAATAATTCACTTGTAAAGTTGTAACATAATAATTAAATATCATCAATTCGTAAACATTATTTTTATTGAATACATTTTCAAGAAGCAATTCAATTCTTTAAGCTTGCAAAAATCATTTCTCTTGTCCTACTCACGCAAGTGTACATGACCGAGCCCTTGACCTTTGGCTGTTATAGGTAGACACGCAAATCGTCAGTTAGTAACACTAAATATTGTGTACTTACAATCAAGATCAAGATTTTTTAATATTATTATTAACCTTTTAAATAGGTTATAATTTTATTTTGAATATGTTTTTTTTTTTAGAAAACCTAAAATACAAGAAGTTATTCTTCTTACAGTTGAAGAAACTAGAGTAATACCAATAAACTTAATCAAATCGGAAATTCTAACAAATGGAAATGATGCCGTGTTTAAAGGGGCAAATAACAGAATAAAAGAAGAACAGACAGAAATAAAAACAGAAGATTCTCTTATTGTTGCAAATGTAAAACAAAATGATAAAGAAGATGAAGTCGAAGAAAAAAAAGATGCAAAAAAAGTCGAAGAAGAAACAGTCAAAAAAGAAACAGTCAAAGAACAAAAAGTCGAAGAAGAAAAAATCGAAGAAGAAAAAGTCGAAGAAGAAAAAGTAGAAGAAAAAGTAGAAGAAGAAAAAGTCGAAGAAGTAAAAGTCGAAGAAATAAAAGTCGAAGAAATAAAAGTCGAAGAAGTAAAAATCGAAGGAGAAGAAGTTGAAGAAGAAGAAGTTGAAGGAAAAAAATCTGACGAAGAATTAGAAGAAGGAGAAAAAATTGCTGAAAAAGAAAACGACGAAGAAAATGAAGAGAAAAGTGATGAAGTAGAAGAGTAAATATCAAAGTATGTAAAATAATTAAAGGATGGCTCAAAAATATATTTGTTACATTTTATAAAAAAAAAAAGCTATTTAAAAGATTTATATATCTAGTAGGATTAATAATTTTATACATTATATTTTTTTATAATATATTATATAGATTAAAATTGCATTAAAATGTATAATATATATGATATTTACATATTATATATTTAATTAATAATAGCTTAGCTAGGAAGTTTTTTTTAAAAAAATGTATGTGATTAAATTATTTTATAATGCAACAATGTATTGTTATTTGATTATATATACAATTTTAAGATTACTTTTTGTACTAAATATAAAAAAAAATGTAAGTTTTAATCTACTTTTAACATTGAACTTATTAAAAAATTCAGCAGGACACTAATGGGTGGGTATTTGCCACTTGAAAAGGCGCTGTTGGCCTAGACTCCATAGATTTCTATTATTTTTTAATTCGAAATAATATTAGTAATTATTTCTTAAAGTTATAAAGTTTAGTATAAAGTAAAATATAATAATTTTATAAAACCAGAAATAATTCTTTATATATTGACATTGATACATAATTATAATTACCTATCTACATAGTAAAAAGAAAAATCTGCGGAAGTAACAATCAATTATTATTTATAAAAGATCTGGTCAAAATGTTGCGTCTTTCTAGTAAAACCGGAAATATCGGTACTGTATTAAAATAAATTTAAATTATTATACTATTTTAAATAAATTATTGCTTTTTAATATATTTTAATAACATGTTTTTTCATTTTTGTGCGCAAAGGAATATAAACATCCTAACCCTATTATTTATTTAGAAGTTGTAACTTGTATGTAGTAGTTATTAGCTGATTTAAACATATAATAGGTGTTTATTATGTTTCTAACAATAAGTCATGGATTAACACCATGCTAAACATCGTTGAACCATAATAAATAAATCGATTTATTAGTAAACAATTTCACTATTATTTAACAACACAATTTTTCCAGAATAATAAATTTCATGCGTATCAATTATTATATAGACTACAGAATAGTAAAAGAATAAATGCCTTTATTGTCACTATGCCGTTAATGGTTAATTTGTTTACAAACGTGTGTTAGGTATAACGCTTTAATTTTTATAAGCATTAATTATTATTAATCTATCGTCCAAATTATTATAACCGTATAAACATAAAAAGTTAGCAGTGTAGGTATAGTCGACTGCCTACCTCATGTGAGAATACGTCATGCCAATACGATACACAAGAAATATTGAATACGACTAAAAATTACATCGTATGAAGATTTAGTAATATAAATATTATACTGTTAGAACTTTGCCTAACCAATCGTAATCGTGTAATTTCATTACATTTTAAGTGCGTCAATGCTAAAAATAGTTGGTTCTTTTAGATGCAACCTTTCAAAATGAGGACCCAAAAACTATCGATAATTTGAATTTTTTCTTTTAATACAGGACGTCCATCTTCAAAATATTCAATAAAACTAAAAAAATGTTTAAATGATTAATACTAGTTTACCATGATATACAATATCCAGCGTAATCTTTATGACTATGTGTCATTATTATTATAATATATTAAAAATTAAAAAAAAGAAGTATTTTTTTGTAATACATCAAATAATGAGTAATGCAATTTTTTTCAATCCTATTTAATCCGCTGTTAATGTTATGTGCAGTATTATAATAAGGAAAATATTCATAACGAAATACCTATTTGTTCTTGTAATGTGTCCATTAATAGCTTAGTTGAATTTAACAAAAAAGGCATTAAGTAGGATGTACTGGTTTATGTAACAAATTTAGATTTGTTTTTGTATAAATTTACTTGCATTGAAAACGAGGAAACTTTAGTAAAAGCTAGTAAATATTTATACAAACATAATAATTTAAAAATATAATTTGGTAAGAAACTATGTGTAAATGATGAAGCGTGAAAATAATGCCATCAACCAAAAGACTACATTTTTCTCAGACTGACTATGAAAAGGGCATGACAGTCGACGGAAATTAACTCAGTTACCCATTGATCACGGTAAATCTACAACGTGAACCGGGATCGTTGAAGTTATACGTGGTCGAGTTAATACCCTCATCCATAATATAGTGTAACTGACATTTTGCGCTGGTCAGTGAGTAATAGCCGACCATGTTTCTTCACGTCCGATTAACAATGATTATTTTAAGACCGACCAGTGATATAAACTATAAGGTACGTATATTCACGAAAAGGTTAGATAACCGTGGTGTATAATTTGCAAATCTGTAGGCTGAAGAAAACGTGATCATCGCTGCAGCTTATATCTCCGTGTCAGACGTACCGTCCAATTCTCCATTGAAAAGTTTTCTCGAGAAAATTGTGACTGTGTAAACTGAAGGGGATTTTTACACTTTTCTACTTAAGATCCTTATAGAAAATCAACAACGTGCAAAACATATATTGTATACCTAATAATATTTACAATTGTTGTTTTATTTAAATGCAATGAATAAACTATTAGTATAATAGTATCTAGGTCCGAGTTTGTAACGGTTGATGTGGCATTCCATTTTTTAGAAAAGTATAAAGATACATTTTACCAAGTTTCTTTTTTCCATACTTAAAAATTAATTGCAGTTAAATTTAATATTAAATATAGCACTATAATATTATAATACGTAATCTTTATAAAAAAAATAATAAGAATTTTATTATTCTCAAAGCTTATTTTAAATTAAAAAATTGTATAAAAATAATTTATTTGGGGTTCTTACTCCTTATGGCTTATAATATTCTTACATTAAATTTGATAGCAGGTCGTCAATCCGCTCTAATATCCAAGTAAGTACCTATTTAAAATAATATACTAAAATTTATAATTCAATACGTCAAATTTTGTATATTCTAACAGTTAATAGTACCAAGATTTTATGATATTCCCTATATTATTATCTCTATATTGTGCCCGTCTCATTATTAATTATGATAAATTATTGTTGTTACTTATATTATATTATTATTGTAGTAAAAAATAATAACCCAATCTTAAGTACCTAATAATAGTGCATATACACGACGCCGTATTACATTCAAAATTATAATAATTGGTGACAAACGTGCTAAATATAAATATTATACCTATTAGATTATTTTGTATAAATTTAATATCTGTGCATTCAACAATTGTATTCTTTATAGACCACATTAGAAGTGAAATAATAGTTTGGAACACTTGGAGGAAAATGTCTAACAACACTAAACTCGTTTAGCGTCAATAAGAGTAAATATGCTTTCCCTTGCGTTCACATTCCCTTCGAAAATATTATTGATTTTTTATATGAAGAACTTACGTATGTTTTCTCGGTGAGTTAATATAAAATAGTCGAATAATCGTAACTGCAGTGAATCGGAATTTCCATAGATCATGAGTTCTTTATTTTTCCTTTTGCCACCACGGATGGAGACGACGATTACAACAGATCCTGTAGTACAAGGAATGGAGAGTTAATAGATTTTTAGAACGAAACTCGAAGGCGGACTCTAGTCGGCAGTCGTATCAAGTTAACTATCAGACTATATGAACGCATTACGCAGTATACATCATGATATAACAGGTCTATCTCTCGCCCCCCTTTTATTGCATCTAATCTATTCGGGGTAATACGCTTAACGTAAAAAACTAATTTGAAAATATATATTTTATATCATTTTATATTACGGGCAAAATAGATAATCAAAAATATTTATGTATAATATTAACAAAATAATATTTTATTTGATAGTTGATACTTGTATTTATAGACCCAACCTAACCTACTATCTGTCTGCTACTGGTCAGCACTCAGCAACATAACTAAACATGTAATATTCCCTGTATACGGCGACACTTCATTTTGTGTATACCACGTATATTATATAATCTTTTTTCTATGTTTCTAGTGACTGTTTATTAAATAAATCGAATATCGAATCGTATTCAAGCAATTACAAAAAGGCTGGACGATAAAAAAACGTTTTCATCGTGAAATTTTATCTCTATTATTCGATATACCTCGTATGCTAATTTAACAAGATTTGGCATTTATAGGAGACAGAGATGAACAAAATAGTAATTTTAATCAAGTCGTTTTACTTTTATCTCGGCATTCACCTGTGATAAAAAATCGTTTCAAAATCATAAAACTATTTACCTACCATGATCATGATTCTCGAAACGAATTTTTAAGTTATTAGCTGATGATGTAATGAAAACAATTATAAAAAATATCACAGATGCTGATATACACTGTTATGGCAGATTCTACCCAGAATATTTCACGGAGTGATAAGTTGTTAGTTTGTATTCGTTTCATAGATTTATAAGGGGATGTATCAAAAAAGCTATTAGAAGTATGCTAGACAAACGATAGAACTGGTTTAAGTGCTGCAGAAATAATGTATGAAGTTTTGGTTGAAAATGGTTTACGTGTAGAAAATACTGCCTTTCAATTTTATGATTATGTTAATAGTAGTCAGGTAGAATATATAAAACATAATAGAAATTGTTAGAACTGATTGGTCATATGATTTCTTTTATAAATGAAAATCTATTCATTTTTTTTCAAATAGCACTAAGACATATTCATCTTAAAAGTAACCACCATAGAAAAAATACATTAGAACATTCGTACCTAATTTTTTAAAAACAAGATCGCGTGCAGGATTTACAAAAACTGTGCGGGTTTCATTCAAAATAATAATTAATTTACAAAACGTGGACAAAAATAGTTGAAAAAATACTCCGTTAATAAATTTTTGTAATTTTGACAAATTTGTCCAAATACATATAAATTCTGGTTGTGCAATCTATTTTGATTTTTTTAATAATTTTAAACATTTATAAGAACAACTTATGTTAAATCTTTATTTTTAAGAATCATAAATCAAAGAATAATATTTTATCATTATTTTTGAAAAAAAAAAATGTTTATTTCAATTAACTTTGCTCTGAATATAAAATTAATGAAAATATTTCATTTTTTGTATACAAGCCAGAAGACAGATAAAGTTATTCCACGGGTTGCCATTAGGTATGCCCTGCTTATATTTTATATCAAACCTATTCCATTCAGTTATACTTCTTTTTCCATATTTCCATTAATTAAATTTTGCGTTTGAAGAATAAGAAAAATATGACAATGACATAAAAATTCATATCATCATTAACTTCAATGGTTATATAAAATTATACTATTTTTTAATTTTATTATTAACACATTTGTACTAAGAATATAATATCTAGAATCTAGATAATACTATTATGACACAGTAACCGTGTCAGAAAAAACTAAAATTGTCATAACTGTTGAGTTATAAAAAATTAAAAAGGGACTAATAAGGAGAAGACCTAGGCCAGTGGCGTAATTGGGGGGGTCGTACTTGCGACCCCAAACATAATGTAGGAATTGCAAAAGTATTATTTTACAACCCTTGAAATTTTCATATTTATGGTTTATTGCTAGATAGTAAAATAATTTAAATAAGTAAGTAATTAATTATGAAATAAGACGTTGGAAAATAAGAAAATTGAGATTAAATAAAATATTATCAATACTCCAACAATGAAGATAATATAATTGATTATAATCACAATTTAAGATACTACTTAAGAAGTACTATGGGACAATCTAGAGTCTAGACTAAATTATTTAGGAGTTTTACAAATAGAATGCAAAAGATCATTAAAATATTATAAATATAAATAACGTTGAAGTCATAAAACAATTTGACTCATCTACAATACCACGTCGTTTGAAGTTTAATAATGTTTAAAACTTTATCGTTATTCTTAAAATTTTATTAATTATTATTATATTAAGACATTGTTTGTTTTTATAATGTTGGGGGTGTTGAAGATCGGCCTCAAAATTTGACACTTATATTGAACATATTATATAATTAAATTCCTCACTTCACTCATAATCTAAAATGAATATTACAATTATTAGAATTACTTGGATGAAACACTTACAAGATTACGATGTAAAAAACAAAAAAAAAATACATATTATACAACTATATCAATAGAGTATTGCTTAATTTCTTATTCATTTATATATCAATAGTCCACTTATATTAAGAGTACTTCTCGGCAGTGACCAATTTATGTCCAGTTCAGTCAGTTAACTAGTAAGAGAGAGCATCCCTCTTTACCGCAATAATACAATTATTGTTGTGCAGGACTAACACTGCAAAATTTAGTAAGTTATTTGCTGATGATTGTAGTTTACTTTGTTTCAATGTTACTAGATAAATGCACACTGTACAGCTGTTGAGAAATGATATGACACAATATAAAAAACTGCTGGGTGGTAGCAATGGTGGATGGTGATAATACATAACATACCAATACCACCATTTTGCAAATAATATGTGCTGAGAAATACTCTTAAATTTTAATGTAAATGGACAATAACATTTTTTTAACAAAGTATAAATTAATATTAATATTTTTACGAATAATTGATAGTTATTAAATTACTTAATCAGTTAAGTTCAAAATATTTTGTTGTTGAATTTGTCTCGTAATTATGTACCAAAAAAAAAAAAAAAATAAAAAAATTAGAAATATGAATTTATACTTATTTTACTTAATAACTAATAAGTAAATTTTATACCAGTTGTATATTAACTATAAAGATGCCAATAAGAAGAAACAACAATAATCTTATATACACTAAATATAGCGATAAAAATAAAAACTCATCCTAAGAAATTCAATTAAATACACTACAAAAAGTATATACCTAAATATATATAAGTATATATATTCAATCCATATTCTAGGTTTTAACAATATAAATTAAATTTATTTTAAAATGATAGGTGAATCACACTGGAGGGAGGACCGTTTCCAGGAACTTCTTAAGATCCTTTAACTCCTATAAAATATAAATAATACATAAATTAAAACTTAAGTATTTATTTTAGAAAACTATAATAATATAATTAATACCTATTAGGGATTAAAATAAATAAAATTAATAGTAGATTGTTCAAGTAATAATATTTTTTGTTTTAAGTTATTCTTCCCATGTATATTAATAAGAATAAAAGTATTCAATAAAGGGAAGAATATATTAAAATCACATACATGTAAATAATAAACAAAAATATATAATTTGATACACAATTTATAAATAAAAAAGAAAATATACGAAAAAAATATTAATTCTTACTTAAAAAGTTACTGCTAAAATAAAAAAAAAAAAAAAAAATTAAAATCTCAACAAAATGTATTCAGACTATTGAAACCTAGGATATATCTAGCTTAGATCATTTTGCAGTATGCCATCGATAACACATTATATTGGAGGTAAAGTAATTTCACCAATTTTAAGTTTAGTTTCAATAAATACAAGAAAAATGTTAAAATATTGGTATATTTTCATAAGTGAATTTATTATTATTTTTTCTATTTATTTCATTCACTTAATGAAATAAATTATTCTTTTCTTGAAGGTGATATCCACTGTATATAGATATATTTTATATTACTAAATGTAATTGATATATCTAAAATGGATAAGGACCAAATATTACAAATATAATATCATGTATTAAATTAAATCAAAATAGGAATAATTTGTATAAAATAGGTACTAAACATGGTTAATTAAGTTTTGTGTGATGGTAACTGTTTTAAAAGGTAAATAGAATCTTTGTAACAAATGATGATATATGATTAATAATTAACAAATGAATTGTTTATTAGACGAATGGTAACCAACATTTCAGGTTGGCAAGAATTCTTATTTTGGACACACAAATCAAAAACTTTGCAAAATCATTTCAAGAAAAAAAAATCTGTTAAATAACAGTTAAGATGTGGATATTTTTTATGAAGTGAACACACTTCTTCATAAAAAAAAATATTTTGTTAAGTGAGTGTAACAAAATTATATAATAAGATTGTATCATCCAATCAAAATAGGCTGTTTCAATTATATAATTTCTCAATAAATAATATGTGGATTAACTTGGCAATATTTGTACCATATTTAGATAACTAATTAAAAATTTCACAATACAAATGTTATAATTGATATGACAATTAAAATAATTTTGAATTTAAGTTATTATCTCTATCTTCATTTTAAAATATAAGCAAACGAATAATTAACTTAATTTAAATATAAATAAAACTATTATTACTTATATTTTAATAATATTTAAGAAAAATTATTTTTATACTATTAACTAACAAAAACAATAGCAAATACATACCATATCAGATGAACTATGCATCAATCCTCGATATGTTTTCAGTTCAGTATTTTTAGCAAAAGATTTGAGAATGGATGCTGTAAGTTGACCCCATTTTAGTGGTACAATTGGATCACAATCTCCATGACACTGAATTATTGGCATATCTTTGTTACTTATAGCAGCCTAAAAAACAATCATAAATATATTTTATCAAAAATAGAAATAAATTAATGATTCTTACTGCTGGAAAAGTTTTATGTAATGGTATCCAACATGATAGAGCCATAACTCCAGCTAATGGTTTGTTATAAGTAAAAGCTGAATACAAAGCAAGAGCTCCGCCTTGTGAAAATCCACCGAGGGCAATACGAGATGATGGTATATTGGAAGTTTCAATCTCACGATCAATAAGTGAATGCACTAATTTTGCAGCTTCTTTAATTCCACAATCGTCTTCTGGACCTGATTCATCTAATGTAAACAAATCAAACCATGAAGGCATACGGAATCCTTGGTTTAGAGATACTGGCATCGGGCTCCTGTTGAGTTACATTTGAAAATTACATTTAAAAATACAGCTAACTAAAACAAAGAACTAAAATCGACTTACGCAGATGGACATATAACTTTCACATAAGGTTGTCTTATTTGTGTCATAGCTTCGGCCCAGCCATTTCTAAGTAAAAAATTAAGAGAGTATGTTAACAATTTAAATGAGAGTATTTAAAAAAAAAATTAAATAATAAACAAATTTGATATAAAATAAATAGTTACTAAATAGATTAGGAAACACAAATACTATGAGTAGTTATATCTAATGTAATAATAATATATGAAAAAATAGTCAATAATAAAAATCTACAAAATTTAAATAATTAACATTTTTTCAAGAGAACTTTATTCATAAAATATTGAACTAGTTTTAAATTTAATCAATAGATGCAAAAATGTTATACCGTTACAGTAATATAATAATCCTTTATAACTAACGATTATAAACAATAAAAAAAAATACTATACCCTGAATCTCCAAGACCATGAAGAAATATGACCTGCATAACAAAAATTGTTTAAATAGTAATGCAATAATTAAGGTTCATATACACATATGTTAAAGATTATTATTCATATCAATTTATAATAAATTACATTTAAAATGAATACAAAAAAACACATAAGACATCATAAAATGTACTAGTACTAGAGTACTAAAATGTATAAGATATTATAATATACTAATTATTTATTTTATTAGATTAATTTCTAATTGGAAAACAAAATAGTGTGACCAAAGTACAACCAAGAATTAAACACAAAATGAATGTAAATTTACAAAACAATTTTTTGAGCGACTGAGTGGGTGAAAGAAATATTTGATCGTAAGTTACACAAAATAAAAACTAAAGTACCAAGGTAACTATAAAAAATAATATAATTTAACTAAGTACATTTTATAAAAGTTATACAATTGACTACCTAACTATTCAACTACATACTTAAACTACATTTGGCGAAATGGAAAATATTTGAGAAATACATTTAATACATAAAATACTTACAGTGGCCGTCTGTTTAACGGACGAAGATATTACTACGGGATTCATGGACATGTTTGCGACGGAATATGCGAAAGTATTGTTAGACAAATTAATTACAGAAAACAACGAAAAAATCAATCCAATTTGGGTTAATGCCAGTTTTTGAACTGCCGAACTTTTGTGGTTATGTAAATCCATAGAAATGTCGACAAATTTCATGGAACGCTAAATCTAACCGATACGAAATTTAAAACATAAATGTCACCACGCATTTGAATAAATTATAATATTATATCGACGGTGTTATATTTTTCGGTAAACGAATCCAGTAACACAAACCACGCTCGAAATTTTCTGCGACCAACGCGCGTTCGGAACATTTATCCTGTTCGCATTAACATTTATCACGGTTTGCATGTGCTATTGCTCGGCGTTATGGCACCCGATAGGCGATCATACATTATATTACATATACAATAAATTATTAGCCAAGTTTATAGGTAATAATTACTATGTCATGGCCGCCAGAGGACAACACACGTTTCCCGTTAAAACCGTGACATACCATACCTATACGACCGGTCTCCCGTACTTTGTTCAACGCAAAGCAGCACGCACGTAAACCGCTACGGCGTAGGTACCTAACCTAACCTAGTGTAGAATAAATGAATACAAATAATGACTTTTAATTTAATTCAATGTTAATTCATATAGGTACTATATCGATGAGTATCAAGGACATTACAGGCGGCTGTGACCTATTTACCCGGTGAGTTCACCTATTATTATTAATCAATTTTTTTTACGCCATTGCGGAGGTATGGTGACCGTTTTACACCTATTAATAAGTAGGTACCTATATAATGTATAGACATATAGTTAAGTACCTCTATAATATACGCATGTATTGCAAACGATTAATTGATTTTTATATTCATATTTTATACGCCTAATTATACTACCTGTGTATAACTACTTATTTGCACTATAGGTACTGCAATTCTATTTGCATAAACCTGAAATAATAAATAGTATAATTAAAAACTAGTTTAGTAGGTATCAACTTAATATAGATATTAATTATATGATAATATGATGTACCTATATAGTACTATATGGTGAACATTTTTAATAAATAGTCTAATTTTTTCAGTAACAATAAGGGAAGGCAACTAATATTATACAGATATAGCTGTATAAGTACTTTGAATAAGAAAACTAGTTTTAAATATATATATACCTAAATTAAAAATATTATTTTATAAAGATATCAAATGTAGTTATTTGCATGTAGGTATCTATGTAATTGGAGCTAGTGAAGGAAATATAAAATATTTAACATACAATCGTTTAAATCCTATAGGTGAACTGAACTAACACCCGTAAAAATGTAAAAGAATGTATACTGCGTTGAAGGAGTTTTATTCTTTAATATATATTGCAGGCTTAATATACAATTTCATCTATTGTCCATATATATGGTGAAACATTAATCGTTGATTGTTTTTTAAAAATTAACCCTTATAGTTTCATATTTATTTATCTACTAACACAATTATACAACGCAATACGTATTGGATAAAGCATTATATTTTCACATATTTTGACTTTTCCTAGTTTTTTAATAATTCATCTTTACAAAGTCTATAACATGAGTGGTCAACCTAAATTATCTCGCGGGCCACTTTGGAAATACATTACAATCCTGCGGGCCATATATAAAATCATGTTAGTATTTTGCCCCAATACAAAAAAAAATTGATGTAAAACTTTTAAATAAAATTAATTATTATAATAAAATAAGTTAGGTTAC
Organism: Rhopalosiphum nymphaeae; assembly: GCA_036289425.1. Taxonomy (NCBI): domain Eukaryota; kingdom Metazoa; phylum Arthropoda; class Insecta; order Hemiptera; family Aphididae; genus Rhopalosiphum; species Rhopalosiphum nymphaeae. Next base: position 32,271,542 of record JAZAQC010000013.1, on the reverse strand, counting down.
GTTATTAATAATACGGATACCGCGTTGTGCGGGGCGTACATTCCAGAATATTCTATTGGCTCAAAAATACATTTTTTTTGTAAAGTTTTGATAAATATCGCGGGCCTTGGGTTGGCCATTCGTGGTCTATAACATCATATTATATCAATTTTTAACCAATTTGCTTCTACAAATGTTTTGACACGAGTAAAAAATATTTAAAATATATTATTCTTTTATTCAAAAATATATTCTAGGACAAAAAAATAAAAAAATATTGGTATTAAAATAATTTTTTTACCATTTTAATAAAATATTATTATGATATATAATTTAAATGTATTTGATTTAGTTAAAATGTATTTTTTTTTAGTGTTGCATCATAAAACAAGTTTTACAAGTAGACGCTATTTGTGTTGTCTTCACATATTGTAAATATACGAGTATAACATAGCAAATTTGCATTCAGTAGAACTAATTGTTCGTACTTTATGTTAGCTTTAAATTTTAATATTTAAGTGAATTGTCTTATAATCAATGTTAAAAGTCAATGTTATCTAATATCTGTGTTTGAGCGTTAGTTTTTTTAATATTTTAATTAAAAAAAATAAATGAGTGTCAATAGTACCTATTAAAAAAAAAATTACAAGTTAAAAATGTTCATATCTATCTTAAAAATTTGCCTAAAAAACTAGCTCTCCCTTTGGAGAAAATAATGCATTTAATTTAATATATTTGTTGGAACTTAGATATGGTGGGTTTTTTTCTGTAGGAGCTATTATATTTATACTTAACTGTTTATATATTTCACGAGCAGAGAATTTAGCAAGTCCTCTCAACTTCATTCTGTTATTATATTCCTGAAATAAGTGGAATATATTTTATATTCTCAAGTTATTAAAAAGATGTTTCTCCATTATTGTACTATAGTCGTCATAAAAAAATATATTAGTGAAGAGCAGAAAAATAGGAATACCGGATCATTGAACTAATAACAAAATTGATTTTATTTTTTTGTTCCATCTAGCTAATTATGAAATCATAAAAAAATAAACTCAGAGAGTATATAGACTTGTATATAATACTTTAATCAAACCAAATATGTGTAACATACCTATCACATGTTAGACTTGATGTATAATTTTGGCACGTTTTGTTATTTAAAGACATTTGGAACTTTAGTATTGTTGTATAATTATGAGGAATGATAATGTTGTTTGATATTTGGTTGTATAACCCAGACTAATTAGCAACATTTTGACGTACCTACACCGGCTACACCTACTTAAATAAATAATTAATATTTTTGTAGTTTTTCAAGTTTAGTTTTCTTTTAGGAATCATTCTTACATTGGTCGTCTACACTAGATTCTATATCCACGTGAGCATGTCTCTATACAAATTAAAAAATTGCGTTCAACATCAGGAAGAAACCTTTGGCAGACAATAGAAACACCACCGACCAACGGCATCAGATTTATCAACAAATCTATTATCTTGACTATGAATACACTTTATATATACTATTTAATAGTTAAAGTCAAGCATTCTTAGTGCCTGGCAGAAAATCTCTTCGATGCACGGACCAGGACTAAAATTATACTTCAAGCAAAACCCAAGATCCCGAACAGAAAGATCAGCACGTGGAACAATATCTCTAAAAATTCTATAAACCAAATAAAAATGATTAAATTTTAAATTGCGTATATAGAACATATGACCTTCCATTTAGTAATATTATAAGCTGTAAGTTAAATCTTAAGTGTTTCATAACTGTTGTTAACAAATTTAAGTTAGTTCACAGTCACAAAGAAAAAATAATTTTATATCATCAACAAATATAAGTGACTTAGGTAGTATGCTGCAACATAGACGAAACACTGTGTTGACGAGTAAAAAGAATAGATTTGGAGAAATATTATGAAATTATAATAATTTATAGCAAATTAGTTTGTTTAAAAACTATAAAATCAAATATATATATAGGAGTACTTACTACTCTGCGAAACTCGATGGGAATGTAGAATAGATTGTATTAATGCTATTAAAGATGAAATCTCACAAATAATAGATGCACTAATAGAATTTAATTAATTAAATACTGCTGATCATTTAGTTATTTCAGAAGCTAATTCATTAATTCAATTCATATAGAGAGATTCGATTTTTAATTTTGTTGTGTTTTTGGTAAGATATTTTATAAAAAGTTAACCTTGTTAGTAAGTCAATGCAATGTTCAAAAACAGATATTAGGACCGCGGTTTTACTTTTGGATAATTGTACTAAGTTTTTACAAGATTATAGAATAACTAGAAATACAGAAGCTATAAAGTCTGTTGAAAAATTAGCTTTACAATTAAATGTTGAACCGAAATTTTAAGTCACTCGTGTAATACGTAGAAAAAAACAATTTGAATACGTATCTAAAAACGAAGCTTCAGAACCACAAAACCCAGAATTATATTTCAAACAGCATGTATTTAATAACATACTAGATCAAGAAATATCTTCTATTTCTGAACATTTTGAAAAAATTAAAGAATTTAATGATACTTGAGGATTTTTGTACAACATAAAAGAAAATAAAAGCCACGAAGATCTATTAAAATCGTGTAAGGATTTACATTTAAAACTTAACGATCAGAATAAAGATAAGACAGAGTGCGATTTGAATGATATAGATTTGTGTAATGAAATTAAAATTATAAGATCATTTAACTCTAAAAAAGATAGCTGTCCATTGGAAATCTTAACATTTATTAATGATAACAAATTACAAGATACTTTACCAAACTTATGGGTCGCTTTAAGAATTATGATGACAATTCATGTAACTACTGCAAACTGCGAAAGAAGTTTCAGAAAATTAAAGTTAATAAGAACGTACTTGAGATCAACAATGACAAAAGAACGTTTCAACAATTTGACATTAATCAGTATCGAAAATGATATAATTTCTAAATTAAATCTAAACAAAGCAATACAAAATGTTACTGATTTAAAATCTAGAAAAAAATGTATATATAAAAAAAATTTATTATTATTAATATTTATTATATTGTATACGATTAAAAAAATAATTTTAATACATATTCATTATAAATAATAATAATAAATTGTATCCAAATAAGTTTTGCAATCTTTTACCTATCCATAAATATAAGAATTTTAAACAAAATATGTAGGTAATTATAAAAAGTATTAAATGTATTATAGAGAATTTGTTTAAGGGCGCCTTTCAAAAAATTTCTCAGGGAGTCAAAATAACTTGGGCCGGCCCTGTATATAATATACATATAAATAATATAAAATGTTCTTTATAATACTATTTAATAAATATTTGTTGTTTCTCATGAGTTATGACTTATGCGTTATGAGTGTTATTATGACTGAATGATTCTTTGTTTTTTCCTATTTATCGTTGTAAGCTATACACTAATGGTTGCTATACGTGTCTATATAATATATGATACATCTTATATGTAATATAGCCATGTAAACATTGAATATAGTCATCTACTAGAGAATTTTTTCTAGGAATTATTTTTCGAACTGTTCCGGTACTCATCCATCATCCCTACGCGAGTACTATTATAAAATAGCCAAAAAATACAAAAATATTATGACCTCATTTTTAGCAGTACCTGCATTAAGATTTATATAAAAACAACAAATTGATAAACAGCAAAAATCTATAACGATAAATATGTCTTAGGAGTAAGGACCCCCTTGATTATAAGTTTTATAATAATGGCTTATGCTAATATACATAATTTAGAAAAAAATACTTTTAAATTATTAATATTTATCTATAGCTTAATATATTTAGAACAATGCTTCGTACCTAGGATATAGTAATTAGTATACACTTACACTATAGTATTAAATACTAAGAAAAATTTGGACAATTATTGTGTACCTACTATTGTTATCATCATTATTGGCACTTATTATGGTAATTGGTAAAAAAGAACAAATTCTAAAAATTTTAAATATATTTATTGATTATAAAAATCAAAAAATTATTATTTACTGTCTATATAGTACCTACGTACACATTTATATTTATATAACCCGCATAAACCCACATCAAAATTGCCTACATTAAACTCCTTAATAACCGTCGGTATCTAATCTTTAAAAGAAAAATGTATAATATTTAATTTAATTTTAAAAATATTGAAATAAAAATGTATTTCTTTTGAAAAATATTGTTTTTTTATTGCATAAAATTATGTGAGAAAATTTAAACAAATATATCTTTTATTCTTCATCTTTATATTATATAGGTACCTATTATATTTTTATATATTAAATACAATATAACTTATTACTAAGTATAATATAGAGTAAGATACATTTTTGTTACTGGAGAAATGAAGCTATGTAGAAATCATAATTTCCTTATAGATGACCTTTTCATACTTTATCATAAAATATAAAATAACATTTTATGACTGGAAATTTACCATACAAACTTTTCATACTTTTTTTTATAATCAATTAATATATTTAAAATTTTTAAAAATTGGTCTTTTTTTACAGGATTCCTTATTATAATGCATCTCATATTAAGAATATTAGAGTTTATATCTATATAGGTATAAAAATATAACATATAAACATTTGAACTTTGTTCAAAATTTTATTCTGATTTTTAACGATCTCCAATCTTTCATATTTATAAAAAATTGATAAACTACTTTTATTATACCTATTGATTAAGATGTAATAATGTACACAATATAATACATTTTTTTCCAAGACTTATCATAATTTGTAATAGAAAATTGTATCTATTTTTTTTTTAGTGTGTACTTTTTGGAGATCGACATTGAAAATTCCCTATAATACTTCTTATATGTTATCGAAAAAACAGGAATTTTTACGCAAAACCAGTATTTACAAATTTATCTTAATTTGTTGTAATTCAAAAACGTACCTATAACTGTAGATATTTAAAATGTTGACTAAGTGTTTATATTAGCATTTTCTATACATACTTACCTGATACTTAGTATAACTTTTAAAATATTTTTTTGCTGTTTATTTATATTTTAAGTCATATTTCTATAAATATTATTAATATTAATAAAAAAATGATCGCTAGATCAAAAAGCTTAAAAATTGAGTGAATGACATTATTTTCGATTTAGAGTAGGTAATGTTTACTTAAGTTTATTTGGTTTCTTTTAGTCTATTTTTTAACCCTGCAGAAAGAATTAGTCGAGGTGGTGTTGTAGGCACTTGTTTGGATGCAATAAAAAAGTTATTATTAGACACTAGGATTAATATTGTCAGTAGAGGTATCTAAAATGATACATATTTGTATTTTTTAGAATGCCATAGGTAATATAAAAATATATATTGTTGAGTAGACTGACAAAGTAGTAAGTAGTGAAAGATTGCTATCTTTGAAAAATTTGGATATATTTTAAGTACATAAAACTGTAAGAATGCAATTATAATTTTAACAATGTAATCCTGTTATTTGTTCACTTGTATTTACTATTTTGTGCTAAATACGAGGCTCATAGTACGTAAGGCACAAAGTTTAATAATATTAAGTACAAGTAAAATATAACTTGTGCCTTTGTGGTTTAGTAGTAGATTAGGAGGAATTAAACTAATCATTGTCCACTATAAAAACTGATAATTTTCTCTTGTATTTAACACTTGTGTAATTTTAATTATAAAATTAAAGTTTTAGATATACACACAACTTTACTCAAAAGTCAAAACACTGTCATGACACCAGATACACTATAATTATATAATATAACTGAAGTATGAAGCTGTATATTTTTTATCCTTCATTATTATTAAAAATCTAACTTCTTATGATTATATTTTTTCCACCTACATGCAGAGCCGGCTCAAGGGGGGGGGGGCGAGGTGTGCCCAGGCACCAGGCCCCGCGCTTTACCTTACCAAAATTACACAACCAAAAACAAAAATAATTTTACTTTTGAGCAATAATATTTTTAAAGTTTTTAAATGTTTTAATAATCTGTGGGTGTATAAAATATAGTTAATAACGAATATTATTGTTATTATTTATTATTACTTTCTCCGACAAATCGAATATTATTAGTATATAATTTATAATTATTTCTATTTTTGGTTGTCGTCGTCTTCGGCTCGACGACGGCGAAGATAACGATTATTATTACCGTAGTCGTGTTGTTATTTGTTTTTTTTTTATTTTCTTCATATTTTTTATACATTGTATTTTACATAGCATACTGACGATACTAATTTAGTCACTTGATACTATTATTGTTATTTTATTTTAACACGAGCACTCGTGACAATAAGACGTATAGTTTCCATATGTAAAGGATTATCGGATTATTACGTAGGTAAGTACCTATTTTGTATTATTAGACTTTTAATTTAATAATTTAAATTATATTATTATGTAAATTATTAATTATTTTTATAAATATATTTTATTAGATAATTTGACATACGCATTTGTGTGTATTATTATTCTGAATTAATATTCATATTTATCATTATTGCTATGAAAAAATGGTTTTGTCAAGTTTAGTAAACTTGGTGTAAATCATTTGTAATAAATAATATAATTATTTAATGGAAATGTGTACAATTACGTTACTTACATAGACTCCCATTCTATTTATTACATTCAGTCTTCTTAGTGCAGTTTTTATTTAAATTCTACAAAAACATACCTACTTATTATATTTAATATACCTACATGGTACTCATTGAGAATAAATCTATATTTGTAGTAGGTAGGTATAATAACTAGAGTTCAGGACTGATGCATAAAAAATGATCAAAATATATGCAATAAACAATTAAATATATTAGGAGCGTGCTAAATTTATGGTTTCTGAACAATATTTAAAAAAAACTACAGTTTTATATTTCCATATACAATTTGGCACTAATTATAAGTAAATATAGTCTTATATATAATTTTTATTTTATAACATTTTAGGGCTGTGTAACGTGTAGGATAAAAAGTCTTTTAAACATCACAAATAATAAAAATACAAATCATGACAAGTAGAGATAGTGATAGATTTAGAAAATACGAGTCAGGAAGTAATAAAAAAGCACATCAACAGCAGAGAGACGATTTTATAAAAAAACAAACGGGATCTTTCGATAAATATCTTAAGGTAAAGCCTACTACATCTCAAGAAAATGTTGAATCTGTTTTAACTAAAATCGATAGTGAATACGTCAATATAATTTCTGATAGTTCAATAAGTATTTATGAACAAAAATCCCCTCTTATATCTGAAACTGATCACATCCTTCAGAATAACGTGACTAAATCTTTAGAAAATGAGGATTCAGTAGAAAATGAATTATCTACAATTTCTTATAACAAACCATCAGCAGCTGTTCAACATTTAAGTAATTCTACTTTTGAATCTCCAGTAGTTATAATTGATTTAACAGACCCAGGAAATTGGCCAATCCATCTTACTCATGCTGTACGTATCGATATAGTAAAAAACGGCCCCTGCAAAGTGGAAATTATCCAATAGACTGCGAGCAGAGAAAGTTTTCCTATTATTACTATACTCTCAGATTAACAAATGGTGAAGTTGTAAATAGATATTGGCTAATTTATTCTAAAAAAGAAAAACTGTGTTTATTGCTTTTATTGTAAACTGTTTCCATTACATACAAATGGACTTAGTACAACGGGTATAAACGATTGGAGACATTTATCAAAAATTTTGAATAAACATGAAAATTCTTCAAATCACTTACAGTCACTAAAAGCTTGGTATGAACTTAAAACAAGAGTCAATAAATGTCATACAATTGATAATGATCATATTAAAATAATCGAAAAAGAAAAATCTCATTGGCGCAATGTTTTACTAAGAGTTCTTGCCGCAATACAGTATTTAGCTAAAAATAATGATGCTTTCCGAGGATGTTCAGATATCTTATATGAGAAAAAAAATGGTAAATTTTTAGGCATTATAGAAATGTTAGCGAAATTTGATCCGGTTATCTCAGAACATGTACGTCGTATTAAAGACAACGAAACGCATGTTCATTACCTTGGACATAATATTCAAAACTCGTTGATTTCCATGATGGCACAGGAGGTAAAAATTAAAATAATAAAGTTGATAACAAATGCTACATATTTTTCTGTTATTATGGACACTACACCAGATATTAACCACTGTGAACAACTTTCTATTATAATAAGAATTGTACAGATCGATTTTGAAAATGAATCTAGCTGTTCTGAAATAAAAGAATATTTCATAGACTTCGTAAATGTTAGCTCAACTACTGGAATGGATTTATCAAATATGTTGATTGAAAAATTGAAAGAGTATGGTCTCAACATACATAACATTCGAGGACAGGCTTACGATAATGGGGCAAATATGGCAGGTTTATATAACGGTGTAATGGCTCATATTTTAAAACAAAATCCACGTGCATTTTTTGTCCCATGTGCAGCATATAGCCTTAACCTTTGTCTCAAGGATGCTGGAGGAAGTTCTTCTATGGCTCAATTATTTTTTGGAATGATTGAAAGGATTTATGTTTTATTTTCAGCATCAATAAACAGATGGGAGATTTTAAAAAAAACATTGTAATAAGCTTTCTATAAAAAAATGGACAGAAACCCGATGGAACAGTCACGTAAATGCTGTGAAAGCTATTCGATTCCAATTAAACGAAGTTATAGAAGCTTTGGAGGAGATTTCGGATACAACAAATGATTTAAAAATAAAAAGTGAATCACATTCTTTAGCCAAAGAAATATGTACTTATGAATTTATTTTAAGTTTAATAATATGGTATGATATTTTATCTGAAATAAATATTGTTAGTATCAGTCTATAGTCAGTAACAATTGACTTAGATGTTTCAATGAACTTACTAAATAGTTTAATTATTTTTTTGGAAAACTATAGAGAAAATGGATTTGGATTAGCTAAAGTTAAAGCAGAAGAAATTGTATCACCAATGGGAATTGAAATAAAGTTTAAAAAAAATAGAATAAGAAAAAAAAAGGCCAAAATGTTTGATTATGAAAGTATGGATGATTCTTTGACTAACGAGGAAGAAAATTTTAGAGTGAAGTACTTTTAAGTGTTAATTGACCAAACTCTGGCATCAGTAAAAAAAAGATTTGAACAAATAACTCAATACAATGAACAATTTGGATTTTTATATAGAATTGGCAAGTTGAAAAGTATGGGAGAAGAAGAGTTATTTAAACATTGTCAAGATTTACAAATAACACTCACAGATGGCGAATCCTCAGATATTGATGCAACTGATTTATGTAGTGAGCTGATCATTTTTCGCACTATGGTCAATGAAAATACTACTGCCATTCAAGCTCTAAGGATTCTTAAAACATCTTGTGGTTCATTTCCTAATATAAATATTGCACTTAGAATCCTATTGACTATCCCTTTAGCATCTGCAGGTCCAGAAAGGGCTTTTTCGAAATTGAAAATTATTAAAAACTATCTTCGTAGTACCATTTCTCAAGACAGACTTTCTAGGTTAGCAACACTCTCAATCGAAAATGAATTAGCAGAAATATTAGATTACGACCAACTTATCGACCAGTTTGCACTTCAAAAATCTAGGAAAAAACTATTCATTTAGTTATTGTATTATTACATTATATTTGTTTTAAAATGAACCAGTGATATTGTTAAAAATTATGTTAATTAATTAATAATTATTAAATAAAAAAATTATTAATTCATGTTCTTACATTGTTTAATATTTTTGTATGTATTAAAAGAGGATTTTATTAATATTTATTTAACATATAATTGAATTTATTATAGTAATTAAAATATTTGGGAAAAACATTTAATGGAAGGTATACCTACATGAATTTCAACTTATGTCTATCTAGAAGTATTAGACGTACGTACGTAACGCACTACTTATAAACATCGAAGTACGTTTGGTTTGAAAACTAATAACTTGTAAATAATAATGTTAATAGGTAATCCAGTAAGCGTAACAAATTTATGCAATCAGGGAGATTTATTTATTTTAACAATTTTATTTAAATTATTTTATGTATTTCGTACAAATGTCTAGGAAAATTACCATTTCATTTTCATATAAAAAAATTATTTTGCACCAGGCCCCGTGAATCCTTGAGCCGGCACTGCCTACATGTGTCACAATCAAAGAATAAACTAAAAATATCCTCTATTTATTAAATAAATATAAAAACAAACATGAACCAAATTTATTTTCACAACACAAAATAAAAAAATAAAAAATGAATAATTAAATCCATATTACTTAAGAAGATATCAAAATAACAGATTAAAATGGAATCTTCTAATGTAAAATGTACCATGCTTTATGTTAGTAAGATGGAATTAACACATACTGGTATACAATGTCCTCTTAACAATTAATTATACATTTTTGACATACAAGATGATGTTGTATATATTTAAATATTCAATAAATAATATTTACTCTAATTAAGTATAAGGGAATTAATTTAAATTAAATTTTTAACACATTAAAAATAATGTACAAATGTAAATTTACCCATTTTTTACTGTTAAAATCCAATTAACATAGTATTAAGATTTATTATTCCATAATATTATAAAGATTTTCTTGAAAAAAAATTTAATACATAAAAGTTACTTATATTTGTATAACAATTAACAAGGTCTGAGTGACCGAGTTAGTATATATAGTTGATAAATTATACTTATATTAGTTATAACACTTTGAATGCTTGATTTTGAATATAAAAAATAAACATTCAAATCATTCATATTGATTTATATTAAATCATATTGATATAATTTGATGTAAATACCTGATATAACATACGTCATATTATATATAAATGCTGATGAATGTTGTTTTATACCATTTTACTTTTATTTATTTAAATATCTTATTGATTATAGGCTAATATATTACAATATTTTAAATCAACTTTTAATTTTTTTTCTATATTTTTATTGATTTTGTTAAAAAATTTAAAAGATTGAACAATTTTAGGGACTGCCTCTTTTCTTAGAACTGGAGTAGTCCTTTCTAATTTTTCTATAACTCCTTTAGCTATATATCATGTTTTAGCCATTGAAGTGTAATGCACAGACACAATCTTTTGCAGTTAACATTTTGACATAACATGGAATATTTTTATTCAAAACCTTCAGATTTATTATTTTAACATTGTAACAAAAATTACACTTATATTCTATAGTAGACATTTTCATGTTACTGAATTAAAATAATTAAATGATCTACACTTAAATTAAACAATTTTTTTTAAATAAATGTATTTATCAGAAAATAAATTTATTCCACAGCTGAAAATCGCAATTCATTTTTTAACATTATGTTTTGTTATAGGTATATTAATATTACATATTTAGAATGTTTAGATTATAATATTATATTGATTTAATAGCTAATTTATTAGTTAGCTTGACATTATACAAAATAATTTTCTGTAATAAAATAAATAAATGCTTAATTTTGATTAGGTATAGCTGTACAGGTACATGTAGGTCATAAATAATAAATTATTATTAATATATATTATCTATATAAGGTATACACATCATAATAATTTATTTTTTTGATTCCTTTAGTTTATGATTCTATCAATGATGCCAAACAAATTAATAGATATACAAAATCAAACAAATCACATTTTTTTTCTTCAGAGTCAAAATGTATTTATTATTTATTAAGAATAAAAATATATTCAGACCTTTGGTATACGGTATACCGAAACAAAGTTGGATGATCCTATTTTTTAGTTTTAATTTTTATGATTACTGACATACCTAGTTTTAGATCCTGACACAAAACCTTTTTGGAATTTTGTTATTTATTAATAAAAAAACAACAGTAAAATATTTTAAAAACTAATAAGTAACAAGGTTTTTCAAAACACTTTATAGTTGATGGTATCACAATTCACAGATTATAAAATAATCTGGTGGTATCTTCTCAAGATAGAGCTATGCTGCAGCGACGATACCGGTTAGTATTTATAGTAATTATTTAATAATTAGTATGTCACGGACACTGACTTCTGTAGTTATATAATACTTTAGTAGTATAGAAGTTTGAGGTCACGAACAACGTACACAAAACAGGACTAAACACTACAATACCAATAGTCATACATGGTACATACTACATAGTACATCCGTGATTCGTCTAGACTTCTAAATTCCAGAATCAGTCCAGATATTATCTTAGGGGAAGAACTGCTTATTCCACAACCATAGTAGAATGATATTCACTACAACCATGGTTACAAAGAAATTTGACGTTTCGGTACGCGGGCACACTGTCGTCTTCCGAAGACGCATTCGACCTTCACGACTTTATGTCTCGACAAAGGTCGATTAAGGTCGAATACTCGAATCTGGCAATTCTACATCAAGGGGTGGCGACGACGCTGCAACGGTACAGCAGCTGATGTGGTTACCCGGTCGCCGTATCACTAGTTCACGTCGTCGTCCTAAACTTCATTCCCATTGGCCATTCCCGTTTACCGGTGACCGTCGATCGATATCCGTCGTCGTTCCTCATCCGCCATCGCCACTCGCCAGATTATTCATTTCCTTCCGACGAAGCTCCATCGGCACATCGCTGTTCATCGTATGTAAGTATACAGACAATTTAATAAGCAACCAATAATGTTTATTAAGACTTTTCATATTTTGTTATCCCCTATTCACGTCTGAACTGTTTGATAAATTTATTGTTATTAACAGTATCCGTCTATTGAGATTTTATTTGTTCTGCCGACATATTTTGCCATGTAGACCATATATGTATATTATATGTTTATCTATGATTTAGAGTTGCTAATAAACAATGAACAGATGGTAAAATGTATTAAAAATATTTAAAGATGTATGTTTCTACTATTTGATTAATATTGTTAAAGTACATCATCAGTGATGTCAGTTAGCCATAACTTGAACTCGTGTCACAAAACTTATTTCAATGATATTGAATATTAATCTGCATAGTGCTGTACTTGTGTTTGTTTACATGAGGCCAATTGATGTGGTATCTAGAACTTTCGTTGTCTATGTCTATACTTAAATCTAAAACCTACAGTCTCTGGCTATTATCTAGTATAATACCATTCTTATGACACTAAACGATTAAAAATATCACTTATTTTAAAAACATTTTTTTTTATATCATGTGCATGGATATAATGTATAAGTAATTAACTGATCACAATAGAGATTATCTTGGTATGTCCTTATAGGGTGTATTATTAGTGTTGATTACATTTTTTTGTCATTAAAGTAATGATTTAAACTATGTTGAAGTATCTATTGTTTGTATAAGATAAATACTTTTATGAGATAGATATGTATATTTCAATGGCATAGGCACTGTTATATCTAGTCTATATTATATTATATATATATAATAGAGCTTAGGTATGTCAGGAATCTATTGTTTATTGTATTGAAATTTAAATATAATTCTTTGTTTTTTTAAGCTATTTTTAGTCAAAGTTTAAGCCTTATTTATTTACTATGTTTTATTTATATATTATATTGCAATTTTTAAGTTTATATTATTAAACTAATTGATCTAATTATACTAAGTAGTATATATATTTCTAGGTAGTAAAAAGGGCAATTCAAGGTTAATAGACATAACCTTGAATCATTTGTGTAGTTTATATTTTTGATTTTCATTAACTTCCAAATATATGTTTATATAGTTGTGTTAACATTTTTTTAGTTGTAATTTTACATGGTGATTACTAATTAGTAATAAAAAAACAAAATAAACCTACATAATATAGGGCATTATTTAAATGAATAATATATTAATTTGCATTAATCATTTAGATTATTTTTAAACAAGTTTGTATCTAAATTTTAATTGAATATTTGAGTATATACTTTTTCAATATACTAGTGACTGCTAAGAGATCTATACCAACCTGCACTCTGCACATGAACAACACAATTTTTTTTAATCGCAACCCATATTTTAAATATAATTTTCAGATGGATCAATTTTTTTTAAATAATTTTAATCTATAAACTTGTATTCTAAACTATAGATATTAAAGACACACTTTCCTCTATTTGGTTAATATAGCAATGGCCTATCTATTCTTCAATATCTATGTTCTAAATTCAAAATTGGCATAATTTGAGTTAGTTTTATTATTATTATTATATAATTAAAATAAAAAAAATTATTACATTTTTTTAAATTTAATGTATTTTTTTTTTTAATTAAACACCATATGATACTAATTTTTTTTTTTTTTTTGTCAATAATATACATTGTTATATAGAGGATTTATTTAAAGATGGGATACAACATAAGATACTGTTTATTTATAAATATTAATAGTACATTTTCTTTAGTTATTAATGAAAATGGATAAGCTATATTTAATTAATTTTATATGGTGTTAATTATTAATAATGAGCTTAGCACAATCTTCATAAATATTTTTTTGCATTGCAAAACCTTATAATACTTATAATATTATTATTATTTATTAGTAATTACTAATGAATTACGATATTATATCAGTAGTATTAAAGTCAAATTATTAGATGTTAATATGAATATCACATATCAAATGTTCAGATTATCTATTATCATAATTAATTAAAATCTATTTATTTGAACTTAAATCATTTCAGGTTAATGTTACCTTTAGATTATTGCCTTATCTCTCATAATTTCCTTTAAAAGTACTTGGCCATTTATAACTTCAAATGTATTTAAGCGTGTATTTTATTAAAATACTTTTTACCTAAATATTGAATATTAAATTTTTCTCAATTATGCATATGCTTACAATATAAAATATACCTAATATACCTACTTTTTACTTATGTATATTATTAGAACTAAATTGCATTTTTAATCCTTTTAAATATAAATTATTTTGTTAATTATAGGTATTATTATACTTATAGGTCTTCAAAATTCAAAATATTTTTATGATGGTACCTTTTTGTAAATATCTATTGAACCTCAAACAGCATCTTGATTTAAAATTAATGATTTCTAGGTTTGTATGTTTCCTTTTCCTAAATGGTAATCCTTTATTTATTTTCTTTGGTTACCTACTTAAGTTTATCATAGTTATCTACTTAATAAAGTTAATCTTTAGAGCTGTATTGTGTATTATTATTTAATTAAATATAAGTATCTATTTCAATGCTTATTGCTTAATGTTTTTATAACTTTAAATTTAAAGATAACTAAATTGAAACTAAAATTATATTATTCACTTTTTGTATCAACGATTAATATTATATTTATATCAGTGTAGAGCAATTTGACCGTAACCTCATTCTGACATTGCCATATAAATATATATATTTGATTATCAGCCAAAATTATCAACAATTTTTTATCAGTTATTAACCATTCATTTAATTATTTTATTTAGACACTTGCAGACTTCAAACATCAACTGTTTTCCTTGTAACAAAATCATGCCTATTACAAAGATTGTAGCTCGTTCCATTTTTGACTCTAGGGGTAACCCTACAGTTGAAGTAAGTATTTTTTTTATAATTTTATTATCAAATTGAATATATTTTATGATTTATTTAATAAATAGGTTGATTTAACCATTGACAATGGTCCAGTTTTCCGTGCAGCTGTACCATCTGGTGCCAGCACTGGTATCTATGAAGCATTAGAACTTCGTGATAATGATAAGGCTAATTATTTGGGAAAAGGAGTAAATACTGCTGTAAACAACATAAACAACATCATTGCACCTGCTCTTATTAAAGCGGTAATTACAAATTATTTAATATAAAAGTATATAAATATTTTTTTAAATTGTATCATGTCTAGAAAAGAACAATATAAATATTTTATGAAAATTGCACATCTCTTTCTTTAGATATTAGTTTTTAATTTCTACAAATTGATTTCGTTAAAAACTGGTTTTGTGTAATATTTCTGTTTTTTTGTTATCTTGTTTTTCTCATTTATTTTGAAACTTAATTTTAATCTCTCCATGTATAATTTTTCTGTATTATAATCTAGACCTAATTTGAAAGCTCACAAAATTAAAGATAAGAAAATTGTTTTTCCGTTAAAAAGGCTTTTTGAAAAAAAAACTCCTCTCAGAATTTAAAATATAATAAACTTACATTTTGTTATTAAGATTTAAAACATAATAATATATTTTATTATCATTTATGTTTTCTATAGGGACTCATTGTCACTGAACAAAGAGCAATTGATGATATTATGTTAAAATTGGATGGAACTCCAAATAAATCTAAACTTGGTGCCAATGCTATTTTGGGAGTTTCATTAGCTGTAGCTAAAGCTGGCGCATTCAAGAAAGGCGTTCCTCTTTATAAGTAATTATTATATAACATTTTATTAAAAATTAGTCATAATTAATTAACTACTATGACATTTTTAGACACATTGCTGATTTAGCTGGAAACAAAGAAATTGTTTTGCCTGTTCCAGCTTTCAATGTTATCAACGGTGGTTCACATGCTGGAAATAAGTTGGCCATGCAAGAATTCATGATTTTGCCTACTGGTAATAAATTAAAATATTAAGTACTAATAAAAATACTGATCATCTAAGTTTAATGTTTCAGTTAACTAAACTTGTTAATAAATTCAAATATTTTTATTTTTAAAATTGAACCACATGTTCTTAATATTTGTCAGGCATTTTTGTTCATACGCTGGTTTTAATATTTTGGTCTACTACTGAAATTACATATCATTGGCCATCGCTCAAGAAGAAAAACCACCTATCTGTATATTAATACTTGATACAATTTAATTTATATGGAGATATGTTATGTTATCATTTTTTTCAATTAACATGTTAATTTTATTTTAAATTTGAGAAAACTAGTCGATTCTGCACGAAATGTCTAGTAAAATATTTTAAGTGGTACTCACGTTGGGCGAGATACTTTGGTAGGCTTTGACTAACTCACCAATTAAAAAGCTGATTCTTATAATGCTGTGGTTTATTTTTTAAAAACAATTTCAATAACTGCTGGAAATTATTTAAATTTTAGTTTCTGTATTTTACTTTATTAAACAATTTTTTATAAATAGGTGCTAGTTCATTTACCGAGGCTATGAAAATTGGATCTGAAGTATACCACAACCTTAAAAATGTTATTAAGGCTAAATTTGGATTGGATGCTACTGCTGTTGGTGATGAAGGTGGCTTTGCTCCCAACATACTTGAAAACAAAGAAGGTTTGCGTTTAATTGAAACTGCTATTGAAAAGGCTGGATACAAAGGAAAAGTTGAAATCGGAATGGATGTTGCTGCTTCCGAATTCTATGTGTAAGACATTTCATTTTATTAAATTTTTTTTCATTACATTTTAAGTTGTATATATTATGATGTTTATAACTTGAATTATTGTAATAATTGCAGTGACGGAAAGTATGACTTGGATTTTAAAAATAAGTCTGACACCAAAGACAAAAGCCAAATTATATCTACTGAAGCTTTGACAGAATTGTACAAAGAATTCATTAAGGAGTTTCCAATGGTTTCTATTGAAGATCCATTTGATCAAGATCACTGGGAAGCATGGACCACACTCACGGCATCAACTGATATCCAGGTATATTTGTCATTAAATAAGTTAACTTGAATAATATCAGATCTCAATTATAAGAAATGCTAAGCAGGACATTTCACTGAAATATATTGTCACCATCTTAGAAGTGTATATCATAGTAAAAATGTGTTAAGCAGTCTTCGTTTAGCTTCATTTGTTTTTGTATTATAGTTAATTGACCTATTATTAAATTTCTAGTTAACAACATTTTCCTGAAGTTGATTTAAAGTTTGTTTTATATTATTTTTGTATTTGAAACATACTATAAACATTTTTAAATTTCAATGTGTTACACACTTATAACTTATTTAAAAATTTGAATATCAAAAAGAAACTTCTATCAACCTCCAGAAATTATTGTTTTTTTTAAGTTTAATAATAACCAATAACTATATATTTTGTTTAATGTATATAAAAAATGATTAAATTTTATAATATTGAATTATTTTACAATATTAAATATATTTTAATTTTTGGGTGTTATAGATTGTTGGTGATGATTTAACTGTGACCAATCCAACACGTATTGCTGAAGCTGTAGAAAAGAAAGCTTGCAATTGTTTATTGCTTAAAGTTAACCAGATTGGTACAGTTACGGAATCTATTGATGCACATTTGTTAGCTAAGAAGAATGGATGGGGCACCATGGTATCTCATCGTTCAGGTGAAACTGAAGATACATTCATTGCTGACTTAGTTGTTGGATTAAGTACTGGACAAGTAAGTTTTTAAATAATCAAAAAAGTTATAATACTGTTAGAACCTGACTTAATGATATCTTATTACATTTGTATTTCTCACAACTAAGTTAATAAATTAATAATAATTGCAGATTAAGACTGGAGCTCCTTGCCGTTCTGAACGTCTTGCTAAATACAATCAAATACTTCGTATTGAAGAAGAATTGGGCAGCAATGCCAAATACGCAGGAAAGAATTTCCGCAACCCACAAGCTGGCAATTAACTATTTCTTACAATAAAAAGCTAAGCATCTTTTAAACAACTAAGCTAGGAGGAATCAAATACTAATTAATACCTCATTATTTATATTCAAAGAAAAAAAAACAATAGCTGTTATATTATTTGTAATAATCGGTATATACTTAAACATAGAGAATATACGTACAAGAATGATGTTAAAAACATTCTAAATTATTGTTCAATTATTTATGTTTTTGTAGCAATTTGTTTTGTATTAATGTATAGTTGTGTAAAAGCTGTTGAAGCTGCAAACATTTTTTTAAAAATTTAAATATATATTCTACTTGATCAGTCCTACTTGTGTTTAAAATATTATCTGTATTTAGAACCTAAAATGTTCTTTTTATTTGATTTTAAGTTTATCAAGTTAATTTTATAGTAGTTAATTTGTGAGTGGTTAAAGTAGATTGAATGTAAATTATGTAATAATAATTAAGCTTTATTTTTAACTTGGGTATAATATTAATTTATAAATATCTTGTTTTTATTAGGCACTTGACTGAGTTGATACATTTTTATGAATTATTCAGTATTTATCAGTTATCACATAAATCATTTTGTATAGGAAATATATTTAAAAATATTTTTATTTTATTATATCCATAGAGTAATCATGGAAAATAGATTAGACCTACGGTACATGAATGGCATATTAAATGCCGCATACCTATGTAATTATGGAGTGAACAGTTACGACAGCCTAAACAATTTAAAAAAAGTGCTTGACAATTTGCATACATAATTCAGTTACACAGAGAACTCAAATATTAAAAATGATAACTAATAGAGTATAAATACGTAATTAATTTAAAACTTTTAATAAAACTTAGAATCTTCTCTAACCCCTAAATTTTCTAGAAAAATTACCACTTTATTTAAAATATGAATTATTATTCAAGATTTAGTATTATTTAAAAATAAGTATATTATATTTTTTAGTTGTCAGTGTTGTAAGTACTAAAGTAATAATCGCAATGTGGTTTTAATTATTAAATAATATTCTTTAAAAACGCTTGCCAAGTTAGAGATCGGTATGTACATTTTCTTGATTTTTAATTTTTAGAAATTTATTAATTGTATGTAAAATGTATTTTGTTTTCATTTTAATTTAGTGAGATAGATCTCTAAAACCAGAGAGCGGATTTTATTGTTTGGGGGATCTTGTTAGATTCACATTGGCTAGGAGAAGTGCAGTGAAGATTTTCAGAACTTTATCTTTTATAGTTAATTCACTACAGAGCTTCAAAAGAAAATTAAAACACATTTTATTGGGCGTTTTTTGTTTTTCAGCTTTATAGCTTTGTAGTGAATTAACAATTGAAGATAAAGTTTTGAAAATCTTCACTGCACTTTTCCTAGCCAATGTGAATCTAACAAGACCTTAAATAACAAAATTCGTTTTTCAGTTTCTGTAATCTACCACGCTAAATGAAAATCTAGCAAAAAATAACTATTTTTTAACTGTGAAAAATTAAATAATCTTTTTAAAAATTTTTAATCTCACATTTTGTATCTACTTGATAGTCCCTTTTTATAATGAACTATCAACTAACTTTTTAACTATAATGGTTTTGGAGAAAAGTTAAAAAATAAAAATGTTGGGCCTGTTCACATCGACATTTTTGTGGATTCAAATCGTTATACCGCTTGGGTGTGATATCAGATCTCTCTCATTAATATTTTATGTTAAAGCTAGCTTAATTATCCACCTACTCATTACAACTGGGTTACATTTTTATCATTTTCCTATTTAACAAAAATTCTTGAAATTTTAAAAATTCAGATTTTTATTTCAATATTTGATTAAAAATCAAGAAAGTAAAATATTATGTAATCTAGTTGTCTTAGGCCCTTTGGGACACAACTAGTAAGTAGTTGTACTAATAACAAATCAGTGATACATTTTGTAAGGTAAAATTGTACTTGTAAAAAAATTTAGGCGTTAATCTTACCAACTCTTTTTTAGCACTCAAATTGTTAGGTCATCTTTTAAATTAATTATCATTTACTACAATTGATTAATGTTTGAAAACAAAAAATGTAAATTATCAGATATCACAAAACAGTTAAGTTCATATAATATTATATATAAAAATTGGTTTATGTTACTAAACAATTACCTATATCAAGTATTACTATTAATTGTTATTTGTGATTATATTTCTAATATTCGGAAACAGTTTTCAATCTATCTTAGGTAGGTACAGTGGCGTATGTAATGGTGGTCCTGGGGGTTAAAAAAAACGAATGACAAAATATTTTAAAACTGCTTTGAAAATTAATTAATATATATTTCATCTAATACCAGATATAATAGGTATTAGTCATTAGAAAAATATTATTTCAATTTCCAGTAAACGGTGATTTACATAATTCTTAAAATTGTATTATCATTTGGTGATGTCGGACGACCCGGATTATTGATTATGGCCTTATTATCTTTCTTTGAATACAAAAATTATTATTGTCTACTATAGCAAAAGCTAATGATATAAAGTGTATTATGTACAGTATACTCGAAGTATAACGATTTTATTTTCTACTGTGAACTGCTGCTGACTGTTGATGTAAATACATTAAATTTACGCGAGTACAACATTATGGTAATATATTTTTCTAACTTTTAAGCCTTTAAGGAGTAAGGATTCGTACAAAACTACTAACTATAATATGTAAAAACAATAGTTAAATTAATTAATTTAAAATAAAACTAAAGAGTATTTAATAACGTTATTGATCTTTAAAAACAGTGAAAATGGCACAAAAGAAACAAACTTCTATTTCATCTTTTATAAAAATATCTAACTATAGTAGTCAACCCGATTCCAAGCAGGATATTTTCTCATGTATTGCGTCTGAATCAGAAGATACGTTACGTTCATTATCACCCCCCTCCAAAAATCGAGCACATTTTTCTACAATTTCCTCAACAAAAAATACAGATGATTCTACCACTAAATTTCTCGTTTCAAAAACTATAGCTGATTCTACTAGTGTTACGAATGTATATGATATAGAACTTTATTAATTTAAGTAGCAATCCTAAGATTTTTTTACAAAAAAATCGCTTATATAAGGTACTAAGATGTTTTATAATCAGGTATGAATTCGTGATGAAACTATGTTAATATTTGTGGAGATAAAGTATTGCCAGGAGTCAGGTCAGGACACCCCCCAAAAAATACCCAAAATATGCAACTGGGTAGATATACTAAAAGATAAGTGCTTACATATTACAGGTTTATTGGTTTTTTTGTCAAATTAGGGGTATTTTACGATTTTTTGCAATTTACCGCAATTTTCTTTTTATAAATTCTTCATTTACTATCTAGTAAGTAGGTACTATAACTAATTATTTAAAACAATTATACAACACATTTTTTTAGTAATTTATATGCGCTTCTGATTAATTATCACCATTTTGCTCATGTATAATATCTAACTGAAATAAATGTGATCACGATACATCATACACAAAATAACTCAACCATCCTACTTATCTTTTTTCAAATCATAGTAGTAGATCACTAATACACCGTAAATCGTGTTGAAAATGTTATCGAGATCATATTATATTGCTACATTATTATTTTAATTGAGGTACATGGATTAATGAGTGTTACTAAAAAATGAGTAAAATTGATTGCAGTATTACTAAAAAATACAAAAAATTGTGCTTAAAATATTGAAAATTGTACTAAAAAATAATAGCGTTTTGTTACTGTTATAATCTAAAAATTTACCAAATATATATGTTACAACTTTGTTATATATTATAATATAATCATGTCATCACCATATATTATATATCATTACATTACATTATATTATTTATTTAAAATTTTCAAAATCGAAGCCTCTTTCACCACCATCCCGTCCGAGCTAATACGGATAGTAAATTAAGACGATGATGCTTTAAGAAAAAAACAATAATTATTGGACGTGTTCTTTCTAAGAATAATATTTGAGTTAACTCTAGTGAGTCGGACATGAAGGTTTTATATTTTAAATATTTCAATTTTCTACTTACTTTATGATTAATAATAGTAACAATACATTTTCATTTATTTAATTAGTTAATGATCATTCATTCAAGAAGAGTTTGGAGAGTATATAAAATGATACAAAATGTTACAAAATAAACAAAGAAAAGATCAATTTTATTACTATAGATTATTAAAAATTAATTTTAACATTGCAGTTATATAGGTATTCAAAACCTAGACACATATAGCAAAATTTAAGTTCGTTATTAAAATTAACTTCAAAAGAAAGGCTGTTGTATTCCCTTTACATACGACTTAGAAGCTTATTAAAGCTACACGATGAGTAAGAACGGAGAAGTACATAAAAAAGTAGTCGTAAAATGAGTGTTAAAAGCGGGAACATGCCAGTTTATTTTTCAAGTATTTTAGGACTACTCATTTTATTATTTAATAGTTTATGAATAAATGATACATCATTGAATTTATAAAATGTGAGAGAGTGCAAATCGAGTTCGAATCATAAGTTATCAACCGAAACATTTAATCCAATAAACTTAAATGATAAGTGTCTAACTGTCTTAAAAAATAATACAATTGAACATTATTCAAACGTTGATTTAGATCAGTGTTTCTTAACTTATGTACCGGGGAATCCTAGGGTTCCCCAAAGATCACTTAAGAGTTAAGGGTTTATTGCTATGTTTTGTGTACCCTTCTTTTTTTAAAGATAATTTACATAGAGTTTCCGTATACAAAAAATATTATTGTTTGGTGTTCCGTGACATCAAAAAGGTTAAGAAACACTGATTTAGATCGACTTGGTTAGGACTCCATCTTCAATTCTCGAATAAACTAGTGAGCAATACAGTGTTTTTGAGTTTTTCAACATTTCAAATATATATTCGGATACTTAGGTATGATGTACATGTACATTATATAAGTATATAACATAACATAATATAAACATTATATAATATTACATGTTTATATGTTATGCATTTTCCCGTTTTTACAGTCATCTGTCGTCTATTATAATTATTTTACTCGTACATTATTTCTACCTATTGTATTTTCAAATTGTAATATTGACACAACTGTCAAATAACAACACCTAACTACCTGAATAATTATAATATCTAATATCTACATCACGTATTATATTATATAATATATAATAGTAACAATACAAACGAATTATTAATAAATATAACTACGTTGGCTGCATATTAGTTATTATAAGTACTCAGACAGCATAGTACACATTGCACCTGTTTTGATTTTATTAAACAGCTACCTACATATTTAATAGTTTATAGGATGGGTATACGGGTATAACTACTATTTATTTTATCTTGGCACGATATGAAATATAATATTATCTGTAAATATTTTTGAAAACTAGGGCCAATACTTGTACATAATCCTGTCCATACTCCGTTGCATACTATGATACGAGCATTGAATCGCTAATAAAAGGAATTTATTAGAAACGAATTCTTAAAAAAAAAATAAAAATAAAACCATTACACATCAATAAATATTATTATATAGATACGCATAAACGAACGCATGGAATAATTGATATATGTAGATAAATAGATACCTACGCGCGTAGAGAATTTAAATAATATGCAATATTTATAGTAAATAATAATATGTTATTGTTTACTTACAATGATTTGCAGAAGAAAAAATACGTGTTTATTAGTTACAGTCTATACCTCTACAAAATATGATATGTTTTTTAATTTTGGTACGAATATGTACCTATATTAGTAATTATACGTTTTATAAAATATGTTGTAAAACGTTGAATTATATACGGATACCGTATATAATTGTACATGATATGTAATAACCAATGTCTAATAATAATATTAGAATAATAATCGCAAATTAGATATTTTGATTTATGATTATTACATCTATATATTTTCCGGTTTGAGATTATTATGAACTCTTTGAGGCTTATCCCGCTAAACTTAATAGGTACCCAATTATTATTGTGGAGTGACGCGGTGGCCCGCACTGCTAATACTACCGGTGTACCCCTGATAGGCCTCAAATTTACATATTGAGGCCTCGGACTTCATCACACGCATTTAAGAATACATATAAAAAACATACTTATATGATACATTGAATCGAAGAGGTTTACAGTAGCATATCGGATGATATTGACAATACATAATATTACAAAAATATCGAAATATTTGTCGGAAAAAAAAAAACATTATTAAGTAGGTATTATCATAAGTATATTCGCACGATTTACGCAGGTAACACTTTATAATAAATACGGTATTCTAGTATTACGGACTCAAGTATCGATAGCGTACGACGCATTGATGTGCAATGAGGTTTGAATAATAAATCTGTACACGGTGTGTAATAATAATAATATATAAAACGATATTTTTATTTACTTAGAGGTGTATCAATTCACTACGGTTGTTGTTTGTCTCTCTAAAATAAATATATCTCTAATATCTAACGTTCATTTTACCACGGGCGCCGAAAACATTTATTAATAATTAACGTTAGATTATTATTTATTATTTATACTGCAGTGATAGAATATAAATATTTTCTCTGATTTGCACGGAATCGCGCTTCAGGCATATTAATACGACGGAATTATATAAAATCACCAGACTGATCCGATTGAAAGTTGCTAGTTTTTGCAACGATGATTTTATTATTATCAACATTTTAAACAACAATCATGATCGATCATGAAATATATCTTCAGCGTGCTTGTTGCTCGGTAAATCTTCCTGTGTATGACACCGCTAGTCACTACAGTATTATGATGCATTTTTGGCGGAATATATACCTTAACATGTATAACGTATCTATTGACACGTATTCGGCTGCATGCTGTGATTTATAAATTATAATATTCACGGCAAAACAGAGATTTAGGTTAACTATTAAATGGATAGCGATTTTCAATGTTCAGTCCAAAACTAATTGATAAATATTATATTATACACATAGGTTGACGATTTCGTAACCTGTTACGCCCGTTAGACTGAGACGATATTGCATGTCAAATAATTATTTCGGTTCGTTTTTTGTATTTTACGATATATTCACACGTAAACAATAAATTACTTCGATATGACCTGATTTCTATATTATGCACCAAACGTCTGCGTCAAATTGGGTCGGTCGTAACAATTGCACGTGCATACGAGATGGATGAGACATTGACCAAATTGTGAATTAGCTTTTTAAATATATCTCATTTACAGTGTGGCGTGTCGGATGTGCTGACTGCTGAAATTAATACATGCATGTTAAATATGACACATTATATTTGTAAGTACTGGTTAAAAATGTTGTTCTAATTCAAAAACCCTACAGATTTTAAATAATATGTTTAATAAGTTATAAATTAGTATACATATAATAGTACCTATTATTATTAGTATCTACGATCTACCTATATGTTTTATAATTATTATTTATTAAAAAAAACATATATATATATATTATTGTATAAGTGTTATATTAATGCACTTTTAAACTTTTGCCGCGAAGTATAACAAATTAAAATTTAAGTAGATATTATATTTAATATTTTACGCGTGGTAAATATAGATAATGTTACATAGTTTGGTAAAATATATTAATACTTTATCAGAAACAAAAATATTAAAAAAAAACTATATAAGTATATAATATTAATGTTAGTATTTGCCATTAGAATTCACTGACAAAATATTTTTTGAGCAGTAAAATAAATTGCTTTATCAATATCCCTTTTGTAAGTGGATTGTAAAAGGCACTACCAACAATAGTCAATAATGCTATAGCCAAAAAAAAAAAAAAACGCTCTAAAAGAATACGGCTTGATGCTCGTAAAATACTTTTTGTATATCATACAGTATTTGCATATAAAAAATTAAAATAATGATTCAGTAGCGTAAAGGTATTAAGTAAAATAACGTGCATTACAGTGCTCTCCAGTTCTCACCATAAAACTTTTAAAAACAAATCTGTGCAGATAATTAACATGAATGTGAACAACAATTTTTTAGAATTCTCACGATTTATATACGAATTATTTATAAAATATTATGAAGTAATGGGGGAGTAACTTTATCCCAGCCTCTCTTCCCAGTGAAATATTTATATTTCAAATATTTTTCTTAGCTAAAAATTAGCACGTAATTAGCATGAATTTGCACAACTGTTACCGATGTCGATATGTTATAACCAAAACCCCTCTTCCTTGTTACCCCAGTTGCGCTTAGGTATATTTAAAAAAGTTTACAATATTTTTTTACCATGTGCAAATTTATGCTAATTATTTATACAGTTTTTTTAAAGCTCAATGATTATGGGGCGAGTGAGTATAATGTTAGTAGCATAATAGTTATGACTATGTTATTATATATTATTATACTGTATACTAACTATAGTATAAATAGATAAGTACCTACACACTGTATCCGTGGCACCCGCAGTGTTTAAGGGGGCCAATTTCCTAGGATTTTGTTAACTGCATGTACCTAATTTAATATCTTGCGTATTATTGCATATTGTATTATAAATTATAAAATACTTTTAAAATATAAAATGTGTTGTATGCATTTATTTGACAGAAAGAAAAAGATCGTTTCAAAAGGTCATCGTCAAGAGATTCACCAAAAAGGTATCAACTGAGCAACTGTACCAAAATGTGTTTGATTGTTTTATTAATATGTGGCGTAAAAAAATATTATGAGTACCCAAACTATATGGTAGGTATCCTACAAGCTGTGTTAAAGGTTGTTATCGTGTTTCAGCAACAACATACGTTCATAATTCATGGTCGTATGGCGACTGAATTTGTTGATAAATTGTGTCCAAAGTTCAAGACACTGTTAATATTAAGTTTCGCGAAGTTTTGTTTTTTTACAATTTCGCGAACACGCTTAGTATAATAATAATATTATTATTATCGTTTAGACACAAAAACATAAAACTCACGCCATGTGTTGGTCAACGAAATGACGGCGAACTATGCAGTATGCGTACGTATACAGAGTGATTCACAAATAATGATTACTCCCATTTTTCCTTTAATAATGCATTTATTCAGATTCTAATTCTTGGGATTTTTAAATAATATATACTAAAAGACTAAACGAGGTTTCTCTGTGGTGATACATTAATTTCTGTTTTACAAATAGGAACTCTCATTTTTACTGCAGTAAATTATTTAATCGATAATTTTTTTTAAAAATGTATATATACCTTATTTAAAACTCAAATTAGTAGATTCTCAGTTATTAAAATATTTATACAAAGGATTATAAAAAATATAGAATAAACTTAATATTGGATCTAGTATTTATTATAACTAGAACCGCCAGTTAAAAAAAAAATTAAAAATGTTTATAGATTAATATTTATTTCTAAAATGTTAAAATCATAATGAACCATATATTTAAAATCCATTATCATAATCCATAGACCTATACTATCCTTAGTAGACTGAGTTGAAGAACTTAAAAACTACTTGTTTGAATTTAGATATGTCAACATTTTCAAAAAAATGTCTTACTAAATTATTTACATTAATAGAATGGTGGCTCTTATTTGAAAATAAAAGTTTATATTTACACGACATTCCTTAAAGAGCAACAAGGATCTCAACAATTTTAACAATTTATAGTTTTTAAGTATGTTTGAAAATCTCAATTACTAGATTTTTAACAACTGCATTATTGAAGATAGGGGTGAGCATATTTGGTGAATCACTCTGTATACAATAATATATAGGTACAGTCAAAATAAAATATAATATTATAATAATGATCATATTTCGCTTCGTTTTCCATATACCATTACGCGTTTTTTATTCACAGTTTATACATATTATTATCGTATCGTCCATCCCTCTCACCCCTCCGAAATCATCTATTCTGTTAAAAGCATATACAACGGTGATAAATTGTTATCCATGTCCGGGAGACACATTATAATAATATGACGAGAAAAAAAAAGTGAAAATACATTAGACGGCGACGGTGCCGTTACGACGTTCAATCCCGTTCTCCGATTCACGATATTTCCTCCCGTACACCTATATACCTATTAAACACAAATCGGTATGGTTTTTTTTGTTTGTTTATTCGATAACCATTTATCTTGCGCAATAAACAGAGTGCTTTTTATAAATTTCCTTTTAAATTATAATCAATCTACTCATCTCAGTCCAAATACGTCCTTGCATTTTTATATTTTTATCGCTGAGAATTTGGTATCGATGCACGCGCTCTCTTGTCCGGGAATTAATGTCACTAGCGTTTATTAGGTATATAGGTTTAGTGTACGACACCAGTTGAATAATAGGTAAGCACTTACACTAATCTTGTAGGGGGAATGAAGAAAATATTGTCGGTGCGTCGTGTTCCGAATAGGCGTATAATATATACGAACATAAAATTATAATTTAAAATAAGTAACAAGATTGTACTTAATACAAGCAAGTCTTTATAAATTAAATTTTAAGATAGATAACAATTAAATTTGACGTGTATTTTTCAAATTATTTAGGTTGTTGAGTTATTGAGACTTAACTGCACACATCATAATTTATAAAGTCGAGCATTCAAACAGCTGCATGATTCAATAATATTTGCTTTGCCAATTCAAATTTTTGGGTAAAGAAAACACGTTTAACTGATGAATGATGGGTACAAGTTTATTAGAACTACTCGTGTATTCATCTCTTATAGGTATACTACTATTAATATTAGTTGAAACTGTCGAAATATTATAAATTAAAAAAATAAATATTATAAATTGCGACTATATCTAAACTTGAATATGTTATTTTAATACTAGTAGTTGTTTCTGCCCGTGACAAATCAAATATTAATGGACTTACCCTTTTTAAACATTGTTAAGAATAAAATACACACATTTTTAACATGGTTATTTTAGGTTATTTTTATCTAATATAAAATACAGGTCTAACATTTTATTCAATGATAATTAACTATTTTATTTTGTGTAACCAATAGTAACAATATATCAATACAAAAATGATAATATTTTTTCTGAATTAACTGTATTCACTATTTATAGGTAGAAAAGTAGAAAGTAAGTAATATAAAGTAGTTTATATACTATGAATCTAGTTGAATCTATTGATGAACATTTTATAAAAATTGGGAAAAAACTGTGGATTTACGTAAGGGTTATTCGTCAAAGTTCTTACCTTTGATTTTATTTAGTAGAAATATTTTTATTAATTTTATTATATGTGATCTACACAATGTTGATTGTAAAACTTTAATAATACCAATGAATTTATCCTGTCTAAACTCCATTGAATAAATACTAAATATATTTTTAACTTATTAATTTGGGTGCTTTTTACTAAATTTAAAATATAAGTCTAAAATTATATACATATTATAATAACTATTTTATTTTCTGTAACTAATATCTTATGTGTATAAATAAAAGAAATATTAGATTTGTATTTGCACAAAATTTTTGTGTAAGCGCTTCTTTAATATGCACATTTTTTTTAAAAACTATTATCCCAAATTTTAAATTTACATGTCTTGTTAATTTTAAGAAGTAACGATCAGTGAGTGAGTGGTATTTTACTTATGTATATACGTATGGATTATAAATTCGCAATAATTCTCAAAAATACCGAAGACATTGGTTACACGTCTAATATATTATACATCAGACGACGTATTATACACACGCACTCTCCGTGCATTGTTTTATTACGCACAACAATAACCATTGGTTTGGCAAAGGAATTCAATTCGTTCTAGACCATAAATTTTAGATATTATATTATCACGTTGTACTATCTTTAAGAATTTTATTGAGAATATTATACGTGTATCTATGAGCAAACAATAATTTTAATTAAATAATTTTTTATGTAGGTAATTTAAAAAAATACAGTGGATATAATTTAACTACTATTAAGTAATTGCGATTAAAAATAAAAGAATGACAGCGTATTTTACACAATTAACTGATATTATAATAATTTTTATTTGTGTGTTTATGTACACCACGCTGTGCCGTTGACTATAGATCCCCGGTAACTCGAAAGTTTGAATTAAATACATGGATGTAGATAATCACGGAGAACAGATCAATTAAATGTTTTAAATTAATAATTGCTATTTATAATTAGATATATTAGTTTTGGGTATGTAATATGTATTCAGGGGTGAGGTTTGGGGGTTCAACCGCTCACCTCGAAATAATATAAAATAGTTACCTAATTATCACAGAATAGTAAATTTAACAATTGAAAATACTTTTTATATTTAAATTGTTATTATTTTATTAATATTGTAGCTTATTATTTCATCATTGAATTAATTGCTCATTAATTGTAGTTGATATAAAATATATTTGCTTAAAATATAAAATACTTCATTGACAATCTAATAAGAACACATACAATTTTAAATAGTAATTTTCGCGCCTGCATATAGGTATCATGTACAGTCATACTTATATTACAATTTACAAGAGAGTAAATAATTTAACTTAATAAGAACAATACAATTTGTACATTTAAATTTGGAAAATGAATAATTGTGCGCAATAATAGAAACAGAAAACATTTCAAATTATATATGACGTTATAAAAAATGCAAAGCAGGCATAACTCATATTTCATTATAATATCAGAAAAGGAATAAAGTAGAGTAACCGGGTCACCCGGTGATTTAGTAGACAGGGTCGGCCCATAAACAAGTTTGTCAAATTTTTGAATTCAATTTTGATACTTCCGTATGATAGGTAGTAGAAACTGGATAGTATAAGTGGTTAATAATAAATTAAATTGTATTACAAAAACACAATTACAGCGTAAATAGGTGCATACAAATAAATATACCTATCGTGTATCGATAGTCGTTGGAAAACAATATAATTTAGGCATGAGTTTGTGATTTATGTAAATTATTGTGTATCAAATTGTGATGTTTTGATCAGATACGTTTAGTAATATTGGTTATAAACATTTTTTAAATTAATATTGGAATTTGAAAAACTTTTAAATATTCTGTACTATTTAATACATTTAAAAAAGTTGTGAATACGTTTTTTATTGTACAAACTGTCTGCACGTTTCAGTAATAAATTCGTCCATTTCCTCCGGAAACGTCATTTAGACATCGAGCTAGTATTTTTTCCATTAGTATTTGTGTTTATTTTGTCGTGAATTAAAAAAAAAAACAAAACTACATGGCAATAAAATATTATTTTATACGGAAAAATATAGCGGTCATGAGCAAAGCATGGTTGTAAATAATAAATGATAAGTGATGATAAAGCATAAAAATCATAATTTACCACGGCTCGCATGTTTATGTTGTTACAGCACATAATTTTTATTTTATGCATATTGGGTTGTTAGCTAGAATGAAAATCATTATTATACATCATTGCCCATGGGTTATTATTCCGATAAAATGATCGTCTCGGATCTCAATCTCGTGGATGTACGCGAATAGGTGGAACCAATAGATTATTTGTCAATGGTTATCGACACACAACACTGAGAAGCCTCTTTAAATAATGCTTGTTTTACAGTGGCGATTGAAGAGGAAATATTGGGACATAGGTATGCGTCGTTAACATTTGCCATCAGTTATACGCCCTGGTTCCGGTAGGTACTTCTTAGCCGTTTGCGTGCACTGCAGTTATGCTAAGTGGTCCTGTGCATTAACGGGGGTAAAACATAAATAATAAAAAAAATACTTAGTAAAAAGTTGTTGATTTTTTTTGTTCTAAGTGTAAGGTACTTTTAAAATTCTGAAATAAAAATATCACATTACACCAATTGGATATAGGTACCTACCTACATAATATATTATTATTATTTATAATTGATATTTTGTGGAATAATTTAAACTTTGCTATAAAATGTCTCTATATAGGTGATAATCAGTAATCACGCTCTAAATGCATATTAAAAATTATAAAATTAATTTTAAGTTGGTATGATTTTTATTTATTAAGAAATACCTTAAGAAGATTTTTTTAATTTTTATTATGTACACAATTTCTGTTTTACAGCTGAATGTGATAAAATTATTTATTTCATAGTTGTAACTATGCATGAATGTCAAGAATACAATTGAATATTCTAATGACTAGATAATATTCATTAATGGTAAGATTTTCTAATTATATTTTCTATTTATATGTTATTTATTTTTGTCATTTTGTTTTTTATAAAAATTCGTAAGTATATACGTATAATCTACAACTGATTAAGTATAATAACAACAATTTCTCTATTAAAAATGATTACATCAAACTATATTATGTCGTGTATAATAATAAAAATATAAATTGAATTTATGAAAAAAACCATTGTGACGTACTAGCTTACCTACCAAAAATTAGATTTTAGGATCGGTCTCTTTCATCAATATCTATAATTTCGTCTATTAAAATGTTGTTGAAAATTTTAATGGTATTAGAAATTAAATGTATACTGTGCCTTTGAGGAAGAATCCTAGTCACGTCTATGATTAGCATAAATATTAATTGTCGAAGTTAAAATTAAAAAAATAATATCATTGCAATATTGAGTGTGAAAAATTACTGCCTAAAAAGATATATCAGGTAATTAATTTTAATGATTATTTTTGTTTGTATAAAAAAAGATTACATTACCATTAATTATCTTTAAGATGTTTAGTTGTACTAGACTTAATAATAATATACTATACTATGTAATATGTAGTGCGTGCAAATAGTTATTATTTATAGTAATTTACTATTTTTTAAACACTTTTATTTGTTTGCAATGAAATAAAATAATATATTGATGTTGCTATATTTTTTTTATTCATAATAAAGTTTTAAATAATAAAACTTACTTAAATTAGTTGTTGGTATATATATCTCGAAGTTTGAACTGATTACTTTGAATATTTCTTTCAATTTATAAAAATGAAAATTATATTGTAAAATATTGTTTTGTAAAGCGTATACATATACAAATATGGTTTTGCTAGCAGTTTTAATTTAATTTTAAAATCATATTATTCATAGTACATGGACACTTTAAAAGATACGGCTTAAGCTTATTATTAAGCTCTTCCAGTTTACCTGAATAATATTTTGATAATAAATTAAGTTTTAAGAATTAATTTTATTGTTAGAATAATAACCATTATTCTATCCGCTTACCATACTGTATTTATAATACTACAATAAATTAAGCTATTAAAAATTTAAATATTTGGTCAATAATTTTTCATTAGTTAATTGAGTAGGTACGTATATACTTTCTAAATAATAATATTAATAATAGTTGTAATTATTTATTTCATTTTACCTATCATAAACTTGTTTGTTAATGTTGTTTAAGCCACAATCGAATGACGCTTGAGGACGTTGGTGCAAAAACGTATTTTTTATAAGTTGAAGACGCTATGAATACAATATATTACAATAGTATTTGTGTGATCGAACATGCAGCAAAGCAAGCGTTTCTCAAAACGAGAAAACATCTAATGAATCTTTCCTTCCAAATGTATAATCGCGACTAGAATAGTTATAGAAAGACGATGAAGTGTCCTTGATTTTATACTTTATTCTATTGATTTTGATTTTGTATGATAGTAAGTAATAGCAATCATTAACTAGGCTTATAAATAAATAAACCACGACGATTCATTGTTAATATTGACCGATAAGTTAGTTATTTTTGTTTGTCAAATTCTTGGTTTTATAATAATAAATTACAGTTCATAGCATAATATATTAATATTATTAAATGTTAATAATAGTTTAGGTTCTAAGATGATTTATAATATAGTAAATACTATCCAAAACATATTGGTAAATGGTTTAACAAATTCTAAAATACCTTAGTTTATAGGTTTTTATTTTACTTTTAGCTTGAATTAAGCGTACAAGATTAATAATATAATAATTAAATAGATTGATGATGTTTTATGAGAGAAAAAATATTGAACAAGATATTTAAAAAAAAAAATTATTTTATTCATTTTCATTATTGTTTACAGATAATATGAGTTATAGATTTAGGGTTACCATAATCTTTTTAGACCAAATCTAGACATAGTTCCGTTTCAGGGGGGGGGGGGTAAAATTGAAAATAAATAATAGGTATTGCTATTTCATTAATACAATTTTATTTAGATCTATGAATAAAATGTCTACGTAAGAGTTATTAGGTTAAATATGTTATAAAATGTGTTATTTTAACGATTTTTTTTTGCTATAATAATGGGTACCTAGTCGCTCATTGTGACGTTCCGGGAAAAAATATGAACAAAAATAGAAATTACATATAATACATTTATACTGAGTGAACATAAAAATTTGTCACTTGACATAACTTTTTGTATCGTGTTTGTTTCAACCATGTTAAACAGTTTGTAAAATTCGGACGTTTCTTAAATCCGGACGCCAATCCGGACAGATGTTTGAAATCCGGATGTATGGTAACCCTAGTTATAAAAGTATGATTAAAATAAGATTCAATATTTTTTTTCAGAATACATTTTTGTTTCTCATTCAAATATAATTTATTTGACAAATAAATTCAATAATTGTGTATAGAAATAGAAAGTGTACAATAACGTGACAAATAAAACTATTGTATTTTTAGTCGATTAACATAATTAATTATAAGTAAATTATTTATCTGATAATTATTCAACAATGCCATTAAAGATGACCAATGTAAAAATTAGAAGGTTATTGGCTAAATCTTTATAAATGGCGATATGAGTGGTTTACTTCCCATTGTTGAAAATATCAACAAGAATGTCGGTTTGGTATCGATATTCTTGTGTACCAAGTTTAATCGACACTGACTTATTATCTTGGCCTTCTATATAAGTTATGACGAGATCCCGTTATATTTTCGTCCAAAACTCTAGATTAGTATAGAATTTACTTGTGTTATCTGACGTATCTGTCTACATGAACCGTTTTTCATAATTTCAGTAAGTATTGTAGAGCTGTGGGTATAACTGTGTCGGCGAGCTCTTCAACCTTCCGAAAACTCTTGTAGGTGTATGGAACCAAATATTACACATTAAAGTTATGGAATGTTCATTACTGATGGCAATCCTAAAACGTAATGATATCAGCTCATAATCATATACAGTTTTATATTCTTCGTAAATGCGTCTGTTCTTATAAGTATTGAATTTAAATATAATTTTTATAATGATTTAGATCAATTTATTTATTTATCAAAATATTGATAACTTAGAACTAACATATTTTATATTTATTAAATACAACTATATATCTACTTCTTATAAGATTAAGATGTTAATGATTATATGTTGAACAATAGACCGAAAAAATTTCTAATTACTTCATATAAATGATACTTATAATTTACTAATAATTTATTTTTACTTTTTTTTCGGTTGATTTATTATGATATGTTCTTAGTTTTATTATAATCCATTTAGACATTTGTAAATTATAAAGAATAATCGTACATATTATTTAACACAGCTTACAATAAAAACATGTACACCTTATGGTTCAATGGTTGTAATTATTCAAACAGACAAGGTCGTATTGAAGCTAAGAAATTACTACAACAACCAACTTGGTCCATAAAGTGCATATAGACGCATAGTGACATTTTTTCCAACCAAATTAATTGCCCAGTGGCCGACATTTTTAAAGTACCAAACCTCTCAGAAAACCTTCATAAATCAGCTGCATCCCAGATTTCTATTCATTAACCCAATTGCATCCAACAAACCCAAACGGAAATGTAAAAAACAGTATTTTATATGTGTTTACTTTGGATTTATGATATTTCTTACGAGACATTCATCGTATTGTCATCATAAAAACCAAGAAGAGATGTTTTTTTTATAATATTCCATTAAATTAAATCACGGCATTCAATAAGTGTAATGTATATATAGTATATAAGTTGTATATTTATTTGATTAACTAAAAATCAATAATGAAAAAAATAGTATATAGTATGTAATTAGTAATAAATTTGATTTATTATATAGGTTAGATATAATTTTGATTTTTGAGTGATATAGCAGTAGTATAGATTATAATATAAAGATATAATATAAGAGTACCAGACTCTCGATGTGTCAACCTGTATCGAACACTATATAAATTTATTTTATATTATCTGTGACTCTGTCATTAATATTTCACCAAATATGGTAGCAAAAATTAAATTACATTATGTAAATAAAGCGGTATTGATTTTTTCATGAAATTACGACATCATAAAATATGTTCAAGTCTCTTGATTGACGATGTACAATGGTTGTAAATTGTGGACAGTAATACTTCCACCCAATAAATCCCAAAAAATATTAAAATATTTGTTTGGGGAAATGGTATATCCACCCATCCTCCTAAATACCCTTGATGACTTTTGTGATTATTTATAATGAATCGATATTTTACATTTTACAAATATATTAAAAACAATATAAAATATGAAATATTAATACTTGTACGTATTTTTAAGAATTAAACATATTAAAAAAAAAAAAATCATTAATTTGAATAAAATACTATTAAACTATAAAATTGAAAAGCAAATTTATAATATTTCTTTCTTTATTGCATTCTATGTAGGTGTACTTGCAAATTATGTATAGTGAGTAGTGGCGAATGCTGACTCTGAGTTATGCTCCAAACAATTTATATAAAATAATAATTCATGTTGAATATATATTGTATATGTGAACAAGTGATAGTAATAAAATTTGATGCAAAACATTAAAAATTGGCAGTTATGATTGAGTAATATAATTTGAATGTTAGATATATACTAGCAACGTGCGAAATTATTTTTAATAGGTAATTATTATTAGTGAGTCGAGTGAAATGAGTCAGATTTTCTTGTATTTTTAATCACAGTAGTCACATAGCTGATAATCAGAACAAAAATGATTTAAGGAAATTAGGAAATAGGTAACTGCGTATAAAATAATCTGAAACTAACGTTCGAAAATAATTTTACATGTTGCATATCATTATGCAAATTATATGTAATATTTAAAATGCTATTTATTATCGGAAAAGTTAGTTGACCACCAAAATTAAAAAAAAATATAATATGAGAAAAATAATACATAGTGAAAATGGGTAGTTGTTGTTTAAAATAAGTAAGTCGTTCAGCGTATATTTATAAGTTACGGTAATAATAATAAAAAAATATTTGATTAAATATATACTATAATACAATAATATATTATTTAATGTGTCTTCATAAATAAAACAATCATAGTTAAAATTCAACAACTTTACTTTTGGCTGTATTATTGAGTATTTCCTGTTATTGTGGACTGTGTACATACTGTATATATATATCATAGTATGTAAAATATGGTAATAACTAATGTTATTGGTATTTTTGTATTCAGCTTAAACTAAAAACATGATTTTTTTTTGCTTATATTTGTATTGTAAACGAATTCGTTTAATGTCAAAGAGTGAAAAACCGAAAATTTATATGTTAATATTATGTAACACAATATGCTAATGACTTTTTTTTATATCTTGTATGTATTTGGATTTTTGTCACTTATTTATTATAAAACGCTAAAGACATCCCTTATTTGTCTTTTATAAAGTATTTCTATCGTAGTAGAGTTTTTTAAGCATCGCATACTAAAATATCACAAGGAAAGACTTTTATTTATATTTCTGACAGTCAATTTTTACGAGGGAGAAACATATATATTTAATGTGCTGATACTACTATTGTATTATATTATAATGAATCAATTTAACAATGATTTATATTTTTAAAAATTATTTTAAAATGATTCATATAATTGGATTTTATGCAGTTTGATTTAGAATAACTGAATATGATATTATTTATTAATAATAATTTTTCGGCTTAAGTTTGAATTATGGAAAAATTGATTTTATTATAAGTTATTTCAAATTATAACTACCTATTTAATATATTGTTTAGTTTTGTTTGACATGCAACATTGCATTTTTAAATTTAATATTTGATTTGTAAGATTGATATTGTCATAATACTATTATAACTATGTTAAACAATTTCATGTGAACAATTTAATATAATATGTTCGATTTTAAGAGAAATGAAATTAATGCATTTATATCATAATAAACATTGTATTTTTACTTGTACAATTTTGGCTTAAAAATTAAAATTAAAATGTCATAATGCCTATACTGATTATAATTTAATATGATTGGTACATTTTTTACTTAGATATTCTCCTAATGTCTTTAAGCGAATGTTACATTTTGCAACCATATCGGCTGAGGAGAAAAAACGATTTACGTAATATCGAAATATATCGAAGAGGTTCACGATTTAGGAAACGTAGTTTAACAGAGCTTTGCTCTGGATAAACAAATATTGCTTTATATTTCAATGATTTACTTTAGTTTTAAAATTAACAATAACAATATACTAAATACTAATATATAAAATTATCCTGAGCCGAGATAAATTATTTGAAACAAATGTCCCAACACTAGGTCTCTGTAGTACCTACCAATACTTACGAATTAAGATAGTGTATGTCTTTTGTATTATCAAATTATGAAAATTGTGCTTTTTAATTGGTAATTTTTATTAAGATCATATGATTGGTTAATTAAAATATCAAACGTATTAGGTTTTTAACTATTTCAATAAATATTATAATTTATAACGATTTGAATTTTTTTTGGTCAGAGTATATAATAATAATAATAATAATAATAATAATAATAATAATAATAATAATAATAATAATAATAACTGTTATTGTGCATTTGTGTAATTTATTTTAATCCATTAATCTACGTAAAACATTATTAATTTCCATGCACGAAAAGGTCCATTTTCAACGACCTCAACCTACATCGTAATGGGTTAATGTCGTCAATTATATTACTGAACAGTAGTTGCTTTTAACGATTGTTTTAAATTATAGTAAAATAAAATTAATAGCTTCATGATTTATATTTTTAGGTTCACTTATATTTTATTCTCACTCCCCATAATATACTAAATGAAATAAAAAATATGACTTACGAGTTTAAATTAGTATGGTTTTATAGTGAGTAGATTATATTTATATACAAGTATATAATAGAATAAAATAATACAATATTTTTTTAATTTAACTAAAAACCCATACATTTTTGATGAAGTTGTTTTTGTTTAAATATTCATCTTATATTTTATTTTCTTAATACAATAATTTTACCATGAACTAGCTAGACCTTAAAAGTTTAAGTATAATAGTTTAGTAGTGTTGAGTTGGAATTGTATCTATATCTAGTAATATTTAATTCAAACTCATTAATAGGTCCAACGCGATAGCGATATTTGCAAGATTTTTTTTAACCGTTTTTTATAGATATTTTAGAATGATTTTATGAAAATAATATATTTACCTAATATAATATAAAATAGTAAATTTAAAAAATAAATTTTTTTTTGAGCATTTTACAAAATTATATATGGAATTAAAATAATTTATACGAATTGTATCATTATATAATATTCGATTATAAGTAACTCTCGGTATTTGTTTTTTTGTAATTTAATATTACTTGTGTAGACGTTTATAACAATTATTAATTGCTAAAAGTTTTATTTTAGTTTTTATTTGCAGAAATTTGTGTAAATTATTATTAACGTTATTGGAAACTACTTAATAGTTATTACTGATTATTAGTGATAGATGTATAATACTATAGTGTATACTAATACACTATTTTATTGACCGATTTTGTATATATTATATATATATATATATATAATATAGAACTAAGTACCTACTAACCTATTTAATTTTTACAATTCACAAAAAACTATGCATAAATTTATTGATTTTTTTTCATGTTACAACACATATAATATCATAATAGAGTATAAATAAATTTAATTTTTATAAAACACTTTAGCAGTTGTTACTTTGTTTGCTATTTTATTTTTTATTTGAGCAATATACTATAATTTACTGGTATAATACACGAATAACTACGATAATATATTATATTGCATAGTTCTGAAAATTGAAAATATTTTTTATAAATAACAAATACATTTTTACTAGATATCAACTAATATTTTTGTTGAACGATGAATTGATAAACCAGCTAAACACACAAAACAATGGTTTGGACTTGAAATAAATAACTTTCATTTTACTTTAATACGGTTTCCACGTTATTTAAGTCTCCTACGTATAAACGAGCGGAGTTACATACATTATTTCATCATAATATTATTCATTGAGAAATCCGAGAGTGATCTGAACGATTAGTTCAGTTAAATCAATTTAATTAAAAACCATAATTATAATATAAATATTTTCCATACTAAAGGTTTAACTGTTTAAGGTTAGAATTTACAAATCACTTTAAACAAACAAAGACGTAAATTGGAGTATGCAATTTAGTTTTGTACTACCTAAATATTACCTATCTATGTTGTTGTGACTTGTGGCAACCGGGAGATTTTTTATAATTGTAGTGTTTTGTAGTAATGTTTCATGGTCGAATAGTCGGAACAAGTGTTAGTCACAATATGTAGGCCCAACATAATCTAACAAGTTTGTAAAAAGATATGGTGTATTCATCTTGAATCATGTACATCCATATAGTATGTCAGTAATCAGTATATACGTATATTACACAATACTTTTGTTACAAGTCGGTTAAATTATTGAGGCTAATCCCCTTAGCTGATATAATAGTACCTATGGGCTATGACTGTATGTGTAATCACCCCACTTCGCATGAGTTTTACAAAATGGACTATACATATTATATATTATTATCGCCGGGACACATCATATAATTTGTGGACATGTGGTATGTGAAATAATTGTTGATGGCCCTGCGGTATACCTTAATTCAATAGAGTTTGAATAGTAATAAAATCGATGGATGTCTAGGCCACCGGGTTCTTGCACTATTCTTATAACAGTATTAGTGTTTATTGTGGTGTAGACTGCGTGGCTGTGTGAATATTGCATTTGCACTGTTATACATAAGTTTTGTTTAGCCATATCGTATGTTTTCAGGGATTAATCACAAGATAAGCTTTTGTGGTTGATGAAGGAAAAGTTGTCAATATAATTTAACAAACATTTATTAATAATTATAATATAATATTAAGCTTATTTAGGTATACCTATAACATCGGTGGTAATTAATGTGCATAATAAATTTATTTAATGATATTCTGAATGCAATTACACATAAATCTATGTTTAGTTCAAACTTTAAATATAAAACAGCAGAGAATAATATAATTATAGTCCAAACACTTCAATAGACTTTTGGCCTAATAGATGGTTTCTATAGTTGGTTAATAATATTATAGGTGTATAATTATTTATATTTTTACTTTTTATACTTTGAATATAAACTTATAATATCAGTAGATAATATAGTAACCCCTTGCTT
Source organism: Rhopalosiphum nymphaeae (assembly GCA_036289425.1). NCBI lineage: Eukaryota > Metazoa > Arthropoda > Insecta > Hemiptera > Aphididae > Rhopalosiphum > Rhopalosiphum nymphaeae. Next base: position 32,229,530 of record JAZAQC010000013.1, on the reverse strand, counting down.
ATTAATTTTACATAAAATATTCACGGTTTAATATTTCCGTACTGCAGACAGCAGCTGGACAGTGATTTTGATTCACAACATAATATGTATACTATTATAGGTATAATAGATATTTATCGTTTGTTGATTTCATCAAGATTTGACCTTCGAGCTTAACGATCAGATAAAATATAAGCTTAAGTATATGTATTTTTATATTTTCAACTATTACGGGGGCCGGGTATTTTCATCCAACTTAAACGTTATTGATAATACAAGAATAATAGATGTTGGGTGTTAGTATAATTATTAGCTTTGTGCCATTGCTTATACAATATACACTGTCTATTCAAGCAATAAATTATATACGAATTTCAAGAACAATTTAATACAATATTTTTTAAGCAACTCAGTATAATTCAGCCGATAGTATCAACGCAGCTAACAAGGACATTTTTCACGTACATGTAAGTTATGGTACGTACATAAGTATTCTTTTAGAAATCAATCATTAGATTAATTTATTTTATGCTCATGATACCACCAATGTAATAAAATGTTCCGTTATATTCATTGATAAATTATTTGTCATAATATAACCTAACCTAACTTTTAAATAGGGATACACCAACTAGGTATAACGAGATACGTTTTCGTTTTTTATTAAGTTTATCGTATGCAATAATTTTAATTCGCCATTAGTTGAATTACTATAAATTTAATTTTAATTTTTCAAATTAAACAGTGACCATTGATTTCATTGTATAAATAAAAAAAATTCAATAAAATATTTTTACGATATTCATTATAGATTTTATATTAAGTAAAGTAATCCTATTACCCTAAGGGAAAATGTTTGGTATTTTTACTAGGTAGATACTTATTTTTTAATAAATCACGTGTCGAAAATGTAGCCATATAGGGATACTAGTGACCTACGTCAGGATAATGCCAAATATTAAAGTAAAATTAAAAATTTATTACACGATTTGTGGTTTTTATACGACGATTGATAAATTATTATAAAGCAAAAACCCAGTTCTAAACACTATTATTATTTTTTATAATTTGTTAAAGGTAAATTTTTTTAGTTAGGTACAATATCTAAATATATATTATTGAAATGATAGCATTTATTTTAACAAGATCATTTAAGTATTAATTATAAAGTTGAATAATTAATATTTATATTATGTTTATTTACAAAGGTGGGCAAGTAAATGAAAAGCGTTAACTCGAGTTAAAGAAGTTTAGTAAGGGTGAACGTCAAATTATAAGTTAATGTTTAATATACATTATACGTGAAACGATATCACTCTAAAAATGTAAAAATAAGATAAAGAAACAAATTAGTTTAATTTATTTAAAAAGAAACGAATTAACTTTTTTAAATTATCACCTAAATTATACAATATAATAATAATTATAGTGATTGTACAACTTTTTCTTATTGATCACTATAATAATACGTAGTGTCTTAGGCAATCATACGTTTGTGTCAACTAAATTATTGGATTCAATAATTGTTATTTGTTTATAATTGAATTTAAATTAATTGTAATTAACAGTAATTAATTAATTCGATTTAACTATAGTTATAGAAATGTATTAATACGATTTTGATTTAATATATTTATTTTTCAAATTAATCAAAAAAGTTAAGTTGTTACAATAGATTCTTTAAATAGTTAATTAATTAAATTAATTTAAAAAATGAAATAAATAGTAAAAAATTTAATTTTTATAGAGTAAAATAAATATTTTAATTAAGAATAATAGTTTTTACATAAAAATATTTCAGGGCTTTAAACAATTAGTAGTTAAAGAAGTTTAAAGGCTTAACATTAAGTTGTTATTACTTTATAGCTGGATAGGGCATTTCAGTTAATTATCTCAAAAATCCGGTGTTACAATAATATTTATATTTCATAAAAATCAAAATGTTATTATAACTTTATTTCTAGAATTGTTTATAGAATTAGATAGTAATTTTGGTGTGACTCAAAATAAAAGATTAATAAATTGTAATATATTTTATATGAATAATGGTGCATTATCTGGAAAATATGAAAATACAATACCTACCTAACAGTTTTATTATCTTTTTATAACTTTGAAATCGCGGTCATATACCGTAATATTGTATATACATTTAATATGGTGGAATTTTTTATAATACATTTTGTGGTTTTTAATATTATTGCAGCTTAAAATTTGATTAAAAGCATTTTTCTTATTATCATATTCGAATAATCAAAACTTTTTTCTAATTAATACAACTTTCTATGTAATAATATTAACATGAATTAGTTATCGTTCAGAATTGTCTTAGTAATATTATAATTCATAATTATTTATTAACTGTATATTCAAATACATATTATATAGTTTTATCTTAACTATCTTCCACTAACACTTATTATCCACCTAGGCATCTGGTTCACGGAGAAAACTGTCCAATCCCATATATACCTGTGGTCTGATTATTTTATTGGTATTTTAATGTGGCACCGTACGATTCCGCATATTTTATATTTTTACCAGAAAAAACAATACCTAACACGATTTCATACCAAAATACCAGATTAAAAAAAAAATTAATCGATATAATCATTTATAAAATGAATACAATTAAAAAAAAAAAATAGGAAATATTTAGAAATTCGGTTATATTATATTATTCAGTAATTTCGTTCTCATTAACCAAAAATAGTGTCAGCTGTCAGCGATACCTTTTCGTGTTCAATTAAAAACGCTTTTACCGATAACTTTGATTTTTTGATTATATATTAGAAAATATTATATCTTCTGATTTTTGTTATGAAAAAGACAAATCCTATATTTTTGATGCGCAATCGTGTCGTGTTTTTTGTATACAAATACGTAGCTTGTGTAAAATAAAGAAATAATAATGGGATTTTTAATTTTGAACTATTTATAAAAAAAAAAAAAAATTATATATTACCATATTTATATACCTATTTTAATATATGTTTACATAGTTAACTATTGGTTACCTACGTATTTATTATAATTTAATGTACAACTGTACACGTGTATTGTCCGTGTGCGATATAATAATGTAATATGTATAACATGTGTAATATATATGTGTAAAAATAATATTAACTATGTATTCTATAATTTAGAATTCATTTATGGTTATTGAACGTTGAACTAAAAATAGAATGATTTTTACTATATAAATTATAATCTAAAAAATACATAACCTTAAACAACTGAAACAGAGAACAAAAAATATAACTCTTTTTATATATTTGTCTATTTAATATTTTGATGTTCATAAATGAATACTAATAATCTTATTATTTTAAAAATTGTGTTAATATTTTGTATTGTTAATTTAAGTAATATAAATTGTAACTCTCTACTATCAACACAAGCATAGCTTAAAGGTGGTAGATTCATATTTATTTATAATTTTGTTCAAATTTGTAATAAACATTTTTCTAAAAAAAAAATTTGATTTCCAATTAACCATTCAATTAATTCTATAAATAAACTAAGTTATATTAGACGGGACTTTTAAAATGGAATTAAATTCTCATTATATAATACTATTTATACTACTCGTATTTAAAATAATGTTCAGGGATTACATTTTTATGCAAATACGCAGACTTTATATTTATTGACTATAAGAAACTACTTTACTTGGTATTTCCGTGTTCACTTGGCTACCTTGATTTTTACATAACATATATTATTGAAGTGTTGTTCCTTTAGCAAAGATAATATTTTTAGGGTTATTTAATGAGATTAAATATTAAAATACAATTAATTTTGACCCACTGGTAAAAAAACTACTATTGTCAGATATTTTGGGCACTAAAACTTTTATTTTATTTACAAATTTGTAAATATTATTTTTTTATTTAGTAAAATACCATCTTTCATTAGCAATTATTGATCTTATACTTCACTTTAATTCATCTGTGTGGAATATTCAAAAAGGATATAATTTTAAGACCGATGAAATTAGGTCCACCATCAAAATACTGATTGTGTAATATCGTTTTGAGAATCAAAAAACATATTAACAAAATTATACTGTAATCGATGAAAGTGGTATAAAAATTATATGAAATGTATATATGTTTAAATTAAATAAATTAAATATAAGTTTTACTGCATATGGTATAGCCTATAGCCTATAGTCACATAACTGATTGAAAAAAGCAGAATATAAAAAGTCGTAAAGTAAACTTTCAAGTTTGAGAATCAATAATAAATATTTTGGATATTATAAATATTATTTTCCATGGAATACAAGTAGATACATAATTTTTTTTTTTTACATAACTTTATTTTTAAAATTTATCATATCAATAAATAATAAGTAATAATGATATAATAATGAATTATAATTAAGAGTTTAAAATAATAATCTGAAAAAAAACCACAATCAATATTATTGTTTATACATTTTTATAATAATATTACTTAGTAATTTTATTAGGGCCTTAACTAAAAACTGAAATATAATAAGTCGAGATCTACCATATGTATTTCCTGTATTATAATTTATAATTATCATAAATTTAAATTTATCTTCATCAACAGCCATTATGATATTATATGTTACATAACATATTATGTACATAGGTATATTAAAGTAGATGACTTCATATAGATGAATATATATATATACTTATATTATGTAGTATTGCTATTGGCTATTAATATAAATATATACTCATAATATGACTAATATAAATTAGGTCATACTGTGGCAAAAAACTTTTTAAACATGCCAACTATAGGTACCTACTTATAATATAACACGTGTACTTACTTAATGTTGCAAATGTTACAAATACAGTCTGTGAATTTAGTAGACCCAACAATATTTTTCACATGGTTTTAAACTTTCTCATTTGATTTACCTTAAACAATACAACAATAGTGAGTTAGAAATATTTGTTCGATTTTTTTATGATGAGAATTATTTTTTATTTTTTTACGCATCGCTATTTGAAAAAATATCAATCCTAGATAAACGGGTTTTTCTTCATCAATGAAAGCGACGAAAAAGACGTTGTTTGAAATTAACAGGAAGTGTATATGTAGCTAGTTGTTCATAGTATAATATAATGATTACTGATTGTAAATAGTCTTATCGTTGAATACATTATTGACCTTCAAAATATAATATTATTGCTAATATGGTAAACCAATAACTATAATCTGGAACAGAGATTTGAAATCCTGTATTATTGGTGATTTTTTTCTGAGAGATGAGTTTGATGTTACATTTTTACATAACCATTATGGTAATATTATGTTATATAATATGTTATTGTCAATGTCAAAATAAATTAAAGTATATTTTGATTTTACCCTTTGGATTCTGGACTAAATCATTGATGATTTTATTGGAAGAACCCTGACATTTATGGTATTTTTTCGCCAAGGCTTTGGCCATAGATTTATAATACACTGCTCCATAACTAACAATTTAGATATGAAACTTGACAATTAATGTACGCCATATATTTAATAATTTTTAACGCTTCACCACTATTTCGTTGTGAATTTCGATAATTTAAAAGTGCCTTAAATTTAAGACAAAAATAGTATACAATTTAACTATTATATTTAAAATCATTATTTTTCTTTTATCGTAAGAAATTGAATATGAAATGTAAAAAAAAAATGAATTTGTATTTCTAATAATTTTTTACTTTTGTCCCCAAATTACCAACTAAATTTAATTTCTATTATAAAGTAAAAAATTAAGCATTTTTATTGCTCCATAACTGGATGTCAGGTGAGACACACGAAATAACCCCACATCATCGAATAACCAATACAACAAGCTGGATTAAACTAAGGTATCTATTGTGTTATTACAATATTATTTTATAATAAACCATCCGGAGATGGTATCCGTCCAATAATCGTGAATGAGAGATTTTGCCGAAGAGCCAACAATTTATAAGCGGTCACCGACCAAGTGCGATCCGTGGGCGTCTTACACGTTGACCTTATAAACTGGTACGTTTGTTCGGCGACCTATCCCGTCCACGATGACCGATCGCGTTGCGACGGCTGCACGCAATCGAAAAATACGTAGGTACTATTATATAATGGAAAAATAATAATAATAAATAACATAAAAACGTATGGTCGGACATATTTTATTTTTTGCTTACGGCAGTGACATCAGCGACCATCGCCGCCGCCGCCGTCGTCGTCAGAAAGTATGTATGTACAATAACGCTTGTTTGAGAGTACGCGTTTTGTGCGCGTGTAATATAATAATAATAATAATAATAATAATAATAATACTAATAATAATAATACTAATAATAATAGCACGATTATGGTAGGGGTTGCACGCGGCGGCAAGTCCCTCGCCGTCGACGCGTTGGCCGTCCGACGGCTCGTGTTCGCGTATTATGTTCGTGTTTACGAGTCGTGCGGCGATCGACACACACGCGCAGTCATATCTTTCACGGCGGCGAGTCCGAAGCATCCGAATGCGATAGCGCGCGAGAGACCGACAACAACGATAACAACAATATTATATTATAGCGACGATTTGAACATCATACGATTTCGTCGTTTGGCGTCGATACCTACCCTCCTCATAGGTACAATTTCGATTTTGATTTTTATTACGTTAATGTCGCGCAATGTTATTATCGGACGCGAGCACTTATCTTATTTCCCGTGCGATGGTTATACGCAACCGCAGCTGATACGCGAGTGGTGTGAATAAACAATATACAGTGAATATTATTGTTATTGTTGTTATATAAAATAAAAATAACTCAAATATTTCCAACGTGCGTCTTTATTCATACGTTTGTTTTATTATTATTATTTTTTATACCCAGACCGCGACTTCGACGAAGCGTTCTTATTTGGTCAGAGGAAGTGTCTCGAAACGGCCCAGCGACTGATCGCGATGGCCCAGAGTTGAGATGCTCTAGGGGACCAGAGTTCCGCGCTTTTAGAATCGCGTACACATTTATTACATGAACGTTAGTATTTTTTATATAGTACCATATAAAACGTGGATATTCGCGCGATAAAACCGAGTGAAAATGATCAACTTCCTGTTGACATGTGACACGTACACGGTCGCAGTGACCGCACTGCTGTTGATTGTGCTCCTGTACTGGGTGTTTGAAGTGCACTATTTTGCCCGAACGCTGTGGTGTGCGACCATGTGCCGGATCCTTAAAAAGTACGTGTACATACTGGACACCACTTCTTACTCTTCGGCGTGCTTGACCACGGACGTGGACTTCCTGCTGTTCCACATGAACAACTCGAGGTACCTGCGGGAGGTGGACTTCGCCCGAACCGAGTTTTACACACGCACCGGGCTGTGGAAAGCGATCCGGGACAAGGGCGGGCTTCCCGTGCAAGGCGGCACCAGTATCCGGTACCGGAAGTTCATTCGGACGTTCAGCCTGTACAGCATATCGTCCCGGATCGTTTACTGGGACCAAGATTCAATTTACATGGAGCATAGGTTCGTTAGTCGGGGCGACGACTTCGTCAACGCCATCGTCCATTGTCGGCAGAGGGTGATCAACTGTGACGTCGAGATGTTGATGGGTGAACTACTGGCCAAGCGTGCCAAGGAAAGTCCCGGCGATCAGGAGGCGCCCCGGATGAAGCCCGAGTGTCCGTTGGAAATCCATCACTGGATGCAGGCGAACATGGTATCCAGTGCCAATTTGCGCAACGGAAACTGATAGAGATCGCGCTTCCCCAACAACCTCCCTCCACACCATACCCAAGACCTTTCGAGTACCGTCATCGATCCGACTTCCGGCAGTGAGCTCGTCGAGGCCTGCCACGTGCGTACGTTGTTTTGAGACCGTCTTGAGGTCAATGATTGCGACGACGACTTAAAGAGAGATACGTTACTGATTGGATTCCAGTAGGTTTACGCGATTTTTTCGATTTTGTTCGCTTGTCCGCGTCGGAGCCATAGGTCTTGCGGTTTCCCGGCTATCTTAAACCCGCGATGACAGGACTATAATAATATATTACCATACTTTAATTTTTACGTTTCTTGACTGAATTTTAACGTCACTTTACGTCGTTATGTGATCATTATAAGCTTAGGCCATTTTATTGTTGCATTTAAGTACGTAGTATGTCGTGTTTTTTTTATTTATTTATGTAATTTATTTAAATTATTTATTATCTATGTATCTTACGGGTAATGTCACGTTTCGTATAATTCGTTTTAACCAATCGTAATCGCCCGTGCCTTTGATTAAAATATTGCTTAGTCCTGCTATATAATTTGTAATTGTTTTGGGAACGACGTAGGTACTCGAAAGTTGATCATTTTATATAAATTACAATTATTATAACTCTAATAGTATTACGATCAATGCAATTCTAGTCATTAATTTTTTTTCTACAGTATGTTTTCTACACAATAAATATTACTTTTATAGCAGTAAGATAAATATGTTTGTTAAAGTTAAGTCTGTCAAACATATAATTTGGTTTCAATAATAGTAATAATAATAATAATAATAATTATTATTATTATATTATATTTAGTAAGCCTTTTATAGTGTGAAAACACGAGTACTGATGTCCTTGACCCTTATACAAACTATTAATTTAGAGTAGGCATAAGTTAATAATCAATCTTGATCGTTTAAAATATTGTGATATTGTATATTACATTTAATTTTTTATATGTGTATTATTATTTTGGACTTTGTATAAAAAAGAGTGAGCTGTACGTGCTCACAATTGTTTTACTGAAGTGTAGACACGTTTGTTTATTGTTTGTTAACAACGTGTGAATTTGATAAGTGTAAACTATTATTATTGTATCGTAAATTGTGTTTTTTACTGAAAATCAAGAATTTTTTGTCCATTTACTACTAAACAATGTTTAATAACAAAAATCATTTACGTTAAGAGCTCATTTATTACACTATTTATTACTCTAATAGCATGTACCTATTTTCACATTTTAGGTCATCAAATACGGTGGATGTTATCCACAAAATAATAATATTATTTTAATTTTCAAGGTTTAACTTTATTATTATAACATACTAACTATAATGGTTTTTGGTCGTGATTCTTGATTATATACATTCCAAATCTTATAATGATATTCAAATAATATAAATAAAAGTCATGAATACAATTTTATCATGGATGAACGATTGCCGCTGTTTTGGTTAAAAGACAGAGGAAATTAATAGTTCAATGGTTGCGGTTCAGTGGATATTATTTCGAATCGCCGGTTTTTTTTTTCGATTATGTTTTTCAAGGACCGTTAATGTAACATGCGCTGTTGATATTATGATTGTAGCACGTAGGTGCCCACACCATTAAATAAACAGTCTGACAGCATTTAAATCGAGCTAATTGCGAATAGAATAAAAATATAGTATATTCACGCTTTAAACTGTATAACTGTATGCTATAAACAGTACGTATATGGTCTATTAATTGTTGGCCTTTGTTTAAACATGTAAACATTTTGTTGATTAAAATGTCAGCACGTGTTAATATTGTATAAATTATTACATAATTTGCCAACCTCTAAGCGTTATAATAATACCTACACACTGACACCGCAACATTATTTATTGCCGTCGAATGTACTTTGAAAAGGCCAGTCGGCGGTTCTATGAATAAATATTTTACAAAAAATAAACCGAATAATGTTGAACCATTATTAAAAATGTAACAGATAGATAGTGTTTCGCATTTCATAACCGTATGGTGAACATTCCGTTTACAGAACATAATAATATTATATATCACCTGCCGCACACCATAAACAAAACCGGTTTAAACGCGAGATCACGTAACATAAGGTACTTACCTAGTTTTTCTTGGCCTACTGTAGCCACTCTTACTTTTCGACAAAGCCTTAAGTTATTCGAGATGATGATAAACGGTTATTGGATACACAACATACATAATACCCGTCTTACCGGTATGCCGTATAATGTACATAAAATAATACATGATACAATATATGAATATGTGGTTATTTACTTCCGTGCATAGGTCAGCAAACATTGTTAACAATTTCAAAACAATGATAACGATGAGTAATAATGTGCAGTTAACGAGTTGTGCTCCTGTGATAAAAGAGTACCTAGGTGAACCCGAGTCGTGTCTCGGCGAACAAATAGGCGTGCACGAGTAGTTGTGTCTTGAAGAAAAGTCGATTTATAAAAACCGTTTTATTTACATTTTTGCTTTATACGTAATTACGTAGTTACGTTTTTTACATTTCATTTGTATTGATTATAGATATGACGAAACAGCAATCTCATGTAAAACTGTAAAATGTATATTATATTTATATAATATTGTGATAAACAAACTTCTCGTTCTGAATTTATTAAAACTGTTTTATTTTAATTGTTGTTTAATGAGCAATAATTTTTAATTGAAATTTATATTAGTCATAAATATGACGAAATAGTATTTATTATCGTGCAAAAAATACGTATAATACCCATAGTGTTGTAATGGACAAATTTCTCGATTTGAATTTATTTGCACACAATTCGTGAATTTCACAAAATTCTACCAGACACAACTTGTGTAACCCATAAATATCTACCAGACACAGAGTAACCAGGAAAAACCGAGGTACACAATTCGTTTGCAGCCTTTAATAATGATGCGGATTATTATAATAAAATGATCTGTGCCCATATGAACAAACATTGCAATAGGTATCTATTATAATATTATAGGTCTACAATAATAATATTTTAATATCGTGACGTTGTTTATAATATAATGATATTCATGATTAACATTATTATAGATACTTAATTTTGTTTTAATTGTTTATAGATTATTAAATCATGGTACTTCAAAACGGATTATTGTGTCATCAAATTAGGTACTGTTTTTGGCGATCATGTTTGGTAAATCATATTATTAAAATATAATAAACTAACTATAATTGAAAAAAAAAATAGAATGTGGTCATTACACTTTAAAAACTGTGTTTGGTGGTAAAACATTATACTAATGGTTTTTTATTGGGACTTTGGCCAAATATGTAATTATACGTAAGTACTTAAATAAAATATTTAAGAACTAAATTATTTTTGTTTTTTTAACTTATGAATATATTTATATATACACATTACTTATATTGGAACAGTAAATGGGTTAAATTATAAAAATAAATATTTTTAAACAAATTACAAACAATTATAATTATTTATATCATAGTATTTAATATTTTAGTTTATTTTTTTAGTGTAGATACTTCATTATATTAATTAGGGTTATTAAAAAGAGCTATTAATAATATTATTTGGATTATGAGACATACTAGGTTAATCAATCGTTATATTATCTTGACGAGTTACAGGAGTTTGATACACATGTCTCCGTGGATGCTGTAGTTATAGTGTACAGTTTATTGTTTAACATTCTTGTGTATCTATATTTTATATACAAAAAAATATAGTTTTATATACAAATATACAGCATAGTATTTAAAAATGTAATATTCTATGCGAAAAAGTAAATTGATATACATAAATATATATATTTTTTTTTTTGAATTTTATTTTTCAGTTTTGTTACCAGATTTAAGTTATTACTGATTATATTAACTAACAAACAACCTATTTATATCCTATTTATATTTTAGATAGGTTAGTCGATTTTCTAAAATCATTTCAAAGAAAAATATTGACTTTGTAGTATCTACCATATGTATGTGACATTATATTAATCATCATAGCTTCCTTGCATGTATTTCTAACTAATTGTGTATAAAATTTCATGAATTCAAAAATAAAACGTTATTGATGTTTAAAAGAGACTGAGCAACATTCATTACATTTCAATTACTTATAAATTGAATAGATAAGAAAAATATTTAATCAATTATCTGTTGACAAGACATTACAAGTACATTGTAGAAGTAATAAAGGCATTCAAATTACTTATACTTTGCCTTTGGGGCAGTATCATAGTAATAATTTTTGGGTTCGCCGTCTATTCGTTTATTGAGTCTATACTATTCATTTTCTATAGAATATAATGAAATGTTTTTCATCTGTTGGAAGATAGTTTATTTCTATTAATTTGTTTTATCCTTATATAGTTATTAGTTTCACTACCATTGACCATATTCTGGAACGGCTGAATCCAACAACATAATTATTGAGTAAAATAGATTTTTATTGCATTATTAAATGATTATTTTATTTTATTAATTTTTATTTTTTTGCACACGGTGTATTAGTAGTTTGAAAATGACAAAAAAGATTTAAATAAATCATGTACTCAGTTTTTATTTAGATACTGTCTGCCTGATTGTATATAATAATACAACTTATACTAAAATTAAAAATATATGATTTATATTTTAAGATATTGGTAAAACATATGATCAAATATTGTTCTAAAAGTATACAGTATATATTGTATGTTTCACATACTAAATATTACGACGTTGTAGTTTTTTAATTTGTAATTAACACGTATCGCATGGAAGTGTCTACATGTATATTGGTATGATAATTCCTTAATAACGAGATATAAATCCTTACAAAATCATTTTTGGCATGCATAGTCCGGCATTTAATGGGTAAATGTTAGTAAGTCTTATCTGACTTTACATCTTGCATTCAAAAATAATTTAAATATGATTATAGAGGACTTTAATATTTTAAATTAGATAAATATTACACACGTGACACGTTGTATATATATTAAATATAAGAAAATAGGTAACTATGATACAGAATGTGTAAAAACAAAACAATTTGTTAGGAGGGTTAAACTTACAGAAATACAGGTATTGCATAGAGTATAATCATAGTCTATGGAACAATGGTGTATAGTTTATATTATATTTAATATTATTAGGTATAGGCGTATTGTGTACATATACTTTATTAAATTACGCGAGATATGGTCTGTGCATTTACAAAATTATGGTAACCACAAGGTTTTGTAAATAATATCATTATTTTATGAAATGGCGTAGAGCTTGTAAACAAAATCACAGCATAGACTAAATTGAAAATAATTAATAACGACACTCAAAGAGATCACTGTGTGGTTTAGATGCTTATAGCAGTTTGAGTCATAATATACATACGTATTATATGCATCTAATTTAAGTTATGTAATGATTTTAAATTGCTTGTAGACCAGGCACATCACTCACTACTGATATGTTGACTAGAAACATATGAATACAATTTCAACTCAACAATGTAACAGAATAAAAATTTACTGTTGAAACTTTTTGATTAAAATAGCATATGCGTATTTATTTTAGAAATGTTAACAAAGTAAATCAGATATACTTTTACAAACTACGTTGTCAAATTAGAATTCTCGTGGAAATGTTTTTATTGTTGAAAAAATTTATATTCTATAAATGAAAATATAGTAATTTTAGTTTCTATTGTTGTCGACGTACAAAAAAATAAAATATCTAATATAAAACTTTTTGGAAAGTTCAGATCTCTAAATCTGTTTTTAAAGTGTCAATAACCCAATTGTTTACATTATATATTTCTAAAACTTACAAGCCTAATTTATTTATTCACAAAATAAATATTTAAATATTTAGGGCTATTCAAATATTTGTTTATTTACAGATTAAATGAAGATTCCACATTATAATCTTTTGTGATTTCGATTTCTTCTGTTAGGGCTGATAAACCTATAATTTTAAGAAATCTGTAGGTATTTGTGAATATATTTTATAGAATTATAATTACGAAATAAAATATAAAGTGAATCTGTATTAAGTAAGTTTTTAATACAAAAAAATTGAACGACTAATTTCAGTAAAACTAAAAGATTTAATTAAATTATGTAGTTTACCTATAGTATAAAAATTAATTAAATCTAAATTCATGTAAAATGTTGAATTTTGTATTTATTTTAAAACTGTATGTACCTTTAATTAAATAGTTCTTGAGTACATATGTTGTTACTTGTTATATGATAATTATATATAGTATAATTGCATTCAGTAAATAATACATAAAGTACATTTTTGAATGATTACTACTAAAATTTTTAATTAATTTATAAATAAAATATTAAAATATTAATTAAATTGGGTACGTTATATTCTTAGATCATAGTATAAACAGTGATTATAATATATCCTATATTAACAAAACAAATGAGAAATACTTTTTTTAAAGTCACAGAATAGCTGCTACATAATATATAACTTACTTAAGTTATTTAAAAATTCAGATGACCTACAATATTTTCTGTGGGGATATAGTTTTCAAGATTGCTGTTTTTTTATTAACATTTTACATATTTGTACATTTTAGAATTTTTAAATCAACATAATTAATCAAGTATACTCATTCCATTTGTTTTCTTTAATAAATGATTTAAAATTTTGATTTGTTGAATTGTTAAAGATATTTAAACTTTAAACATCATAGATATTAATTGTTTTTTGAGTTTCCTAAATTCTTAGGAAAGTCAAGAAACTGTACATTAAGAAAATATCTTTAAAACCTCTTTTATCTATAAAATAAATAAATTATGCGAACGTTTATTTTTTACAAAAGTATTGATTGATTTAAATCGAAATTCGAACGAGTAGTTTTAATTTATTAAACATTATGTTTTTAGTAAAAGTCCTTAGTAACAGTTTTACATAAAATATATTTAATTATAGTCAGGTATTACATGATACTCAGACATTTTTACAAATTATAAAATATTAATATACAATATAATAGTGTATTAACTACTTGTTGTTGTGAATTGAGGTACAGATAGCTTATTTAAATAAAAATATAAAAAAAATATGTATGCTGAAGTAGTGAAGTAATTAGTTGTTGAATAACAAGTATAATAATAATATAATATTGTATTGATAAGCACGAGGGCATAGATTTTATTAACGATGTTTTGAATTTTGATCCTCCTCGTTACAGAACGATTGTTTCGTAAGTTCAAACTAATTGGAAGAATTAGATTACCTGCTTTAGTTAGTTCGTGGTTACCTAACTCTGCATCATTAACAACGGTTAACACAATAAAAATGAATGATTAAGATTGCCATAATAATGTAGTAATATAGATGTAAATTATTATAAATTAAAAAAAGATCATTATTGTTAAGTCATCCAGAGCCGCCAAATGTACCGAAATTGATCACCTAAGGATGGTTTTATTTTATTTATGAGACTTTGGCTTTAAATAAATTACTTTGAAGAGACTAAGTCCATGTAACTAGCAAGATTCTCTCGATTACGGCCTAACATGTTCAATATTACGAAGGTTGTAATGTTAAAATAAATTTATTTATAAATATTTATCTGTGTATGAAATATTATTAACTATTTATTATTGTTTAAAATAAGTAGTGTTAGTGTTAGTGTAGGTTTAAAATCATGATTGTTATTATTACGATGAATATATGTATGTAACCATGAAATATGAGTTATTAATGCAAAAAATAACTTAACAATTCGGGTAATGTAATGACTGATGACTAATATATCTTTTTTTTTTTAAATGTATATTATTTTGAAAATCTTGCGTTGTCTATAATAAATTGTATTATTTCAACTTTTATATTTTAAAAGTAAGTCACAGAATATTTAGCACTGACTATCTTGGCATATTACAGTAAGAAAATTATGTAATGTATTGGAAATACCGAATATTAATAATAATAAAATCACATTCAATAAATAATTCGGTGCAAAACTGTTAGAATTCATTTATAACAATTGAAATATTTTAAATAGGTAATCATAAAAAAAAAAAATGTTACTCAAGATTTATTTATTTACATAAAAACATTTAATTTAAAAATTTAAATCTAATCAATTCATTAAATGTATTTGATTGACACATCATAATAATAACTTAAGAATTTAAACTAAAAACCTATAAGCAATACATAAATATATATAATAATATATTCATTTAATGTAGCCATGTAGGACTCTTGTTAATTAAAAAATCACTAACGTTTTGAAAATATTTTTTTTTATGTATAATTTTTAGTCGGTACAAAACAACATTTTTGGAAAAAAAAATATGTTTTATTTCTCATTTCGAAGAAAAATATTTTTTGAAGTATTTTGATTTGTAAATATTAAATTTCGGACAATTAGTTTATTAGTTATATTATTACGTTATAACTTAAAAGTATTTAAAGTTTATACAAGCAGAATAGTGGATCAACATTTGTGGTATTGTACCACTTCACTTCGCTCATAAAAACTTTAAATACTTATAACTAGAGAGCGGATTGATATGTTTTTAAATATTTTTACTAAGGTTTTGTAATATAATTTTGATGAGGGTTTTTCGATGTTTCATTTAACAATAAATCTGTATAATATAATATAATTTTATATCACATAAAAATGCGTTAGACGTTAGAGAATATTTTATACACGATGACATATTATAGGAATATTTCTTCTATTCGAACAATAAAACTAAATAACCAGTCATTTTTTTATATATACGTACATCTTAATTCTGTATTGATCTTAGTAGTTTTTAATTTTTGTGTATTATTTAATATATGAAAAATCAAAAAATCAAATATGCATCATAATAACCTTAGAATAAATGTTTGATAAAAATATTATTATACATATTTATTAAGTATCAAAATATAAAATAATATTCAAGCTGAATACAATGAAATAATTACATTTTGTCATCGTGATTACATTTAAAATAATAATTAGATAACCTAATTTTTTGAAAGTTAAAGTTGGAATATGCACAAACACTTATAAAAATAAATAATTTAAAAAAAATTCTTACTAAATCAACATAAATTATTTTTTGAAATTTTACATAGCAAATCTCAATTGTAAAAACAAACTATTTTATTTAATTTGTTGTTTATTTTGTTGGTATAACCTAACCTAAATATAAGTATGTTGGTCAAATTCTAAACTTTAAACATATGTTCAGTGTAAAAAAGGGTAAAACTATGTAAACATTTGATGTATAGTAGCATTTAAATGCATTTATTGAGCAGTCAATGTAATGGATGTTAATTTGAATTTAATGATAAATCATTATATCGTATATTATATACGTACGATGAAAAATTATTCTAAGCTAAGATGATCTAACTTTTTGGTGAACAGGGCTACAAAACAATTATCTATTTTAATAATATTAAAATATTAACAAATATTCATATTTTTTTCCCGATTATTTTAATAAGTAGGTACTGAGTATTTTCAATTTTTTTACCGAATACTTATCATTTTTTAAAGGAAACCTTCATCAAACTATCAAAGTTATTGACTAGAGCTTTTTTTTCCAAAAGAAAAAGTGTTTCAGACACAACAAAATAAAATTAAAAATAAAAAACAGTAGTATTTATAAAATCAATACATAATAAAATTGCTACGCTTAGAATCTAAATCAATTTAAAGCAAATGGAAATTTTTCATTACTTTTTTAATTTTTAATACACAGCTGATATTAGCAGGATTATTGTGATATATATTTTCTTTCATAATAATCACGGTTAATATTCTGTTTAAAATCGTATGATAGAGAAGTATTTATGCATATTAGTTTGGTTTTTGTTTGATTTCTATAAAACCTGTGACCACATGTTATATGAAGTTTTTAATATGATGGGAGCTATACATTTATTGATTTTACAATATTGTTTTTTTTTGTGTCTATCAGATTTTGGAACCGTAAAAATACTTTTAGTCATAAAATCTATGTTACTAATGTTATATAATATTACTAGGTTATTAATTTTGAAAACCTAGAAACGTAATTTTATTTTATAATCATATTTAAGAGTTAAAGAATATTAAAAAAATATACATATTTATTTTTCTGTATTTTTATTCCATAAAATCGTCTTATTTTAATATTTATTAGAAATTAAAAATATAGTCTTTACTTGTGTAACTCATACACGTTCAGAATTCAAAGTACTTGAAAAAATATTCTGCTTTGAAATAATAAATTAAAAATATATGTTTTTATAGTTATAATTAAAAAATTATAGCTATAAAAATGGTTAAAACTATAATTGTGTAATATAATACAATTTTCTTTTTTAATATCTTAAAAGTATTTAAAAAAACGATTGTCTTACTTATACGTTAACAAAATATACTTAATTTAATATACGTATTATTCTAAAATAACCTTGTTTAGTAGTTTACCTGTAAGTTTATAATCAAAATAACAAGGCAACTGATACAATAAAACCTTTTACCTTTTTTTAAATTTTGTGTTTAAATGTTATGGACTAATTTGATAGGTACTGTTTATTAAATAGTAATATTTGATTTTATATATTACACATAAAATAATTTTAATATCAATGATCGTGTTGGATTTAAATTTTTCTACTATGTAATTAAAATTAATTTTTCATAATGTTTATTTTAATAAATTATTATTAATATTCTATCATATAATTGTTCATAAGTTAATATTTTAAGATCTTCAGATATACGTTTGATGGATTCCATAAATAATTACTTAAAACCTAATGAATCAATAGTGAGCTAATGGTTCCTAAAACATAATTTAGTGGTTCACAATTGTTTTATTAAAATTTAGTGAACTTATAAATTAATTAATTTGTTAGACAACTCGGCACTTACGCTGTATAATTTTAAGTTTGAACTATTTGAAGAATAAAACAAGAAAATAAACTACAAAACGTAAGGACAAAAAGTGGGGCAATACAAAAATATTATTGCATATCTATATATAATATAATATAATATTAAAATAATAAATAATATTAGGTAGGATTCAATATCAAATTCGATTCTATCTTTGTCTAACACACACAGAATATAAAAATGTAGACGTGTTTTTGACAAATGTACCAATTGATTTAATGAAGCGATAAGAAATTTGAAAACAGATTTGAATTTGTTATCAAGTCTACTTGGGATCGACTTTCTCACATTTTTTTGCTTATTTTTTTCTTCAAAAATTGAAATATGACAATTTTTATTTATACTTTTTTAATATAATTTTTTGTTGAATTTAAGTTGATAAAATCAAAAACGTAGTATAGTCGATGTCTAGTAGATATAACGAAAAATTCAAATCTGTTTTCAGATTTATTATTACTTCATTAAATCAAATAGTTCATTTGACAAATAACACGTCTATATTTTTATGTTTTATGTTTCGCGTGTATTAGATAGAAACAGAAAAATTCGGTATCGAATACCCTTAAATAATTATAATACAGTATTATATGTTTTCTTTAAAATCTTAGTTATTTAATTTATTAGAAAGCAAGTTTTGCTATTTTTAATATATAACGCTGCAGTATGTATATTTTCATAGTCAGTAGCTAAATTAATGATTCATTAAATGCAACGTAGCAAAATCAAGTTTAATTAACTATTATTAGGTAAATATAAACAGATATTTGGAATTCAGTTATTTACATTTTTGCTACAGGTATCAGGTATAACATTATTATTTGTGCATTATAATACACTACAAAGTTATAAATATTTCAATAAGGTATTCGAGAAAATTAGTATAAATTAATAATATTTAGTACAATTCGTAAAATTACAACTTAAAGTACATAATATTTGGAAAATTCAACATTCGATTTAAAAAAAAAAAAAAACTTAATTTTATTTTTAGGTGAATGGAATAATGTTAGAAGATTTGTTTTTAATACAATATTATGTACTTTGTTTTTTTGAAGAGAAAATAAGAAAAAACATTTTATACATTTTAAGCTAAATAAAAACATTGTTATTGTGAAATTCAAATATTTAAACTTTAAACAGTTTTAACCGGAATTTATGTTTAATTCCGATTCATAACTTCAATTAATAATTGGTTTTAGTATTTATACTTATTTATACTTACATAGTCAATTTTTATTAATATTAAGTATGTTAAATGAGTAGTTTTGATTACGAATTAATTTTAAATTTAATATTTGTTTGTATTAAATCCATATTTATACTTCATAAATCAGTTGTTCTTACATAGTTATGTATAGTAACATTTTATCTAGCTTAAGTTTTGAATTTAATTTTAAATGATTAAAACAAAAAAAAATAAATTTACTTAACTTTACTATACTTATTAATTATTAATTTTGAAAACAAATCGAGATATTTAAATATTATATGATTATGTAAATACATAACGATATTGAAGAATCGAAGAAAAGGAATATTGTAGATAAGTAAATACTGCTCGTGAGTAGACACTATAGCTGTTAAATTACTAATCGTTCTAAAAATTTTGTAACAAATGAAATAAGAATGATTTTACTAAACACAGTTATTTCTATGCCACTAATAAACATTTTTTTATGTAATTACACACAATACACACACACACACACACACACACACACACACACACACACACACACACACACACACACACATATATATATATAGTATAGAATATAAAAGTAGTCTATTTTATTTTTAAATAATTCAAAATGTGTATGAATAGGTCTAGTTTAAGGGGTTTAGCCATGCCGTGTGGTATTGACAATGATTGTCCTTATAGTATTATTTTACTATTTTAAAATAAAATATGAAATAATTGTATGTATAACATAACTTTACATTTGATCTGTTTCGGTTTAAATCATTTTTAAAGTTCTGTGATTTGTTATGAATTGATAATACAGAGAGTGTGTACTAGAAAAAAAGAAGATTATTCCTCAAACTAGTTAAAGTGTAAGAGTGTAGGTACATTTTTTTGGAATTTTCTATTTTAGTCGTTATAAAGTTAATACTTTATTGCAGCTGGTATGCAGTCTGATAACTATATATGATGCTCGATAAGGATTATAAAGTAAGAATAATCATTATACAAATATTATAAAATGCGTTCACACAGTCGTCGAACAACGTATGAAAAATAAAAACGAAAATTTAAAAATTAAAAGACAGTGAGTTCCGCTTAATGCAATCATTATGGTTCAGATCATTTTGATTCTATTAATCGGTTGATTTCATAAAACATTTTTCTTTATTTATCAGTTTATACTTATATGTATGTTTAAAATTAAATTACGAAGTAAAGAAAGTACCTATTTTTGATTGTACTCGAGAATCTACTAATTTCATTTTCATATTAGCCTGAAATTAAAATCCATATTCAATTAATATAATATATACATGATTTTTTAATTATTTAAAATTAAATAAATAATAATGTATATACATTGTACCTATAACTTTTGGAACAACTGAAAAGTATTGTTATCACCATATTTTTGAATAGCTCCTTTTAATGTTTTCATATAATATATAACATCGATTGGCGGTGGTTTCAACTCTTAATGGTAAGTAGCGCCCCCACAGTTTTGCAGAGGAGGGGCGGGCGGATAAAAATTTAAAAAAATACACACACAAAACTTTTTATAAATCATAATGCAATAGTCACCTCCGACTTGTTAATAAACATATAAAAAAAGGTGTCGTTCTGGATAAATTAATATTCGGCTGGCGTACGAGTGTTTTTTCTACTTATTAATTTCGATCGTCACACGACCGTCTTCTGTCAGACCCAAACGGGTACTCAAATACACAATGCGATACATGTTTAGAGAATATTTTTGCATTGTAATTCGTGTGATCCATCGTCGGTTTCCACTCAAGTCACGCGTCGTCTCTGAACTGAGCGATGGTTGTAATAATAATAATAAAATTATATTTATTTATGAACTCTAAGTGAATATATTTTTTTCGGCATTCCGTCGTCCGCGTCCGGTATGACCGGTATTATCTAGGTGTATTATGATATAGTTGTGTAATACTACAAACATTTCTTTTACCCGTACAATAATTATCGCGATTCGGTTTACCACGCACGCGCGTTCGCGTCTCACGCGCATAAACTCGTCCGGTGGGGCGTAGAAACTCGAAATCGCACTGACCCGACGACCGCACCGCCTCTCGTAGCACCTCTGCCGCCGCGTCCGTCCGATTATTGTCGTCGGCCTCACGCGCGAATTCCACTCAGTATCGCGCGAAATTCCCGTTCACCGCTTCTGGTCTATGCGATTCCCGGATTCCCGTGACGTACCAACAGCAGCAGTAGCAACACCAGCAACAGCAGAATAGGTATATTAGAGGTATAGCTGTGCGGGACGGCCGCCAACACGCGGGTGATGATGTTTTCGTTGTTGTCGTCTACGACGGCGGTTCCAGCCACTTCGACAGCCGCCGCCGCCGCCGCCGCCGCCGCTACCGGGACCGGCTCCACGGCAACGGTGATCGCGCTGACGGCGGCTTGCGCCGCGCTGTCGCTGATCTTGGTAGCCATGTGCTTGTTGGACCTGCCGTACTTCTTCCGGTCGCTGTTCAGCTACGTGTCGGCCACGTGCTTCAAGAAAAAGCTCCGGGCCACCGACACGGCCATTTACTCGTCCGTGTGCCTGACCTCCGACCTGGACGTGTACCTGACCCACATGAACAACGCCCGGTACCTGCGCGAGATCGACTTGGCCCGCATCGAGTTCCTGCTGCGCACCGGCATATGGCGCGAGCTCCGGCGCCGCGGCGGCCTCATATTCACCATCGCTAACAGCGTCCGGTACCGCAGGTTTGTGCGCACGTTCAGCCGGTACGAGATTCGCACCAGGATCGTGTACTGGGACGACGTGTCCATATTCTTCGAGTTCCGGTTCGTGTCCAAGGCCGACGGGTTCGTCCGGGCCATCGTGTACAACCGGCAACAGGTGGTCGACTGCAGCGCGGACGAGCTGATGCGCACCGTCGTCGGGGTTGGTGGCGGCGGCGGTGGCGGCGGTGATGCGACCGCGGACGCCAAGACAGCCGCCGAGGGCGCGTTCCGACGGCCCGAGTGTCCCATCGAGATACACCACTGGATACAGTCCAACCTCATGTCCAGTGCCAGCCTCAAGGCCGAGATTGGCGACGGCGACCCGCTGTAACGCGTTTGCGTACGCGGGGGCGGTCTAGTCCCGCTCGGTCACGGTACGCTGCCGCGGGGTAGAGTAATACACGTTCAGGCGCATTTCCCTCAGACACGACACTACGTCTATCGCGTTTCGAGGCGTAGTTCCGCGTGACGTCTGTGCACATATATCATATATTCTGCGAGTCTGTCGTCCGGATGACACCGTCACGCGAGGAGGTCGGCTCAACAGTTTCCCGAAAACGCGTCTGTACCTTTATCAGTGCTCGTCGGTATCAAAGTATACGTCCAAGAGTGTATCCAATACTACGTTATTAGTACTTTCGAGTTGAGACGATAGGTGATATTATTTTTTTTTTATTTTAATGCAAAACATTCTTATTTTTCATGTCCAAATTTATTGTGTTATGATTACATTAGATATCTTCGATATTTGGTATGATTATTTTCCCGTAATTTTTGTTCAAACTCAAATTCTCCTTGGCCTCTTTTTCCAAATAATTTTTACACTCAAACGCGTGTATTTCATTTTGTGCCGTAACGTGTTTTCAGAAAATAATGCGTCCAAACGTGTTACGCCCATACGGCGATAAATTGCTGCATCTGCATCCAGTGATGTATACCTTAATGGATCAAGTGCATGCAGTGCACGATTGTATATTGATTATTATTGATTTGAATGCGGGATCGATTGGTTTTTATTGTTTTAAAAAAAGAAAAAATAATATTTTAAAGTTATTATCAGATGCTTAGAGGTACACATACACACACGTATATAAAAGATAAAACAATTACGAAAAGATCACATGACTGTTCATATACCAATCGTTACCGCATTATAATGCCATATACCTATTATGATGATTAATATATTACATGTTATATTATATTTGTCTGTTTATTTTGTACGTACTAGTCTCATTTTCTGCCTTTTATGTAATACGATTTTGATTATGTTCAATTAGTACGCTTGTATATATTATAATAATAAGATAAAAATAACGACCTCCATTTACCAAGCGATGTGTATTTGACGTTAATATAGGACAATAAAATATGTATAATTTTATTTTTAATAACATATGAGCAGTTTTATTTATTTAATTACCTTGTGGATTGTATTGTTACTGTCTAACTTTACTGTATAGGTACCATGCACTGATTGACTTATTTTATTTATCGTAAAGAAAGTATAGTTTCGTTATTTGTTTTATTTTATACAGACTAAAAGATATATCCTACCGTAATGGGTAGCGAATAAAACAAGAATGTACTATTAACTTCAATTAAAGTCGTTTTAAAGATAAAATTATTTCAAAAGTCAAGTATTATTGTCCATAAATTAATTATCGTTGTTCTAAATGCATAACTTTGGAGACATTTATTTTTCAAAATAATCTTTGGTCTATAAAATAAATCTAATTTTGAACATTATTTATCTAAAATGTAGTAATTTGGCAAAGTCCAGTCCAATAACTTCTCATTGAAGTTGTGATGCATTTAAGGTACATTCTGTAGTGCTATATTCAAATATTTCTTATTGTTTATTGGTTATAATTTAGCGGGCTACGAATTTTTCTTTTGATCTAACGAACATATCATATATTTAGTACCTACCTATCTAATTAGTCATTTATTTACGTTATTCTTTTATATATAATATGTTATTGTCATAGTATTTTACACTACCACTATGCATTAATCTAATATTCATATCATTAAACATGCTAATAAATAATAATATTTTCTATATTGATATTAGTTATCAAAATTTAAAATCCAATTTAAGTAAATATTTAATGAATCTGTCTGCCTACTATACTTTATAAGTATGAATTATACACTAAAGTATGTAACGACTTAAATTAAATTGTTTGCAATATTAGAATTATTGAACAACAAATGTTCACAGATAATAACATTATTATCATCGCTGTTACTATTTATGAACATTCCATACAAATTCCATCTCCAATTTCTAAACTACTAATTTATTTTACTTCTCCGTTTTCATTGTTATTCTAGAACGGCATTAGGTAAGTACGTGTACTTTATCATTATTGGCATCATCGAACAATTGATATGCAACACAGTCAAACACGTTCTAGAATATATTTTTAATGTTTTAGGCGTGAAATAACTATGAATACCTATACAGAATTTAATTAAAAATAATTCAACAGCCTTCTTAACAGTCTTAATGCTACATTGTAAGTTTCCATGTTGTATTTTAACAAAAAGATTCATGTTTTTATTAAAATAATAATTATTTAGTGAAAAACAAAATATAATAATATTATGATGCCCCAATATTATTTTTCACAGCGATTTCTAATATGGTTTAGAAAAGGTTTTATTTTTAGACAATAGATTCATGAGATGAGACATTTTTTTAAACATAGGTTCCAGCTTAATACTACGATATTTACAGACAAATATTTAGAACTATTAACTAATATTCCTATAACTGGATCTGTATTCTGTACAAAATATAAATCGTATTACTTACAAATTATGATATAAATTATTATATCGTATAATATGTCGAGTACTACTTACGTCAAGTAATAACTAATAAAGTCTCAAAGTACTTATGACGTATAATTTTACAATACTATCATAAAATATATAATTTTAAAACTGTATAATTAAAATTATTAAATTATCTATAAAACCCAAATTAAAAAAAGTTTATGTATTATATTGTGTTTACTGAATATATATTTTGTCATAGTAATAAAAGATAGATTAAAAGTGTTCATAATAATATCAATTATAATGTTAATGTACTTAAATTGTAAAAGATACGATTACAATTTGTTAAAAACCTTTTGACATGTACATACCACCTCCTAATGATTTGCACATATTTTTATGTATTTTAATATTAACATATCACTGACAATATATTAGCAGTGTGTAAATAAACATAGCCAAATCAAGTAGAATTAGTGATAAATCAGTAAATCATTCAAACATGGTGAATTGTAGCGTATCTATTAACAATATATTTTTAATTTTGGTTTATTCTTATTAAAGATATAACTTTTACATTTTTAACACTATCTAATTATAAAATATAAAATAATGGAGAATGTATGTGTTAAGAAAATTTATATACAGGAAAATGATTTACTTTTACTCAATTTTTATTTGTTTTATCACTTTATTAATACATTTTAATTATTATTGAATTATAAAATTGTAAAAAAATTTAAAAGTTAAAATATTAAATATATTTAATATTACTTATTAATTAATAACAAAATATCTAGTAGATACAACAATTGTATTTTCTACGTAATTTTAGCGGATTTTAATTATTTTCCATTTATTTTCAAGACAAATTAAAAGTGTGAGTTCAAAAATTTCTTGTGTCTTTACCAAAACATCTTAACACAATTAAGACTTTAGATCGAATAAAGAATCTGTTAACACTAGACATAGTTAAGTTAAAGTTGTAGGATTTTATTTAATCACATTTATTATATTCTAAAACTTTATCCAGTATTATACTTTAAATATTTCAATACACGACAGCAGCACTTCTTTATCTAACATTTCTATAATGATTTTAAAATTTAATAACCAGATTATAATCTTATTTAAATTATATATTTACATATCTATTGAAGAAATAAATTAAGTTTGTTGAGTTTTGACCAATTTTTGATCTACAAATTGAATAAATACCTGAAATATCAACTATAATAATCAATTAATCATAAAAAACCAACTACACTACAACATTTAAATCAGAATTTAATACTACCAGCATTAGACACATTGTAAATAATTAAAACATTATAGTTGTCTATAGAGAATAACAGATATTTTATTTTAATAATACAACAAGGTAGTATAATTTATAATGTAAAAAATTATTACAATTATTAATAGCAGTATATAACATTATGATTTATGAATAATACATGTCATCATGTCAATATCGAAGTGTAGAACTAAACGTGATCAATCGTTAAATATAATGATGCTTTTTGTTTGCGGATTTATAATTATTAAGGTATGATAAATAATATAGTTATACTATATAACACATTTTGTACAAAACGTGAATAATAAATATATATGGGACATGCATTTAAAATACCAATAGACTATAGAGGATAGGTTCGAGGAAAGTATCCTATTTTCAATCTGTTTATAATTTTATTTTTGATGAGTATGTCACAGCAACGAAATAATATAAAAAATATAAAAATATTATATTTCTGTTGCAATTTCACGACTTGCGAGAACCGAATCAGTATATGGTAGACCTATTTAATTTTAATGCTCGTTCCGTGTACACGTTTATAGTTGTGGAACACTGATAGGCAAATCGCAGACGACGACAATGCGTTGTGTGGTTTTTAAAAATTATTGTAATCTAAAGTTGTATGTCGAACGGATACAAACGCAAACTAATAAGTCACCAAAACAGCCTTTTGAAATTCTAATGTAATCATTGACTGTTTTGAATAATCAATTATTATGATTTGTGTTCTGCATATACTATTAAATAATAAATAGTAGCTGTCGATTGTTCTACAGTCGAAGCGCATAATTTTTTTTAAATTATTCAAACAAATGTTTTTTTCTTATAATACACACATTTTTTTTTCAATTAATAGTAAAAATATACGTTTTATTCAGAATTGACTAAATTTAAACTATAACTGGATTTAATAAAATACATCCATGTCTCACAATGTAAAAAATAATTATTTAAAAATATTTATATATATATATATATATATTATGAAAATCTTTTTGATTGTTTAGGTATTATAGTCTAGTTTTAGAAAATATTTGGAAAAACAAAATTTTATAAGCAAATGAATAATTATAGATTAACGTATTGAATAATATTATGAGTATAAATATAAAATGAATAAAAATAAAACTGAATTACAGTTTATAATACATTGATGATTATAACGTTATACCTATTATTAAACTATTATTACGTTTGTTGATTTTTTTATGATGTGATTTATTTTCTTAAAAGTTTTATTTTTGTTGAGTTTTTAGTTTCAATGTATAAAGTGTAAATAGCAGTACAGCTTTAAAGTGAATTAAATAATTTAATTAGTTCACGATGAAGTTATAAATATAATAATAGTTAGCTTCCAATCAACTAAATTGTTAATAGCAATTGCCTTTGTATAAACTTATGGAATTTCTCAGACCGTAAAAATATATATTGTCTGAATATTTTTGAAATTAAAATAAAGCGATTAATGATCATTTGAAAAAAAATATGCATCATAATTTATATAAAATAGTTGTTGATACTTGTTAATGATTATTTTAAATCTAACTGAGTCGTAATTAGGTACTAGAAAAGCATTGAATGGGGAGTTAAAATAAGTAATAATTAATGATAATATTAATCTACTAATAAAATCGTTCAGTTAGTTTTGCAGTTTTTTAAGTATAATATACATATATATATATATATATATATACGGTGTAACATGTAGATATAATAATTTTAAATTAAAATTAAATTTGAAAATGTGTCAGAATATTGTGGTATATCTTGTATATGTATATATAGAAAAAACAACATAATAAACCCTTTTATTATTTAAAAAATATGAATAATTTAAATACTAATGATCTTAATGGAAGTTGAAGAGCAAAAACATAATAGCAGCTTTTAATCGACGTTTTAATTAACAGCCTCTTATTATGCCTAAATATAAAGCTTAAATTTGGACTACTTTTAAATTATTCCTATGTGCCTTAAGCCTGTCATTAAGCAATTGATGCAAACTTGAAACAACTATTTTATGGTAGTATCAATTTTTTTTTCATTAAAATTAATAGTATGAACTATTTTCATTGTAATCTGAAATTTTAGTATATAGTTTTTAGATTAAAATTCAGTAAAGTCATAAAAAAAGACCAAATTAAGATAAATTACATCCGTGCGTTAGTGATGTATGTTATTTTAAGGTTGATGAAAATGACTGTGTAAATATTTTCACCGATCGAGAACATAGAAAAAAGGCGCTCTTGATAAATAATTTCAAAAAGTTTTATTTATTTAATTAAGTATTCCAACCAGACTAATCTATCTAACGCTTAAAAGCTATTTAAACTTAAAAGTTAGTTACACTGACTCTTTTTGGTGAGATAATTAATACTAGGATTTGTTATATGTCTTATGATTTCCATTTATGATATTCAGCTTTAATTCGCAGATAACTAAGCAATATGTATAATATACAGTACATCAGTGGTTACCAATAGAAAGGCGGTAGAGAGCCCACAGAAGTCCATTTCTCGAAATTAGGGGTTCACGATTTTGTTTGATAGAATGAAGAAACTACAGCCACTCGTTTATGACATAAAAGACACATACACGAATGGAATATAATAGTAAAATGTGAAAATATAAGATATTTATAGTGTGTTAAATAAGTAAACATATATTGTACAAAATAATAATTGATTAAAAAAATGTGTGTACAATTATTAAAATAAATCATAAAAATAATTGTTTTATTCATTTTCACGTTTAAACAAAATTGTAACGATTAATTTTCAAGAATCGAGGAATTTCCATTTTATCGAATATAAAAAAAAGGAAACTCGTTCAATTCAAGTTTTAGCAAGGGATTCACGGTTAAATGCTAATCGGGAAACACTGCTATTTTGTATACGATATACATTATATTATTACATATTATTCTGTGTAGTGTGTTTTGAAGACGCCTGAATTATTTCGTAACACATGGTTGGAATAAAATTCATCGAGGTGGAATATATTTTTATCATTAACTTATTAGTAAACTAAACTTAAATCGAGAATATTGTAAAAGTAATAAAATAGTACTTTACGAAACAAACATTACGTTCCGATGTATATATATATATATATATATATATATATATATACTTAGTCTCAGTGTAAGAGTGTAACAAATATGTTACATAATTTATATTTGGATCGTTAGCAATTAGTTCACGTTCAACGAAAAGTATTAGATAAACTATATTACTTAAATTAATGTTATTGTTTTTATATTTAATGAAAGTTAATCATTTTTATTTTAAGACACGTTAAGTCATAAACAGAATTTTAGTTTAAAGAACTCAACGCACTTGTCATTGAATACTAACCAATATATATATATAGCATTTTTAGTAATCAATTCAATCGTAGGTATTACGTCATAATAACTTGTAAAATAAAATGTTAAAAATTCGTTGTACCATTTAGATATTGTTAAGTATAATCTTCCAAATAGTATAATATATAAATATAACATTATGTTATAAGTACCTATATAAGTCTAGGAACAAAATTACAAATCTTTACAAATTATTTGAGTACCTATTATTGTTTGATATGGAATAATTAAATTATTGTAAATACGTATGTGTATTATTTAAATAACATAAAAATATGTCATTTTAAATATATCCATTGTACACAAAATATCGTAATTTGTATTTTGTAGTTATCATAAATTGTAAAGTTTCGTCTACCGTTTGTATTTATTATCATTAGTAACCGTAAGCCTGTAAACGAGTTTAAAAAAAAAAGTATTTCTACTTAATATTATGATATAATCAAATACATATTAAATTAAGCTATTTAAAAAAAACATACAGACGGAACTCTCATTATATTGAATTTTTTTTCACCCGTCTCGCTGTTTTAATCTTTTAAATTAGACAGTCAATGATCCGGTAATCGTGAGTAAGATATATATCACTAATAAGTGATTATATTCATAAATTAAAAAATAAATTATCAATATACCTAATTTATTTTAATGTATTTACAAAATTACATATGAATAGAATTTTTTCTAACAAAAATTGTTTACAATCAGATTTTCATATGTGCCTCATTTATGACATTTTTTTAAACCCTTAAATTGTGTAATTTGTTATAATATTTAACAGAATACAATATTTTACTTATAAATAATAAATTTAATGAGGTAATATTGAACCAAAACATCGGACTATAAGACATTAAAAAAAAAAATAAATAAATAAATAAAATAACAATTAAATTATTGGTAATTACTAATTTTATACAATATAATATTTGTTATTTGTTAAAAATTGAATTTTAAACGCCGAGACAATAATTAATGTTTTAAGATAAGTTCTTTCATCTCATATATATACCTAACAGTATTTAGAAAACAATAAATTATTGTTGCTTAATTAATAATATCACGTATACAGTATTTTAAATGCTCGTATAATAATACTGAAAAATATACAATATCCTGTTTAATTATTAAGTTCGAAGTATGCAAATTAAATTACATATTATTTCTATCGATGTTCCTATTAATATATGAGAAAAAAATTGAAATGTTTGTAAATATTGCGGATATTTTAAAATTGAATAATTTTAATTATGTTGTGTCCCTAGAACAGATACGGTAAATCTATGGCACGTGTGTTTAAAATCGGAGGATCTTTAATTTATTCATATGATCATTGCCATACAATCTTCGGAAATGAATTTCATTAAATCCATTTAAAAAATTAACTAACGGACGAATATGAAAACATTGTACTTCATTTAAAATTACAAATTATAAACCGATTTTAATAGAATTAGTCCCAAGTGTACAAAAAAAATCACATCAAATTAATAAATACTAAAATATAATGTTAAATACTAGTATTACTTAATACTTATATTAAATACTTATTTTTATACTAACAAAATGCAAAAAGTATATTTAAATCAATACATTTTTTTAAAAACATTTTTATTATTTATATACTTATATAATGTTTTTATAATTTAATGGCACGCAAAAAAAAAAACAAAAATTATGTAATTTTTTGTACATCACGTTATGGAAATATGTCACCTTAGCCCTAGAGTAATAATGTAATACCTATGTTTTTGACAATGACGCTATGCACGAAATGAAGTGATAGATATGAAAAAAATTGTTGTTTACTATTGATGTTAACTAACTATAGAGATAGTACACCAAGAATTTCAAATTGTTATGATCTATAAATACAATATAATATTATCATTTATTAAATAAATCATGTACGTAATATGTTCGTACATTACCATTGTTAATGTTTTAAATTGTAATAATAGCTAGTTTACACAATATATACATTAAATAGTATATTTTTTTTACTATAGGGATATGTGTGTTTTTAAGATACTTACGTAGATACAGAAGAGAGAGTTGTGTTAAAATTACTTTTTAGATTCTGAGCGTTAACTGTTATTTTTTTTATCTTACTTTTTAGATCATAAAAAGTGTTTTAGATTTGATCTAGATGGTAGGTACTTTAGTTTAACATTTTAAAGTTAAAAGGTATGTAATTCATAGTACTTTCCATAATATTGTGAAAAAATAACAAAACAACAGCGTGACTATGGGAATATTTGTTGTAACATACCAATTGTTGAGTAAAGATAATTTGGTTTTTATTAGAAATTAATACTCATTAAAATTTATTTATAGTGTTATTTATTAACATTT
The DNA here is from genome assembly GCA_036289425.1 of Rhopalosiphum nymphaeae. Lineage (NCBI taxonomy): Eukaryota > Metazoa > Arthropoda > Insecta > Hemiptera > Aphididae > Rhopalosiphum > Rhopalosiphum nymphaeae. Next base: position 32,197,137 of record JAZAQC010000013.1, on the reverse strand, counting down.
CTATTTATTGATATTTCATAAATGACTATTTCTACTATGGAAATAAGAGATAACACTTCGTTATTATTTATTATTATAGTACATATATTATAAATTCGACGGTTATACAAATTCGATATCTGTGATGTTTTTTATCGTTAGTTTGAGTATCATTATACTTAATTAGAGAGACGATGGTCACGATTGGTGAAACAGTTTGATTCAATTATAAATGATAAATTACTTGCGTACATATTCGATCGTTATTTACATGAAAATATAACTACATAGTATATAATATCTAAAAACATTATTTTTCAGTTATTTTCCTCCCTCGAACTTAATGCTCAAACATAGAATTCGACTTTGAATTTTTTACTTACAAAAAGGTACCAGATTATAGAACATGATACAACAGAATACCTATGTATCTTAAAGACAAAAATAAAATTATATCGAATAACTTGTATCTACATTGACCAATTACTCTACAGTCAAATATACTAAGCCGAATTAAACTTAATCCTTACTTAATAAGCCATGTTATATGATTTTCAATCACGAACATCGATTTGATAATGGTACTAATAGATGGGGTACAGGTCACTGAATATATTCAATGATATGTTATAAGATAAATAATTCAAAAAATAGTCGTTCGAATTTCGACTTTGATACGTCATCGTTTTACAAAAATTGTCCAATAAATAATTCACTGTATAAAACGGAGGCCCTAATTTAAAAGACAGAAGTTTGTTTTTCTGCAGTATTTTTAATTTCGTTGCAATTATCGTGGTGGACAGTATATAGATTACGGTTTTAAATATCACCTCGATATTCGATTTCGAAGTGTAATTTATTGTTAATGGATTAGCGTAATATGTATTGCTTGCGCGTCTTGTAGCAGCGTCTAAATATATGTGGTTCAGTGTTTTTGACAGACATAATATTGTATTTAATATTATATAATAGGTATATACTATATATATTATAACTATTATTTATTACCCACAGCTTATATTTCGTTGTGGTGCGACTTAATTAGTTGCGATGATGGAAATTAATATTATTATTGCACTAGTCGTCCATTTCTACGAAGACAATATTTTTATAATCGAAACCGTGTATGTGTCGGGAATACATTTTAGTTCACTGCACATTATTACAAATTAAGTGTACTATGTCAAGGAATAAAATGCAGTAGATCGTACATCGAGTAAATATATAAAATAAAGGAATACAGAAGTAAGTAATAGGTAAATTTAGAAAGTAAAAATTATTATAAAATTTAATTATTACAATAATTTATTTTTTTATAATTTTTATATTTCTTGTGGTTCCTACCTATGTTAAATATGATTGAATTTTATTTTATATTAAATTTAAAGGGAATGAAAAAATCGTTGGTTTTTTGGAAAACATATTTTAAACTGGAAATAAATAGAATAAAGTAAAGTGTTTTCTAAAAAAAGAAAAAAATACTATAAATAATGATTTTCAATCAAATGTTTTTTAAAACTTTTATAATTTGTATTTAAAATTGTTTGACCTAATTTGTTCAAAACAATATTTTTCATTAGTTAAAAGCTAACATATTATTAGTTTATTACAGAAATACATAATAAAATATTGATATTGTCTAAAAAGTAAAAATTATAATACATTTGAGTCTTTACTTTTCGACTATTAATAAATTAAGTAATGGATACTTATTACTATATACCTATGTTTAACGCAAATCATATGATTTTGAGAATTTTAGTAATTTGTAAAAAAATTGTAACTTGCACGTATATTAACTTATATAGATGATTTAAATACTTATTTTTAGTAAAAGGTTTTACTAAAAACTAATAATAAATTAAAAGAAGAAAAATAAATTATTTGTATAATATAATTTAAAAGTTACAGCTATCACAAATTTAGTTTGAACATAATTATATAATATATTTTGAAGTCGGATATTTATTAACAGTATTACAATTCAACTGTAACGGTTATCTTATTAAAAAATAAAATAAAAACTTTTTACAACCTAATTTAAATTTCTACTGAAATAGTTATTTTATACAAAAGCATTATTACGCATACTTAAAATTCTAAACGATAATTAAATATAAATCTACAAGTTTTAGAATTAATATACATATTAAAAAAAAAATAAACTTAAACTTATGATTTGATTAGTTACTTATCTACCTATGTAATAAGAACTAAAATATAACACTAAATTTAAACTATTTTAATTTTTATAATTTTATTTATTATCAGTTATTAGTTTTAGTCACGTTGAAAATACTGAAAATGTATATCACATTTATTAGTAAAAAAAAAATTTAATTCACGGATGGCGTATTTGTCAAGTTTCAGATGAAACAAATGTGTATAGACTGTAAATACATAATGAGATCTATCTTTCGATCCATAGATATATTTATTTTACGTTGTACGGAGACTTATTACATTCCGTAATGCGAAGCATATTAAAAAATATTTAAATACTTATTATATAATATTATAATTTGTTTAAAAAAATAACATATATATCATAAATTCATAAATATTAATAAGAAGTAAATTGCCTGTAAGGAATCAAATATATTTAACAATATAATGTTTTTAATATTATTATTATAATATATAATTCTGAATATCATTTATAAATTTAAAAAACTTTTACAATTGATTTTTCATTACAAAAATTTTTACATTTATAGTAATAACTAAGTATAATTAATTTATGCTTCTCAAAGTTATAACAATGCATAGTTATGATTTTGTCAAATATAAGTATCTTACCGTTTCATTCATTTTTTTATGATTTTTTTTAACTAATATAGGGTCAACTATATTATTACAAAATTAATTTGGAATGACTTTATTGTTTCATAATATGATTTCCTAAAAAAAGAACTACTCGTTATCTTATAATCAATGACTTCCTTAAAGTAAACTAAAGTGATAACATCATGTGACACAGGTACATAGTACATGTTATACGTTTGTATAAATAGATATTTTTGAAATTTTCAATATGCGTACGTAATAAACGCAGAGTATTTTTTTTCCAACAATTTGCACATGTTGATGTGATATTTTACACATAAATTGTAAATATAATGTCAATACAAATGTTTCGGGATGTTAACGATTCTCTCAGAAACTTGTTTATAAAACGTTCCAGTGACACAAGGACACAGGTGTGCCGCTTCCGTATTCAATTAAACAAAATAATATAATAGAAACAATGTATAATATAGACGCCAAACAGCCTATAAGATGAATTATACAACGATGTCCTTCATTTGTGGACCTTCAATCGGAAATCGAAAAGTTACAACTTACGATACGATGAAAACGAATAGTAAGTCCGATATTTGCTACAAACTTTAAACCGTGTATTTAAACAAAAGGTAAACAATAATATATTTTTGGAACGCATTGTTTGCGATTATCCGGTTATAATATTGTGAGTAGAATGTCAAAATAAAATCAAAGGCACAACAATATCGTAAACCAATTATGACTATGATTTGTCTTATTGGTTTTAGCGGATGTTAAAATTAAAATTTTTTTTTTTAAACAAATTCTATTAAGCTGATAGCTTTGGAGACAAGAGAACACATAACATTGACTTATCGTGTAATAAATGATTTTTATAAATAGATAATGATTTATACATTAGCTTACAACTAAATGTAATTTTATATGTAGGTATTTTAATCACGTCACTCAGTAACTAAGTACTTACGAATTTATGTTATACGGAAAAAAAAATAAGTAAATTTATGATGATTACGTGAGTAAATCAATAGTTTATACACATTTCTATGTAAATTTAAATTTATGATTTTGCACACATTTTTATGGAGACGAAGTATTGTCAATTTATTCAGTTCATTTTAAACCTAAAAATAAGCAAATCGTTAAAAGTGTAATTTTCGTATTACATGAAAAAAGAATTCACAGTTTATATATTATATAATACCTATAAAATATTTCGTAAAGATCTTATATATTTATACATTGAGAATATTTAAAAATATAGGTTTGTTAAACTGATATTATAATTGTACAATAATATATAGTTGGTTAACCGTGAAATGCATATTAAGAGATATCTATAAATTGAATGAAAACCAACCAAATAAGTTTTATTATATCGACAGGTCAGATATAATTTAATTTACTGTTTTAAACAATAATGCATAGAATGCAATATTACATTATTATATTATGTACTTATTTACATGTATGTGCATAGAAAATTTAATTGTTAAGGTGGGACTTATTTTCAGAGTAATCAAGATTTAAAGATAAATTATTTTTTGTTTTAAGCCCAATTCAATAACTCTCCAATTGCTGGTTAGATCTGCGTGTGATTAGATTACAAAATAGTATTTTTATTTTTAAATTCGTTTCATATTCATTTTAAGGGTATTTTTATTGTATTTATTTATTGTATAGCCTGGAGTTTTCTATTTTATGTAAAGTGTCATTTTTTCGATATATTTTATTTAAGTGTATTACCTCGAATCATTATTTCAAGAATTTACGTTTGTTTACATTGTAAATTGTATTTTCATAGTGTCAGACCGTAAAAATGATTATTTATTGATTGATTGATATAATTTTATTTTGTGCAATGAATTCTGCTATTGTAAAAACAAAACTTTCGGAAAAATATAATTTAAATTTGAATTGTGCACATTAATGTATTTATCGTTTTTTACATATTCTTTTGAACCATGATTTATTTCCATAAAGCTTAAGTTAAATAACATAACTCATATTATAAAGATTATGATTATTCTTGATAATTTCAAAATAAACTTATATTTTTTTAGGAAAACTCATAAATTTTAATTTTCTATTCAACCTCCGTTGTATATCATATGATAATATTTAATGCTTATCAATGATCAAAAGTTCATGAATTTAATTTTGCTTATAAGTATAAGATGAATGTAAATAACTGTTATAATAACGAGAGCAAACAAAAGTAATGGAAATATCGCTTAAAAACCACGTGGAATTGCGTATATATATATGTAATTTCTGGTATGTAAATAGTTATTAATCTTCACGGTTTGATACATTTGCAGAATCGTTCCTTGCCATAGGATTTTCATCCTATTATTGGTCAGTTTGACGCACGTGTTTATTTCTTTTTTTTTATTTATGTTCGCTTACAAAAATCTTTGAATACTATTTAACGTAGCGCACGTCATAACACGTGAATGGTAGGTATAAATATTATCATCTACTTATGTATAGCAAAGTTGACAGTTTTTCGTCCTATTTTTGAGAGGTAAGAAAAGATATATATTGTCGATGAAAAAAAAACCAGTTAAAATGTAGCGCGTTGAAGTATAATCATTTATACCGATGATTGATTGAATAAAAATATAATATATTTTAAAAATCGATTTCAAACTAGGAATATCAATTTGAGTGGGCTCTGGGAAAGTTATTTTTCTCACAAAGTAAACAGTGTTAAAATAAAATGACAAGAGCAGACGTTGTAGAGAGTACAAAGGAGATGAATTGTTGTTTATATATATATATATATATATATCTGTATATATGTTATATATATATATATTCGTTTATACGCATACGGACGGGAAGTTTCATGATAATTGTTCTTTACTCCACTACATCGTACTCAGCTGCGAATTTAAACAGCCGTCGAGTTTCTCACTTTTAAATAATAATAATTAATCCTTTAATATTTCCGTAATCTTTGTGACCAAAGCTTAGACGCCGACGCATAATGAAAAACAAATGTAGATGTATATCCTCAAAAATCGTGAATTGTATATTATGTTTAAAAGGTCGTGGTTTCGTCCTAGATTTAAGATAGTATTTGGATAGAAAACTGGAAATGACGATTATTATTACAATATTGAAAAACATATTATTATGAAATGTAATTTTAGTGATATAAGCTGAACAATTATCCGCTGAGAATGTTTTTCGTATATACGATGATATATTATTGAATTCAAATTTAATACATCCATAATAATTATTGTCCATCCGATACTAATGTTTAGCGGAACGGTACCCACTGGTCCACCTTTTATTAATAATGAATTTAGTAGAATTTTGATTTTTAAATATTAAAAAAATACTAAGATAATATTCTCAAATTCTTGAAATTGTTTGTATTACTTAAGCAGTAGGTCCTTTGGTGATACAAACTTCTATTAGTAAATAAGAAATAGTTTTTCAGTTATTAAAGACTTAATTCCTTAAAAATGGTTTTACAAAAATATTAAATTGTTGTTATACTAGATCTTATATTTACTACAGATATTTGGACTATTTTTATAAATAATAAATGTTAATAGATTTATATTAATTACTTACATATTTAAACCACTAAGGTCTCTATATAGTTATATTTTAAACTGTAATTATCATGATTCTTTTCCTATTAGTACACAATGTTAAATAACTCAAAAACTATTCGTTCAAAACTTAATATTAATACGTAAACATTTTCAGAAATATTATTTGCTAAACAATTTACAGTACAAACAATGGATTTTTATTCGAAAAAAAACAGAAGTTGCATGGCACTCTTTGAGTAATAAAAACAATCTTAAAAATTTTAAATATGGTCTTTAAGTACATTTAAAAATTACAAAACTTAGATTTAGAATTAGTGAAATATTATTGAAGAAAAAAGGTGGGCGAGTATGTTTGATGAATCACTTTTATATCATAATATATGTGTTTATAATTTAACTAAACAAATTATTTTATTTATTTAATACCTATTATACGAATGTATACTTATTATATTATAAAAAATATAAAATTACAATAGTTATTGTTGCATTTTCACTATAATTTGGTATTTAAAATTCTTTTAGTACACCATGCATAAATCATATAGGTAGATACTTTTTAATATTTTTATGTACCCTTCAACTGTTTGATATATTGACGTGCAAACGATGTAATTACAATATTTTGGTGCAGCTAAATAGACGATGTGCAAACGATTTGTGTGCTCGTTGATTATATATAAATGTATATTATAAACAATAAACATTACGTAATAATATTCTCGTTACGAATAATAGGACGACGTGTGATATACAATGATGGATTGGATTTATGCAATTTCACCCCTCCGCAGGTCATTTTCTTCATGATTTCGGATCTATATGTGTATAGTAAATACTATCATCATTGCTGTGTGTCTCATGAACTGACTAAATTCAGGCGTAGGACATCAACTGATATGACGCGTGGGTGCTCGCGGCGATCCTTTCTCTATAGCAGTGGGGTCGGTTGGTCGGATGCTGGTCTACTGCAAATAGCTATGACGACGGTCGACGACAGAATATTATAATATAATATCGTGATCACGATTCTCGTGACACATACCATTAAGATTACATGTATCACTACTCATGGACATCTCTTTAACAGATCACTATTCACTATATACATAATATTGTACGTACATACAAATATACAATATTTAATATTACAATATTATACTATTTTATATTAAACGCGTTTTGTAGATATAATGAACTGACAACTATACTACCTACCTATTATAATATTTATAAACGGCGTTGAATCCTTGAGTTATAATATATTTTATATTATTGAAACGAGATCGTTTATATATGGTTCATACAACGTACATAGGTATATACAGTGGTAAATATGGTAATATTTAAAATCAATATAATTATACTTTAGTAGTTAATTAATTCAAAAATGATTTATGGTTAGTTCTAAAAAATACTTAAAGTGGTTAAAAGTAAAAGGAAATATTAGAAAGTCTTTAAAAATAACTTATAAACACATTTAACTTTTTTTAAATATTATAAATATTTATTAATTATTGTGATTTTTAACATTAATCAATATAAATTACTAAAATTGTTATAATGTTAACTGCTATTTTGATATATTATTGAAAATTCGATATTCTAGATATTTACTATTATTAAGTGCAATAAACTAGTAACTAATAAGCAATACAATTTAAACAGTAAGAAAGTAGTTACAGGTCTCTTTTGACATTTATTGAAAAAAAAACGAAAAATTACTCATGTCTATAAATAACTAAAAAGAGTCAGACTATTCTGATAAATTTATCGTAAAAAGAAAATTATAAAATAACAATTTGGTGAAAATGTCAAGTATTTACGGTAATTTGTTTTTGAGTTACCTATGCAAAGAAAATAAAATTGATTTTGTCAAAAATTGGATTTGCGTAAAAAATATGTTTTTACCCAAGTTTTTTTTTTTTTATTATCAAAAAAAAGTATTAGTCATTTTTAGTTTTGACTCTCTCCCCCCAAAAGACTAACTAGTATTTTGCTGCTCCCAAAGATGATGACAGACAGAACAAAAAAACACACATCATTGTAAAATCAATACATTCATCGCTCCCCTCAGAATCAAATATAGTCTCTCATGAAGTTTCATCGCGAACATTTATATATTAACGTAAATAAGTACTCTCCTTAAGCTCGAAAATTACTTTTGCTGAAATAATTGTTTAGAGAAGCTACATTTAAAAAAAATGTATATCTCAGTGGTAAATTAGTTTTAAACCAAATGACCGTAAAAGTAAATTAAGGAAAAAATACATTATTTTAAATGGTCACATCGACAAACACAGAGTCAAATAAAAAGATAATGTTATACTGACTACTAGTAGTAGTATCTATTAGTTTTTATTGACTAATGAAAAAAATGTGTTTTTTATTTCATGTTTTATTTATAATCAAATGTTAATTTTTCAAGTATAGCATTTTTATATGTTTCGACTTAAGTTATTTAAATGATCAATTCATCAAGTATTTATTTAAAAAATAACACTTTTATACAAATCACTTCAATTTGCATATATATTATTGTATTTTTTACTAATACAATTTATAAACGATAAATATTCACTAAGTAAACAATCAAAGCAATATAATAATATTAATATAATTTATTATTCGTGTTTACAATACAATAATAATGATTAATGATTATTAAATAAAATAAAAAGTATATAGTGCTAAATATTCTCTTAAAAAAATGATTTGACAAATATATTGATTTTATTTAATGTAATTTGTTATATGTATATTGTGCAAAAACTAGGAAGTTACGTTGTTACTAATTTGTAACAGTTTATTAACCACTTATCGTGTATGCTTTATTTATTTTTTGGTTTTTATTAACATGATGACCTAGCTAAAATATGTATTTTGTAATATAAATATATACTTAGTTATTATTATTATCATTTGATTAAATTGTTGTACTGTAAAAGGCCTATATATACTTTTATTTTTAATAAAAATAAAGTAGAAGCATATAAATAGCAAGTTTTAAACTTCATAATTATTTTATCATAATGTCATAACAACTATTTTTTCTTTAAATTTTTAATCAAAAAATGATAATACTATTGAAACATTACGCCTAAAAATGTATTGAATTATGCAACTCAATGATCATGTACAGCTAAAAATCAGTATGACTGATGCTGTATAACTGGATCATAATAATATTCTAATAATAATAAATTACGTATTTTATATATAATAATAGCTACTGTCTAAAACTGTATTTATTAGTATACTATAAACATAGTTACTTTTATATTTTAGAATAGTCATATGAAATATAGACAAGATTCAAGTATGCCCAAGTTCAAGATATAAAATGTGCTTGGCTTTTTTCCTTTTAACTACAAAATGTATTATTTTCTTATTAAGATAATAAACATACTGTGTATATACTATGTACTATATATACTATTTTCGAAAAGAAAATTAAAATATGAAAGTTTGTATAACTTGTATTTTTGTGTTTTAAATGTCAAGAATTGATATTATACTTATAGTCTTATTTAAATATCACATTCATGATTATTTTTATTATAAAAAAAAAGTTTAAAAAAATTAGCTAATTAATTTTTCACGAATATTTATAATTATATTGATGAAAATATATCGTATAAATTATTAATATCATAAGATTGTTTGTTTTAATAATTTTAATATACAAATATATAATCAAAATATTACTATAGTTATATAAAATAAATGACTCGAAAAGATAATTAGATTAACATTATATCTGTAATATAATCAACTACAAAATAATACTACATAATATACAATTAATTTTCCAAGAATTAATTACACATAAGAGATAATATAAATTAAAATAACTTTAGGACTTGAATACATATTTCTTTCTCAAATGTGAGCATATATAATTGGAGCATTATGTACTTACATAAATTAAATTTTAAAAAACCATTGAATTATGATATTTGATATTAAACAATAATTATGCTTAAGAATCTTCATAAAAAATATAATTTGAGAAATATCGCAATGGTTTATTGCAAATACGTTATAAGTTAATGTTCTTACACATATGAAATAACGTGACTTAGGGGTGTTATATTATTGCGAAAACTACCTAAAATCTGAATAACTGTTATTCGATAAAGGTGGACTGCCAAAAACGAAAAGAATAATTGGGTACCCATCCTGGAAATGTTCCAATACATTTGCGGCTAGGTATATAATAATATTAAAGTTTTATTTTTCATTACAAGCAACGTGTTTTTTTTTATAGTTTCGACCTCCATCGTTTGGCATTCACCCAATGTTTACAAAAGTTCCTTAAAAATTGTTCCAAGTAGCATATATTATTAATGTGTATTAAGCTGTAAGCAAATATGATCGTCACCAAGGGTTTTTGACGATAAAGATATTCGTGCAACAAATTAAGTACAAATGTAATATATTTGTTGTAAGTGACCTATATTGCAGTTTAATTGTAAAAACTGTTAATAAAAATAATATGCGATCACAGAATCACATAATTTCAAAATAAGTAATTTATGTTCTGATTTAAGTCTTAATAAACGGTTTGATTTTATACGCAGTCTTGTACTTATAATAATATGTTAGGTACCTACGTAATGAAAATGATAAAATAACAAGACATTACAATTAATCCATTTGGAAAACTTTTTTTAAAATAAAAATTAATTTTATAAAATCATTTTTAGACAATCGAAGATTGTTGTTATACTCAGATGGTATATCGTTGTAAACATCATGGTGCACACGGATGATTATTTTGCGTTTACGGACGTACGTATCTTTGATCCCAGCATTGTTTTTGTGAGGAGCCAAATAAAAGAAATAGTATGCTACACGCAATTGATAAGATGATAGTCACCTGGAATGTTATGCTCCAATTCATTGTGTTTGCAAATATATTTCGAACCAGCACTAAATCAGTTATATTGCCCATGGAGTAAAAAATATCACACATGGCTATTAGACTTCCCACATAACCTGAAATTTAATAATACAAATACAATGCATTTTTTTAAAAAAGTGATTAATGTTTATAAAATATAATAATAATATTTTTAAACCTATGCGTGTGCATGTGTATATGTGCGTGTGTGTGTGTGTGTGTGTGTGTGTGTGTGTGTGTGTGTGTGTGTGTGTGTGTTTGTGTAAATAATTGACCAGTTTAATTATTACGAACGTGCATCATAATAGGTTGATATTAAGTAAAATTGAAGATTTTAAAAATACTATAGATTTAAAAAAACTAGAGTATAAAAAAAATATATTTCGAAATTAAATGGTGGTTATTAATTTATTATCCTGAATATTAAAAAAAAAACAATTACGGTTAAATAGTTTTTTACGAAAAAGATAATAAATTTAAGCTTTATAATTTAAGCTTAAATTTATTATATATATATTACAATTGGGTTATAGAGGGAACTTTAGAACAATCTGTATAATTCAATAATATTGAGTTATGGAACTAACCAGGACATAAGTCTAGAGAATTTATTCGAATGCTGCTCCGTTCGAAGCCCAATAATATCACAGTCATTCTTATAAATGTTTTCGCCAACGACACGTCACATTCTGCAATCATGACACCCAAGAGCATTATCGGAGATCCTATTAACACAATTCCAACATACAGCTTTCTAAACTTTATTTTTGTATTCGTGTCGATATTCGTCATCGATGCAGCCGAGATTCCTGCGATTACAGACGTAATCCAACTGATTAGCCAAGACACAGATACTTGTATGCCAGTTTTCACAGAATCGCCGCCTAGGACATTGGCACCGTAGATTGGTAATCCGGTAGTGATAAAGCTGTATAAAAATCCAAATCTAAAAAAATAAACGTGCTTGAAAAATATAATACGATAATTTATTAATATACGACGGTAGTGATAAATTTTACAATAGTGTAATATCTGTGTAACCTATATAACATAGATATGTTGTTGTTTTAAATATATACGAACGTAATTCACGAATAAAAGGATTCGATCCCATCTGTGTTTTCTACCAAATTAGATCCATCTTTTATCGATTGTACCAAATATTCTAGTCGTCCGTTACAATTTTTGAAAACACATTATTTCAATGCACAATAAAGTTAACTTAAAAAAAACCTTGCAACAATTGAGTTTCTAAACCCTACAAAATAAAGATTTATATTTTAAATATAAAGAATTTTTTAATCATGAACAATAATGGAGTGAAAAATAAATTGAAAAAGGTAAGAAAGTTTTTTTCAAGAATTTAAAATTTAAAACGAAATTTTATCGGATAAATAGGTTAGCCGATACAATTGCCAATAGATTGATAATTTTAACGATAAACAAATAATTAATATTCATTTTGCGCTTTATTGACATGTACACGTACGTCCGTGAGCGATCCAATATTTATTTTATTTATACTCACACACACTAATCATCTTTTTCTACCACGATTTTATTTACATCGTGCTTTCTACGCACCATTTAAACGACCCCCATATATATATTTAGAAAACTACCCATATTGAACTCCTTATAAATAGTCGGTTTCGAATCCCTTTAAAATGTATTACATTACTATTTCAGTAATATAGAAAATTATTGTCTTTATCTTAAACATGACTAGTATTTTAATTAAGTAAGCAATTATTTTTAAACTTTTTATGAATTATTTATCATTTTTTTTCTAAATGTTTACAAAAAAAGTGCAAAAATTAATTTAAATATACACAGGATTTACCATATATATTTATGTTGTATTTTTTAATAATAAATTAAAAAAAAACTTTTTATTATTTTCAAGGGCCATATATTTTATTATTTTGATTTTTATATAATTTAATAAGTTTTTTGTAGTAACACCACTTTTTTTCTTATAAGTAACACTATTTTTTTTTTTATAAATTGTCAACCAGATAACTTTTTTAGAAAAATTGATGTATCTAAAATGAAAATCAAGCGAGTACTTTTTGAATTATTTAACTTTGTACATCAAGGATATTAATTATACAATTACTGATCTATGCTGTTGAACATTTTAGTGATTAATATTAATTTATTACATTTTGATTTAGATAGCCAATATTTTCAAAAAATTTACGAGCATAATAGTTTATTGTGAAAAGTTGGTTTTCATTTGAAAAAAAGTTTGTATGGCAACAAAGCACTCCTTAAATATTATAAAAATCTAAATAATTGAAAAATAATTAATCAGTATTTATAAAAAAAAACTCTAAGAATAGTTAATAATATTTGGAGGATAACAATATACGGTACACAGTAGAATACAAATCGAAAATCGAATACGCAGGAATATTAAAACTTGACTTATCCACTAATATATATCCACTTATACCCTTAATTTATTCTATCCGACTTATTCGATGTATATATTATGATGTTTTATTTACTAAAAACGCAATGATATAATTATATAATATCAAGTAACAATAAAATATGTGACGTGCCGTACCCGAATGATGCGTTTAGCAGGCTGATGAACGGCATTGATCGCATGATCACGGTCCACGCCGTCGAGATGAACGACACGGACTTAGGTAGGTCGCTGAAGTCGTTAATGTATGGTGTCAGATGAATCATGGTCCCCCACACGGCGGCCCAGGCGAATCCGATGACGGATAGCGCTATAAAGCTACCGTCGAGCGATACGTTAGGTATGACTATTCCGCTGTACAAGTGACCGAAGAAGCCGCCAAATACTGTGCCAGAGAACATAAACGTCGTGTATAGGATCTTGTTGGTTTTTGGTACTATTTTACCGGCCAATGTTCCACCACACGAGCCGGTCGGCCCGAACGCACACCTGAACATCGAAACCGGTGATGTACAGCACAATATAAAACGGTGATCACGCCGATTGAGAAATTAAAATAATGTAATATTAGAGTGATCTTAACGAATAGAGAAAATAATTTCGATGCGAATATTGTGCATAAATATTATCCATGTATTATAATCTTATCATTATACGTTGTTCCTATCTGTTAAGTAGTTGATTTTTATTTCGTAGAATTCTGTTTGACTGTCGATATTATATAAATTATTTGTTTTCTTTTTCATCGTAAATCATATAATAATAATAATATCTTGGAAATTAAGGAGTTATATTTAATTACTTTTTTAACTTCGAATAAACGTAATAACATTTTATTTTTTTTACGATTTATTTTCAAAATTGAAAATCCTATGTAATTCTTGTGATATTGCCAAGTTTGTGAAAAATTAATCACCCTGTATAATCGATTTAATGCTGTTAGATGTGGGAGGTCGTATTATCGTTTTAAGGAGATTATTTAGATAGACATAATAGTCTTATGTGAGTTAATGATTATAGGTTGGATTAGATTGTGAGTGAGCTATATATTTGTTACTTCCAACATCATAACGTTTTTGGCCACAACGAAATTATTACTTTACTATAATAGTTTTGTGTACACTAATATTATTTTTTGGACTAACGTTTCAGATTGAAATCGCTATTTATTGTTTGGTGATATTAAGTTATCGTACTATATTATATACATTGCTAAATTGCTTTAATAATTAAGAGTACTATTCTGGAGTATCTAGTGCATTTAAAGGGAACGAGAATGTAAATCAGCAAAAAATATACAAATATTCGTGCATAATGTATACAAGTATAGATTAGGTATACATAATATGTATAGTCTATGATTTAGCAATGGGAAGGATTCATATTTTTTAAAATTGTAAAAACAATTATTTATAGAACGTGAATTTTAATTTATTTAGTAAAATAGAATAACATTGATACATACAATTCATATTATGTAAATTAATTTTTAGGTTAATGTGATGAAGTAGAAATGGTAAAATAATATTGTTACCAAAATGTATAAAAGATTAACATAACTTTCAAATTTAAATCCAGAGGTTACATTTTCTTTCAAACAATATTTTAGATTTTTATAAATATTATATTTGTTTAGCTACTTTCTTGAAAAGTTTTTAATCACCTAATTTAAAACGAGGAATTTACTTGTCTGTTCTAATTGACAGCTACTATTTTAGTTAATATTATATTCTTTTAAATCATAAAACAAAATATAACAATAGCAATTTTAACAAAGGGATATTCCATTTAAAAATCTTTTTAAC
This sequence comes from Rhopalosiphum nymphaeae, assembly GCA_036289425.1. Taxonomy (NCBI): domain Eukaryota; kingdom Metazoa; phylum Arthropoda; class Insecta; order Hemiptera; family Aphididae; genus Rhopalosiphum; species Rhopalosiphum nymphaeae. The sequence goes on along the minus strand of JAZAQC010000013.1, from coordinate 32,181,651 downwards.
TGTATCCCTTAACTGTAAACCAAATAAATTATTATGATTATTGGTTTAATTAGATAAGTAACCATACAAAATGCACCCATCTTATGTTAGTTTAGTTAAGGATCCGCCAAACCAACATTTGTTTTCTCTGTTTATCTTCCACATAATATAGGAACAACGATATTTCGTATTTCCATGATTATGACTTTCTGGTTAAATTTAGGGCAAAGGCACATAATACAAAAAGTATGTATAAAAGTATATATTTTATAAAGAATAATATTTCATGTGCATTGACCGGATAGATTTTTAATATTTACATTTTTGAATAAGTTATTATTGGTTAAAAATAATCAAAATGATTTTAAATTAAATCATGCTTATATTTATAAAAATGTAAATATTAAAAATCTATCCGGTCAATGCACAGGAAATATTCTTTATAAAATATATAATATGTGCATTTGCCTTAAGCTGAACCAGAGAGTCGTAATCATGGAAATACGGAATATCTTTGTTCCTATATTATGTGGAAGATAGACAGAGAAATAAATAAATATTGGTGTAGCGGCCCCAATAGATTTCATTATTTCATAATAGCATGAGGTATTTTATCGTTGGTGACTAGTGTTAAACGAAAATGGTAAATATGTAAAAAAAACTGCATAGAATTTGCACTGTGATTATCAATCGATGATTCATTTAAGAATTCAGTATATTACACAATACTAGTAAAATGTTCCAATAATAAAAATAAGGGTCGAGATGTAAATGTCATTGTTTCAAAGTTTTAAGATTAAGAATTTATAAAAAAAATAAAAATTGTGTGGTTTACGTTTGAAAAAAATCTACTGATTTGCGTGTACGTGGGAAGGATTGTTGTAAAAAGTTAAATATACCTAAATATGTATAATATATATATATATATATATATGAATAAGTTGTCAGAGATAAAGAAAAACATATTGTAAAATAACGTAATATTTTGGTTTTTTTAATTTGATTGGAATCGATATTTATGTTCGACAACCATTGTATAACTCAAACTTCAACTAAATGTTGTATATTATTTTAACATTGTTAAAGTTATGAAGAAATACAATTGAGAATTTTTTAATTTAGTATCAAATAATAATTTAGATTTGAGTGTTGTACTTAACTGAAATCAAATAATAATTTAAGGAACCACGTAGATATTATATTATATTAAATAATCAGTACACAAAATTTATTTATACTTAGATTGGATTTATTCTGGAAATTTGTACAAAAGTATATAATATTTCTAATTGTATATAATATTTGCACATTTTTCTTAATTCAAATGAAACATTTGAATTTTTTTCATAAAATAGTATGTTGAAGAATATATAAAATAAAAATTTAATATTTATGCAGTAAAATTACATAACTTTGTAAAAAAGAAAAGATAAAATAACATTATTTGCGTTTAATTATATTACGAAATACTTATTATTGAATATTTTAATATAAAATAGGTAATTATATATAATTATAATAGGTACCTAGTTATAAAAGTTATTTCCAACTTAATTTGATATTTTTAAAATAAATATTTAATTTTGATTCCTGTATTTATGTAAGCATTGTTGGTAAATAATAACAAAAATCTGTTATAATACAGTAAAAATAAAACAAAATTGTTTGTTGATTGTTTTACATTTTTTACATAAATTATCTATTTTTAGTATATAAATATTTTTTTTTTTCATTAGTTTATTATTATCTTTATCCATATCTACACTTAACTTTGAAAATTTAAACATAAGTATAATAGGAATGTAATATCACAAGTTATAACCTAAATAAGTCACTTTTATGAGTATTTTACATGCAATTAGCTTAGATATTTACATGTAAAAAAATTGTTTTAATAAAATAAAAAAACACTCACAATTTTTATGTTACATAATATTTTTGATTAAAAATAATAAAACACATTATAATATAAACCAAGTATAATAGGTACTAGATAATATATGTTATTAAATTTTAATTTAATTATCAATAATAATATTATGAATAGTAATTATTTTATTTTAAAATAAAAACTTAATTAATTCACTATAATAATATGGTATTCAATATTTCTAATGAAGTATAATTATAAAGATTACACAGTAATAATTGTTATTTATTTTTCTAATACATTTAGCAAAAAAAATCAAATAAACAAACGTATTGGTCACAACTTTCTAAAGTTTTTATTTGTGATGTTAAATAATTAAATTTAGTATTTAGTATGTAAATAAAAAAATCGATGATTATTGATATTTGTATTTATGTACAGTATACATGGGATAAACAAGATAAACAAAATGAAATAGAGGTACACTATATGTTTAATATATATTTTAATTCGTTGACAAAGACTTCTTTCGTTTCCCACATATTAACTTTATTTTATTGCATATTATTGTGTTTAAAAAATTATTTTGAGTTTAGAACAACAATGTGTGTATAATATGATTAAAAATACATAAAAATTAGATTGTATTATCCTAGGAGTATGGTGTACAATAATTTAAAACACCTACAAATGATTAATCCATAACTAATGGAGTTGAGTCATTAAACGTACGTTACAACTTTAAATTTTATTCATTATACTATTTGATAGGTTACAACAAATTCAAATAGAAAGTAACACAAAATGTAATTTTCTAAATAAAAATATTTATTGTACTCAACAAAAAGTTGTATTAGATAAACAAGAATATTTAATCGAGACAAGTATATATGTTGAATATAATTAAACTTTTTGATTACTATGTAAAGTGCATAGATCTAAAATTTCAAGGAAAATTAAAAATAAATTAATACTCTTAATAATACTTATTTATATTTATTAGATTAGCGATTTAATCACTCAAAAACAGTATATAAGTGTATTATTAAAAATCATACTTTCGGAATTTACACGAAGTTATAAGTCGAAATGACAAAATAAATTCATAAAATATAGCCAAATATAATGCAGAATTTAAAAAATGTTCAAACATATTAAAATTATTAAAAGCTCGCCCAAACGCAAATCACACATTATTCACAATCATTCTTGATATTATTCGACTGAGAATTCAATAAATATTTTCACTCACTCAAAAATGTATCATAAATGATACGTAATATTATTGTATAGATATTTTTTGTAAGAGAAACGAAATATTCACTTGGAATCTATAAAAACGAAGTCGAACAACTGGGATAAAGGATTACGAAAAAAACGACATTTTCGAAACAGCCGCTATAGCTATTTCGGCAACTGTGCGTTTTCGAAATATGGTAACGATTGTATATTTTCAGTCGAAAATTGCAAAAGGACACGTCGTAGCGGTGGTGGCGAAGTCGGGTGTAAATAGAATGTTGATATTATACTATTTTATAAGATCGAATACACAGCGTGGAAAATGTCACGTTAATAATAATAACATTATAATACGTTATGACATTGTAATACAACGCGTACACCTAATAATAAACTGAAGGTGCCTGGGCGCCTCGGGATCGTGCTTGGCGGTCTTATCCAACAGCGCCAACGGGACCGTATTGAATTCATCGTTCGTCGCAGTATTCCGTAACGAACATTTTTCAACCGAAAATAATTACGTTATTATATTATTATCATTGTTGCTGTTGTTGTTCGTATAGCCCATATGGGTAATAGAATACGTATAGCGCGACGTTAAGATCGGTGTAGGTATCCCTATAACGTAACTCGTAGCTGAATAGCATCGTAAAATCCTATTAAATTTGTGTTTGTTCAACTGCTCGCGTTTGTACCTGTACTACTGTATTTCCTCGTTAACACAAACTCGGTAAACACGAATTATTGGATAATGTAAACTTTTTTGTTCGGAAAGCCCCTCTTAAATATTTTTTTGATTTCTCCAGTTTATACGAATTTTCGCTCATCTGGTTCGGTGTTAATCTCTCTCGTCTAAATTAATTGCTCTGTCAGTCAGTTCAAATTGATTTTGTTATTAATGTATTGTGTTAAGTTGAAAGAGACTTAAAGATAATTATTTTTTTAGAGCGTATTCATAGATTTTTCGAGTTTTTAGTATATAAATCGAGATAATTAAAAATTTTCTATATTATACATAATATAATAAAGGCAATTTATATTCACCCATAATAATAATAATGTATCTGTGTGATTTAGGGTAGAGTAAGGTCAAGTTAATAATAATATGAATCAAATGTTTTTTTAGTGTTTCTACATTTTAACGATAAAATAATAATTCAATAACGGCGTCATAGATAGGCATTTCATGGTCACGGCGGTGGTTGTTCCATTCATTTGATAGGTAAAATATAAATATAATTGTATACAAGTATTACGTTAATATAATGTGCTTGAGAAAGTTTTACTATGGTGAAATTAGTTTGAGCTATTTAATAATTAATAATATCAATATTATTTCAATGAAAATTCGCATTTTCATAATTATCTATAATGAAATAATGGGCGTTAGTTGTTGTTTTTAGTTGAAAAATATTGAATTTTTAATTATGATTAATTATAAATCGATGTATAAAGTAAGTACCGAATTATTTATAGTAATTAATATTATATTTTTTTAGTAAAATTTAAGTTCACTAAACACAAAAATGCAAGTATCTGTTTAATTGTTTAACTTCCCATATTAAATCAGTTTATGAAATTAGAAAACTTAGAACTCGGGTAAACTATTCAAAATAAATACAAAAATAAAACAATTTAATAATAGTTTTTTAGTAAATTGTATTAATTTTAAGATATATTGATATAAATTAGACATTACATATATTATTAAAATATGTTGATAAAAATGTATCTAGTTATTTAACTTTTACAATTATTATTATTTATTATATTAATTAAACGTACTGTGTATTTATGCTCTTACAGCAGATGATGGTTGACTAATGTTAAACATTTTATTGTGAATTGTTATTAACTATTATGATATATATTAGAATTGTATTAGAGTAAAATGATATATATATAATACAATTTTTATGATAAAGATTTACGTGGCTAGTGAAAGGCGTAAATATAAAAGTCGGAAGTCCTGTCAGACGCAATGCGCTTAGTTTATTGTCTAACAGCTTTGTTGATGACTTTTTAAGCTGTATGTAATCGTATTAAAATAATATAGAAATTAAACGTATAATATACCAAACCGATACATCTATGTCTTTTAACATATATGTGGAGACTCAATGATTGACTATCTCTTAACACCCACATTAATATTAAGTGTGTTAATGAACACATCACAATATTGTAATTGTTAATTTATGAAAATTGCATCCAATGTGTAACTAAAGATTTTCTTGTCTACATTTTATCAAGTCATTAAAAAGACAGAGTTTGACGTGGGTATAAAATTCATAAAATGAGCAAATAATTATATTTGTATTTCTAAACAACATATAAAATAGATATTATAGTAAGATACTGTACAGAAATAAAATGCAAGCTGCAGTCTGCTTACTTTTGATATATAGTGGTTGCTAAGTAAATGAAACAATAATTAATTTTAGTTAGTAAAAAATAGAAAGGACGATATTAAGAAAGTTAAATTATAAGTTATTAGGAAGTTAACAAACAATTCATTTAAATATAAGAAAAACTTTATTTAAATTGTCATCTAGGCCACACATTGAAGTTATTGTCATTTAACTTTCAAATTCCCTTAACACTAACTAAATTTTAGTTTTAAATATATTCTACTTTTATATATTGTTGCAAAATAACAATAGCGGTTCTTGCAATTTTACATTAGTGACAATTAAATTATAAAATAAAATAAAATGTATTTGTTTATTTATACATAATATTATTGTAAACATAGTGATTTAAAAACAAGTTGTAATGTTTTATTTTTCAATTTAAATATGAACGGAATGATATGTTCGCAAATATATTTACACAAAATTATATTTTGTATTTTTCTTATCATAAAAGGAGAAACTTAAGGTTTTTTTTCTCCAATTATTCAAATTTTAATTTTTGGAATTTTTGAAATATACTTAAAGAACACAATAATATGTGTATTTTAAAATTCTTGTGATTTTGTTTTCTACTTAAAGGGTAGCTAATGAAAATGTAAACTTTATTTTTTCAAATGAAAAGCCTCTTTTTCGATTGTAAATAATTTAGTGAATAATTCTTCTGAAAACTTTTGAGTGTCAAAATCAAAATTTATATAAGTTGTTTTTGAGTTATTACATAAAACTTTGTGTAGTAAGGATAATATGTAATATGTTTATTATTATTATGGGTTTCGAAGATACTGGTGGACTATTGTAATTTGAAAACATAAGTTTGTAACGTTACTGGACACTCTTCTAAGAAAAATCTTGAAATTTAAAAAAAAAATAATATTACAGTTTTCAAATACACTAAAAATTAAATAGTAATATTAATGTATGGTATTTTAAAATTTTTGAAGAACTGAAATATAATATATAAAGAGAAAAAAAACCGTAGTAAGCATGCTGTTTGGCGATTCGTCCAGTTTAAATAGCGTGTGCGGTGCATAGGTCGCACACGACGACGCCGCAATATAGTGCGATGTACCGCATAGGGACCTAACCTACGCTAATCCGAGCCGGACTTACCCTTGCAGGAACCTGAGGAACGTGACGGCCACCCAACTCTCATACTGGACGAACGCCACGGGCACCAGTGCCATCGTTGCGGCCGTGACGGCCACGCACCACAGCATTATGGACCGCTCGTAACCGCGGCTCGAGTACACGCCACCCGGGAGCGTGGACACCAGCGTGCCGAAAAAGTACGCGCCCATCGTGGCCGTCTGTTGCCGGATCGTCCAGTCCAGACGCCTGGCCACCGCGACCGTTGAGTTCGCGCCCACGTCCAGCACGGCGCCCGGACACAGCGGCCGGTCGGCCGGCGCCGCCACCAGCGGTACGTTCATCATGACCATCATGGAGTACGTGAAATGTAACCGGACGGTCAGCAGAAACGAATACGCGAGGAACACCATCGTCAGCCAGACATTGATCGCGCACCTCTTCCGGCGCTGCCTCAGGTCGTACGATCCGATCACGCTGACGTTGATGATGTTGCTGTTGTTGTTGTTGTTGTTGTTGCCGTCGTCGTTGTCGTCGTCTTCGTTGTAGTTTCTGTTGTTGCTGTATTCTTGTCGCACGCTGAACATCGGGATCGCGACGATGTGTGTATCTAAACACGTATTATCGTTATCGTTATCGCGGCGAACGGGCGGCAGGTAGTCGTTTGATATCAAATGCAAAGTACATCAATACGTTTCAACTGAAAAATCGCCACAAAGTATAATACGATAAGAATGTTATTTCGTATCGATGCACTGGCCGATGGCCGTCCATAGAACTCGGACTGTAAGGGGAGACGCGAAGCTGTATAAAACACGGTCTTTGCATACTGCAGTAGTTTTGTTGATTAACGTAGTACAACATAAAGTAAATATTTACAAACACAGCCATGTTAAGAGGACGTCGTACTTACACGTGTTGTCTTTGATCTCACCAACGTATAATATGTCACATTCTAAGTTCTGAATAATCCGTTTTGCTCTGTTATTTCAACTATTATAGTGAGTTTTTTAAATTCTGAGCGGAGCAATGGTGTATTAAAATATGTATAAAATATTTTGATTCTTTATGAGGCTTGATATTTTTGAATTTTTCTTTTACATTTTCAAGGGGCAGTCATGTTTGATACATGATTGTATATACGTTTAGCATGTAAAAATATTGAAAATACTCGAGCAAAATGTATTATTTTTTTTTATAATCATTTGAAGATAATATTTTGATGACATTTGTTAAAATAATGAAAATGTGCTTATTGCTTTTTAGTTGAAAATGTATAAAATGTTAAATTTTCATAGCTAAGATTATGTATAATAAGTAGTTAAATATATTGAAGAAAAAAATCTAAAATATATATATAAGGATAATTAATTTTTTTATAGGCATTTGAAGTTCAAATTTGGACGAAATTTCAACTATAAATAACAATTCTCATTATTTTATTAGAATTCAAAAAAAAATATTCTTGGAGACATCATAACTTATATGTTTGTAATTATATTTTTTACACATAATGACATTTCCATATACAATATTTTCGACAACAATAATTAAACCTACGGTATTAATAGTAAAATAAATTACTTTAAAATTTTTTTTAATAGTAATATCAAAAAATATTTCACAAAATATACTTAGCGATATTGTAGGCGATTGTCTCTACTCAAATTCGTTTTTCGTATACAATGATATCATTTAATTCAAATTTAACATATCTTTTACAGTGACCTACTCTATTTTTACTATTTTTACTTCTTCCCAAATAAATGGAACAATTTTTATTTTAAATCAATATCGGCCACTATTACACGAATTTCAACACTTAAGGATAGGAGATATTTTCTATTTTTATTTATTGAGATGCTGAGAATTGGCAAAATTATAAATACTATTTTTTTTATTGTACTACATTATATTTCATATAAAATCATAATATTATTATCAGTTACAGGTATTCATTATTTAAAAATTAAATTAAATAAATATCAATTTTAAATATTATGAAATGTATAATATTATAAAAAACCTATTGCTGATGAACTTTTAATTTATGACAACATCAATAGATAAATAAATAAACTAATTAGAATTTGTATAATAATTAAATTATACATGGATATTTATTTCATTATCTATTCTACTCGTGATTAAAACATAATTATACTTAATTTAATTTTTAAATTACTTAATATACGATATACCTAGTCATATTAATATTTACTTTTTATGAGTGTCTAAATTTTATATAAACAAATATATCTATAACAATCAATATATTTATTGTTTTCATACTAAATCTGTTTTTTAGCTTAAATATAATTGATAAATACAATATTAAATCAACATGAATAAAGAAAAAAAATGTTTTAGTATAAATGGTCTGATATTCAACTTACTCAGTTTATTTTGTTATTAATGTAAACGTTTTATAAATATATATATTTTAAATTAAAGTATCTCTGTTTCACAATATAATGTTTTAAATTTAACATTGAATACGTTTTTACTTACTTCATAGTCGCATACATATTTTGATAACGTATTTATTAAAAAAAAAAATTCAAATTTTGAAACTTTGTCTATGTATTTTTATTATATCATAGTAAACTAGTTTTAAGACAATAATTTATGAAGTATTATTAAAAACAATATTTCTTATAGTATATATAAATCTATTAAGAAATAAACTTACAAAAAAACCAAATTATTGAACAATTTATTACCCAATGTAATTATTTCAAATCAATGCATATAACTTTAATTGTTATCTATTGTTTATAAATTGAATGCTGCTGTAAACTAAAATAATTTAAGTTAAAATAATCAGCCAAGCTCTAAATTTTACCAATTTTTGTTTTATGCATTTTGTTAATAATGATAAGTATAGAGTTACATTTCAAAGTTATAATTTCAATAATTTAATTCAATATAATTATAAATTATGGCTTGTCAATAGTTTTCAATATCATTGACCATTGTAATATATATACATACATACATACATATTACATATAACCATATAGGTGAGTTATATATTAAATCTACTATTTGGGTACATAAAAATCGACATTCCGACGAGTGGCTTATGAGTTATTATAAGCATTTAAAGTTTTGATGAGTGAAGTGGTATGGTACGAAATAGGTACCTCGTAAAATGTTGGTCTACTAGTCCGATAGTCTGTAATTTAAATATTTGTAAAGTTACACATAACTCATCATTAATTATTTACCAAATTTTAATTTTTAAATTTTTATATATAAAAATACTCCCAAGTATAACACGAAATGAAAAATGTATATAGTTATTTTAAAAGGTAAAAAATATTATAAAATGTATTTTTTTTTTTTTTTTAAGAGCGTGTTTAATTTTGATTAGAAATTATGTAAAAAAAATATTTTCAAAAAAGTCAACATATTTTGAAAAAATGAATGTTGTATGATAAAAGAATCATTCTGTGTATAATATAGCATAAATTAAACTTCTATCATATGCATATTTTATGGTGAGTTCTATTACATTGTCACAAATAAAAAAAATTGCCTAGCTCCTTTGAATATTTATTTGAGGCTATAATTATATAATTTATTTATTGGCATCCATATTTTATGGTTGATATTGATTTATATATTATGTGATAGAAATACCAAGTTAATATTAATAAAAGTCATTTGGAAACGTTTGATGTGTGTTTTATTAATCATAAAAATTATAATGTTTTTTATTTGTATATATAAATGGTAAATTTATTTAATTAGTTTATACCCATTAAATCTGAAATTATTGAAAAATTAATTTTAGCAGAAATTATTTATGTATACTAATATATTAATATTTTAATATTATTTAATGTTTGTAATAATATAATATCACAAAAATTGATATTGTATTGTTTCAAAAGAGCAATAAATCAAAATGTGGTATTGTGCATTTAAAAATAATATGTAAATCTTGAATATATACTAATGTCTATGGTATGGGTTTGATGAAGTATTCAAGTTGAGTAAAAGTAAACTTTATAATAAACTACTATTATGTAATAAAATAGTTATATATATATAGTGTTATATAGTTGATAGAAATAATATTTTTTTATTGTGTTGAGATTATAATTTATATCATTAATAGTTGCTATGTAATTTACCAAAAACAATTTAATTTTATGAAAAATAAATTTTTCTTTAATTAAAATAATAAAGAGTTGTCATATTTATGTAGTTATATATTCATTGTATTAAATGTATTTAATATATAGTCATTCTTATGGACAAACTGAGTAGGCGATAGGCCAGCGGAAAAAAATTAAAAAATTAAAAACTTAGGGCTGTATTTTAACAATAATTAATGAATATAATAAAATCAATATTTATTTTATATTTTTTTATTTCTTTAACAATTTAATTACAATTGTCAAACACTGTTTAGCTATCGAGACCTTTACGCAGGACACTGCAAGTAATAAAAACCATATACCTATAAACAAAACGTTTAGAAATCATTAATTAAGTATATCTCTAAGTATAAAATATATTGAATGAACTCAACTATTTATAGAAATTAATTTAATTTTTATGATTTGTACAATACTGATTAATAGGCTTGGAGTATATATATATATATGTTAATATGAAGAAAAAACAATTCCGTTCAGTTATTAAAAATACTATTTAGTTGGGAGCAAAATTATTTCACTAGGTGAAACAGTTAATAAAAACCACTGGCATTACCTAAATAACACAACACTATTCGACTCAATTACTAGTTACAACAAGTTATTAAAACGACATATTTCTTAGTTATTATTCTTATCTGATAATTTATAAAATATAATGTCGTTCTGACTGTATCTAATGGAAAATAAACACTATTCAAAACTGTTGTTTCATTTTTAATTTAAATTAAATAACATTTCACAGTCGTATTGAAAATAAAAATAAATATTGGGTTTGGTATAGACACAATATATTATGTTATTTCGTTCATCATTAATGTTTTTTTTAGAGTGCGGCTTAGGTATAATCTCATAGTAAAACAATAGGAAAGAAAATAGAATAAATTGATAACAAAAATAAAATAGATAAAATAGGAATTATGTGTTATTTCTACGTTCATTAATTTTCGGTACAAACATTATGTATTAATTGATGTAATATCCAGTGTTTACAATTCATTATAATATTATAAGATGCATATATTTTTCATTTACCCATAAAAATATTGTGCTAAAATTATATGATACGAATGACAGGCCAGTTCCACGTTCCACTACTAGCTGACCGAGTCAGATCACCCCCAGTCATTCTTAAGAAATATAAAAATTAATGTTAGCTAAATATTTAATTAAAGGTATTAAAACTATATAATAAAAGTTTAGTATTTTATCAATTTGCTTTTTTTATTACATTTTTATAACTATAAAATATACTTAAAGAATGTATTTGGTGTATAATAATACGATAATATTAAAATAGATTTTTTTTTATTTAATGTAATGTGAATAGTAAATGTAATGTATTTAATTAATAACCTTCGTTCATTTAGACATTTTTTAAATGACTTCGGTACCAGAGACAAAACTAAATTCAAAATATTGACAAGGGAAATTATATTTAATTACTTGTATTATATAAAACATTAAATCAATAACTTATTATTTAACTATACAATATGAAATACTGGGAGCGAAAATATAATTATGTAAAAGTTATAATGCTGGAGAAAATGTTTGTTATTGTGTAAAATAATAATTCAACGTAGGTATCCATCACTTTAAATTAATAATGAAAACTTGACTTGTCAATAATTACTTTTAAAGTTTTTCAATAAAATAAAATATACAAAACAATACAGTTTGTGTATTTACTAAAATAATTAATATCGACATACATCAATAGTTTTAAGTATTAATAATGTTTAGTAAATCAAATCATATTATGTTTACTATTATTATATTTTACACCTTAATGTCCTATGCATTGTATTTTTAACGGTCAACACTAAATTATTAGTAATATAATAAGAAATAATATATTTTTTTAAGTTATGTACAAATTATCAAATATCAAATGCATTTAACACTATAAGTTGTACATTTTTATAAAGAAAATAAAATGCGTTTAATCGCGAGAAGTTTGTAAAATAAGAGAAAAAAATAGAATAGGTATCCTGGTAGTGAATAGGTGCTAAATAGAGCAAGACGTGAAAAGGTGGTTACTTAATCCTATTGTATTCAGAATATTTCAAGCTTGTAACACTTTGAATTGTTTGAATATATATCTTTTTAAGACTTTAACCAACGATACTAATGTATTTCATTGGTAAAATATTACTTATAAGTCATGATAAAAAGTGTTAAGCTTATTAAATTATCTGAAATAGAATTAATAAACTGCTAAGTATTAATAAATCAAAGAACCATAAAATAATTTAAAACAAATGTAATCTAGAAATTTAAACGAAAATTAGAAATGATCTAGTTTGTACTTATAACTTTATGATGATAACTTTCAAACTAATTGATAGGTACTACCGATTTTAAGGCATCGTATAGAAAACTACAAACTATTTATACTAAGACCACAATAAATTTACAAAAACTGTGCTAACAGAAATTTATTTAATTGGTATTTATAAAGTAGATCCAACTTTTGATGAAGTAATGTTTTTTAGTAGGCACCTACTTTTTATTTTATCCTTAAATTTTGGATAGTACCTATACAATACAACATAAAAATTAAGTAAAGACGTAATATTGTTTTTATACCTGCCATTATTTTTGTATTCAATTTGTGTTATTTATAAGTTATAAAAGTTTAACCATATTAAATGAAATATTAACTAAAATATTAAATATTGATTGGTACTTATAATAAGGGGTTACATTGTAAATTAATTAAACATGTATAAATATGGTTATAATATTTTGATATATAATTTTGTAAAATATGCAATAAAAATGTGATAAGTTTCACAAGAAATGACGATGGATATAGACTATAAAAATATTGATCATTGATCATGTTAAGCATATAAAGCATACTTTCTTTTATAAATATTTCAGTTTTTGTTGTTACAACTAACCAAACAAATAAAGCAGAAGTAGATAACAAGTTAGCTGAAAAAATATGATATATTTAAAAAGATTTGAAATGTTCATGAAAATAGAAATAAAATAATATCTAAACACGATCGAAAAATAAAATACTTACATATAAAACACTTTTTTGTACATTAAAACCAATGTTAATACAAAAAAAATATGTAAATAATATTATAATATTGGGTATCTAAAGGTATACATATGATGATAAGTTTAAAAGTAGAATATATAAATGCAAATAACAATACGTGCTTTTTAAATCTTTGTAGTATCACAGTTTTATTTTTTTTTTATTGCAGCTATAGTTTTTAGTATATTATAAAGCTATACAGATATTCAAATTATAGAACCATTAGTAATTTGGTTTAAATACTAATAAAATTTCAAATAATGAATTTTAATAAAAATATAATAGATAATTTAATCCAAAATACACTTACACAATTTTCATTAGGTAATTTAATTAAATATTAGGAACGTTAATGAGATGAAATTGTTTACGTAAATATCTATTAATACATTTATATATTTAAAATAAATTATTTTTATATCATATTAAGTTTTTAACATATTATGTTAAAATATTCTAGAAAAGTAGATATTTATATTATAAACAATATCCATTCATCAGATTAAAAAGAAAAAAATAGTTGACTTTAATACGATTATCATAGAAGATACCTTTGTAGTAACCTTTGAATCATACATGTTTATATTTCATTTATATATATACTCGCTCTCACTTAAATTTACATTTGATAGACCTAATACGCTTATATAAAAGCTTTTGTGTAACAAATATTTCATCGAAAAAAATATTTACGACTCATTTTTCACATTATAAAAGGAATGTGAATGAAATAATATAATAGTCCTCTCGCTTTTTGGTTTTATTACTTATTTATAGTCTGTATATTATTATGCTTAATTTATACTGTAGAGATATCTAAAAAAATAAAAACTTTCGAATAATTGATAAAAAAATTTGTTACAATGTCTTCTTTTTAATAAATTTTTCGAGGAATAGCCAACGATTATAGGACAGGGTCTAGTTCTTAAGACTATCTATTCTGCAGTATTTTTTAAATAAATATTTACAACTATTACCAAATATTTACTTTTTTTTAAATTAAAGTGTTAGTTAAACATCGAAACACAATCAGTAGTTAATGATAGTTGAAAAAATTCAGACATAGATAATATTCAGAGTATATTCTAAGTATAAACGGAAAATCGGATCACAATCGAACTTTAATTTATTGGTACACAATAGTGATGAATGTCTTACTTAATATTGTACATTTATACGGTAAAGCATTACATCTGGCATTGAATAATTCGAAATATTATTCCAATTTTCAACATTGATAAGTGTAATATAATATTAATATATATATACCTCAAATTAAATGCATTGTGAATAAAGAGTACTATTATATAGATATTATCCATAATATTGATCAAATAAAATTACGTATTGACTCAATATGAGCCAAGATAATGTAAGATTTAACGTATACAAATATCGATCATCGTTCCAGGCCCAGTTAATATGTCTTCGCAAGCGCATGGAAACACATCGTTTCACATACAACGGTGCCCGTAGAGTATATACTATATACAAATAGATAAAACTTAAGTACAAAGACAAATAATATATTAATACATAAAATAACAGGCTGTAATAGAGAATAACCATAATGTTATCTATATTATTACATAAAACCGGATCCACCAAACAACTACAAAAACCCAGAACCAACACATAATACGGGTACATGGCCTAAATCGTTGACTTTTGTGTCCTACACAATATTATGTTAATATTGGTTGCATTACGCCACAATACTTATGAAATAAATCTAAAAACCACACTCACACATACTCCCATTCACGTTCGTGTATACCCTATCACATTATTTTATAATTATAAATTAATCAATAAATAATATATATGCACACATTTCATGTTTTTACGTACCTAGATTTAAACCTATATTCAAATATATAGGCTTATTCAACAAACGTGTTCATTCATTTTTTGGAATTTTTAAATATATAATAATAATATATTTTAAAATTCTTGAGATTTCTGTATTTCTGTATTTTGAATAAATTTCTGTTTCCCAAATGAGAATCCCTTTTCTTTTTTAAATTATTTGGCAGATAATTTTTCTGAAAATGTTGATCATCAAAATCAAAATTCGAACGAGCAATTTTGTTGGGGCTTTAACTTTGAGTACTAAGGATTATTATCCTATTGGTCATTGATAATGAATTTGGAAGATATGATGATTTGAAAATATCAGTGACTGATATTAACCATTAACTTTAATATATTATAAAAATGTTTGAGGTATAAAATTTATAGATATGATAATATAAGTACTTGGTCTAAAGTTACGTCTTTATTATATTTTTTTTAAAAAGTTTTTTTTTAGTATAAATTTTATGATAACTAAGAAACTCGTTTGAATTTTGAGTTGGATTGGTAGATCAACATTTAAAAAAAATATATCAACTAAATAATTTAGAGTAGAAAGGGGGGAGGCTTTTTTATTTGAAAAAAATAAGTTTTTATCATTACAACATAACTTTCAAGATATATAAAACAAAATTTAATAATTTGAAAGTATGATTTACATGATTATATTTAAAAATTCCAAAAATTATAGTTTAAATAATTGCATCATTGAAGAAAAAGTGGGAGTGACGACCATGTTTGGCGAATCGCCTTATATTAGTTATTATATTTTATATTTGTATACACATAATTTGATAGAATTTTATGTATAAATATTGTAATCTAATACTATGTATTTTATGTTATATATAATAATTACATATGAAATAAATATCCAAATGTTTACGATACAAAAAATATTTTTTAATTTATAATTAAATACCTACTTCACTTTAATGTTATGATAATATGATATAAGAGTGGTTTAAAACTTACCATATAAAATAATGTTTCATGGATCAATACATAAAAAATAAATGAATAAACATTTATTTACAAATATATTTAGCGGTTACTATACATTGTATTCTATTAGTAATACCGTAATACGTTTCGTATCTATGCACAATGTGCATGAATAATACATTTTAATTTGTTATGGTTACTAGCTTATTACAAATATTATTATTACGTTAATAAATTTAAACATCAAATAGTGAATTTATGTTTAATAATTTAATTTTTAAGTTTGATAATACAAAAAAGTATATATTATTAGTTGATAGTAAAACATCAAAATTTATATATTTTAAATAACTTATTTTTTATATATGATATAGCCGATGTAGGTATATTTTGTAATTTTTATGGATTTATTATGAGCGAACATGAGGGAACTCAGTTTAAAGTTTTAAAATTTTAACTATATTTAAAATGTGTCCCCCGAAACATTTTCTTCAAAAGGTTACGTTATACTCTCAATGCTTTAAATTGAATCAAAATGATTTCCTCAATTTGTTAATATTCTTAATTTTATAACGTTTCTTATTAATTAATAAGTTTCAGTTTTTATAAAGAATATTATTACACTAATTACTTAACTTATATTTCTCAATTATCAATATTCGCTTATATCATAGTATAGAAGATATTCCTCGTAGGATCTTGTTTTTGTTTTTTTTTTTTTTTAACAAGCCCTGCAGGAACGTCAGAAAAATTCTAGGAAGTATCATATACATTAAACAAAAAATGGCGTTTTGAATAAATTATGGCATACAAATTAAAACTACAAAATTTAAATTTTTTGTATTTGAAAGAATATGTCTTAAGTCCTACATAAAAAGAACAATTGAATAAGTCCTGTAACATAATTTGAATTCATAAAACCATTAAAAAAAATACATACGTTGTCAAAATAAGTTTCAAATTCTATAGAAGTTAATGAAATATTTGTGAAACAATATATTTCAGAATAAAATTAAAAAATATAATATTGTTGCATATAATCATAAAAAAATTTGTTTTTTCATGTAGGTGATACATATTTTACATATGATATACAATATACATACATAGTACATAGATAGCAGCAATAAATGAATTTAAAATAACACAAATATACTCTAAATAGTAAATATATAATATTATAGCTAAGATATAAAAAAAAATCATTAGAAGATTTATAATTTTTAAATTTGCAACAGTTGTTAAGCTAAGATCAACCATAATAAAATATGACAGTTGAAACTGTAACTTTGTTAAAATCATAATAGTTTGACGAGACTGTCACCGTGAGGACAATGTCATTGTAGAGCTGCCACACAACCATACGTACATGATAGTAGTTGATAATACATTTTTAAGGACTTGATTCTTATGTAAAATTATTTTTTCATATACTTCTAATATTTTTTCAAGCCATTATTTACCTGTACCTTAAAATACCTTATTTTTGTATACCTTACCAAAATTAAGTATACGCTACCGCTTTCTTCATTGGTTATGAAAAGGTAATAAAATTAAAATTTTCAAGTAATAAAAATTATAAGTTTAATAATGGAACACTAAAAATATTAAACGTATTAATTATGCATGATTATATTTATATAAAGTTATTTACTGTACTCATGACGTGTTGTTTAAGTTTGCTTGATGAGGTTTTTAACGTACTTAGATAGTTAGATCCTAAGCTATGATACTGGTGAGGATTAAATTTAAGTCATAGTATTAGCTCTTTTTACCAAAACCAAATATAGTCTATACTATAAAATGAGAAAATACCACATCGCAACTAGTAAATTATTTATTTTTAAAAAATATACCTATTGTGAGTCATAAATCAGATTTTTTTATAATTTTATATTTTTTTTAACGTTTTAACACAAAATCTGAATTATTCATAAACTGTAAATGAGGTCTCCATAAAATCGTATTTTTAATATGATGTTTTATCACTTTCAAGTAATAATATAAAGTATATCTAAACTATAATAGTGTGGAAAAATACATCGATTTATTATAAATCAAATGAAGAAAACGTAAATAGCATGTTATTTATTAGTTATAATCCATTATCAAATGTGATAATAATATTACTAAAATACTTGTATAATAGATTGAAAAAAATAACCGAAATTAATTTTTATATTAGTTATGAAATATATCAAATAAATATTTATTCTACGTTTAACTTATTTAAAATGAATATATTATTTTCGACGATCTTTAATAATACATTTTTAACAACCTTTATATTTGACCTCACAACTACATTAACCTGGAAAATACAAATTATATTTTGTATCAATTAATAGTAGAACTGTAAAAAATTTTGGACGTTTTATCAATATATGAATTAGGTTTTATTTTATTATTTCCCTATACATTTATGATTAAAATATTTTAATTAGTATTGTGTATGTTAAATATTTATGAAAGTAAGGTGAAGTTAACATAATTCTAAAGATAGTCTTTGATTTTGTTTGATACAATTTTAGAATAAACAAAACCTAAACATACATAGGTAAGCTCTTGTTTAAGTATGATATTCATTCAAATTTTCAATAACAAAAGAAAAAATAATATATGATTATTTATGTTTAAAGAAATTATATAGGTTTAGAAAATTAAAATGATTTATAGTCTTATACGTTAAATAATAAATATAATTATTAAGAAATGTTAATAATTGTATTTTTTTTATTAAACAACTTTAGAATTTGTACATTTTTTTCAGTATTCGTGAATTATATTCTTGAATTCGTGTTAACATTTATAATAATTCATATACATATATATTGTATTATACAAACCATAAACAATCTAATTTATGATTTACTAACATTAAATAACTTTTGTAGTACCTAATATACTACTTTTACTCTGAAATCGCAATATTATTGTATTGAAATAGAAGTAGTATTTATCCGTTTTACACAAGAGCAAATTGCGCACAATAATATAATGATGTTATTTTAGTTGAGTTTACACGTGATATTTTTTTACAATTCTGTAAACCAAAGTCCCATAAAAGGGGGGATTTATTGTTTGTTTGAAAAATATGCTTCATAGATTCTATGTAACTATAAATTAGCAAAGGTCATTCTGTTTTCACTCAGAACGATGGTATGTGAAGTATTTTTTTTTTGTGAATTATCTTATTCAATTTTCGAGACGGTTATTTTCCGTGATATCAACTACGCGACGGGTAAACTTTTCTATTGTAAGTATTTTTACATATTCAAAATAATATATTTGGTCGTTTTAATATTTTCAAGAAAAAAATGTGAGTGAATGTGAAATATTTCTTAGAATATAGAGTGATATGTATTTTTATGCACAGTTTAATTTAATACGAATTTTATTGTCAAAAAAATCGTTTCAATATGTATTATATTATTTATTATATAAATTTAATTAAAAATAACGAAATTCAACTAATTTACCAATGTTAGAAACAATGCCGCTTCATTAATTTAGTTACGTAATAATGTTACATTCTAATTTAAAATATTATTAATTTTTAAAAATAAAAATATATTTTCTTATTAAATACCCAATAAATGTAGAATGAAAAATGATTTATTATAAAATTAAATATATTAATTTGAAATTTTTACAATATTAATGTATATTTTACATATTTTATTAAACAATGAAAATAAAAATAATACAATTAATTAATAATTATATAGAATACTGTGACGCTGGTATACAGAATTTACAATATTTAATTAATTAAGCATTAACAACGGATTTTTTTCCAAGACTATATATTTTATATATATATATAGTATATTTTATTATATATAGAATTAAATTTGAAGTAAAATGTAGAAACATTGTCTTTGTAGTTGACAATACCATTGTGTTCATGTAAGTATGTGCAATAAATTGAGATTTATATTATATACCTTCTACACCGCTATAAGTCACGATAATTACTATTACTTTTTAACTTTACTCATTTTGCCCTTTGACGTATATTTTTATGATTGATAAATTTACTGTTGTGATTATTGATTACTTATGTTAATTATTATTATATTAAAATATATTTAATATATTATCATGATGCAAAAGTTGTAATCATAAATCATAATATGACACATAATGGAAAACTATAAACAGTATTTGTATTTTATTTTCTATAAAATATTTGTGTAATATTAGAATATTATTCTACCATATTTTAGAAACTATTTCAAATAAATAATAAAAAATTAATAATTAATGTATACACTAAACAAGATTAAATATAGACTTAAAAAACACGTTTTGTAACCAATTATTTAATTCGCTACACAATATTCATACACGTAGATACTTAACTAAGATGCTTATTTTATTAATTATCAAATTGAAAAAAAATTGATGTTAGTTTTTTAGGAAGATAATTGATTTTATATTATTTAAAATATAGACTCGTGTTTATATAATTTAAAATCGACGTATGAGATGTATTTACACACCTTACATAATCTGTATGTTTACATTATTTAATAAATTATTAAATTTAAATAATTTCTATTCCATACACAAATAAATCTTTTTTAGATATGAGTTAATTGTAGTATTTTATTACAAATATCGAACAGAATATATAAAGATTTTTTTTTTTTATGAAATTTTCAAAACCAATATTTAACATAATATTATTATATTAACGATATTTTATGTATCGAATGCTTGATTTTCCGTAAAAAAAAAAAAACTTTGTACTTCTAATAAAAATCACAAATAAAATACTATAATAATATTATACATCATTGACATGGTGGCTCAATAATGTGAAAATATTTCAGGTTAGGATTCTATCGTGTCTTACTTGTAATATAGTGTACACATATTATATAGTTTACTATAAACGTGTCTGGAATATCACAGTGGAAAGTGTAATCACATATTTCGAAGTCACAGATTGTCAAACCATGGAATTTAATATTTCCATAGACTTTGGTGTAATATACAATGTAATATGAAAGTATGTTGTACGTGTGTACTGTTTTCCGAGTAGGGAAACAGTTGAATTATTATTGTTGTTATTATTATTGTGGCATGTGTTGCTTTCGGACGCCGGAGTGATATTTTTTTTCTTCGTGTATACGGATTTTTTCTAAAGTTATATATTTTCTAGAGAACAATAAAAAGGTTGGCCAACA
This sequence comes from Rhopalosiphum nymphaeae, assembly GCA_036289425.1. Lineage (NCBI taxonomy): Eukaryota > Metazoa > Arthropoda > Insecta > Hemiptera > Aphididae > Rhopalosiphum > Rhopalosiphum nymphaeae. The sequence continues at coordinate 32,159,842 of JAZAQC010000013.1, read as the reverse complement.
AAGGAAATACATAAAAATAAAACACGTTTTACTTCTTCATAACTTTTTGGCGAGTCACTTGTATTCTTGAGAGTTATCTTTATAAATGTTAGTTGAACAAAGCTATAGATAAATTATTGTTTTATATAACTACGCTTCATAGTAAAATAACTGTACAGTCTTTAAAATTATCATTTAATGTTTATAATTTTAGTATTAATATATAAATCTTTATGATTATGATATGGCTATAGGTACATTTTAATAATGTAATGCTGGTTCTTAAGAAACATTGTGTTTTTAATCAAAAACATTTTCATTAAACTTATTCAGTTATTTATTTAATGATGGTAATTTAATGTAATATGCCTGATAATGTGTTTTAATATAAACTTCCAATATTGTATAGTGGAGTATTATATATTAAATTAGTTTTGTATACAAAGTGAAAGTAATTATGAATTTTTAAATATTTTATAAATACAATACATACATAATACGGAAATAAAAGTATAAAGTAGTATATACTTATAGTAATTTTTGGTTTTAAATAAGATCAAGCTGAAGTGTGACTTTCAACGTTTGTCGTATACGTTTATGCTTTATATACCACGCTCTACTTGTTTCTTTTCAAAAGTTGATATTTTTTAAGTATTCGATAATAATTAATTATTCAACTATTAAAGTATTAACAATAATACATAATAGCATACATTTACTAATATGATTTTTAAACGTGCAAAAATAAAATAAAGTCGTTATTTTTTGAGTTTAGTTAAATCAAAAAACTGAAACTACAAATCATAATAATAATAATAGTGGTTTTATAAAGTAATAATTATTCATCATCGTATTTCAAACAAAATGAAAAAAAAATAATTATTAATATATAATATAAAAACAGTTAAATATATAATAGCCCTGTAGTCTTGTCAAATATATTCAAATTACATTAAATGATGATATAGGAGTCCAATTTTATTTTTTAAATATACTTCATCTAGTTAATTTTAAGTCGTACCAATTTTATTGTTTTATTATAAATTTAAAACTTAATACAATGTATAATTTGTATAATTTGAAAAATAGCTGCTATCTACAAAAATACATTTCAATAATTATTTAATGTTAACTGCGTATTTGAAAACTGATATGAAAAGTAATTATTTATATAAAATATAAATCTTAAAAAAAATTGGAGTCATTTTTGAATTTCATGATTTTTATCATCGTCATATGATGATCATTTTATGATATAACTTAAGTAAAATAAAACTTAATATTTTGGATAAAATTTAAAAATTATTTATAATTAAACTGATAAATCTGTATATTATATATTATAATTTTGTCTGTAGAAATAAACAATTAGACGGTGTAAACAATAACAAAACTTGTTTTAATGTCAATATAATTATATTTTATTCCGCTATCATATTTTTTAATTCGATAAAAAATTTTAACCAAATTTAAAATAAATTTATGTTTCTATATATAATATTTATTTCACCCATTATAAGTAAAATAAATTGTTCTTATCTTAGTATAGGCTGCACTGGAGCTTTTTAGGGTATGGCATAGTGAAAATGCACGAGACTCGTCAGTTGGATTATTATTAAACAACAGAAGGTAGACAATGACGAAGCTATTAATCAACTAACCAAAAACGGACTTGAAGGAAGGGTGTATACTGTATACATAAATTATATTGCATTTTGAAATGAACTTGCTTATTAAGTTCAAAAACAGCTTATAAAATTCTCGAAGTGAATCGTAATATATAAAATATAAAATCTTTACTTTTACTATAAATTTGTTTTCGGAAAATTACTTATTTTCGTATAAAATTAATAAAAGACTATCCGTCGATTTCGTAATAAATTTATGAGTCCTATGAATATAGAATAGTATTTCATACTTATTTTTATAGAAATTATTCTAAATTCACGGTGAGTTTAAACTAATATGACTGTGATTTTTTAAAATAACAAAATAATTTGTACACAATATAAATTTTAATGTTTACTGGTGGCTTATCGTTTTAAAGTACTTAAGATATCAATAAATTCCATAATTTATTTTTAATGGATATGACCTATTATTTTATTTATTATTTTAAAATTTAAACATAGGTACTCAATATTTTTTTTATCACAATTTTTAATACAATTATAACATGTTTATTTTTTCTCCAATTTAAATTATGATAGGTAATAACTTATATTTTCAGTATGTGCTATTAAAAAAGATAATTAATATTATATTATATATTATGTATCTATTAAATAAATTAGTTAAAATTATTTATGATTATATATTAATTTAATATTTTATCAAAAAAACAAATATAAATACATGTATAAAAAAAAAATATATATATATAGTATACACATATTATACTGAAAAAATCATATTTATAATGTATTATAAATATTACTTTATATAACTATTTCTCATTATGAGTATATTATATTGTTACTTATTCTTTGTCGGTACAATGTTGATAATATAAAATAAATTTATTATTTTGTATTATATATGGATAGTTAAATAGTCTAAAAACTCATATATATTTAATCTTAAAGATTAAATTATTTAATAATAATCTAAAATCTTTAAGATTAATGTAACTAATATTTAACATAATACATTTGTTACTATTCATTTTTATTATATTATTTTTTTTTCTTAGGTATTTTTTTTAAAAATGCTCTTTTAAATTTACACTTTATGGAAAATAACGTATATAATAATAAAAAAAAATGTTTGTTAAAATCAAAAATGGTGCATTTATAGCTTAAAATACCCAAGTATGCAAATACATGCAAAATTAAAACCGAATATAACTACTTCCATTTCATATTAAAAGGTTTGTAATGTTGTTTGCTGCAACATATGTGACTAAAAGAACAAACGTTTAAAAGTCATGAACATCCTTAGTCAAGACGTCATATTCTTGTGAATACGTATATGTAATGCACGGCGTACACGACGGCTACCTAATCGATTTCATACTCATAAACCGACAACGTTGGCAACAGCTAGACAGTCGGTATTTCGTGTTCAACTAATAATGAAACGTGCAGTATGACATACCGTGACAATCATGATGGCTACCTCATCGATTCTGCACCCTCAATACGCCTGACTGCTTGATAGCAAAAAGAATCTTCATTATCGAGAGCCTATATAATAAGAGAGTTAACAATAACCTAATGCTCTGTAACTGGCTGACGCTTTATCATTAATTAATGAATCCCAATAATTGTCTGTCTGGAGCAGGATCAGTCATTATCAGATAAATATATCTAACAATTAAGAGTTGTTTTATAAATTATATCTTTAATAGGTTCTAATTACTAATACTTTCAAGTATATAATTTACATTAAGCTCTGCTAAATAATTTATAATTTATTTTATAATATTGATCACATATCAGCACCTGTAAATGAATAAAAAATAAGATGTCACCATAGGATTTAAATCAGTGATAATAAATTATTCATTTATTTTCCACGCAGTGGCTGTTTTTTTATATAATGCTTTACAAAATTTGAAATTATATTTATTTAATTACAAATGTGCTTAATATAATACATAATTAAATTTATAATGGTAAATATTTTGTTTTAACAAATATTGCAGTGAAAAGTAAATTAGGAGTGATTTAAACAATCATAGTCGAGAATAATAATAATAATAAAAAAAAATTTAAACGTTAACACATTTGCATAATGTTATTATAATAGAACTATTAGTTATTATTATTTATAATAATAATAATTATATTTTATATTATTATATTCAAATAACAAGTAAATTTGAACTTTAAGCTATTATTTTATATATATTTTTTAAAGTTTTTGGAAATTATTTAACTTGATATATATATATATTTTTTTTATAGTATTATAGTATGACAAAAAAATAAGATTTGTAAGATTAATATTTTAGTTGACTTTGTTTTTTTATTAAATTATTTTTTTTATTTAATTAGTCATTCTGTTATTATCTAACATTTCTTATTTTGACGTTTAGCAGTTTTTATTCACATTTTAAAGTTAATGCTTTATAATACTTTATACTATAAACTTTTTGCTCTGCATATAATTTATAAAATGTTCAAAACAGTTTAAGGTAATATTTTAATCTGCTTTCTCAATATTAAATACCATAAAAGTAGGTATAATATGAGAAAAAATGTTAGCTTTTATATTTATGTTAGACAGCCTGCTTAAGTACATAAGCATTATTATTATATACATTTTATCTAATATTTAATTCAAGTTGAGAACAACTTTTAGATGGAAAAACACAAATCTCACAAACTGTTATAAATCGACTAAGAATCGGACTCATGAGGTTAACTCAAGGATTTTTCATGTCAAAAGAAGAACCCTTCATATGCGGTTAGGTGCAAAGCATGTGATACACAACTCACAGTAAAACATATCTTAACGTTATATCAACGGTACGAATAGCAACAAAAAAACTTAACATGACTGAAATTCTTGAAGCCTCTCTTTGACCAAACTCGAAATTAAAGAAGAAAATCCTTAAATTTTTAAAATTAATAAAGATAAATATAATATAATATAATGTAATCGACAAAATATAATTGAATTGTATATAAATTTAACATAAAGTAAATGTTTTAAATAATTTATTATGATTAGTAATTAAGATATTGTAACTAATGGTTATTGATGCTGAGGTGTAATAAGAATCAATAGTAAAAAAAATAATAATAAATTAAATTAAATAATATAATATTAGAAAAGTAAATTACTTGTAATTTGAATAAAATAATTGACGTAGTTTTTTACATAAAATCAACGTTTTTAATAAATACGTGGTTATAAAATTCTGTTACGAGACCAAAACTATACAGTCTTAATAATTTCAGTTTTTTTTTTCATGTTGGAAATATAAATAATGGTAACAATGGGATGAAAACACAGTAGTGCGTGCTAGTTGAGATATGCCAAAGTATTTTTTGGTTAACCTTAACTAATATACTACTCGTGTTATCTCTTTGTCACATAAATTGTATTTTAAAAATATATTTCCGACCTTTAACAAAATATATGATGATTATATAAAACAATATGATTATCGATTATATTAATAATATATGAGGTAACGTCTATGACCCGGGAAAAGCACAATGTTCCCATGTTCCGACGTAGACTATTTACGTTACATTTTCGGTCGCCAAAGTATTTTAAATATTCAAATGAAGTAATGCGGCCAGGATTTTAGTCTGGAAAATAAGTCATTTCTGAACCTGAACAATATGAAAATAATTAACATAATTATGTTGTCAATGTAATATATTATGTTATTAGATTATCGCATATTATATGTATTTTTAGTTAAATCTACGGTTTCATATATACATTATTTCTGTATACATCTGTTGTACTTATAATACCGTTTCAGTACTTAAATATCATCCTTATTGATTTCTCAAAATGATTTTTAAAAAAATTATAAATATTGTGTTAAAAATAAACGTTTGCCATAATTATTATCATTATTATCATAGTTTTTAACATTTTTCGATGATTACGAAATCCATCGAAATTTAATCATAATTAGTGGTTTTTTTGTCATTTTAGTTGGTTATTTCCAGCAAAAAAAAAAAAAAAAAAATAAGTAGTATTTTCACACATTAGAGTGATAAAAACAATTATTAGTACATCAAGTTTTCTTCTGAATCATTTGGCGGCACTCGTTTATTTGAAATGGATATCGACACGTTTGTTTGCACTCGAGGAAATGAATTTGGAGTTTACAGAAATCCTACTATATCTGGACAATTCGTGAGGAACGTTCGTCTTCGTGTCGCTTGCGTGGTCAAAACTGATAACTATACACACTGGGTCGGGTGCTGAAATAAAACCATAACGTTTGAACATTGCCCCATAGACGACCAAGCAGTAATCGCTAATTATTATTACCGACGGCGTGTCATCAATCACTATCGCACGGCCGTACCGCGTGGACATCGAACCATCTGCTGTTCGGTCCCACCGCGAACGTCGAATATTCAGCGTACAAACCGATCGGCACGCCTTGCCCGACTAAACTTTGGCCGTCAATCCACACACCGTCAGCCGCCACCGTTCCCATCGACAAATCGGGATGATCGACTACCACACGCTACCGCCGCGGACCGTATCGTCAGACTTTCCGGCACACTAGACCGGTGACGACCAGAGGTTAAATCGTGTCATCAGACGTGTGCCGGGCGAGTGAAAGAAACAGACGTTTGAAAATAATCTATAAACGGCTGCAGTTATTAGGTCTGCGACTCCCTGCAGTGACATATATATATATATATATATATGTATATATACTATATATATGTATACCTATATATGTATATATAGGTATGATATTGAATAGAAACGATTTCGTATACCAAGTCTTGAAATTACGTCCATCGGTGGCGATTTCGATAGGATATCTCCAATTATATAGATATATTTATGGCGTTTTTTTTCGCGTCAATTAATCTCACGAAAAACCCGAAACACCGCCAAATATCCAGCATCTAACGAATAAAGCGTCATAAATGTAATGCGCGTATATAAAAAAATATATATTTATACGAGAATTTCTTTAAGCAGAAAATCACGTTTACGTGGATACACACACACACACACGTGCGCGCGCGCGTACACATATAAATTCATCGCGAGAGGATTCACGAGGATTTTTTTGGAGAAAATAATAAAGGGAATAAAATCGCCGTTTGTCACGGGAGACTTATTTGGCCGCCACCAGTGTTATCGGACGTTCTTCAATTAACCTGGCTTATATATATATATATATAAAAATACCAAAAGTGCAAACTATAATAGTACTCACGAAAAACGTATACGGTTGGTAAATGTTTTCTTTTATTCGAATTCTGTTTTATATGCACATAAAAACCATTATCAATTTGGCCGTAACACTCTAGAAATCTGACCTATATTTTATTTCTCTAATTTCATATATCAGACATAATAATATAACTAAATGGAAAACACCGATTTTATTACAATTATTATTTTTATATCACAGACTACACTGCAGAAAACTAAAAAACGTTAATTAAATTTATAAATGATGTACGTAAATAATACTATGTAATATTCGTTAATTTACACTGATTTAAATACCTTAATTTCTTCCTATACATGCCAAAATAAGTGTTTCCTAAGTTTTTGTTTAAAATCAATGTGATGAGTCAACGTATTTTCTTTTCAGCTTACAGACACATTTGTTGTTGTAAATTATTCAAAATAAATATTTATATTATAGAATATATTATAAGGTTTTGACCTTCTAGCAACTTAAAACTTTTAAATAATACCTAAAAAGTATATTATATATAAATGTGTGTGTGTGTGCGTGTGTATATGGAAGTTCAAGATAAGTATAGATAGTTTTATTATTTCATGCATTATATTACTCTTATTGTGATATTAAAAAATAATAAAAGTAGTATTGATATTATCATTTTTTTGATGTGTATATTTTCTAAAATAAATAATTTATTTATTACTATTTATTTACCATATTATTATTATCTTGATTAAATATCATATATTACGTGGTTACAATATAAAAATATATACATATAAATCTTATGGAATATAATAGATAGAAATCCACAACAATCGTTTATCTGAAAATGTGTATGGTTTTAACATACGTAAATTTTAAGTACATATTATACTTTTATGTAGTATTACATTATAATACACGATAAACATATAAGTTATAACACTAAATATTAGAAATATAATCTAGTTACTTTATTATTTATTACTGAAAATTCCAATGTTTCTTCAAATTTTAGATATTGAAATTGAAATTTTTTATGTATTTTTAACAACTAAATAATTTGTAAATGTTTGCAATTTTGACGAATGTTGTTAAAATTTAGAATACGATATTAAAATTTTAAGTAGATTTTATATATATATATATAAAATAATAGCATGAAAAAATATTTAAATATATAATGTGTAAAAATATTATAGGTATAAAATATTTCAGGCATGTCCCGAAATTATTTTTATAAAATTGAAAATTTACTAAGAACAATAATATACCAGATTTATTAAATCACACTGTATGTTATGAGCTTGTTAAAAAGGGCAACATATTTGTATTATCCGGCAGAAAATTTTGTAAAATGATATTATTGTTGTGAATATTTACACAAAAGCTTAGAAAACTTAAGTGTTTATTTTATGGTAGTCTATGTATATTATATACACACAAGATACTTAGGAATTGGTTGAGCATCTTGAAATTTAATACAATGGATTCCGGCAGAAAATAATAAATCATTTTTGTCCTGAACAAAATAATATGTCAACAAATGTAAATTAATAATAAATGATTTATACGTTACGTCCAGAAATGACGTATAAATTCAACTAGATTCAAATTATTTACAACATTATACGGTACTATAAAATAACATAATATATTACAATTTACAACATGTTATTGATATTTTACAAGACGTAATAAATTTAAAGAGAAGTACCTTTAATCTCACGGAATTATTTAACCGTGAGTGCATACTTCACGTCAAATCGTAAATGTAGTATAAAACATAATATTATAATATTATTATGTGTGAATCATAGTCGCATGTTATTAAAAATGTACGTCATCGTTTCATTCACATAATATATATTTTACTCAAATTGCGTTTTTAGATTTCACTACATTGAAAAGGCCATATGTGTACACTCGTATAGAACTGCTGAAAATGTATTTTGGACAGTCAGTGGGGAGCGGTTGACGATTCCGGATTTGCCGCCATTCGGGTGAAATGAATACATATATACATTGAGTGGTCGATGTAAAAACATAAAGCTTTGCGCACTGCTCCCGAGAGACTAATTTCTTGGTAATATATATATTTGGTGCAAAGCATCATTTTCGTGGTTATTTAACCTCCGGACCGACGTTCGTATGTCCCAACGACGATGTTACGGAGATATAACTTTTACTGGAAAATACACTACACTGCAAGTGCTCCCACGTGCTTGGGGAAAAAAGACGTAAGAAATTAAATGTGATAAGAAAGCTTGTGATTTATTCAATTTAAACGTCGATCTACGCTTTACAGCCAAAATCCATTCGGTCGGTATAACCGTTTCCAATGCTATATTTAGGACGGTGATACGAATTTATTTATTTCGGAAAAGGGAAAAAAAATTTTTTTCAAAATACGAATTCCATCGTGACTTCCGGTCACGTCAAACGTCGGCAAAACGTTCTGAGGTAAAAAAATCACAAGGATGAGATTAATCGTTTTTCTAGAAAAAAAATAATAAAAAAAATCGTTCAAATATTTCGTTGTCCTGATTTATGTGCGTAGCTGGTGGTAAGAGAATGGTCCCGTGATCCGTTTTGTCTACGACCTCATTTGTTCTTGGCCATTCTTGCGGGATACAAACACCTTTTTATATAAATAAAACTTCTCTATGCATTACTCAAAATCGAAAAAAAACTGTTTACTCCCACATGTATTACTGTATAACATAGTACGTGAACAAATAAACTGAAACGCAGTGTATTATACTAATTAAATTACTTAGTTCACGATTAATACTTAATCGGACTGTAAACAAAATGATAAGACTACATAACTGCTATATCCGAATTCGTTTGAACTTTTAGCATAATATTATTATAAGTTAATAGCAAAGCGTGTCTTTCCAGGCGTGCGTGCTTATTCATATCTGATATATATCTACTTACAACCATGACAGGGTACACACTAACATTTGTATAATAATTATCACGATACATTTTCTGATAAATGCTTAAATGCATCTACCACATCTGCAAAATATACGTTGTGCTCATGGCCGTGCACAATAGAATACCAATACAATCGCAAGGAAACGGAAAATAAAAATAAAAAAAATCTTGTTGGACACGCGTTCGAATTTCGACATTATAATTGGTAATTCATAATACATCGAATATTTATTAAAGTATTCAATGTTAATCAAACATTTATTAAACACAATATTATCCATGTATATCAGTATAACTATCACTGTATTACTATATATAACTATGTAAGTGCTGTGTATTTCGACTATTTATTAATTAATATATTATTATTAACTATTATGTTGGATTACCGTAAAGTGCTATGTGCAATTTATTTTAATTATAAGTCAAAGAAAGTTACTAAAAAAAAATAACATAATTTTATAATTTAATAATAATACTTTAAGCAAATACAATAATGTACATTTAGTTAATAAGTTATAACTGTGTACTGTGTAGTCGTCTATCTTATTTTATGAATCATGAGCAATCAAGAAGAAAATGTATGATTTATTGTCATGTTTTATAATTGTATATTATATTTTTCTATTTTAAGTTTAATAACAATATACAATAGGAATTTTAACTCATAACATTAACATAAAAATTAATAATGGGATTTCAGTAAGTGTTGACTTAAGAGGGAGATATATGGGTGCTTGAGCAGTTACCAAAGCTGCTGATAAAATTAAATTGTTTCTTAAAATTCTTATGTAATTGTTAAATTATTTTTACACGATGAATCAACAAAATATTGATTTGATTGGTCAATATCTTGATAATTTAAACTTGTTGAAAACATTTCAGAAACTCAAATAAATAAACCTTATACTTTTATATTAAAGCTTTGTAAAAAAACAGATACATAAAAAGCTATACATCTGAAGTTTATCCAAAAATAATAATGTGTGAGATTAAATAGACTAATACGTATGAATAATCATAGTGATATTATGATTTACCTAGATAAAATAATTGAAGAATTTGGTCAAATGTATTCAAGAAATTTATATTTGTAATATTTTCATATAACGAAATAAAACCTTGTATACATTTTAATTAATATCGAGTAATTAATTTTTTCTCTTTTAGTATTTAATTTTTATTCTTACTTAAATTCTACTAGATTAATTAATTTATAGGTATATTGTGTATAAATAAAAGTTAGTTTTTAATTAATTATAACTTAAAATTATCAAGTATTATTTTTATATTGGTAAGTATTTTTTTTTTAATAATTTTATTTTAAAAATGTGTTTTTTATAAATAAGATAACAATTTTGATCAGTGATTTTTTTTTATTTTAGTAATCCTTATTAAACTGTTCTGGTTAGGTTCTTGTACCTAAGAAACTTAAAATGGTGGGTAACTTTTTAATGTTTAGTTAACTTATAATATTCTTGTTGTAATGATTGCTGGTTGTAATAGTATACGTTTTTACCATTATAGTAGATCACGTTAGATTTTTCGATAACCTTGTTCAGAAAGGACTTGAAGTTTGGTAGTTTTTCAGTATCAGTTGCATATTTCAAATAACATGTAATGAGATTAGGTAACATTCCTCTCTTTTAGCGGTATAAATATTTAATTTTATGTGTCATCATGTCATATGAAAAGTATGATTTATCTATTTATGATATTATGGAAATTGAAATAAATCAAACATTTCATGAAGTATAAAAATGTGTGTTTTATGCCTTAAATATTTTGTCATTCTGTGTGTATATCTTAAGCTCAAATTATCTTTGGGGAAAGTGATAGAGAGCAAAATCAAGTCTTTTTCCAGATAAAACATAGAACAGCCCCTGCATCTCCAGACTAAGTAATCTTGTTTGTATATTATAACATAACAACATTGATTTAAGAATTAATATTGTCAGATAATAATTTTATGACAGATATAATAGATAATGATTAAGTGTAATATATTTATTTACTAAACTTACTCTTTTATTTCAGTATAAATTTATAGTTACGTAAAATTTCTGAAGTTAAAGTTTTTTCGCCTTCGAAAAAATAAAAATTTTGCATAAAGTAAAACACTGCAATATATTATATTATGTTACCACGAAAACACTATAATACTATTGGTGAGGACCATTACAAGAATAGTGGATTGATAAATACATATACATATTATATGTATGTTTTCACATTAACTAATTACGGTGGTGTGTACGAAGTGTTTTCATTAAGAATTGCACATTAGTATAGGAAATCTATTGATTAAATGTTAAATAATAAACAAGTACAGGCATTATTACAGACTTACCTTACAATACAATAATAAATTTATATCATTAATGGTTATTGATCATTTTAAAATTTAAATTATAGGGTTTTTCTGTTCCGATAACTCTAAATAATATACATTTTTTTTTTAATGTGAGAAAAATGTTTAAGTTTAATATTTTTTAAATATTTCTATGAAAAGCTTCAATCGATAGAATATTGCTAAGTAGTAAACATATTTATTATTTTTGTTTTTTGAAAATTTTACAGTCAAAATACTATCTACGGGGCGATTTGTTTATTATTAAATACTCATTATTTCGTCAAGTATTGACATTTTTTTCATTTTTTTTTTCAATTTAGTTTGTTTTATGCTTTTTTTAATCTGTATACAATTTTTATTTTTTTCATCCTTTTATTTAATAGTGAAACCACTATCAACTTTTGATTTTAAAATTGGCAATCTAATATTTAAAATGTACTAAATAATAGGGCTATTTTTTTTTTTTATGAATTTTAACGTTCGAATTATTATTTTCAGTCTAACTTTTTAGCAAGATATAGTTTTTCAATGTTGCGTGGTTTTTGGTTTTTATAATACTTGTTTTATATTTTATATGTAATGAGCTCGTTATTGACTACAGTGATAAACTTTGCACCTGTAGTTACCAACGCCTTACAGCCGTAATAACCTGTAAGACAAACACCTAAAAATTTCAAACCACCCAAATTTGAGCAGCTATATCTCATTAACGGTTAAATGAAAAATAATAATTTTAACGTTAAAATTCATAAACAAATAGCTCTACTATTTTATGACGTCTAAAATATAGGTTGCCATTTGAAAATCAAAAGATTTCGCTATTAAATATAACGGTGAAAAAATAAAAATGTTATAGTTTTACAAAAGCAAGAAACTAAAAGTTTTGAAAATTAAAATTGAAAAAAGTCAATACTTGACTTATTTTTTTTTTAAAAATAAAATTACAGAGATTAATGTTTTAAAGTTTGTTTGATTAATTTTACATATTTTAATATAGTCACTATAAACAAATAATTACATATGAAGATATTAATGGTAAAAAGGAAATTATGATGTAGTACTTGTACACAATAACTATTCATATTGCTCAATATTGTAAAAGAGATATTTTGAAAACTTGAAAACTTTCTACATTATCCGGAAATTTCAGTTTACGAGTATTATGCACAAACAAAGTATATTTTGCTCTAAACCTATTGGTGGGTTTTAAAAGAGATGCATTATACATATTCTGTATACACAATTTAGGAATCTAAAGTAGCTGTTCTATAATTTCTCTCAAAAACATACTATAAATAACAAAACAAAAATACCTGATACAGGAATCAGGTGGGTAATTTGAGCGAGTATATTATCATGTTAAATATTGGCAATGATACGAAAATTAACGCATTCAAAAGTGAATTCTGGTAGACTATTATAATCGGCGTCTCTTAAATTTCGTATTTTTTTAAAAAAAACTACTTGTCGAATAGACGAGATATATGAGGTAGTACTATAGATACTCGACTGTATACAAAATTAATTTCTAGACAATTTAAAATACAGTTTTCAATCGTTTTACGTGCATTTTATATTGCTTTAGGTGTATTACTATGTTTATACAATTATTTTGTTTTTTCATTTTAATTTTTAAATGATGTATTCTAGTAAGAATAACAATCATTGAATTGTAACATTTAGTCGTTTTATTATTCCAAATATAATTTTCCTTTAGTTATTTTCTCCATTTGTTGGAACATATTTCAAATTACATTTTGATGTGAGGAATGTCATAAAAATAAAGTATATTTTATAAAATAAATAATGTCAAACCAACCAGAAAAAATAATTTTCATACATGTTGTTCAAGGTGTGCCCGTCCAAAAAGAATAATATTTGCCTAACGTTATTTTATTTTTTTGTTCCTGTCCAACTGGAACACTGATTTATGTGATAAAATCTTATTTAGAGACTTTATAAGATAACTGCACTTACATTTTTTGTTTAGTTAAAGCTACTGAGAATAACACATGGTAATAATTTTAGATTACTTGTTTAGACAAATTTAATCCATAGACGCCAAGGGAATTATTATCAACGTCAAACGCTCGCCTTGATAGAATAACGACGTTTTTTTAAAACGAAAAAAAATAATGCCTACGACTTGAATTCAAATTGCTCAAAATCCGTTTGGCTTACACGTTTTAGTCATCTTAGTCACGATTGGTTAGTTAATGTTTATTTTTGCAGTCCAAACCCTTAGGGCTGATTTATCGGGCAGGATTAAATTGAGTGGAAGATATTCCAAAATGAGGTTGCTATAAAATTATAACTAGCCGTATTATTTTAAACTGTACTCATATATAAATGCAAATCGGAACGACACTTCACTCTTATAGTGTATTTTGAGATGAGTTTTGCTAAAATAGCGAATTTAATTAATTTATAGGTTACACGTTTATGATTTAAACCATTTTTCTTGCTTTAAGACTGACGCACAAGTTATCGAGTAGGTAGTAAAATATTAGTCGAATACGAATAACTCTTTACGACTGTTTTAATTTTATTGTTTGGTTAAAGAACAAAATATTATTAATTTTTACTATTTTATTTTTAGCGGTTTAGTTAATTGAATTCATTGCAAAAATAAATTAAATTGATGAATAAGTTAAATGACTTAATGTGTAACTCAAGTATAATTTCAATATCCAAATACAATTAAAACACTAACTCTTGTATCTCCCATTAGCGTGCTAAATGATGAATTACAGTTATTCAGTTCAATAGTGAATTATAAACTTATTATAGATCAGGCATTTGTTCTCATTGATTTAATAATTGGCTTCTAAAATGTTATTCCATTGGGGCTTTATTGCAATCGCTCTTAAATTAAATGTGCCTTCAATTTTTTAATTATTGTAGAACCACAAATAGTTAGTTTCAAAATACATCAGTTAAAGAATATATTTTTTTTTTTTTTTATTATTGAAGAAACTACAAGTTATTATAAGGATAAGAATAATGTGCAAAGAAATTCAATTAAATAAATTATTAATAATTAATGATATTGATTACAAGAATTATATAAAAATATTTTAAGTGTTAGATCTGCAATTATAATTTTGACTAAATTTGATATTCACGAATAATAAAGTATAATAATTTATTTATCAAACGATTTTAGTTTTAAAAATATATTACCATTCTTTAAATTATAATTTTTATTAAATATAAACTATCTATAAGCATTTTAAGTTTTAAATTTTTTTGTAATTATTAAAAATGTACCTATAATATTTTCCATTTTATTTTTATTTTGGTGTATTTTATTATAGTATATTTAACATAATTAAGTTGCCATACGAATTAAAATAATTTATATTTATATTTATAGAATTGTTATTATTATTTATTAACAATACGTAACATGAGTTATAGAATAATAAAAAAAATAATCAAATGATGGTTTTGGAGTTCTCATATATTATACATATATATATTAATGTACATTTTTAAATTATTATACGTAGTTCATATTTCTAAGGGCTTAAAAAAGTATCATATACTTTAGTTGTTGATGAAAAAGCGTAAAAGGAGAGATAGTTAAAATATCATGTAAAATATTTATCACGATCACGAATATTAACAATATTAAATGAGTTAATAGTTATATTCTAATAAAATTCTAAATACACTATACAGATAATACACTAATCCAGTGAGGAAAAAAATTCATATCTATTATCGTTGTTATTTGGGCTTCGTGAAATAATAATATCAGTATAGAATGTATAGGCTATAGATGTATGTATATATTAAAAGGGAAATAATTAGTTTATTATTTTATAATTAGTTAGGTACTGTTACAAAGTTAGAGAGTAAACATAGAAGATACTAAAGATTTATTTTTCTAAATATAAAATGAATATGAAATTAATTTATACATAGAGTCAATTTGTATAAATTATATATGAAACATATCATAGGATATTTAGAATATTATAAGTTTAAGTTGCATGTAAATGATTTATTGTACATCTCTTTCACTACTTGTGTTACACTTTCCATTTTATAACTTTATGCAGTCATATTACTCGTGTAACAATATAAACAAAGTTAAATTAGATTAATAATTCCAACGATCTTATGAGCTAGTTAGTATTGACTAATGAGTAATTTATAACGTACCGTATATATTTTTGCATAGTTTAAATTAACAAGAAATACGTAGTGTATTGTTTGAAAATTAAATGTTACTAAATTTGATCAAGGTGGCTATAATAATTAGCAAATTTGACAGAAACAAATAATGTGAAATAGGACTTTTATAATATTAATGACGAAAGTGAACAGTTACTTTAATATAATAATATAATTGAATTAATGACATTTAAAAGTTAGACGAATAAATTAATGATGTATAAAATAATTAATTATTTTTAAATTAAAAAGAAATCGTACAACAAATATTGAAATCTATACAAATAAAATATATTTGTGGTTAGATAAAAAATGGCTATACTATAATGATATATAAAAAAAAACAAGTTATAACTTAGATTTTATTATCAAAAAAAAAAACTATTATTAAATACATATTATATTATATTATATTATATAATTTATATAAATAAAATAACTATTATAAAAATTCGTTGTTTTCGTACACTTTAACAGTCAAATGTACAAGTATTATTATTATTATTAAATCTCGAACATAATGCAATATTTAATAATTCTGGAATATAGCGTATATCATAATAATAATATACAAAAGCATTTTGTTCAAAACTAAATCCTTATTCAAGTGTTAGCCATTGGCGATTAGATACTCACTGTTAATCGAAAACAAACAAATGCTAACGGGACAAGTTAATTCTTTTAGGACTAAATTGTCTACGAAAAACCACAGACGCTTACTTTTTGGCATAATTATCCTTCTAAAGTGTTCATATATGGTGATTCATGTTGACTAAATATATAAATTATTGTTAATACTAATATTTTATAAATGATTATCAGCTATTTAGTGAACTTAATATTTCAATAATATTATCATTCTATTATAAAATAAATTTAGTAATACTGTACGTATATAAAATTTATAGTTATATGATAAATGCTTACTACATATGGTCTGTATAGACCTATACATTATAAATAAATCTAGTATATAGGCTGAGTAGAAAAACATAAATTATACTTTTATATGAAACACAGAGAAAATGTTCCAAATGTATACGAAAACGATTTGTTAAGTATATCAGTTATTTATCAGTAGAACAATAGTATACTGGCCTGTATCCCAAGGCGAAACATCAGTCATTTTAAATGAATCACTCTGTATATGAACAGTTTATAAAAGACACGGTATTGGAAAATTGATTTTTCGGCGTATAATTATGATAAATTACATAGCAACTAGTGTTCAGAATAAAAAAGGCTTTGTTGTTCATAAAAGTATAGGTACGATGTAAAGGGTCATGTGACAATTTTTCATATATTTTATTAATTAATTTATTTTATTGCTGGGGCCGCAAGAAATATTTCAATAAAACTCAAAATTATTAAAAAACGTAGTCATGTGATAAATTTCCAAGGTACTTACATTAAATTTAAAAATAGTAAATTATATTATATTTTAGCTAATGGTTTCAGTGTATAAGTTATATAAGTTTATAGGCATATAGGTTTATGTGTACAAAATGTGTGTGTTTGTGAATGTTTAATGTACATATACTTACTTTATTTTATTTTTATTTTATTTTAACAAATTTAATTTGAAGGTTTTATATACGTGATTTTTATATTATTAAATAACATTTTTCTGTCGTTATTTTTATAAACAGTCTAAGGTGTTTATAATAGCTAACAAAATATAATATGTACCTACTTATATATTTTTTATAAAATAGCTTAATAACTTTTTCTAATCGCCTTGTTGATTGATAATATATAGCCTCATTTTGTATACGTGAAGGACAAACTGTGTATAGTGTCTACACTGAAAGTTGAATAAGTATACAGATGCATGTATATAGTATATACGTACGCGTTATTATGTTTTTCGTTAAAAATTTTCTTCGTACACTTAACTCCGATGTTCTCGTGAAAGCTTCTTTTTACAAACACTTCAAAACTTCAACAGAGCGCAAACAAGCTCCTCGCCGTCCCTTGTACATATTTTTAAGGAGGAGATCGTCTTGACTGAAATTGTAAGCTATGCATGTGCTGTGTCATTAGTTAGAAGCGACATTGTCACACTCTAAGAATCAATCCCATCTCTGAAATCCTTTGCAAAACAGTAATAATATAAAATATATATTATGTTCAAGGTCGAAACAAAAATGAATTAAAAACAAATATTATTATATTCAATACTATAAATTTAACATATAATATTGATAAATGATATTATGTTTTGACGAGTAGGTGAAAGGAAGCTGCGGAGAATGAGGGAGATGAGTTGTGCGTGATGGATGATTAAAAATGAGTATATACGATAACCATGGACCGTATTAATGGAGTTTGATGGACTGTTTATTCAGAACACAATTTTACAGTTTTGGTAAATATCAATCATCACCTGATTGGCGAACATAGTAGTTTTTGTAGGATTTAAGCGCAGCATACAGGTTCTGTTCCGCGGTACAATAAAAAATGGAATTGAGTTGAGGTTTAAATAAACGAGTGTATTATTACAATAAAATCCATATAAACTATGATCATATTTTTTTGTTCAATGGATTTTAATTACGATGTGACCGCAATAATAATATAACCGACATTTAAAATAAATATAAAAAATACAATACATAATGATGACATAAACCGTAGTACACATATTATGGTTCACCTATAATTTTTTTTATCGTTTTATTTGAATTGATTATTTTTGCTTGATGCCTAATCATTAAAAATATAAATGTATAAACGTATATAAATGTAGATATGTATGAATGATATGATTGCTATTTATATCAAACATGAAATCAATTACAACCGCATTACTGCTTTTTCCATATTTTTATTTGTTATAAAATTAAATTAATCTATTTTTCAGAATTTAAATTAAAGAGATTATCCGCATGTTTTCAATTATTTTGGTACTTTTAAGTCATTGAAATAAAAATATGATTTTATAAAATAAAAATAATGATATTTATTTTTACATCTTTGTTGCTAATTTTTACTTTTCACATTGTGACGTAGTTTCGAGAAATTTTTTCGTTACAACTGTTAAAGCTTGGGGAAATAAAACATTGTGTAAAGTTTTATATATTAATAGAGAAATAGATTTTTTCTATTACTTTAAATTAATCTGTGACAAATGTGTAGCATTTGGCGTTCAAATTAAATTAATTATCTACATTAAATAAACATATTATTTATGCAATTAGTATATATATATATTTATTACTAAATTTACCGGGATATACTCATTTTGACAAATATTTATTCATAAAAAAATAAATAGTATACAATAACAATATAATTATTATTATTAAATGTTTGTTTCTTTTTCTTCGTCCTTATATTTATAAAATAAATTTTATATACCAAATGTCTAAATATGTTAACTGTTATTTTAATGGATATAATTTTCATTTTTGATTATCAAACGAGAGATATACTTTATGAATTAATTAAAATCATATATTATCTGTATACTTCAAGAAAACAATTTTGTTTTTGTTAATAATTAGTAAACATTTAATGATATTGGTAAAATTAAATTTTGAAGCCATACATTTAGAATTCATAATGACTTGAATTACGTGATCATTCCGTACGCCATAATATATGATTATTATTTGTGTATACGTTTTGCACTTATTTTATATTTAAACTCGTTAACTTAAAAAAAGTCCAATTAAGTTTCCTATTTGAGATATTCGAATAATTTTAAAATAAACAATATATCATACATCGAGTTTTAAACAGTATTTATAATTTGTTTCATCATATACATAGTACACACACACACACACGTGTATATATATATATATAAAGTATATACATTATACATTATCGAGATACTCATCTATTCTTATTGCAAATAGACCGTGACAAATTATTGAAACTGAACCTTACAATAAAACCGTTGCCTCAAAACTAATTAAAATTAAAAGCACGCTTTGTTCGTTTGACAATAATTTCACAAACAAAGATATATTTAATTGCCTGCAATCTATTAGATGTCTAATTCGATTTTTTTTTATTTATTCATTACTTACATTTATATAAAATTAAAGATAACTAATTAAAGTGTAGGTAATTAGATTTGTTGAAAGGGAAAAATGTCTAGAAACAACTCTCTTTTTAGTAGAAATTGCCAGCTTAAAAATAAAATGTTCAAAAATAAGATGATACTTGAAAGTTTATTTTAAGTTGAATCACCGAGTTCTTGGATGTTTTTCGTTGTTGTTTTCTAAAAATCTACTAGGAATTGTCAAAAACAATATATTTACGTACTATTTGTGCTAATTTCCATAGATATTC
Source organism: Rhopalosiphum nymphaeae (assembly GCA_036289425.1). Lineage (NCBI taxonomy): Eukaryota > Metazoa > Arthropoda > Insecta > Hemiptera > Aphididae > Rhopalosiphum > Rhopalosiphum nymphaeae. The sequence goes on along the minus strand of JAZAQC010000013.1, from coordinate 32,139,242 downwards.
TTTATAAAACTCTTTTAGAATTTCTAACAAAAAAAAAAAAAAAAAAAAAAAAATGGTAACACAGATTTGCTGGAATAACAATATACTTGACACTCATATTATTGTTTCTTCATATATAAGTATAAATTCTAGTGTTATTAAAACAATTAAGTCTAATTCAATCAAATTTATTTTAAAATAAAATATGTTACTTATAAGTTATAAATTATGACTAAAGTAAATTAATTAATTAACTCTTAGTGATCTGTTCCCATAAATCATCGGAATTTTTTTTATTGTTTTAAAATCTGCTATATATTATAATAATATTAAAATATAATGCTATATATTATTTTAAAGTAACATCACTTTCAATAAACATAACTAAATTTTTACAAACATATTTTAAAATTTTATTTCATTATTTGAAAAAAGATAGATACTTATTACTTACAAATCATTTTTTTTTTCAAAGGGTTACCTTTTTATTCAATTTGTATGAGCCATATATAATCATAGACTTATAGTGATATTTGATTTTATATATATAAAAATAATAATAATAAATAAAAACGTATATTATGTATATATAATAGGTATATACTATTTGTATTCTATACACATAAGTCCACATTTAATCCAGATTGTATATTTTATGCACCGGGTAGGCGGTGAATGTACGAATATACAGTTTTAAATTCACAATATTATTTTAAGAGATTCTTAAAAAAAAAAAAATAAATAAATAAATAACACATTAATCATGGTGTGACGGGCACGCGCGCCATGTCACAGATTATTTTCAGCAGGTACACTTAATTAATAAAATAACTTGAGTCGACTCATTTATTAAGTGTACGGTAACAAATGGTCGCGTTTAATATTATAGTATAATTTACTATTGTGTGAATTTCTCGCGTATAAAATAATAATGTATAAGTACATAATTTACAAGGTATCCGTATTAATAACCATTTGTGTGATCGACGATAAGTTTTATATAGAATCAATAATTTTAATATATCATGAATTCGAACTATATTTTTGTTATTGTATAAGATAGCTTCTGGAATTGTTTATACGGTTCGTAAAGTATAATGGTTGACTATTTATTTTATTGTTGGTAGGTACTCGAAATAATCCACTACAGTCAAATTGTGGAATTTTAGAATTGTATAAATGCTAACATAATTAATATTTTATTATTACGTAGTACAATAAAATAAAATATATAATCTATTCAAATAGTTAGGTATGCAAAATTTAAAGTTTAGCCCTTAGAGTGTAAATGAGTAACTGGGTGGTGAAGATAAACATGGCGGACACCATACATAATTTACACAGCTACGGGACAGACGTGTCCTCATACACACTCCACGTACGCACGTAAAATAATATTTACTACATAAATAATTTTATATCAATATTTTATCATCATAAGCACAAACACGAGCTGCGTATCATGGGCATACATTTAGATGATTGTTAAAATATGTTATGGTAGTGGTATATAATATACATTTAATACATTTTAGTTAGTACGTACTGTGTGTAAACTAAGTTACAAGTGAATTCATTATCACCGTTAAATAAGACTAGACGATACCAGCAAAATTAATTGGTAGGTAAAACGTATTTTTTAACTTAGATATAAAATTGGTCTTTATGTTTTCCTAATATAATATGATAATTTAATATTATTGCAGTCTATATTCTATATAAATAATTGAATAATATCAAACTACATTCAAATAGAGGTTTATTAGGTATATAATTTCATTTGCATGGTGTGGAAGAAATATAGCGTTACTGCAGCGTGTCATATATCGTGAATCGAAAATTTCAGATAGTATATTTTAAATTACTTAAACAGAACGTCGTTAAAAATATAATAATAAATAAAGGCTACTAGTTTGCGTGCAAATTCAAAAAACACACTTGTTTGCGTACAAAACTATCACTTGATTCGAAAAAATTGAACCTTAAACCAGACACAATATGGTTTGCGCATAGTTGCCTTTTACAGCATCAATGTACACAGAAGTACCTATATTACTTGTACAATGTACTTATGTTATATTAAAAATGCATGTTAATATTTGTTGTATTTATATATTATTATTATTATTATTTGAATAATGGATTTATTGATTTTATTATTATTTTCCGTGATAGAAAATTCCCATTATTAATAAATATTGAATTTAGTGTATTTTCACCTGAAGTATATTTTGTCCATAAATGTATATGATGTTCAACTATTTCTATTGACTCCTTACAAAAATAATTATTTATATTTTTGTTAAATGATGTTATTTTTAATTCTGATTGTATTTTAAAAACTATATCTATTAGCCGATGTATGTGAAGATTCGAATTTTAAAAATTTTGATTAGAATATTTAAAAAATGCTTCTGCAGCACCGTAGTTTGAGGTTCGTATTTTGATGTTGCCCATAACATAGGATTTTATTTTGAACTGGAAAGTATATATGATTCAAGAACGTTATCAAAAAATGGTAAATTTAAAGTTGGGGAAACTTAAATTAATTGTGTAAAGACATCTTTTATTTCTTATGGGGCTAAATATGACAAACCAAAAACACTTTTTAATCATTTTCCAATATTTTAATTTTTGTTATTGTACTCAAGCAATAATTGTTTATACTTTAAATGTGCTGAAACCAATTGAGTCAAATGAAAAGTACAAGCCATAATTTTACAATCATGATAAAGATTTACATAAATATATTGTGTACAGATATCTCAAAATCTGCATGGAAATCTTTAATATAAAATTTTTGATTACGCATATGATATAAATATTTTGTATTGTTATCCATATAGTATTATACGTTCACGTTGACTTACTCTCCTAAAAACAAAAAAATGTTAACATATAAAAATTATGTTGATAAATATAAATAATGCATAACTGATTAAACAATTTTGGACTATTATTAAATGAGCCATCTCAAAAAGTATGGTAAAAGTTGCATAAAATCCTTTTTTAAATTTTCGAATAAGTTAAAGTTACTAAATTTTCGACATAACTTAATTAAATAATATACTTTTCACCTTTGAATAACAAATTTTCTTACATTTCCATAATCTGATTAATTGCTTCGTTTATATTATTAGACAGCGTAGAATTTCTTAGTAAATTAATATAACTATGTTTTATTATTATCTTAATTTAAATGAAGCACTTGTCTTATTATCTTACTTGGTTGTATGTGTAATTTTTGTTTTAGCTTTACGTTTCATAACACTGCGAATCATCTCCTTCAATTTAATTTGGTAAATACTCACTATGATCATTTATAACCAGAATTACTGTTGTATACAGTTTGTTTACAACAACAATAGATTCGCATTTTTTTTTTGTAGAACGAAAATATAAATCACCACATTTTAAACGTAAGTAATATAAAGTAATCAATACTTTGTAAATTCAAAATTATTTATACTGATGCACACATTTCCATGTCACAACTCGAAAACTTCACTGATTTCTAAATTAATTTTAAATGAATATATCACAGAATATATGTGAACATACTGCGAGTTCTTGAGATGTAATGTTTGTAGGGAATTCAATAACTCTTTATCGAAGATTATCAATGCCTACATAGTTAAATAGATAAAATGAAATTATTTTCGTCTGCGCATATAATTCATATCTAAATTATACATTTAATATCACTGTTATTAACCCTTTTCAAGTAAAAGTTGTAGATTGTACGCTTAACAAGTTGTAGCCTAATAAATAATATTGCACGTGGCGGTGGTTACATCATTATGTTTTATTTACATACAGCTGTTGGTATATGCAAACGACGACGAGTTTAATATTACAATATTTTCTATATAGTTCTACATTATACAATTATATATTAAATCATGTGTTGTGGTAGGTTTTGCTGAATTTACGACAGTGGTGCTCGTAGGCTATTGAATACAATACAATACGTTATCATGTGTATGTCCTTATGTGTGTGTGTATGTGTATGATCATATCATATTATTACCTATGAAACTTCTATTACATTAGTTGCCTATCCAAATAATATCTCATCGTAGGCATTATTTTCGCGAATCATCAAGTGTTAGATCTATTTACCTCTCATATGTGGTAACACGCGATATTCGTACACTCTCGTTGGCATATCCCACACCTTTCCTAAGACGATTGCGGTTATATTTGTTAGTTACTGTTATTGCAGCCAGAGGGCTATATTAGTGGATGACGATTGGCGAACAAACTTTATAGAATCACGTCCACACAGTATTATTATTATCATCGAAACGACGTGATACCATTATTTGTTATTAACGATGCGAGTGCCTTACCTATATACACAAGGTATTATGTGAACTGTAAGTGTAATATATAGGAGTTAGATATATACTTATTGTACTTATGAGTTATGAAGTCAACAAGTGATATTTATTTGTCCGATAACATTAAAAGAGTCTAGGCGATATAATATTATCGTATCTAGTTATAACTTCGGTATCATTTACAACCAATATAACATCAGGTATGTATTTAATCATAACAATATACCTACATATAGGCGATGTTTTATAAATATATATATACAGAGGCTCTGACCCTGTTAACTTCACTCATCCATCTCCTTATTAATTAATATACCACATCGTCATCCCAGTAGAACCCTAGGGGCTTTAACTTATGAACCAAAGGATTGCAAGTTAATGATCACAACTTATAGTTTTTTGTATTTAGAAATTTAAAATATTTAAAAATTAAAAGACTAAATACAATATAAAAGATGAAATATAAAACAATGTTTTAGTTAATAATAAATTGGCATAGCAATTATATCACATACAGTATATAATACACCTTATATTTCTAATATTATATACGTATATAATATCAATAATTTGTTGACCATCGAAACACTGTAGTCTGTTACAAGTTCTTATAAATATTGAATTAGAGTAAATAAAATTTCTGTTAATTTCAATAATTATTTTAATATTCACTACACGTAATCATTATTTTCGTTTTTTATTTTTGTAGGAATATTAGGAGCCAACATTTATTACATTGTTATACGCATATAATTTAATGGACGTTGAGTAAATATGTGTTCCGTGTTCGTAACTATTCGTTATTATTATTGCTAGCCATTTATAGGTCACATTCGTCTTTATTAAATATATGTTATTCATATCTGTCTTAAACGACTGCCGGTCACGTGATACGGATAGAATAATGACGCGGGATGATGTAAGAAGGCGCATCACTTCCTGTGGCGGAAGTACTCGGTACGGATCGGAGACAGTACCAAATGCACAGTACGCGATTGCTGCCGTTGGATGAAAATATCACCACATGTAGTTTTAGAACACTTGCAATCCGGCTTGGGGGGTGTTAGTGCGAAGGGTGGAAGCACACGATTCCGACCGTGGGACGGCGTTTTTCCTCAGTTTTCTCGCTACCCATGCGCGCACACACACATCCCATCCACCCACGACTCGTTCACCCATCTCACGACAGATTCTCCGCCACGAATCCTACAGAAAAGGACTGTCAAACTTACGCGTCATCAATCTTACGTCGCGAAGCTCGGCTTCTAGGGCGGTACATTGTGTGTTAGTCGCGCGTGCATTATTGTATACGTTTATACGTCATCGTCGACCGATGTTTTTCTTAGTTTACGACGGCCAAAATCGCTAACTGCGCACATAGTGTACGTGGTTTTTATATGGTATATTTTTCACCTTGGCCGCTCGAATATATATATATATATATATAGTTATATGCGTTACACTCGAGTATGGCGTATAATATTACATAGATATGGAAAAAGGTATAATAATTTTTTTTTATCGCTTTATAATATACAATGCATTACCACAGTATCGTGCAGCTGCATAATGTTGTCGCAAACACGATGCACACGATATATTATATGCACTGTTATTATAGGTACGCGTATCATATCATTATTATACTGCTATATACGATGACATTGTTACTATATTATTATCTTCTATATAATAATAATAATAATAATCTATGAACATCGTCGCGTAAGACGGCGTCATAAATAGGCGATTTCGCTGTGTCGGTGTCATTTGACGACGTACAAAACGATCGCGTGATGCAAATGTTCTGATTTGGCCTGTGCCCTGCGTAGTTTTCGGTGCGCGTCGCGTGATCTATAATATAGCTTATAGTGCCGTAATATCATAACGGGCGGATATAGATTTATAAATTACTATCGCGTAAATACCATCGAATACTGTGCGTTTTATCGAGTGTTTTATAGTTACGATGTGTATTTTCTGTCGTGTTTGAGATCTTATTTAAATAAAAGCCTAACTAAAAAATGCGATGTCATTTTACAATGGCGAAGGTATGACAGGTATTGACGGAAATTTCAAGAGACATGTCTCTGTCCCATTTACTATGAAACAACGGCACGCAATAATTATAAAATCATTGCATTCGACCACTGTGTTGCCAAATAATCGATCGCGATCGGGACCCTGTCATTTCATTCCCCTCAAGCTACACGCAATATAATGATAATTTATACACTTCATTATCACAAGATATGAACAACATTTGTCATACAAAATCTGTGTAAATAACGTGGTCTTTACAGACGCGTAGAATAGTAGTGTCGTGTGTTAATAATACAACTTCTGCACAGACGCTAGATGTGAACGAAGCGATATAATTTTATTTTTATTTCTCGCGGCATGAGAGAGTTTTCCAAACTGTGCGGGACTAGGAGGTGCGTAGCGGTCTACCGTCTATGAAAGAGAGACGATAAAACTTTCAACTGCGCCAAAGTGCCCCGTCCACATCATAATGCACACTATATTGTAAAGCCCAAAGTCCTCAAGACTATCACTGAACGAAAAGAAATTAACGGTTGTAATTCGATCCTTTGCCACGGTGCAATGTGCACTTACAGGTCAGACACGCTGCGTATTAATTTCATCGAGCCAGCGGCATTTGGAGTCCTTCCACCCAGCCGTTACCGTTGATATGAACGCAAACGCCTCCTCGGCAGTCTGAAAATAAACAAAAGCCAATCGAGTAAATTACTATATATATAAAACAGAGCCGGCGTGGGCGATGGCGACAACGTGACTATACAAGATGTTTCTATAATCGTACCGTAAACTTTGATGCCCGAGCGAGGTGAACCAGAAGATAGATAGATGTAGTTGGAGGTAGAACGAGATACTTCTTTATAGACTTGTGGTATACGATTATTACGGGATATTCCAATGTATAATTTTACGCGTACTTACGTGTGTGTGTGTGTGTTTGTGCATAATATTATACGATCAGATGTCATAAAATATTATATCGTTAGAGAACGTTCAGGTCATTAAATATTGACCATCTGACCTGGCGACTGAGCAGTACAATAATATAAACGGCGGTGGGCGTGGTCTTTAATGGAAATTTATAATTTAGTTCGCTAATGGGTTAGACGCAGAATACTCAGACAATAATAATTGTAGTCGATGACCGCAGTTTGTTTTTGTGGGATTCGAATGTTAAACAGCTGTCGTCCAATATACATTCTATATAATTTTATGTAACGGGTACATTTTAAATTCTTTCTATTCCATGTCAGTTAAACGTATTTTTAAATGTGTCGACGTGACGTTGAATAAAATTATCTATGAATGTTTTTATTTTCTTGTCAAATTGAAAACTAACACATTTGTATATACGCTACAATGAACTCGTGTATGCTATGTTTGTATTTAGTCATAAATTATTCACTAAATCCTATTATTTTACACATCCAAATTATAACGTAACTTTTCTATTTTATATTTACTTACCGTTCAAATGAATAATCTATTTTTAACTTAAAATTATAAGCATTTATTTTTCAAAATGCTTCTACTATGGTATAAAAAAAATATCAGAATTCAAAGTTAAAGAAATAATACATTTATTTTATTGATATATCATTAGTATAAATAAAGTTCTATTACATTTTATTATTCTAGAAATATATTTATATTACAATATATATATATATATATAAACTGCAGGTAAAATAAAGATTACTAATACAACGTGTAAATGTTATTAATATCATATTCATTAACACATTTTGAATATAATATATTTATTAAAATTTAATTTTGTAAACCTATCCTTAATATTATGAATAAATTATTATAGAATTCTAATACTAATGAGTAATTACTATTAAAATATAGACTTATATTAAGTATATTTTAGTTAAAAAAAATTATTTTCTCTCTTTTATCCTCGTAATAGAGCTTAAGTTTACTGTGGTCCGGCAACCGCTTTTCATCCTTAAAAATTATTCTAATTCTACTTTTAAAAATACAAAATTGAAATGAAGTATTTCATAAAAAAAAAGCTACAGTTAAATAACATAAATGTATTTGCATTCTAAATATAATAATAATTTATTATTTATATATTTAGGTCTATTTTTATCAAATAAAATTACCTTATCTTATATAATATAATAATCAGTGATAGAAATAAAACATTCTTACACAATTTGTTTTGTATTAACAGTAAGCAATTTTGGCACTTTTTTAATATTCTTTAAATTAAGAACTATTATTTATATTTATTATAATACACTTAGTTTTTTTCTTACAAGACGTCAAACTAAAGGTTATTTTTTGTCACTCCTCGATAAGTGGTAGATAATAAGTTTATTTCGTTGATAATATTTTGTCTGTAGTTATTGATTTATTTTATTTGTTAAGAGTATAATATATAGTATAAACATATATACATAGATATGTATAAGCTGGTTGACAATTAAAAAATAATATTTTAAAAATACTTTTATTCTATATTGAAAATCTCTTTAATTTTGTTTGTGTTTTCATTTAGTTTGTATGCATAACGTTTGATTTTCAATAATATTTTTGTATTTTTTTTTTTTTTTTTTTGTTTAACCAATAGCAGAGAAGACTGTGTGAACAATACTACTTTTCTGCCTTTGTTTATTGATGAATACGAAGTCTGCATAAATAACGTAATACATATAGTACACATAATACAAAAAACACATCGGGCGATTGCCGGTTGTGCTGCATCAAATTAATCTTTTGTATTTGATCTAAGTATCTCAGGCACAACAAAATAAAAGTTCCTGTATTATAAATTATCCAGAACTATTGACATTTAGAAATTTTAGCAAAGAGAAGAAATAACATATTATTAGCGTAATATGTTGCTTAACTACTATAAAGTGTATATTATCATTTTATTATAATTATCAATAACAACTACAAGCATAATTATTTAAGACAAGCTTTGAAAAAAAATATAAAATAATAAAAATCTCTATCAAAAGATAAATATAATTTTAACACTATAAGATATTTTACGTATATCAAACTACTTTAAGAAGTTGAAAAAATAAGTTCTGTAGGTATTTGATATTTTGTATTTTATAATATTTTAATCATTTTATGATTTATTTTTCAATATGTTTATATGATTGGAGTATGAGAAATTCGGCTTAGTTCGTACACTGGTTGTTGGACGCACGTCAAATTATCGCATAATAGTGTAAGTTTTAAAGGCGATACATTATGATTAATGTCACGAAAGAACTTTTGCGTCGGGGACGAAAACTCAAATCATGGACGATAATTTAAATATAAATGTTGTATGGTCAAGGTCGTTGTAGAAGAATAGATGGCGATCGGCAATAAGCAACTATTATATTTATCACACAGATTTTTTATCGGAAATAAGTGGTTACACACATACACTAGCATAAAAAATGCATGAAACGCGTGTTATTTAGTGCGGAATGTGGATGAATAAATTTAATAGTGTCTAATGTAAGCCATATAGGTTGACGTTCAATTTTTATTTTTAATACTGTCCCTGTTTTCAGCAATGTGTTTGGAAAAACTCCAACGAAACATTCTTTGTTCCATTACATAAGTCGAATTGTATTTTTTACTTGAATAGAGAACAATAGTAGAATGAAAATATTTATATATTTTTCGATTTTTATTTTCTTGGTGAATAGCAAGATGATGATCAGAAAAAAATGAATTTAATTCTTAAAATTCATGTTACAAAATCATTTTTAAAAAAAAAAAATTATATATCAACGGAGATAATAATTTAGATATTAGCAGCAATGGTTACAATTAGCACGAAATATAATTAAAAAGTATATACTTGGCTAGTGAAACACATGTGCGTATGTATGTTGTGCTGTCATCCAATAATACGCTTATATTATTGTTATAAGATACTACAACTATCTATATCAAATTATATGATCCGTGTGACGTAAAGTGTGGGCAATTTTTCAAAAAAAAAAAAAAAAAAATCGGATTGGTAGCGGAAAACAATAAAACGGGACACGATGGCAGTAAATAACATTCTCCTATACCGTTACGCACGCCGTGTATATATAACAGCACTTTACACGCGTCATTAAGTCGACTGAAATGTCCGAGTAGTTTTCGATAATAATTGTTCTCAAAATGTATCGCATGCCGTTTTTACGAGGAGATTACACGCGCGCGCATTAGCTAAAAGTGGGATCAGTTGCAGTCGGGCACACTATTTGCTTTTATGTTTCCCCGATACGCGCACACTACACAAATGTAATCATACTGATCATATAAGGCGATTGTCTTATAGTAAACCAGACAATGCCACAGGGGAAATGTGAATATTATTTTGTTTTAAGTGTTTTAAAAAAAAAAAAAAAAAAAACACTATTTGACATTTTTCCGTGATGATATTGTTATTATTTCTTTCGTCCACTCTCATTTTTATTATACAGAATCATTTTTATTTTTCTTTATTTTTAACTTATATGTTTATTTCAAATATTAAAAGATGCATTTTTACAACATTTATTTGCCGATGTAATATGTCTGGCTTATATGTCTTGAGTAATTGGTATACATACAAAATTAATTTCAAAATGTGTAGATCAGAATGGAAATAATGGCAGTTGCACCTATCGACAACGGGCGTACAACTCACTCTTTGTTGTACAGTCTAACGATCGTGTACTAGTTCTAGCTTCTATAGTGTGTATGGTCATCTTTTCGTACGCATTAGGTACCTATCTACTGTGTATAATATGTTTAACTGATCGCGTGGGATTTAATAAATAAATAAAAACGAAGTTCTCGTGCTATGAATGACCAATAAACTAGAAAAGTTCTACACATGGCGGGTGGTCAGTTTTTCAATTTAAAAACTTTTATACCGTTATCGGCAAACGATGTCAGATTCGGTATGGGTAGGCACTCAGGTGAGATACAGAAAGCGGTACACTCACAATGAAACCAATAACAGTAATAGCAATTTATATATAACCTTGTTTTTGCAATACATTACCTAAACGATGCATTAAAAGTGAAACGAATCGAAATCATTAAGTGTTACTCGGGTACGACTTATTAGGTCCTTCAATTTATTGTTTTATCCCTAACGATTATATTTCATGTCTAAATAACTGCTTGTTAAAACATATAACAATTTTTTTTTCAATATATAATCATAGGAACACCTATTTTTTTATCACCCACACTCCCATAGAGGACGGTCACAAAATATTAGTCTGTTTGTGTCATTTTTTTTGTTCTACACTACTGTACGTTTAATTATTTTACTCCTCATACTGGTACACCTACACAGAGGGAAAAATTAAGTAAAGTGCACAATTAAAACCAAAAAAAAAAAAAAGAAACGTGATATTCAAACCCTTATGAAAAAGTGTACATTATAATATAATTATGATGTCGGGTAAAAAATAAAATCAATTAAAATGAAACTCTTCGTGCTGTAGAGCTGCGTTATACAACTCTAATTGTGTATTGACAATTAATATTCTTCGTAACTTCGTGACTATCTGCTGTCCCTTATATTTTATTATTAATTGGACGGAGGTATTTGATTTAAGGGAAAAAAATTGAGTTAAAAAAAATGGTTAGAATGTAGCACGCCGTAATATTCTACAGTAATATATATAGTATTATGCTCGTCAATTATGTAGCCTCGTCGTCGTAGGTCATTATGAGAGGAAAATGTACGTACGCTGCTTGAATATTGTTTAACTATGGTAATGAGTTTTGAAAATGTAGAAACGAAACTAGATTTAAAAATGATAAAAATATTCCCATAGCCTCAACCGTTTCGCGAACGTCGTCGTGTTTTAATAAAGGCGTTTCGATTATCGCGAGGAACTAACGACATTGGCCAAACTTAAATATATTATTACGCAATAACATTGTATTATAATGTCAAAGTCTAATGGAGTGGTAGTAAAATTATATCGTATTACGGCGATAATACCGATTACTCATGACAGACAGACGAATAAAAAACACGGTTTTTGATAAAACGATAATAATATTGGCCTTATTCGTTGTGTCAATAACGCTGCGTAACATTTTCACGTGGCATTGCCACAACGATAAATGCAGATGCTAAATTATTGAAAACTTCAACCATAGTAAAATATATTGTAATGAACTTATACTATCACCTACCTACATGTTATTATTTATGTTTCCTTATAATGTACGTAAATAATGATTACAATATTTTAAATTAATATTAACTTATATCTTATAAACATGGATAATTAGTTTAATAATTGTTTCGTTAAAGCGCGTGCTAACGCTCTTAAAATGTATTTTTATACTTGTACAGTATTACCTATAATCGTTTTGTATTAATACGTATCGTATAATAACGCACAAGAGCACAAGGAATAATGCGTGTCACGAGTCCGTTACGGCGTACACACGATTTATATAATATTATTATAGTTTTCGATAAATGTTATCGGTGAGTTCACAACACAGTGAATTTGGATAACGTTTTATGGTGATTAATATATTTTATCTCCACCGTGTGTTTTAAGTTCAGAGACAGAAAACGTAAATGCGTCCATATCGAAACCCTACCCTATCCTCTTTATCCAAAATCAAAATAATGGACGGGTCATACTAATAACATGTAAGAGGAAACATTCGTATTGATTTGTTATCGTCACAGAAAATCGAGTTTAAAATATATGTCCGAAACCGTGGTCATTTATAGATAGGTTGTATCATCTTTGCAGTGAAACCAAATGATTGTACACGATTCATTGGCCGAACTCGTGAACGCGTCGCCAAATCGAATTATCGACACAGACATTTAGCCCGATCTAATTCAAAACACACTATACAGGCATATCTATTGAACTTTCGTTATATAACATTGATTATTATTATTATTATTATAGTTATTATTATTAGACATTACGTTATACATTTTTGTTATAATATTGAAATTCGAAATTATGTAAGAAAATAGAGTTTTTAGTATAATCAAATTTATATACTTACACATTTTCACATTATTATTATTATTATATTATTTTATTATCCATTGTGACAAAATTTGAAAAGTAATCATTAAAAAGAAGAAAAAAAAATATTAAATCAGTTATAGCACTGTTATCGTTTGACACGAATTAAACTTAAACAAGTCAAATAAATTTATTTGATGGCTATATAATGTAATATAGCGTGTTATTTAGCCGTTAACAAAACAAGTAGACCAAAGGAACTTAGGTGTAAGTATTGATATCTGTAGTCGGAAACATTTCTGGTACCTATTATTAGGAACGTGCTTAGAAGTGTATTTAGTATTTTAAATTATATGTTAGTACAATTTATATTACCTGATATAAGATTGTATGTTAGAATTGGTTATTATTGACATTTTTTACGACAACGCTTAATGTGGTTATTGCGGGTATGGTGTTTTTTACGTACTGTATTGATGATTTAATATAAATAATTTTTTTATATAAATAAAAATGTGTTATTTATGCATCAAGATCACCTTATTTTTATACTTGAAAAACGAATGTATTTTATAATACATAATATATAATATCCTTTTAATAAGACGTTATAATATATTACATGTAATACATTCTAAATAACTCAAACAATGATCTTAGAGACATATGAATAATAACTATATAGCTATACAACATGAAACCTGTGTATAATATAGGTGACACACCACCTTGGGCACATAATCTTCGGAAGACTGACAACACGACGTTTCTTTGGATTTGAAATGATTAAGCTCGGAAATATAATATTATGACAACGTACAATATGTCGTTTCGCTGAAATTTCGTCACTCTGTACACTGTCACGCATTGACGTAAAAGCTTGTACCTACGATTGTTATTTAAAATATATTGTATTTTCAATAATATGCATCTAATACCGTGTTACTATATAGATTTTTTAAAAATAAAATAAGTCCTTGATAAAATAAATATTGTCACTTAAAAAATACATTAAATATAAGCAGCTCTAAACTTTGAATATACTTATACCTCAAAATTAAAAATCAGAATATAATTAAATCCGAAATTTAAACAAAAAATATTAAATCACAGTATACGTATATTATGAATGAGGATCAGGGATTTTTTTTTTTGGGGGGGGGGGTCAATTGCTGTTAGCGGTATATTTGTATATGGAGGAGGCCTATTTGTGTTTGTTATTTTATGTAATAAACTCTATAATGATGTAGAAAACCTTTTTCTAAAAATTCGTTATTATGCTGCGCCAATCACATAGGTAGGTATGTAATGTAATTGAACTAAAAAGCACAATGTCCCCGGGGGATGAGAACATGTTTCTTGATAATAAAATGTGTAACTTATTTCCCTTTGTTGAATTTGTATTTGCCAATTTAATTATACAACATGCTTAAATTTTATTTCAACAATCAACTAGTTGATATTTAACTATTTAATGATTATTATTTTATTTTTTTTGGTTTTGGAAGTGGGGCACTTTTTACAACGCGATAATTATAATATTTTTTATAGGTACGCATGACATAATATTTCAATGCGATATAAACATAGAATTATAATTTAAAATAAACCAACGTAGGCCACGTAGCTATATTATTCAATCCATAAAACGTATGTGTGTGCAGACTTATCTTTAAAAATGAAACGCGTATATTTAATGATAATAATGTATTATAATAGATATAATATAATATACGGTCGACTCTCGGTAACTCGGATTCCGAAGGAGATAAAAATAATTTTTAGTTGTAATATTATTAAAGTCGTACAGCATCGACCGTACGTATAGGCATTTCTTCTTCAAGACCGAGAAAAAAGAAATTTGTTTTTTGTAAGTCGATCTGCATCTTAACAATATACGTGTTATGGACGGTCGGCCGCATAATGTAATGATATGCGCAACACCATAACAATAACGATATAATATTATGACATTGCAAACCACAACATTTGCTGCAGTTGGCGCTGTGCCACATTAAACGTTGCTGATCCTGAGCATGCTGGACGACGGGCGGCGTTCGGCCGTCACCTGGGCGATGACGTTGTTGAACGACGGCCGGCGGTCCTTCAGCGTTATAGACGTCGGGCACAGGTGGTCCATGCCACACGACGTGCGCCGGCCACCCGCAATGCCGCCGCCGCCGAAACTGGAACCGCCGCCCAGCGACGTGGACGGCGTCATGAGGAAATCGCGTTTGGCGGACGCCCACGACGACGACGGTTGGCCGAACGGTACGTCGCACAGGCACGGGGCCGGCGGCGTGTTGGTGGACGACGACGACGAGAAGAAACGTTTGTCGGACCCGACGGCCGCGGAGGCGGGTGACGGGAACAGGCTGCACGACCGGCGTTCCTTGACCGTGGCCACCGACAGCGAACCGTAACCGTAACCGCTGCCGCCGCCGCCACCGCCACAACCGTAACCGCCGAACGACGAATTGGTCGTGGGCGCGGCGCACGACACCCGGCGCTCGGCCACCGCGGCCACGGCGGCCGCGCCCACGGTCATCGGCAACATCGACCGGCTGGTCCGGGCGGGACCGCACTCGTGCTGCACCAGCGACTTGATGTCGGCCGCCGACTTGGCCTTCCGCGGTCGGCCGGCCATCAGCGTGCAGTGGCCAGTCAGCTGCGACGGGCCGCATGCGCCCGGCAACGCGCCGCCGCCCGCGAACATGGAGTTTTGCCGCGGTCGGATTTGCAGGGCCCGATGCGTGGGCTGTATGGTCTGGAAAATGGCTGACGGTTCCAGGCAACTGTTCACGTTGAATTTGGAGAACGACGTGCGGTGCTGTAAACGAATAAATAAAAAAAAAATCATTTTATTTTTGCTAAAAAAAATAATGAATGGACTGTGCCGGCGAGATAACTAGCGGGAAAATTTCCGAGGACGGACCGTTGCTCAAAAATGTTTTATTATTATTATCTTTATAATAAAATAGGCATCTCATTTTTATTTTTATAAAACAAAATTATACATATTTTATTTTTGAATATTTTAAACTACAAGATACAATGGGGGAGGGGAGGTTTGGGTCCCGGTGGTAAATCCCCCAGGTAGTTGGTATGGACTGATGCGGAGTTAGTGAGTGAAACGAGCCTTCCATCCTTCTTTAGTATAATATTATACAAATGTTTACTATTTTCATATCGTAACACGCGAGTATGGCAAATTGTTGCATGAATTATGCATATAGGCTACTCGATCGATTGACAAAACCATCAGCTAGACGACATTCGGACGATAGGTCGTTTTAAGCCGTCGTAACTTTAAAACCGTTATTGTTATATGGTTACAGCCGAAATCGCTAGTTTATATAGACGATTTACGTCTATTACCGAAAATTGTGTCATTTAAAATACACTGTGAATACTATCATGTGCCGGTAGGCTATACATAAATGGTAATACAATTAAAATCATCACGTGATATATAATTGTTATTTATAATAACCAAAAATAAAAAATAAAAAAAACATTATAATTCATCGTTTTTGATTTTTGGTAATCATACGGAACAATACTTGTAAAAGTTTAATATTAATTGACAAAAAAGTACTAGAATTCGGTAATTACCAAAGTACCTTGACTATAATAAGTACACGTATATCGAAAATATCATTATAACTATTTTACCATGGGTTACTTATTCGTAAGTATTTACGATTGTACAAAACGAGTATGTCAGACCACTCGTATTGTGCATGTTCGCAGGTAGTTTTTATTTATTATACTTCGTCCGATTAATTCTTATAAAGTTTTTTCAGTAGGTTAACTCTATCCCCGGGCTATTTGAACTGTGTTCTTTGAAAGTTTCAAACATGACTTTTCTGCAGTCGAGAGATGTAGTTCTTCCGATTATAACTGTCTTCACTTGTAAACTAAGGTAGATGATGATCTTCCGACAAAAGCGAATATAACACTGAGGGAACTAGATCTTTTATAGTTTATTTGAATTTGTTTCGTGTTTAATCTATTTTATTTTCAGAAAATATACAGCTAAATTATGCTCGTACTCTTCTGATAATGTTATTGTCCTTAAATACTTCTAACCTTACCTCAGAGATTAGAATTTGTGAATTGTGGCATGAAAGACTAAAAAATATAAGCTTAATAAACAGCCTATGTTATTCAAATTAAAAGTATTGTTATTGTTCTTTTATAAAATAATATTTAAAAACATATTAATTACATTATATAATATCAATGGTTAAAGACAGAATTTTTATACCTATTTAAATTAATGATGTGCGTATATAAATTGTTACATTTATCATTCATTTAATGTCCGTTTAAATCTACATATTCTATCGACTATACAACAATATTAGAATAAAGATTCGAATGTAATACGCTCTTTCGGTATTAAAATGTTTTATAATATCACACAAAACTATTAATAATCAAACATTTGTATAAAGTTATGATTTTTTTTTTCGACATTCGCATATAATATGTAATAGGTTTTATGTATATATTATCTATAATCAGAGAAATAAATACTAGTAATCCTTATTTTATGTAAATAAGTTATAATAAAATATAAGATAATATTATAAGAAGATTGTATTTCCTTAATTTATAGCTGAAAATTTAGGACTAATAACCTAAATACAATTGTATTTAAATAATACACTATAACAATAAGTAAATTATAATTGTATTTATTCATTAATTTACTATGTATCTCTTAAAATACGTATTTGGGAACTTAAAAATCGAAATAATATTAAGACTTATACACAAATAATTATACAAATTGCAAATAATTTTAGATAATCATACTAATAATATGTATATTGTACATAATATTATATTGGCTGTTAATAAAACACATTTTTATACTTAATCCCCAACAATTATAATAAATAATTTTTTACTTTGTTGGATGTTAAATAGTTGTATTAAGAATTATGACGCTGTAATAATATGAAATAAAAAAAAAACAACTATCTATTAATATAATATTAAGATAATCATAAATATTAACATTAAAAAGTAGATATTTCTATATAGCACAGTATACTTTGTAGTTTTGTATACATATATATTATTTTCTCGGAGAAATACAAAACAAAACAAATATAAGTGCATATTATATAAATATGTATACATACTGTCATATAATATTATATATTTTATACAAATATCAAAAATACTATAACAATCATGATAATGATTTCAAATATTGTTTGATATAAAATTATACTATTATACATTTACGATTAGCTCAGTGTAGTGGCTTGATGAACATGAACTTGTATATAGATTAGTCTAATATTTTACCTACCCATCTACCCAAAACTCTATAAAGACATTTACTGTCATATTTTTAACTACCTGTCGTAGTAAATACTAAAATACTAGTTAATACTAAATTATTACCTATTGGCCATTACCCGTTCACCCACCCGCTGTTACTTAAAAAACTCAGAGGCGGCCACCTCTCAAATACACCCTTCGCCATGCCACTGTCTTGGTGTTTATATTTTATTTATTATATTTTTACTTTAAAGTAAAAGTTAAAACAGTAGTTTACTGTTTTATAAAACGTAAATATCTAATAACAATATAAATAAGATTTTTTAGGTTTATAATAAATTAATAACTAAAATATAAGTTCAATATTAATTATTAAAAGTATAATCTGTTACTTACAAGTTACAGGCTTAAATAATGTGAAATAAACGAAAAAATATTTCGTTTTTATAATATAAAGAACTATTTGAATAAGAAGGAGAAAACAATACAAGTCTGATAAGTCTGTTTCAATTACGATTATAAAGAAATAATAATAATAATAAATAAATAATAATCTTTATAATCGTGGTTTTAATATTAATTGCAACCATTTCTGGCATATGAATACTCATTATTTGTTTATAGTTGTGATAAAAACTTTCTGAAATATTAAATACATGCTATTATAACAAGTGAACTCGTCGTTTATTACGTTTTTTAAAAGAAGTGTACATTTTATAAAACTTAATCAAATTATTATTAATTTTGTTTTTCTATGAAACTATTTATTAAAAATCGCTTGTATAACATTGTTTAATATACTTTACGATGGGTAATAATTTTTCTATATAATTAGAGCGAAACACATATCGCATAAATCTGTTCATAATTTAATATCAAGACATTTACACTTTTGAGTTAATAGTTGTATTAAGTATTTAAGTGTTAATTTGTTTCTTTTAGGCAATATTAGAATTATGTAGAACATTCCACAATATATATTTGATATTTTGATTTATTTATATTTGGTACATATAACTTTATGTTTTGTTTATTCTAGTAAGTAGTATTTATATTTACAAAACTGCTGATATCCATAATAATATAGTCGTCACATTTATAATTTATACATATTTTACGTTTACTATTATACAGTGATATTATTCTTGTATGTTCCCATTGTCATTTTGATTTGTTATAATATGCAATATCACTAGATAATGGGAATTTGCTTTGATGTATGACACTTGATATATTTACATAACCTTATCTGGAATTTACTGGGACACATTCTTCTTGATATCAGTAAAGTTTGGACATAATAAAATATTCTCTAGTGCAGCGTTTCTCAACCTGAGGTCACGACCCTCTTAGAGGTCGTCAGTTAAATTTTTAGGGTCTTGAAAATGTATAAAATATGTATGGACTCGTATATAAAATATATATTTAGGGATCGCTAAAAAATTGAATTTTCATTTGGGAGGTCGCCATAGTAAGAATATAGAGAAACACTGCTCTAGTGTGCCTATTATTTTCATTATTACCATATAATTAGATATAATTTAGAATGTGATTTATACGGGTGTTTGACCTATCGATTTATATAGTATGTTTTTTCTACAAATATTTTTCAATGCAGTTTTCCACATTTTTGCTTTTTGATATTGCAACTAACAATGAATTGTTAGCGTATGTAAATTGAGATATAGTAACGTGCATCAGTTTACGACAGTCACTCGACCTACAAACTGTGATATAAAATATTATTTTACACAAAGATCGTTGACATAAATGGTTGATTATTACGATATTTACGATACAATACCTAGTGCACCTCATCTAACCCATACGTGTTTTTTTTTCGTCCAGGATTTTGCTTTAAATCACAATGGTTTTGAAATAATGCACCATTAATCAGATTAAACTAATTAATATAGATTAGTTTGAAAACGCTAACACTATAAATCGATCACTCGGACTATATTCCACGACCTAACACCAAAAATTTTACAGGGTCGTGTTGATAAAAGGTGGTCGTTTCATCTAACTTAATTATTTTCCCTATTCATGGCTCGCATTCAATTGTTCGTGAGACGATTTTTCAACATTAAAGTTAGTGGGTACCATTTTCGACCATCGAACGGATATATTATTAATCTTTCATTGAAGTTTCACTTATATTTTCAATAAAATAAATGTGTTTAATAATTTAACGCAAGCCGTAGTTCATTTTACTTTGATTTTTGTTAAGATAACCAAGGATTGTGGGTCTTAATATTTAATAAATTGAGCAGTATTCTTCCGCTTTAATTTTAAGTTCCGAACGAAGACTGAATAACAGTATCAGCAGCCGATGTGTTGTATATTTCTTAAAATTATAAAATCATAAAATTAAAGATTATCTTCAATTGATAGTTACGGAATAGTTACAATATACACTTTACCGATACTTTTTATATAATTGTATAAATAATTTTCAATTCAGATAAATATAAAAATTTAAAAAATTTAAACTTCTATGATAATAACTATTAGTTAAAATTCAATGTACCTATTATAATAAAATTAATTTAATTTCAGAAAATGTAATATATATTTTAAGTTATTTTAAATAAAAATAGATTATGATAATATAAGTTGTAAATTGTTGAAAGATAACTTATAATACTATTAATACATTTTATCAAGTTTAAAATTTAAAATTAATATATATATTTTTAGTTTAGTTTCAATTATGATATTTTATAAATTGTTATAATATCATAATAAGATTTGATATAATTTATAAGTAATTTTATTATTTTGTGAAATACAATAAAGTAAGAAAAAAAAATATGTGTAAAAATGTTTAAAACAATTTTTTAGTAATTAGATACCTTTTGGGTTTTTTTTTTTATTATAGGTAGGTTAAATTATGGACCATTTAAAACTGTACATTGAGGTTTATATAATCGTGATAATCATTTTAATTTATATTCACATTATTTTTTATATGATATTTATCATTATATTGTTATCAAACGAAAAAATATTTACTAATAAAACTATATTTCCAAAGCAATAATTTTTTATGCATGAAAATTATTTATATTTTAACTAAATTTATTTATTATATTGTACTTAAATTAGTAATAATTTAAAGACTTCAATAATAACATTTCTATACATTTATTTTATTTTTGAACGCGTATAGAAAACATTGTCTAAAAATTATTTCATCTATTATTAATATAAAAAAAACATTTTATATGAAATTATATATAAAGTTATAAAACTGTCAAAACGTTAAAAAATATAGTTTACCTTATTTTATTTGTAATTGTTAAGCTATATCGTATTTAGTAAGTATATACATTTTTAAGTGGAGTGTTTAATATAACATGTTTGAAATAAAAACAAACAATATGCAAGTACTGCAGTATTACTGAAGATTTTTATTTTTGAATAAAGCTAAATCTGTGATAAGCTTTCTATCATTATAACATTTTAATATTGTAAAAACGTTCTTGGAAAATGTGTAATATATATATAGTATATTCATATACTCATTTTTAGATGAATATTTATAATTATGTATTGTTATAATATTATTTCATTTTTATTTTATTTATAATAAGAATTCAATGTTTTATGCATTGCAGCAATAACTGTTTAATACAAAATTACTTAAATTGGTTTGACAGATCAAATATAGAAATTATAAACTTCCCTAATACAAGGAAATGTGGTTGAACTCACGATTTCAAATCAATACATTTGTAACAATGTCAAATTAAATATATTAAATTAACTACCTTTGTACAACTTGCAAGACTTTCATATTTAATTAAATCACTTAACATTTCAAACAAGTTCTCCTGCAGATCTGGTGTATAGTTTATTTAATTGTGATTTTTAACTTTCGCTATTTTTAAATTAATTTAATACCTACTCTTATTATTCAACAATAAACAAAGCATAGTTTTATTATAACTTATAGAACTTATAAAACTATCTTTAGTAAAACTGTTAATTGTATAGAACTTTCATGTCACTTCTTTATTTCCTTTTTCATTTTTCATCCTAAATAATGATCAAAGTAATTAATTTATCATTACAAACATAGTCGCATAGGTTTTACATCATTTACGGAACGGACCAACGTTATTTTTGATTGTTGATATTTTATTTCATGAAGAGTAAAAATGGAATAACATAAAGTTGATATATTTTATTTTACACCACATGTAAAAAATTACATATCAAATATAACTATGAGAGGGATTTTTAGTATCTTTAATGCAAGTAGAATCCTTTGCAGGTAGCCTACTGCTACTGGTTTCCCTAGTGGTGAATTACAAGGGTCACATCCGTTGTATATTTCCGATCAAACAAAAATTGCATTTGCCACATTCAAAACGTTTTCAGTTTTTTTTTATTACTTAATCGTCAAAAAAAAGGTCAAAAGAAAAAAATAGCAAACGATAGTTTTTATAGTTTAGTAGGGATGTGGGTTACTCGGAGAAGCGATCTAGTTTATACAGAATCATAATATTATATAGAACAATTTTTGTATGTGTGTATGTGTATATATGTATACAATATATATGTATATAACATACATACGTGCATAAAATCAAAAATGTATGGACTATGGTTACAATGTTCGATATAAAAGGATGGTTGTGATAAATAGTGGTTTTATAATAATAATAAATTATAAAATTAATATTTGAAATATTGAAAAATATAACGAATTTTTCAGCGGTTATGTTACCTTTAAGTGAAACCTGATTCATATGT
This sequence comes from Rhopalosiphum nymphaeae, assembly GCA_036289425.1. NCBI lineage: Eukaryota > Metazoa > Arthropoda > Insecta > Hemiptera > Aphididae > Rhopalosiphum > Rhopalosiphum nymphaeae. Next base: position 32,115,850 of record JAZAQC010000013.1, on the reverse strand, counting down.
TTTTCTTTTCTTCTCCAATCATAATATTTCAAATCTTGACAATAATATTTCTTAATTGTTCTTGTATAAATTTAAATGACGTGAAATATCGTTTCAATGACAATAGCATAAAAATATTGATATTTATTATGAATTTGTAATGTCGATAAAATCAAACACATCGTGATAGTACACTAAAACCTGACCAAATAATAATTGTTATCTTCATTTGTAATATAATTAATTTATAAATAGAAAACGCAGCTGTATTACCACCACTTAAAAAGTTAATTTCAAACATTAAAAGCACAAGACAGATAAAACAATGTTATTTTGTTCTTGAACAACAAAAATCAAAAACCGTGTTTCACGACGTAGACTGGCAGCTGTCTGATTCATATTATACACCATTATAGTCTAGAATAATATAGTCAGAAATTAACAAATGATATTATTCATCCCAAGCAAAATTAGTTCATTATTCAGAAAAATCTCAACATCCACAAGTCATTATGACTTTTATAGGAAATAATTCAATGACATAAAATCAAAACATTTAAAAATATTTCTTGTATAATATGCGCATCTATGTTTTTAGAGTCGCTATATTTAAATAGTAATTGGTTTTATTCAATTCCGTAGCATCTACCGTTAAAATATTACATCTCACCAATTATATAGCTTGTGAATAAATTGTGCAACGATTTGACGCTAAGCCACAAGGCGTGTATTTAAAATGTAATAATTATAGCCTTTAAGCTCGGCCTGTTAACCTATCGTGAATCGACGTAAGAAGCAAAAGAAGCAAAAGAATTTAAGCGAATCGTTTCCCTACCGATTTGAAATAAACGAGTAATATTGCCATGCGTTATAATAAAGCAAATTCGCAGCGATCGTAAATGGAATATAATAATTATTCGCAGTTGTGGATATAATGAAGGATTAGAATCAATATTCTTAAATTTTCCACTCACTCAAAAACGGTTTGTGTATTAATATATATTCTATATAATAATTTGTATTATACATATATTATTAAAATGTAAGTATATTCTTGTTTAATGTGCTGTCTACATCAAACAAAAATATTATGTATTATTTACTATATAGTAAAAAAAATTCCTAATAATATAAATGTATTAAATACATGTTTTATTAGAAGCACACTTAATAATATGCATACATATACATATAGATATTTATGTTTGATGTATTATAAAAAAACGTAAATAATAGTAATGATAGTTTTTTTGAAATTGTTGTATTTAATATTATACTATTTAGTGAATCAAACTGTTAATAATTCTATGAATGTATTGTCACTCAGCCTGACAACAGGGAATTTCAAACACAAAATTCTATAAAAAATTAGATTTTTCTTAGTAGTTTTCATTATTTTCTATATTATTGCCTATATGTTAAAATAAAACAATCGCCTTTAAAATTTTTCAGTTTTATTTTAATTTTTTTTACTAAACAATGCCAAAAATATAAGCTTGTATAGTACCAATTCCGATTTAATATGATTTGATTTCTTATATTATCATTCACTTATATATGTATATAAATATACAATTAACTATAATTAAAAAAATTCTTTCAATATATTATACCGACTTTTTTTAAATAGTTAGTTGAAACATCTTTACGGTGTTAAGTATACAATGGCCTCGATAACGTACAGAAACTAGAACGGCGGTGCGCGTGAAGGGCAAACTGCACTGATCTCCTGGGAAGTATAAATCTGCATCGTTTCGAGGATGTGTGAGTATAGTATATAGGTGCTATGATAATATAGTAAATAACGGCCTAGGACACCGACGACGGGGACGATGCATAATAAAATACTACAGACGTCGAGGACAGCTTCCTTCGGTGCACGTGCAGTACCTACGTACGCGGTTGGCGGACGGTTAGGGCACGCCGTAATTCTCAATCCGAGATACAAGTATTGGAATTTATCGTCCAACGGCGCACGCCCATTTTGGCGTACGTGAGAATGGGTGTTTTTTTGAGACTGCAATATTGAGTAAATAATACTCGATAGACTATAGGCTTAAGACGCGTGTACACATCCGACTGTTGTACACGTTCCAAAAACATTTTTTCCTCCACCTTCGTTCTTTTGTTTATTGTTCCGCTTGATTTTGCGTCGTTACTGCAAAGTTTAACGTAGCGACCTATATGAAAATACTCGCACACGCATGTGGGTCTGATAGAGGCTGTCAATAATGTTTGCGCGTAATTTACCATGAAATATCAAGTACTAGCGGGAATAAAGATATTCTACTGTTGACGTCGACTCTAAAGTTTTCCACTTTTTATCGGTTACTGCTGAATTCCTTAGAGATTGTTTCGATAAATCCCAAAAAGTGTCATCTACTTCGCGAATACATACATTAAAAAAAATAAAATAAAAAAATACTGTCGTACCTTATTTGGTGTATTTTTATAGTGGCAGATAGTAGACACTGGTTGACTGTACATTTATAATGTAAAACTATTATTAATATGTATATATTAAATATTTTTTTAATATTGTGATCAAAATGATCAAAAATATTATATATATCAAATAATAATTATTTTGCGAATATATTTAATCCTTCCGTTAGGTATTTAAAAAAGGAATAACATACGATGGAAGTATATTTGTAAAACGAAAACATTTTAAACAATTTAATCTAACATAAAACGTACCAAATATCGTAATTTATATTGACCTAACTTCATGAGTTACTTAAGTTCTAAATCTGTCTTTGTAAACCATCATAATATGACCGCTGGAAAAAGTTCTCATCAAAATAAATTTAAAAATAATTCCATTATAATGTCCAAAAAGAATTCATATGGCCTGGACTAAAATTTAAAATGAAAAAAATATAAATCATAAATTGAAAACAATATACCATTTAATGTTTATAAATATCTCGGAATGCGATTCAATTTTTTTCCAGAACAAAAAAATTTTCTTTGATTATTTAACTACCGAATGTATGGTAATAATCACAAAACGGATTGAAAAAGTATACACAATTGTAAAAATATCAATGTAAATTAAATCTTAAAAACATTACGAAGGATATTGCAAACAATTTTAGTTAGGAATTTACTTCAAAATCAATTTTTCGGGTTTCTGGTTTTGGGCACAGAATATATTCGAATGTTCAAATACCAGAATAAAAGAATTGAATAAACATTTTGATATTGATAATCGTTATTATTTGGGTTAATATTGATTAATTCAGGTGTTTAGTAATTAAGTTTTTTTATAAGAAGCTAAGCTACACAAATTATTTGTTATTTTATTTCATTTTAGTTGAAATGTATTAAATATACATTCTAATTTTCTAATTTATTAAAATGTTAATTTATGTACTCAAAATGTAGTTACTAGTTTTAAATAAAATTATAAAAATATATGAAAAAAAAATTTAATGATCGAATATTGTTTTTAATATTTTAGTAAAAAAATATTTTGAATGAAATATTTTTTACCATTTTATAGTATTCAAAACATGGCATGTTAAATATAAAATACATGTTAATCATTACAAATGTTCAAAATCGATTGAACCATTTTTCATGATAAAAATATAAAACTTGGGTTTTTTATACCCAGTTTTTCAAATAACACGTATTTAACACTTTAATTTTATATATAAATATAATATACATATATACTATATTCAGAATTGTAAACATCGATCAAGGAATTATTCAAGACTTATTTTTTGTATAGTTTATTTAGGGTAAAAGCGGGAGTCACAGTTATTTCTGAAGTAAAATTAATTTTAGAGTTCAAAAATATGTTAAAAATTGTATAATATATATAAAAAAAAATATTTTATCCACGCACGATAAATCAATAAATATAACTTTTAACTAGATATTGTTTTTTCATATTTTTAATTTTTTAATTAATTTTAACTGATTGACGTTTACGATAAATTAATGAATTTTATTGGGTCATTCGTAATTAAATCATTAAAAACCTCAGTAACAACTAAAATAACACAATTATTTCTATATTAAATTGTAATAACTTTGTATTATTTTCATAATTTGAATACATAATAAATATTAAGAGCTGTTTTTCTTTAATTAGCGAGGATAGATGAATTCTACCAATATTTCTCTTAATTATGCATATCAACCAATATTTTGTTCATTTATTTTATTTGGGTGTATTTTTTATTACACCTTTATAATTATAATTAACATTATAATTATGGTTAAATATCTATCGGTTTGGAATGTTTTAGATGAAAAAAATAATTACACATCCTTTTCATTTTAGTGATATTAAAAAAAAAATGATTTAAAACTGTGAGCAATTTGTAAAAATATTTGATGTAGAATTTTTTAAATTAAACATTAAAGAAAACATTTGTAACAACAGATAGATGAAAATGTTAACTAAGATGGACGCTTTTAAGAACAAAAAGAAAACCGTTAATAAATCTACAGATAATGTACGAGTGTACGACAATGGTTAAAACAATACAGTTAAAAAAACAAAATATAATGCGTTATGACTTTTGATATTTGATGCTTTTATTTATTTTTCTAAGGAATTAATTTATATTTAAGTACAAACATTTAGCTATAAAATTTTAATTTTTGACTGATGTTAACGTTATCATCAAACTATAACAAAATTCATATTATTACTGTACTCCGAGCTAAAAACAATAACTACTGAGTATTGTCGAATTCAATAAAACCTTTACGATGAATAAAACGTATATACCATTAAATACCAGAATTATTTTTTAATGCTTTAAGTTATAAAAAATAAAATAATTATTACTTATGTTTATCTCCATTGTCAGATAATATATTTTTATACGAATAGTTATATGGCTATGTAACTATAATTAAATACTTTTACATAGGCACCTAATTATATTGTAATATAGGTTGGTACTCTAATAAATTAATTTTTATTTCAAGTAATTATTATATAGGTATTGGTATATATATATTTTTATGGGGAATACAAATAATTAACTGAACTATTATCTTTTCACTAATACGAGTTTAATTATGTTAATAACAAACAATTTTCAAGTATGTTTGTTTTTAGGGTTCCCCTAAGGATAGTTATATAAAATTGAGTTTTTTGGATATTAATGATTTATAACGGAAAAAATAAATATTATATTCTTCATTATTATACGTTATGTATACTAGTTTGATTATACTGTTTTATGATTAATTTAAATAACCGTATACTGGTATATTATTCGTATATTTTTTTGAAATTTTACCAAATTTATATGATTAATTTAAATTAGGTTCAGACATTTTAAATAGCGATATTGAATTAACCAATAGTTGTAACTAAAATGTATGGTATTTCAAACTCTTTCAAATATTTTTCAAATGTTTTTATTTGAAATAAATATTAATAAACATGTAACTAAATTATATTATTTAACATTAATATCTATTTAAAATTTAACAACTAATATATTGAATTAATAAGATATACAATAATATTAAACGTATTAACAGTTATATTTTAAAATATTTTATTGCTTAATAATTTATGAACATAATATAATATTCACTAAATAGTACAACTAATGTAAAATAGAAGCTATTTTTCAAAAATCAACATAAATACCAGACAAATATTTAAAAAAAATATCCCTTGTGCATATTCACCTTTTTTATAATTTATATAACAGTTCCGTGCTTCATAATAATGTGTATTGATTATTGAGAGTTAATATTTTTTCATAACATAATATCAATAACCTGAACTACTTGTGACTACCTATTATAAACGTAACATGTATATACTATACAACATAAAACAGCCCCTACACATGTCTTTACATTTTCAAAATTACTTAACTAATCAGTGCCGGGTTAATGGGCAGGATGGGAAAAGGGAGTAGATACCCCAGAAGGCAATTTTTTAAGATTAACAAAACTTATTTTAATGGTGAAAACAAAAGTTTGGAAGTTTACTAATCTATTATAATTTTTAGGAAGAATTATTGAAAACTTTGTATAACAAATAATAATAGTAATATAATACAATATTATACCACCTACTTACAGAGTTATTACGTCAGTGAGTGTTCAGCATATTATTGGAAAGATCATTTTAAAGCACTTGAACCGACACACTTTATATTTTTGAATAGAAATTGCATATAATATGTTTACAGCAGTATACACACTGATACAAAATATTGTTATTCTATTATTTTATTCCCTGTAAGTACTACTATATTATAAAATAATATTTTTTTTTTATTAATAGTTTAAAATTATTTATTTGTACACATCCAAGCAATTGTTTTTATTACACATCATCGTCTCGTAATCGTAGCCACGTAAAGTTCGATTGACTAAAAATTAAACAGGTTTAATGTTTTCTAACAGCGTTTCTTTTTCAATCAATATCAAAGGAAACCACATAAATTTAAGAGATTTTGAGTTTCGTAAAATAGCTGAGGAAAAAATGAACTAATTATTTCCAAAACATTTAAAATTTAAAGTTTCTATAAAAAAGTAAGAACTATCGTAAAATAATAATATATTTATAATTAAAACAAAATAAAAAATTAAATATAAAGTATAAATTAGTACTCGTAAATAATAAAAATAAATTAAATATATTGTATTATTTAAAGACGAAAAATATTAAGTGACGATTTAAACATCATATTTATTTTCAGTTTTTTAAAACTAATTGTAAAAAACCTAATTTATAATACCCGATACTACGATTTTTTTTCATACATTTATTCTTTATTATTTAATTAGATAAAGGGTGGATAAGCATTAAATTAAATATGCGATAACTTTTATTCTATATCCAATGTCTTACATTTTTTTTTTTAACAAATATCGTAAAAATGTTAAAGGTTTTATTTTTAATATAGTTTAATTCTTTATGAAGGGTACAAAGGTTATGAAAGATGGAATTTTAAAATTTGCCCCCAGGCGGCATATTCGTTAACCCGTCTACCTAACCAACTAATTAATCATATTTAACGCACTATATGTTGTTGTTTTGTTTGGTCTTGTCAGAACGAGTACCTATACAATAATGTATGACATAATATTATGTACGTACATTGCGATTTCGATTTCGTGTATTTTGGACGTTGTTCAAATTCATCAGGGCGTCACAAATACGCACGACAGATGTTCAATCCTTATGCACTAGTAGTAACCTAACTAACCACCCCGCAGTATATTATTTATTTAGAACTATCGATCCATTAATTTTCTCGAGTGTATGCCTATATTTCAGCTATTCAAAGTAAATAAATGTAAAGCTCTGATTTTCATATCATTTGTATGTAACCGAAACTATATCCTATTTACAAAATGATGAAACACAGGTGTCTATCAAATGAACCGTGCAAATTACACAAGTAAGCACTCTGAAACCTATATCGCAGCCGTTGCCACTACCAAAATAGTACTCGTCAGATCCAAAATCCAATATAACCATATTATTACCTAAACGCTATATCATATTGCTCGCTAACCGTATTTTCCGAGTACGATCAGACATACTATGTATATTATATCTTTCCATTCTTATTTTCATACACTTGTTTTTTATTTTTTTTGCAATCCCATTTTATTAGAATACAAATATTTTGATAAAATCTGTTCATATTATAATTTTTTTATTCCCGTATACATCAATTATAAACAAATGTTATGTTTTTGACGTACATAATTTGATTTTCTTAACACGTAGTTTTAATTTTTCATTTAAATATAATATATTTTTCTTGTTACAGTTTTCAAATGTTAATTTATTCCATGTCATATTTTAAAAAACAATCAGTACAAATTGATGAATAAAAAATATGGTTGAAAAAAAAAGCAAATTTATGATACGGTATCAATGAAAAGTGGAAAAATTCAACATATAATTTAAAATATTTAAAATATTTTGATGCTTAAAATACACAGTTAAAAAACTACACGTGATCATTACAATATTTGATACATTGCAAAAATTATTTATGACTTCATATAAGTGTATATTTCATCCGATCAATATACAAACTGAATGTTTAAATAATAACAACATCAAATAGTATATCGTGTAACAAATGAGAAGTATAAGTATAGAATTTTATATATTTGGCTATTGGACTAAACGTGTGGAATACGCTCATGTATATTAATTTGAATTAAATAGTAACTTTTCTGGCTGCTGTAGCGGTCGGAGTGAATAATTTACTGTCTATTAGACAAGAAAAGTTCATTGTCCAACTTCTTAACCGCCATCAAAAATTCAACTATTGGTGTATGCGTAACAAATAAATATATTATCTATTGTACTACTATTAAATTTAAATTGTGTTTTAATGAAATTAATGTTTACAACATATTACCTAGAACACATATAGATTTTATATTATGTATATGCATTGTACACAGTTAAATAATATTATTAATTTCAACAAATTAAAAATAAAACCTCACAAAAATGATAAAAATACGAATCATACAATACTAAAATCCATATTATTTTAAAAATATATTAAAAACAAAAAACTGTATTTTTGATCAAATTGCAATTGATAATTAAAACTTTAAATCAGTATTTTATATTCCAAACCTTGTACGTATTTTAAACTTTGTACTGTACATCATATTCGTTTTCTTTCAACTATAAAGTAATAATTTACGGTGGATCAGTTGGTACCGAAGACCTGTCATAAAAAATATCACATCCATCAAATGATACTCCTCTTATTGCCATTAACCTTATCCATCCATTACGGATAATATTTTTTTTTTTTATAAACGTTTATAGTTACTATGAACCCGCTTGATTTTCTTAAACTACATTGTTGCGAGTGAGAAAATATATTTGAAATTATAATTATAATGGCTATTTAAACATTTTCACTAGGCTATATTTTGTATGAATATATTTAGATTTTAGATATTGAGTGAAGTGGAGTGATAAATACATTGATTTTACAATGATGTGAGTTTTTTTTTCACTTTTGAATCTGAAGACACTTTTTAAGTTTTTGTAATAGAAAAAATGTTATCTTTATTATTAACTTTGAAGGTGGTGTATGATGGAAAATTAAATCTAGTTAATAATTTGAAAAGTCAAAAATAAAACATGCACCGTGTTTGTCTTAATAATCAAATAAATATATAAAAAATTGGAATTTTTATTAATACCAATTTTTAATAAATTTATTTTATATTTCACACTGAAATTTTATCTAATTATAGCATAAATTTTAAAATACTTTGTCTCTTTTTGAGCAATTTATATATATTAGGCATTTTTGAAGTTTTTTTTCCTGATATAAATGTTGATAACATTTTTCAAGTACAGACAAAAACCTATATTTACCCCAATTTACATTATTCTATTGTAAAATAGAAATCAAATTATGATTTAATAACAATAGCGTATAATTTTTTAACAGGTTTATGCAGTCATTTTCCAAATTGTTTTTTAACCTATTATATTACTCATTAGTTATTATCAAAAATAGTTTCTTATAACAATATAAATGTATAATAAAATATCTTTAGAAACATAATTTGAAAGATCTACAGTCTCTGTTTAAAATCATTTTTGATTATATATTTAATAATAATTTATCATTAAACTCAAATTTAGAGTAGGTATCCATTACACAAGGTACCTACTGTACACCAAAACAACTTCTCAGGATTTTATATTAAAATAAAAATATATCTAATTTTGCTTAATTTATTGTAAAAATTTAGTCACCATTTAAAATAAACGCATTTTCGTTAAACTTTTTATTCTTGAGCCTGATTTCTAAAGCTTGTCTATAAGAATTGTAACTTGTTTAAAAAACATAATTTAAGTGCATCATATAAATAACACATAAAATAACATTTATATTTCAATTTCATGAGAATAATAAAAATGAAAATGAATTCTATATTATTATATAAACTGATAAAACAATGTTCAAACTTTACTAACATAGTGACACTATTAGTACAGAATCAGTATAAAATACAAGTTAATGAGTATTGAGTTTTATAAACGATGTATTTGGCCATGATAAATAATTAAATTAATTTTGTACCACTATAGCGTCACGTGTCATAATTTTTTACCTGAATATTTTTATGGTCAAGTATATTTCTGGTAACGCTAAATATATTTCCTGAATTAATGGTTCGACAGCGTATATAATAATTAGATAAATTGATATTGATAAAACTAAAAGTTTCCAAATAAAACAACTGTTTAATAATTGTTTGTTTTGATATTGTATTTTGATTACGAGCGCATAATAATATTATAAATATAACAAAACTATACAGTTGAAATATTTAGGTTAAGTAAAATTCAATAAATTGTGTTATTACAAGAATAATATTTTAAAATTAAATAAGTATTCTAAGGTTAAGATTTATGAATAGGCTTCTTATAAAAACTATTTCTATCTTATATAAAATGAATTTGTAATTTGGTTTAAATTGTGCACGATTAAGGAATAAAAATACGCAACCTATCCTTGATCATGATAAATTACTTCGGTTGATATTTAAATACTTTGAAGAATAAATAAATATATCAATCACTATATAATTATTCACGTGTATGACATATTCATTAAATGTATAGTCACCTAATATAATAAAATTGTATAATATACTTAATATGACTTACACTAACATATTTATGTTATTTAATAAGACTTTCTCCTAATCCTGCGATATTACTCACATTGATAATAAATTATAAATTTATAAATCAATAAAGTGTTATCAATGCGTGTTTATACATCATCATGTTATTCATAATCATGCCACAATATTAATAATAATTATCAAATGTATCAATCGTTCGATAATTGTACATATCGCAAATTGCCTTTGTTTTAATTTTTCTATATAAGTCATAAGTAAAATTGAAATACGTAAATTAGTATGATCAATATCATTATAGTTTTTATGGCTTAAAGTGTGAAATTTTTTAGATAATAATGTTGTTATTATACAATATTTAAATATAAATATAATTTAACGAAAAAAACATTTCTGAAAAGTTGAGAGCTTTCAGCTTTGTATATTAGTATTCAACGCAACCATCTGGCTGATTCATAAATTCAAAACATAATATTGTGAAAATAACTGTATTATGTCAAAATAAAAATAAATATAAAAAAAATAAAAAATAACAACATTAAAACCATCTTAATGTATGATAATATTAGTAATAATATTTACTCAACTGGTAAACTTATGAACAAGCAACTCACAACTGTTATGTTTGGATTAGGAACTGGAAGGGTTTGAATAAAATAAATACTATTTCTGTCTACTGATAATAAAACTTAGACTTACCCCTCCGGTTATACTATGACCGATACCCGAAGCACTAGCCAATTCGACCATTGGGCAGCTTGGACGGTGTTCTTCTTCGTGGAATTTCGGTTGGTATGGTTCAAGCATTCGAATTTTGCCCCATCGGTTGAAGAACAATGCGATGGCCGCCACCCATAATATCATCACGCATATGACAATGAACGCCTCTTCGGTCCGTATCACAATTGGACCTAGAACACGATTGTTTCCCAATTGCCATTACTCGTTGTTATTTATTACCATTTGTTTATGTACACTAGATACAATTAGACTGTTAAAAAACGGTGTCATTCAATTTATTTATTCAGATTTCAAGGTTTAAACATAATGTTTTAATTTTAAATCTTACTTGAATATATATAATGAATAACATAACATATTAAGCTAAGTGGGAAGTAGACTTATCATGTAAATTATTATGAAATATGTTTTATTATAAATAAAAAATATATATGATTAAACCTTCATAATTCATAATAAATTATCTATTAGAAATGTATAAGCGAAAAAATTATTATGGCTTGTAAAAATTGTATATTTATTTTCCCCGCATAATAAACCAATTAAGTATTTATATTATCCAAAAACTAGCCATTCTACAGCTAGGAAATGCAAGTAAATATTTTTTACTATTTTTTTTTCATTTATTTGATATTATTCCAGCTTGCATTACCTATGAATAAATTAGAAAAAATATTTTAACAAATGATTTCTGTACCTTTTTTTGAAATAAATATTATGTAATAATAAGATATTTGTAAAACTGTATCTATAATTATAACTATTCAAATTGCGACTTTTAGTATTAGAGTTAAAGATCTTATTATTGATATTGTTGTATTCAATTAACGCCTATCATTAAATATTTTAAAATGTATAATGTAAATAATCATTTTTTTGGATAGTAATAAAATAATATTGACAATTAATATTTTTTTTTATATATAATTTTAAAATAACATTCTCGAAAATGTATAAGTTATTGAATTCCAATCTTTAAGCCTTATCCTTAATTTATATTAGTTAAACTTGAATTAATATTAATATTAATTTGTATACCCGGTGTTATAATGATAACTAACTAGAACAAATTTGTTTCAAAAAACATAACTATTGCATTTTTGTAACTATTAATTTAGTGTACAATTATTGATAATCAAATGGTTGTTGTGGTAACCATGACAATAATCATTAAAACATTGTTTTAGTATCAAATACAACATAAACACGCATGTTCAACTGTTCTAATGCTCTAGATTAATATTATTACACTTATATTATTGGTTTATATTATACAATTTGAAATATCAACACAATTGTCGATTTCTTAAACTAGTAGTTTTCGTTTTGTGTATACTTGGTCTTTGGTTTTCTTTATATCATTCGATTATATTATAATACGATAGCTTTGAATAAATGGACACATATGTTTAATTGATAAAAAGGTAGATTAAAAGTGTTTATTTATTTTTCATCAGTTAGTATGCATAATCTGATGAATTCAATGATTATATTTTATATATTATTACTGTATAGAATATTAGAGTTATCTATTTTAGATGCTGAGCGTTGTCAAGGAAACTATTGTCTTCATATTATGATGTATTTTACCTTAGTGAAACTTGTTCTAGAAATTTATACAACCCCATTTATCGTTTGTAAAATGGACTAAAACAAAACTTTATACCTGGACTTAAACATTGACCAAAGAACCAAATTGTTTTACAATACTACATATTTAAACCAAATTTAAAAAATAATAGTTATGTTTGTATGATAAAAATGGAGTGTTTCTTTATTATATTTTAGCCTTTAGGCAATCTATAGTGAAACGCATGATTATTAGATCTGTTTAAAATTAATTCGGCACCTCATTCAAGTGAAATTGTTATTATTTATGTAACGTTTTAATAATTAATGAAAATAATATTAATATTATTATATACATTGCTTGGTTTTATAAATGAAACTTAAGTTCACAGAAAATCCTAAATTGTAGTTTTTTTTATTTGTATACCTATTATGTTATAATGGAGAATATTAAGGTTTTAGCTATAGAATGTTAACAGTCATCTTTAGAGTCATTTTTACTATAGTATAAAATTCGTGACATTATTAAAATATATTTGTGTGGTTCTCCGAAAATGTATACATTTTTATTCAGGTAATTTCCTATTGACTATGAAAAATACTAGTGAATCAAAGCAAAAAAAGTCAAAAGAAAATTTGAAATATAGTAAATGTAAGATAAAAGTCAAATGTTTTTTTTATAAAATTGCATGTTGTGCTAAATAATGATAAGTAACTTTATATTTATTTGTATATTTTTTAATTTAATAGAAAGCTCTACTGAACTTGGAAATTGTATTTTTGTAAATATAATTGTTTATAGTTCAATTTTGTAACACTGTACAAATATTAAGTATGTTTACTAAATTAATTAAAGATAAAAATGAATAAAAAATAACATGATTCAAAGTTATTTACGATTGTTGTTTTACTTCATAAGTTGAATATTATGAAATTATTTTACATGAATACTTAAGTGGTAATTATAACCCAATAATGCGGAAAAAAATATTTATCGATTTAAAAAACTATTCCCAACAAATGTATAATTTATATATTGAAAAAACAAATGAAAAATAGTAAAGTATATCAATTATTAATTTTGACTAAATGTCTATAACCTGCATAGACTAATATGAGAGATTATCAACATTTAAAACACAATTTTCAAATTACACGAGTATTAAAATTATCTATTTCACGATAGATTTAACTACTGTACTGTATAACACTGAAAACTTTTGAGAGTATCATAAGAGATAAATCGAGAAACTTTGAGTTTAATCATTATAATTACATAAGAATGACTAGGTAGTTCCTTGAGGCTATCGCCAAGTACAATGACTACAAACCACCATTTATGTGAAACACACGAATCAATGATATATTTGAACGTAGGTATCCGCACAAAATATGATTGGACGGATACGAGAATACGAAAAATAAACACCATATGAAATCACTTAATATATATAAATATATATATATTAACGAACGAATACTCCTTTGTATATTATAGGAATAAAGTCATTGAAGTATATATATATATATAAGACATATATTATGTGTTTATATCTATTTCGTGCACCAAACTATTATTCTCTCATAATTCATAAACTAACTGCATATGCAAAGTATTTGATTTGTATTTACCTTATTATAATATAACCAGAATAAATTATATTGAATTTATGCAATTGAAATATATTAATATTAACAAATATGTATACATATATATAAATGTTTTAATGATAAACGATTAGATTTCATAAGTATATTGTAAAATTTAATTAAAATATAGACAATTATTTAGTTATGTGAAAACATACCTCTAAAATGTAAATAAAATAATGATATAGAAAATATTGAAACTTTTTATACTAACTAGTGGCGCCGAGTTCGGACTTTTTTTTTGTGAAGCGAAATCAAAAATATTTGTTTCAATCACCTACCCACCAACCTAATTTATATGGTAAACACATTTAATAAGTGAAATGTTCGCTTCATATGACATATGAGTTCGGAGCCACCGATACTAATCATCAAAATACTTATTTACCAAGTTCATCTTAATTTAAAAATATTAAATTTAAACATAATACATTTAGGTGTAAGGTGTTTTTTATGATTGAGATTAATTGTTTGTGTAAATAAAAAGTTTCATAGTTTGCAATGTTGATGTAAAATATTTATAAAGTATCTCGGATGGTTAATCTAAATTAAAATTTCAAAAGGATTTTATACAGATTATTTATAAACACGATATTATATATTATTTTGAAAATCATCACTAAAAATGGATGTTTATTACTTTAATATAACCTTATGTCTAAACAGTCAGTAATCTACATTAATTACTTAGATTATTACAATTATTAATGAATTAATACGATAAATTGGATAAAATCCAACAGGTAATACAATTAATTGATATTATCTTCAAAAAACTTTTAATTACATAACACTTTCTCTTATAAATTGTTATTTTAATTGAAAAAAAATTAAACCATATATCTTTTAAATTTATTTAAAAATTAGTTTTTCATTTCATAAACCAATTAATTAAAGTATTACATTAAAAATACAAATCCTATCATTAAATTAATTGGGCATACATCATAATATTATTAACACAAATAACTAATAGTTAAACATATATCATTTTAGTCTTAAAGATACATTTTAATATAAAATTATGTGCTAAACAATATCCATGTGATTAGACTTAAGTAATATATGTAAATTATACAACACGAAATTATTAACCAACGACAATCTTTTGTAAGTTTCTTGTTATAGAATATTAACTTCATTGAAATAAACTTTAATGTGAACTTAACAATACATTTGCTAGCCAAAATTTATTTGAACTATTAAAATAAAGAAAAATGTGATTAATTAACATAAATAATTATCCACGATAAAACAGAAATCAAGTTATCTTTTACTTACAGAAGGATCAAGAGTCAATGATTGTATGTATAAAAATATTTATCTGATAAAATAGATGTATACAATATTGAACGCATGATAATAATATTTATTTATCTCTTCATGATTTTAAATAAATAAAACGTCAACAGAATTTAAATAATGTTATACAAATAAAGAAAATAGAAATACCAATAAATTATCTACAAAAAATTGTATTCATTATAATTCAATAGGTACTTGTACACTTAAGAGTTAATATTTTGTTTTTAATTTATTAAGTATCAAATTATGTTTATATTTTATTGATTAAATTCCGATTAATGTTGTATTCTCTTACAAAAAAAAAAAAAAAAACTGTTTCAATATTGTAATTATTGGTTCTTAATAAAAGTGATAAATTGAAAATTAGGGCATTGTATAATATTCCGTACATAGTAAGATTTCCTCGAGATTTTGATTTATTCATCGTGGCGTAACAACGTCAATCACTGAGCAACGAATTTTTAAAGTTTTCACCAAATATAGGTATACGTTCCTTACTGATTTAATAAGCGTTGCACTTTAAAAGATAATCCTGCTTCTTGCTGACAAAACTGAAAACAATAATGGAATCTAGTCGCACAAATAAAAATCAATAGTTCAATTAAACAAAGTAGTGTTGTCCTCTCATCATATAATAATAATAATAATAATAATAATAATATGCTGAATGTTTTCCCATCTTATTATATGCGCTGCGTCATCGTCTTTGGTATACTGTTACGCATCAATAGAGAGCAAAAGGACGTTGTTTATAATATAATTATTGTATGCAAATGTTTTTGCGTTGGAAGCCGTACAATAATAATTGCACATGACTAAGATTCGATTCGATAAAAAAAAATAAAAATAAATATAATTGCACATAATAACAAGTCAATTGACAACCATAATACTTATTACCACTTCAAATTGCATATTAACACTATAGTTGCAATTATAATTTCGGATCACCAGAATTAATCAGAACAACGTGTATTCGAATGTATATTTTATTTTTATTTTTTATACCATATAGGAGTATAACCGTTTAACAACGTGTTTAAGAAGAAATGGATTCGGTCACAGGAAAACAATATTTAGATATACAAATTGTATGTTATTAACCATACTACGGTTATAGTGTATTAAAAAAAATATTACTTTCATTTTATTCGACTTGAAGTGTGCACGAAGCACGTGCACATTAAGTACTCACCTCCGGTTCCGGTGGGTATCATTTCCGAAGGTACGGTGGACGTCTCTTCGGTCTCTTCGACTCCCAACACTTGGTTGGACGTAGGTGTATCCAACCACGGAGTTCCATCGTCCGGATATGGCGTGTCGCCGTAGTTCGGCTCCGTGTTATTGCCATTATCCACCATTTTATGTTTAAATCATATCCCTGAAACGATAAACTTGTTATTCACTTATATATTATATAGTGTCGGAATATATTTTTTACCCAGGGAAAAGTATAAAATTAGCTCCTTTTTATAATTCAGCCCCTTTATACTAGCCGCTGTTATACTTATGTACCAGTTACTCTCTTGAAAAAAAAATGGAAAAACCAAAACTATTATTAGGTAATTTGGCACCTTTCAATTAAGACTCTGTATGCTGTATGTACATATACATATTATATATACCATAGAGGATAAATCATAGAATAATAAAAATAAATGACTTATAAATACAAATCACTATTCAATTTTTAAATAATATAAACTAAAGAACTAAAAGATTAAATGTGTATATCTTTCCTATTCTTCGTTATATCGTAAAGATAATTTAACAATAATATTGTTTTCGTGTTTAGTAGTTACGGTCCGGGATTGAAGTGATGATTTACATCAAATTTTGTGCTATGTAGTGGAAAATTATCTCTTCAAGAGGAAAATTATATTCTTTCATTGTGTGTGTAATTTTATCCAGTCGTTTATTTCTAAACAGTAAATTATTCAGTTCTATGGTAAATATTTTATTTTCATTTAAACAAAATCACTTTTTTCGTATCCTTAATCTAAAATGAACAATCACAACGGCACTTATAATCTCATAAACTCCATTTAAAGAATACCTTCAAAACCCACAATATTCAACCTATGTATAGAAAATATCAAGTTTATTTTATTGAAAAAAAATAAAAAACACACAAATAACCATTATTGAAAAAGAAAATCATTTAACATTTGCGGTATTATCTATCTTCGATAGTTTTTTTAATACACATAAACTATGGTTTTATTAAATAATAAATAAAATAAAAACTATTTAATAACACACAAAATAATTGTTTTAGTAATATTTTTTCATAGCTTTTAAGTGTCAACATAAATTTCCTATTATTTATTTATTTAAAAAAAATAATATGAAGATTTATTATGTTGATCTTTCAATGTTTCACCTATATGCGTCTGTAAGCGATTTTTACCAAGAGACCGAAATAAATAGCTTCATAATATCACTATTTGCATGTTAAATCTATAGATTAATTTATATAGGTATCTGACAGAAAGCACAGAAACATGCGAGTATGGATGGCTGTTTTGGCTTTTGAAACACGCGAAGGGTTTCGGTGCTATGAATACTACATGAATATGATATTATTCGATCGTTGAAAGTTTACCCGTTGTCACTGAATTTGTTATAATATAAGGTAGCCACTACGAAAATCCCTTTTTGGTTAATACCACACGTTGACCCATATAACCAGGATTACGCGTCAATGATATTGTATATTAGTATTTTACCAAAATATAGTTCTTAAACAATTCTCGGTTTCGATTAACAGTGAATTTTCAAAATAGCCATAACTAGTTATAGCTCTAATACTAAAAAATTGAATCTATATTCCTCGATTACTCTTAAAATTATACGATTTACTGTAAATTGTTAATCATAGGTATACGATATTATGAAAGATAAAACTAATGCTGTATTTTGTTTCCACTGTAATAATTTAATTTTCTTCAAATCGCCCTCTCATTTGTCTCATATGTCTTGAGAATATAAAAACTTTTCATCAAATCATCATTGTTATTATTAATTTGTCACATTTCTCTTTTTTGGGAAAGATATAAGTTTTTAGTTGATTAATAACAATAATATAATAAGATAATTTTATAATTTTAGTTATAATTATTATAAGTGTAATAAATTAAATTTGTTTGTCAACAATTCATTAACCTATTGTATTAGTAATAAAAAAATTAATTACTGGTATTAATATAAATAAATAATAAAATATCACGTTTAGAAATAAAATAAGCCATCTGACTGTTTCCGTTCAAATTTGTTTTTGGTGTTAGAAAACTGTATCATTTAAATTTAAAACAGATTCATTATAGTAACTTATTAAATGGCAAGGTTCATTAGATACTATTACTATACGATAGAGTGACTTACTCAGTGTTTTATTTTCTATTTTTTTTTTTAATTATTAAAGCAAAATACAAAAAACATGAAATTAACATCACAATAAACACAATTTTAATAAACATATTTCATTGGAAAAAAAATATCAATACAATAAATTAAAATATGCCTTTCATGAACTATTTGAAGATAAAATACAAGTTAATCGTTATGCACGCTATTTTTAAAGATATTCAGTGCCATAAACTAGTGGTCCTCAACTCATGGTCCATCTTAATTTTATTGTAGGCCCACAAACACATTTTAAGTAAAGTATATGTTTTTAATTATTTAATAATGTTTTTATTACAAATGTGCCCATGAGATTTAAAAAATGATAATGTATGGTCTGTAGCCTATACATTTTATAGAAAACTTTGTGATTTTCTAAAAGATAGAGTTATTGTTTTCTAAAAATTTTGATCTAAAAATTTGCTAATATTCGAAATTATAACGTTGAAATATTATACCAAAAAATCCACGACAATTACGAAAAAAAGTTATATATAACCTATAAACATTTTAAAGTTCTTGATTATTATTTTAAAAACTAAGTTTAAACTATGTTAATAAAATAATTTTTAATTATATACAAAAAAAAAAAAAGATTATATCGAAGTATTTGTTATTTTTTAAAAGGTTTATTTTTTTTTCACAAGAAGCTCTTTACTGTTAAGTTTATTTTTTATATAATGTAAGAAGATTAATTATTAGTGCTTAGCAACACGATGTATTAAATGATAAAGACGTTTAAAAACGATTAACTATTCAAATTAAAATTGATTCTTTACTGAGAGAAAAATATATTAATGGTTTAATTCAAAATCAAAATGAATGCCTTTATGATAGTATGTAGAATGAGTACAATTAAAAATATCGTTATTGTAATTAAGTACAATACTCATATTAAGTATGTTTTAACAATGCATTATAATTATTTTGAAAAATAATAAATTAAATCAAAATTTAGTTTTTGGAAAGTTTAAAATGAATGCAATTGTGCATTACCTTATTTCTTTCGTCCTTATGTTTGTTGGATAAGCTACCTACAACTTTTAATTTTATAAATGTCAAAATCATATTATTCATCTCCTAGATTCTGAAGTGAAATATTTTTATACTTACAATTTATATAAATATATTAAATAAAAATGGAGTATTTTTATCTTATGTATAAGTATTTAAACTTTAGATGATTCAAATGGTATACCACAAATTGTTTGTTTCATCTTACAAAGTTATTATTTCAATTATCTTATATGAACTTTAATTACTTATTAATAAATAACAACATAATTTTTTAATCTCTAACAATTATTTGTCTTGTGATTCATATTATAAATTCTTATATTTTAAGACATCTAAAGTGTCTTTATTTTTTTCAATAACTGTTATTCTATAATACAGTGAATGCACCAATTTTCGGCTGACATTATAGTGTTAAGCAAACTAATCCATTACTAGTTCCTAGATGTGTGAACAGTAGTCCAGATAAATAGTGTCAAACTGTATCTCTTCTAATATAAAAATAATTATATCTTATAGTCTTTAACTCTAAAATTATTCATAAATGTTTTATTTTGTAGCTCCTTGTAACCTATTTTTATCATGTATACAAAAATAAATTTAAATATAATATGTACTTTATGCTCACTGGGCATTTAGGAATAAATAAATTATTGCTATCGGAGTAATGGCAATTAATTTTACTATGCTATTTAATGTATAATGTTATATTAATATATAATAAATCATAATGGACCTCTGTTCAAGTAAATAATGAATACTCTAGTACTAAAATGTTGAACATATACAAAAAAAAAATAATAATATTATAAATCGCTATATTATTTATTACCCCGCTCTCAAATATTTTAATTGATTCGAATCATTATGTACAGTTTAAAAACAAACAACTATTCAATATATGTTAGTATGATTTAAAACAATAATATATAGTATTAAGTTAATTATAGGTACAATAAAAACAATGTATTTTTTAAATTATAAATATTCGATAAAATGGTTGAAAATTTTAATTTTTAATACAATTTAATTTTGCGCCACTTGGAAATTATTACGATTAATAACACAATTGAAAAACGTAATTTCAACGAAATAATAAACATATTTAAACGAATAAATTAAATGGTTTGGAATTTAATAATTGTCTAAACTGTGTGTTTCAGTTGGTTGAGGGAGATGTAAATATGTTTGCAAATTAAATGTAAATATAACAACAAATTATAGTAAAAAACAATGTACCATAAAAATAATGTGTTATGTCTGTACATTTATACACTTGGAGGCGTGAAAACTTGAGAACCAAATAGATGGCGATAGAAAAGTTGAGTGATATTGTAGGAAATTTGTTTGTTATTTTAATATTTGTCAATAAAAATACTCTTATAGTTTTTATTTTAATCAAAGTATTTAGTTGCAATCTTTAAATAGTGCATTTAAAAAAATTATCAAGTACAAAATAAGTTGTGTCTAATTGCTTAAAATTATGTATTTATTATATTACATTTCGTTTATAACATACTAAAATGTTATTGATTTTTTATTGATTTTCTTATATTGATGTCGATCGTTGAAGGTGAATGATTACTAAAAAAAATATTTTTTCCTTAGCTTTTTACTTTCTGACTCAGATAAACGAAATTTTGACATTGATAGATTGATTGTGAATATGGTTTTAATGTTTTGAACTTTTTTAGGAATTTAGAGTATAATATAAAATATATTTTTATGTCCTACATAAATCAAATTATGTACTAAATAACAAAGATAATATGTTTATAAATATTACACTCCGACATAGATCACCATTTTATTTTTTAAACAAAAAAGTGACTTAGTTTATTAGTTGGCTTGTAATTCAACTAAATAAATCTTTACAATTTGTGAGCTACTGTGTTCTTATATGTAATACAGCTTTAAATAAATTACATTATAATACATATAATATTAATTTTGAGACAGACAGCAATTATTGTAAGTCTTTTACAGTTGAATCATCATTAAAGATAATCGATTTCAAACTGTGATTTATCTAAGAAACAATTTTCATAGTTATTATTTCGACAAATTATTAAAGCTGTGGAATTATATTATGGAAATATAAATTTAACATAAGATCCGTAAATTATGAATTATTAACTACAGGAAATAAATACATTATAGATTAAGCGTTAATACTGCAATAATGAAGTAGAAAAATAATTTTATATGTTATTATTCATTACTTTTAGTGATTAGAAATGAAAAATATGTATTTTAAATGGTCTATATTTTTAAGTTAAATATGACGTAATATCTATCATGAACTACGGTCTAACTAAAATAGTAATAACAGTAATAAATAATAATAAATAGTATTAACTATTTTACCTTTATATTATAAGTTTTAAAACTTATAAATCATAAATATTGTTCTTCTAGTAAGTGTAATATATTTTACAATTGTAATTTTTTTTTTTAAATATGTACATTTTGTTGACATTAAAATTAAATATATTTATTAATTAAGAAAAACGTGATAAATCAACATGAATTATTTTAATTAATTCATATATATTACAAAATCTAACATAATTATCTATAAATCTCTCACTATATTTTGTCAGAATCACTGTAGCATATTATTTTACAAAGATTAAAATATTTTTAAAACACCCCATTCACTGTACGAAAAATTATAAAGAAAACATAAATCATAACGGAAATCACTATTTATAAAGCCATAAAAAAATAAAATATCAAAATGTTTTTGATTATCTCTTAATTAAAAAAAGGTATATACATTTTAATAAGACTAATTTATATATATATATATATATATAAATAGATAGATTCCTAAATTAAATAGCTTATGTATGATCTTTTATCTTTTAAAAATTCATAAATTATTTTTCATTAAGTAATTAAGTTATTTAACTTCGAAGAAAAGACTGTAGACAGCCAAGTGACAAACGCGATAAAATATTGATACAATTAGTATTGTTTCTAATGTATAACAATTTGTGTATTTAATATAATATTATATAACATAATAAATGTCTGAACAAATTATATTCAATTTTTAATCCTTGATTGTATTACATATTTGAAATGTGTGCTCGACTTCGTTCAAATAAATTATAACTTGCAATCATATCTATTAAAAACACAATACATTTCTCGTACAGTTAGAATTTACAATTTTAAAATAATAATCTGAGTTTGGTATAACTGACACAATTTAATATTTATAAGTCATTTTCAATTATATTTTCATACAACACTCGTTATTGATTTTTAAAGTCACAATATAACATATAATAATAGGCGTAAGCGGCATTACTATTTGCTTAAATTATAACATGTGAAATTTAACGAGACCTACTGATGAACTTCACAATATGTACTATGTAAACATTTTTTTTTTCGGTTATTCCTCTGTATATTTTTCAGGCATTCACTTCATCACGCGCAGCTCGGTGACAATGCTAACGACAATACATTTGCCGACTTACCGTCGTGAATGGCGGGACAAGGGAAAACAAATTCGGAACGCTGACAATCATAATCCACGCGTGTTCTCCGGCAAAATTAATATCTATGATTAACGGGGCTGCAGGGCGCGTAGATGGCGAGATCGAGATATTACATTTGCAACGGAATTTCGGTGACGTGATATGCGTTTCGTCTTCAATGCGTACAAAATGTTTAAAAAAAAAAAACAACTACTTAATAAATAAAATATGATGTCGTGTAATATACCTGCACGTGTATTAATATTTTACGGTAAGCATCGGAGCCGGCGGCGCCGCTTTTGTATAAATCAAAACCGGTAAAGGTTGGCCGCGAAGGGAAAAAAATCGTTCGTCAGAAAATTGTACGTGCCGTTATGCGACGACGGTAAAACGTACGTCGGCCGATGGCGATGGGCTGTGGTGCGAGTGGTCTGAGGCGCAGGGCCGTCTTGGACGAACGCCACGTGTGCTGTACGCGTACACACATTTTATATATATATATATAGATTTATATTTATCAACTAAAAACGTTTGTCATACGAGTCGGATTGCACGCGCGGAGAGACGATGTATAGAGTGGGACGAGTCGTAGTGGGCGTAAGTGGCGTGTACGCGCGGCGATAGTGGTAGCAGGTTTAACGTCAAGTTTCATCCTCTTCTCATACGCAAAAGTACAATAGATACCGCACGACTATCTTCCGCTAACTGTATAAAAAAAAAAAAACGATTCGCGTGTTTTCGTTCTTATTATTATTCTCTCTTGTTTGTTTGTTTGGTTTTTTTTTTTTTTTTATAAAGTACGATAATCGGGTAATACGTGAAGTTCTCGGTTTTGCATAATGTTAAGAGTCCAGTTACCTATAGGACGTGTTTTCCGTAGAACTCGCCACTATACGAAAAAATAAGACACGCGTATAGCAAGAAATAGGTCTAATAATTCCGAAAAACGAAACAATAATTTGTATAATTTTATATTATTAGGCTAACAATATTAATTATTACTATACAAATGTTGGTATAATTCGTTACAATATTATAATATATTGATCGATACGCGCGCGCGCATACAAGTTTTTGTGTTGTGTGTGTAGTGTTTCCGGGTATATACATCGATAACAGCCGTGTGTCATACGTAAATCATTAACTTATAATTAGTTATATGTACAGAAATATTCATGAAATATTATCGAAAGTAACTAGAATATATTATTGATGATGAAAAGTGTAGACTTATTATTGTTGAGAATACCTATAGTAAACTAACAAATGGTGAAACTTGAAAAAAAAACTATCTACACGTTCAATGAATTATCTCAAAATGTATACGTCGTAAAAATTAAAAAATGTAAAACATTTACACAAATTGTTATTTTATAGTTTTTATACTAGCATACACAATTTTAGTGTAAATATGGTTACTTTAAATTTTTGTATAGTTATTATACGGAATGGTCACATTCATATGAGATTTTTGAAAATTCAAATCCCAAAAGAAAAACTATAATGGTTTATGCTGTAGGACCTAAATAGAGAAAATACAATGCTGTACTACATATCAAAACTTTGAATAAGTTTAGATGATTAAAACTATCCCTAAAATATAATGTTTTATACAATTTATTTTTGGTGTATTATGGTTGGTATATTTTTTTTTTTTGTGATTATTTTATAATTACAAGGCTTATAAGGCGAAATGATCAATTAGTATTAAAAAATATATACGAACAATTTATTAGTGTCAAAAATAAACAAATAAATTAAAAGTTCTTTCTATTATTAAATATTTGTGAATGTTGAATACCTACAATATTTCTATATCAATTATTTATTATGTACAACTAATCAGCAAATAAAGTAGTAAACATACTAAGCATTATAGTGGCCCACCATTGATTAAAGAAAATACACAATATTTTTCGATTATCTATGTTTTTTAACTAAACAAAAGCTAACAATACAAAAAAAGTGAAATCATGTAGATGATTTTAAATTTAAATTTAATTGTATTTTAATAATATTGTATTTAGATTAATGCATTATATACAAAACGTGTATTTTGTATATGCATTGGTTAACTGACTAAATAATAGATTTTTATTGAATAGTGGCGAGGTATACCGTTTTATTTTATTGTTATAGCGATTTATGAGTTTGGGAATATTGTTGTAATACAAAATA
Source organism: Rhopalosiphum nymphaeae (assembly GCA_036289425.1). NCBI lineage: Eukaryota > Metazoa > Arthropoda > Insecta > Hemiptera > Aphididae > Rhopalosiphum > Rhopalosiphum nymphaeae. The sequence continues at coordinate 32,089,865 of JAZAQC010000013.1, read as the reverse complement.
AAAGCCGTTAAAAAGACTAACGTGTATCTATAGAAACCGTAGGTAATTATTATTGGATAAATTGGTTTAAATACTATACATAAACATAAATTAGCTACATAGTCACAATATTACTTAATAGCTTATTTATACATTACATTTATTATTCAAAAGACATAAAAAATGCAACACAATAAACATAGAACAAATAACATAGTAATATAATTATATTTTCAATACCTAAAATATTTGATTATGTACAGTATTTATCATTTAGGTTAAAAAAAACCCGTATTATCGTATTTTATGGACATTATTTTGGCTATGTATAAATATATACTTCGTTTTAGGTTGATCAAGCAAAAATACAATTAGGTTTTTTGATGTCCACTCTGATAAATATAAAAAATAAACTAAAAGTAAAATTTATATGTTTATAGTACTATAGAAAACAACTGTCGTTACATAAAACTGAGTATTTTATCTAAAACTACAAATAAAAGAACTAAAAAAAACTGTCACCAAAAGCATTTCATTAGAAATAAAAAACACAAATTATTAATTAAATTTTTTTTCATTACAGAACGAACACATTTTTATATATATATGTATATATTTTTAATAGTTACATCGATCTTTAATTAACAATAATTATGTTACTCCTTAATACTTTATATAACTAATTATAGAGATAATAATAACATAAATCATATTAAATATGTATTAATATTTTGATATCTTAAAATAACTTATCTATAATTGCATAATATATAATACATAATACACATGTATTTCATAAATTTATATTAACTACAAGTGTAAGAGCTGTAATCAAATGTTAACCGACAGATAAAGACCCAGAGGAAAACCAAGGATGCGATGAGTAGATGGGGGATGCAAGGATCTGGAAATACTGGAAGTGACAAATTTTATATATAAAATCTCGAAGTAGGAAAATTGGAGAACAGTGACAGTGGCGGTCAAGTTTCATACAGAATTGTGAAACTAAAGAAGAAGAGGAAAAAATTAAAAACAGTCGGGGAAACTGTAGAAATTGTCTGTCACGAACACAAATATAAAATATTTAAATAATTGCATTACATTAATTATTATATAATAATTATTAAAACACGTTGAGAATTAAGTTTAAAATATAATTTATTAAAGTTAATGTGAACGGAATGATATTTATAACTATAAAATTAACACTAAATTTAAGTTTTACACTCAAATCATTCAGTTTTTAAAATTATTAAACTGTTTATAAAATCTAACTTAATAAACTACATGAAAAAAAAATAAAACTGAAAAGCAAACTATATTATTCTTGATTTATTATTCTATAAACATTCATGATATCATTTTTAGTTTAAACTAATAAATATAAATTCAAAATAATAATAATTGCAACGAGTTAATGAAAAAAAAAATAATAAGTTTTATAAAAAAAAAACTTTTATATGAGCTAATATATAAAAACTTACAAGCGCATAAAATATTGACTTGTTTTATACTTCAAAAATTATATTTATTATATCTATTTTATTTATTTTTCTAACTCGATATGGCTGATAGGTAATTTCTGTTTACACTAACTAATCATTACACATTTTTTTTCAGAATACATATCGATCACACAGCAGTTATAAAATTTAATATACTTTTGGAAGCTTTGTACTGTATTAAGATGCGTCTCTAAGTTTTCCCATTTCCCCTTAAGGCTGTAGAGGGTTATATCGGAGTAAATAGAAAAACACGCAGTGGCTTACTTTTAAAATAAAATACTAACCTGATACAATTTAACAATTTAAACTTTAGGACTATAATATTATGAGTTTGTGACATAAACAATATAGGTACTAACAATTTTTATACTACCACTACCATTTCAAAATAAAGCACTACAACCAAATAAAATGATTAATTTTTTATTCATTATTTGTTAACAACATATTTTGATTTGATGTCTAATATTTTAATATACTATATTATATGTTTAAATCTTTCAAAGATGTTATCGATGTATTTATTATTTTTAATATTAATGCTTAAAATAAAAATACAAGAGTAAATATCGTTAAAAATACGAAAATAAAAAAATTTAAAAATACTGAATACCTAGTCTAAGAAATATAGAACTATATATAAAATAATGTATATTGAATATAACATCAATATGTATGGTTGAAATAAAAATAATATTTTTGAAGAATATAATGAATTATACACTTTTTTAATGAAGCTTTAAATTGGATATTGTGCTATACATTTTTACTTCTTTGTATATAATATATATATGTACAATAAACATTTATCACATATATATTACTTATGGATCGAAGTGATAAAAACCATGTTTTTTATAGATCCCTTTTACCATTCTTAAAATGTATTCAATCATATTTATTATTATTATTTTACAGCTAAAATGAAATAAGTACTGATTAAGCATTTTTTTTTTTATTTTTTTTTAAATGTGTCTTTATATTATATTAAGCAGTATACATATAAATATGAAACAAAATTAACCAACACTTTATACTATAAGCATTAAATTATTTTAAATTTATCTTTTAAGGTGTATTATACAAATTATATTTATGATATTTTAGTTGGTGTCTACTTGAATAGAAATATTCAAACAGAGGTTTTGAGATAAAGTTTTCTAGTACTCAAAACTACACAATAAAGAAAATATTTTATAAGACTGTATTAAAGGATAATAATCTGTAATAATAAAATATTTTATATTTTACAATAAATATTTACGAAAATTTATCATTATTTTTGCAAAAACGTCGTACATTGAAACAATTTAAGAAAGTGTACATACAATAAACAATATAAATATATACTTAAATTAAAAACACTATTATTTCAATACATTTTTCAACCCACTCATTTTTATATCGATTATAGATTCTAGACTTATAAAAAAACAAATAGAATTATTTACAATTGAAGTCCTATTCGTTGTCTTTCTGCGAAAACTTTTTCAACAATAACAAGTAATTTTAAAATGTTTAATATTACTTGGAAATTTAATTTAAATGACATTTTTAAAAAGTTATTTTTGGATTTTCTATTTCATTACTTATTAGCAAAAAATAAAAAAAAAACTGTTAAACTATAATATCTTAAGATCTATATTTTATTTTATTCAATTCCAGAAAAATTACTTATATTTTGCACAGTAATTTCTAACAATGCGCTGAAGATTTTCACATCAAACCATAATTTTTTCTTATACCAACCAACCAAAATAATAATATTTTTTGTTGATTTACCTTTGTATTTAATTATGACTAAATAAATTATTTTATTATTTTGTTGATATATTATGTAAAATATTGTCAGTCTATTTTTCGGTACTGAACGTTAAAATCAAACTATGACATAATTGTTGATTTGTTAACATTTTTATGTTGTATGTTTTTATTTTCACTGTTCTAGAGCTATTATAGATAGATTAATTTATCATAATTTCTATACCAAGAACACGTATTGGAAGAAAAATGGGTAATGCTGAAGCAATGTATAATCAAAAGCAGTAATAAAATCGACTGAATGTTTTAAAAGATATGAGAGCATGTTTGGATACCACTGAAACACGACAAACAAATATTATAGTTCTCAACTTTACTTTCAACTATAGTCTAAATCTTGACTATTTGAGAGCGCCTGCAATTAAAATAAGAGAAATGATAAAAGTAAGCGCGTTTTGAAGGGCTAAAATGTGGAGTGATGAGACTCCTATATGCTCTTTGTGCTGATGACAAAGTGGTTGTACCTCGATTGGAATATCTACCAAGGCTAATTAAAAGTTTAAGTGCAGATACACATCTTGAGTACAAACATTTTCTCGATAATTTCAAATAGTACAATAGTGTCTTGTCTTCCAAATAATATCTTTCAGTGTTAAAGGGATTAAGGGAGGAAATTTCATGCCAACCGTTAAAATCTATGGCCAAGTCTATGGTACACTCGGTCGTTTATTATACAAACCTGAAAATAATTCTAAGTTCTTACAAATATACGTAATTTGTGTCTGAATATTAAATAAAACATCAGAAAGATCAAATATAATTTCGAAATTAAAAATAAACTACATTAAAAAATATTCTGATGGGAAATAATTATCTTAATTAGATTCAAAACTGTAAAATTCGCATATTAAACAGCGGCTCACTAAAAAAAAAAAAAACTATTATAATTTTATTTATATATTAATATCGCCATTGGTTACGAAAAAAAAATTGTTTATTTATACATTTATACGATACATACATTTTTATATTTGGTCAAATCTACCAATATAAAATTACGTTTGACACAAATTTGTACAGTTATTATCACGTTTCGTTCGATTATAATTTAGTTATTTAGATATTTCAACACGTTATTTTATGAACGTCTTGGTAAACTGTCTTCACTCCACAATAATAATACATAAGTTCAAAATTAATATTCTTAATTTATTACTAAATAATACGCTTTTCTGTATCACGTTTCATCATTTGAATATATATGAGGAAATATTTATCTTTTAAGTGTTGTTAATATCATTGCACTAGGTATTAAATAACGAATTTAATATAGTTATGTGATATATAGTGAGTCATAAAACGTATCGTTTTTAACTCGCAGCGAAATGCATGGAAACAGACAATACAATATTAAATAAAATAATTACTGCCTTATAAATAAAATCATAGAAAAATAAATAAGTCATACATTTTAATTCATAAGTATTATCTAACCAAGCGTATAATAATAAACAAAGCCGGTAGTTTTACTAATGGTACTGACAACTGTATTAATATACTTTTGTGTACGGTCATAACATTATACAACAAATTTTACACTAATATTATTATGTTATTTGATGAATAATTAGATTTCCTTTACGATTATTTAATTGATTAATTATAAAATAAATGGATGAATAATTAATATCATACCATTATATTAGAACATGTACAATTATAGCATCTGTTGAAGCATAATATTATTAATATTTGATCAACTACATACGTAATTACATATCTAAACATTATAACATAGTCTATTTTTAATGATAATATGAACAAATGCAATTTAAAATGGTTAATTTAGTAATTTACGCAATATTTCGATGACATTTATTTGAGTTTAAGTTTTCCAAATATATCGTTGTATTTTTTCAATCAATTTTTTATAATATGATAAAATGTAATTAGAATAATAATAATTTATAATAATAAATTATTATCAATTAAATTTTTTTACAAATATTGATATATTGTAAGTAACATAAAGTATGATTTTAACCATAGGAGTACATAATATAATGACGTATATTTAATAGTTATAATATAAATTTATATTTTTAATAAATCCACTAGAGTGTAAATATTATTATTAAATTTTGTACTTACATTTTTATAGTAGATATTTATATTTATTTGTGTATTTTAAGCATATATATTAAATTTAACAAAATGTGCATTGTATATTTGTCATTTATGTATAGGTATATTATATATTAAATTTTAGAAATTAATTTAATTTAATATAAAATTGAGTTAGATATTCAATACACATTTATTTTTCTGCAACTATAAATGTCATTATTTGCAAATTTGTTCGTAGTAATTCAATTATTTATAAATTGTCAATAATAGAGACGTTTATAACGTAATTTTAGTAATAATATCATTAAAAAAACATTTAAAATTAAGCGCATCTAATCATTTACGTGAAATGCTACAATAATTACTGTAAGAAATCATTGAATATATTATTATATTTGACTTAAATATATAGAGATCAGTTAATCACACTAAGTTCTTAATTCTTATGTGTATGACTATCAAAACATCGATATAAAAACACAATGTGTAAAATTATTCAACAATTCTTTATGAGGATTTTTAAATTTCATTGAATAACAAAATTAAGTTTTCAATTTGTTTTAATTTTATTATAATATCCAATAAAAGTTTTTTAAAACGGCGTTTTGTATATGCAATTTTAAAACAAACTAGAAACTATAGTGGTAACCAATTTAATTATAATGTTATGTCGCATACGGTATTGTAAAAAAATGACTAAATTCATTCATTTATTTTCTATTTGTAAACTTAATCGAGTTTATATTATAATATATAATACAATTATTTGTAATTAAATATCAAATAATGCAAAAAATTATTATTTTATAATTTTAGACACCGTTATGTATAAGTATAATTTATCAAATAATTACATAATACCAATACGCTTATAAAACATTATAACATTCACATTTTTTATAAATATAAAATAATGTTGTAATGATTGTAACTAAATCGTTTAAATAGATACTTAGAGTGTATAATATTGATGCATGTTACAAACGACCTTGTGTTCAACATCTAAATAAATCAGACATGATTTAAAAATATAATGATGTAAAAACGTTTAGTTAAAATTTTACAATATCTGTCAGAATATGATTTATTATAATATATTTTATATTTTTTGAATAAATCAATAACGTTTATATCAATAATGTTTTGATAATTTTTTCATGTACTATTTTTCATAAAAAAAACATTAAAATTATGTTCATTTATAGAAATTTAAAAAAAAGCAAAAACAACGTGACATAGAAGAAAATTAATCTATTTTTACTAAAATATTTCCTTTTAAATTTATTAAATTTTACAATATTCAAGAACTGAACCATTTCCGTCGATTTTAACGGCAGCAAAAAGATTAGAATATGAAAAGGACTTGCATTTTTTTACCTCAATAATATAATATGTTTAGAGGTGTATACATGATATTATAATATTTGTTTGGTTTTAATAGATCTAGCGATTTAAGCTGAATTGTGGTTAGATTCCAAACTGCACTAGAGAAATGGTTAATCTGATGATTGAAGTTCGAACATACATTATTACAACAGAGTAAACCAAACAAACGTGTTCAGTGTTCACACACTAATGGTTAATCTTGTGCTGAATATTTTGAGATTTAGACATACACTACTAAGATAATAATTTATATATTATCCATGAGTCAGGGATTAAAACTTTGAGTACCTACTTAGATGAGTATATGATTTTCAATAGGGAACAATTTTCCATGATAACAATGCATAATATATCGTGTTAATTTGCAAGTTTAGTACAGAGTCGTCTTTGTTTGACAAAATTGTCTTACATTTGACTAACATTTTATGATTGCTATTCGAGAAATGAACCAAATGTGCTAAATGTATGTCTTCTGCACAATCATATTGAAAAAAAGTTTTGTGGAAAGATGGACGTTATTGAATCGTAAATAACTGTTTTCAAGTCAGATTTGATAGAATATGACATTGAGAAATCTTGAGCATAAAAGTTCAATCAGTGAGGTTTTTGATGAACGAGTTTAAAAATTGAAAGGTTGCGAATAAAATAACACTAAAATTTTCACATCAGCCTTTAAACGACACTTTATTCGTAAATTGTTTTTCACGTAACATGATACATATATATTATACAGGCACTATAAAACATGACAGATATTTATTTGATTAAAACAATTAATTAAAAATAGGTAGACAAGTGGGTACCGCAATAAAAACGTATAAATTTGGAAATATATTTTTATTTTTTTTTTGTCCATAAAATATAGTTAACAAAAACTACTTCAATTGTTTTATTATTTTTTTTTTTTAAATTTGATGATATGTTTTGAAACTAAAATATTCAAACATTGATCACAAAATAATCTCGAAGTGACCATAAGAATAATTAATAGCAAACTACATGGACCAAAAACCAAAATTCAGACAGTGAGTGGTGATTATTTATTGCCTACAGAACGGTACAAATTTACTACACGATGGCATTGCCCAGCGATACAGTTTTCACAAAATTCCCATTTGTTATTATTTTCACATCATTATTCCGCCCGGATAGGGAAGCTGCCTACTACATTTTATTTTATACATATTTCCTCTCTTTATCTGTCTGGTTACTTTTTTCACATATTCTCTAGAGATCAGTATCATTACAACACAGTAGTCTATATTATGGCGTATATATCAAATGTTTGTACAGGTATACTATGCGGTAATTTATCATACCCGTCATGAGATTATGAACATTATTTATATTAAGATAATTACTGATTTTATATTAAACACTCCATGCGTTTGATTGGCTTTTTAAACACTATTTTTCATTTTTTTAACTACCACGCATATTATATAATAATATACTCATATCTTACAAAATATGTTTATAGTTAAATAGTGCATGCTCACAAATTATTATCGTTTTACAAATACACAATTTAAATACTTAAATTGTATGATATTATAATTTATATAATTTATGACAAGCCAAACACGTCTATAAATACGTAAAAACATTTTACACTGTCCAAGAAATAAATTAATAGAATATATATAGGTATAAAAAAATTCTAAATATTTTAAGCTCATTCCATTAATATGATATTCTATACAAAATAGTTGATTTGTAAAACTAAATTAAAGAGTTATATTAGTTAATCACACTTTTTAAAATATTATGTGCTAATTTTTTATTTTATATTTATTTAAATAACGTAATAAAACTTTTATAAATATTTTATTATTATATTTTTTTAGGGAGGATTAAATAGTTAAATTTTTATAAAAACTTTCAAAACTTAAATTTAGCGTTTTAAAAGTTATTTTTAGTAAAAGCGTCAACGTGATTTTGATACTATTTCCTCTTGTATTTGAAGAGCTTCAAACTTATTAATGGTTTTATAAAAAAATTTTTTTGAATGTTGTGTGACTTTTCAAATAATATAATGCATTCTTACAAATATCCAAGTATGATGGATACAATCTTAAATATATTATATAAATTATTCACTGCCGTACGAAATAAATTTCAACATTATTTTGACATTATAACACTATAATATTGAGATAAAATTAAAATATTTGATCATTATCAAATTAATGCTTGTGATTTAGATAATAATATAATTTATTATATTTATTTTAGATTATAAATATATTTACATTATTTTTTTATTTTTGTAACTAAATATTTTTTCGACAATTTATGCAACTAACGCGTTCAAGTAGCGCCAATATTATAAATTTGATACATTAAACAGATTTAATGTTATATATTTTTAAATTATGAAAATATAAAAATACAATGAAGAAATACAACATATTTTAAATTATAAAATAGTAATTGAATTTAATAATATGACCTGATATTTTTATCAACTTTAAAGATGCATTCACCATTTACTTAATAATATTCTCTATCTCACCAACCTATTTTTAATTAATTCAAATATATTTAATTTTATAATTTAGTATTTTGTTTCATTATACAATAAAAATGTATTTAAAATTCGTACTTCGTTTATTTCCATTTATTTATATTTAGTATCGGAATATCGGTAGTTTTTCATGCTGTAATTATTTTTTTGTAAAAGTAAATTATTTTTACATGTATGGTTTCAAAGTTGTACGATTATACCAACAATTCGATGTAATTTGTTAGCTTAATGTAACATTTTTACCAGCTTTTGTTTATTCAATTAAGAATTTATTTATTCAAGCGCCAAACTGTTTATTATCAAATATTTAGTATTATATATTCTTCACTTTTACTTCTAAAGTGCCACTGGCTCTTTGATCATTTGACAGAAATGTATAATGCGTTCTATCTATGTGCTTCACTAATTCCATTACATAAAATTATCGGTTTGTTGAAACAATATTATCTAAGGCTTTCATAGTAGATAACAACTGGCCTAAGAAAATAACGATCCTTGTTCATCATCAAATTAATAGAATACAGTTGTGAAGCAATATGAAAATATAATTAAAGGTATTTTTATCAATGATATATTATTTTAAATTATAATTTAAGACATAGGAATATTGCTTATTATAGAATAATACATTTTGGTGTAAATAAATATCTACCTAAGTATATTATATATCAAATATTTTCTTAAATTATTGCATTTTGAATAAAACTAAACAGTTTCCAATAATTTACCCCATATGTAATATTTAATATATTATTCATCGATAATTAATTTAATATGGTATGATTTAATATTAATTTAAATGCATTAATATTTTTTTAATAAAAGGCTTTTATATTTTAAAAACACTTTAATTTTATGCAAGTACCCTCTTTTAATTTTTATTTATTAAATACAAATAATTCATTACATTAACTTTATAGTAGATGCAGTATAATTCGATTATTAATTTTATTCTTATGGTTTTTATATTAAAAAATAATTTTAACTAGTTGAAGATTTAAAAATATAGTTTGAATTAAGGCGATTACATCTAATACATTTAATTTTTATGTTATTCAAATTTTAGTGATTAATATAAAATAAAAATTAATACTCAATAGAACATGTTTTTTAAGAGTTTTAATTTTAAACATAAGCACTTGTAAAGCTTTATAAATTTATAAAGTACTGAAATGTAACCATGTCTTAATTATATAAATATATTGTATACGAATCGTATTATGTTCTATCTAACGTATTGTTAAATGTATCTCATACTTAATAGTTAATAGAATTATCATTTAAATAATTTTAATATAAATTATTATTTGAAACAATTTGTAATATTTAATAATTTTATGATAAAACTCTAGTTATAGACTATCCTTATTTTAATTGCTATTGTCTAATTGTTACTACATTTACTTAGCTGAAATAAATTAAAATATCGATAATTGTTAGTCTATAAAAATAATTGTATTACATTATTCTTTCATTGTTGCTATTGAAATCCGATTATTTTTTAACTTTGTATTAGCTTAGTAATAATTAAATTTTCTATCAAATCGTTGCTAATAAAAATATAATATAAATAACTTTAAAATAAAGTGATAAGAATCTGTATTTAAAGGAAATATAATTTCATAGATTCTAAGCGAAGAAATATCTTCTTTTTTTTTGTTTTACTGTTATAGTAGTATTTACTTCAAAAGTTTCAAGAAGCCCATTTATAGATCTTAAATATTATTTAACGTACGATAGTTTTTTATGCTGAGCGAAGTAATGGTTGTATTGATTTTATAATAATGCGTTTTTTATTATGTCTGTCACTACCTTTTGAAGCGCAAACAAATTATTTGATTTTAACTTTGAGTTTGGTTTCTAATAATGAATTAAATCTATTGAGTACTTCGTAATAAAAAAATATCCAGGAGTTGTCAAAATAACCCAAAAGTATAATTTTTACGCAAAATTAGTTTTTAATAAAATTTATTTTTTACATTTTTGTTGTAATTCAAATACATTTTCTGAGACTAAAAATGTTTCCCGAATATTATATTAAGATTATACAATTAATATTATCATTTGCTAAACTTGATATGATCTTCAACATTTTTAGGCTCAGTCATAAAAATAAAAATATTTTAAATTCTTTTAAACAAGATCTTACATAATTTGATCTTAAAGCTATTTAAAAATGTATGAATATATATGTCCAATTTTTTTTTATAAACATATGAACATAACATTTTCACAAAAAAAAACCGGTTCAACGAAAACTAACGATGATTTTAAATATTTCATAGTAATTCCAAAATATTTGGAAAGATTTTAAACTTTTGCATATTTATCATATAACTATATATTAAACTGTACACAATTATAAATTAAAAATATTTAGATTCATTTTAAGAACAAACATAACAATAAAATAAATATAAATTTAATATACCTAATACTTCATAGATATGATTATTTTTTTATTTTTAAATGGCTTATCAAAATAAAATAAATATGATCTTTATCTATATATATGTATGTATACATTAAAATGCGCGAAAGATCTTGATAACTGTTCATACCATTTTATTTCAAATATTTTTAAAATATGAAATTGCATTCAAGAAAATACCGAACACTATGAATATTCGGTACATATTAAATGGAACTGTTACTCGTATGTTTTTCAGGTGTAATGTAGATTTTTTAATTTTTAATTTTCTTAAATACATCGTTCAAGATTATTTATTAAATAAAATGTTCAAGGTAACAAGCAATATATTAAAAAATAAATACATACTTCAGCATGTAAAATAGTTTCTGAACTCTATTTGTAATTATATGCTTTTAATGTCTTAATAATGTTATAGCCATCCAAATTTTTATTTTGTTATTTTATTTTTCCATAAGCCATGCTTTTAGCTGTTGTCTATTTCCATCATGCTTTTTTATTTTATTTAAATAACATAGTCCGTTCATTTTATGATTTAATATATATACTTTACAGTTTCTAGCGTACTAAATTGTTACATATAGCGGTTTTTCCATACTTAAGTAGTAAGTATACTGTTAATTTTATTATTATTACTATTAGAAAAAATCTGACATTGTACAATTCATAAAGAACTATAGCGTTTGATAGAAAACTTTGAGTTTAAGCCAAACAAGACATTATTGAAGTCTATTCAACAGAGAACAAAAACATGATGAAAAACAAAACGAACTAAAAAATAATAAAACTAAGCAGTTTTATGACAGTTATTGTGCAAACCCATCAATTCAAAATGCTACTCTTAACCATATAATTTTCCCTCCATCCTCACATTATTTCATTACACTACCAAACGGTAAACACTTTTAAAAATGTACTTAAAACGACGGGAACTAATATATACATATGGTGATTTACAAATAATTTTAACCACAACTTTTTTCTTTTAATAATGAATTTATTTCAACTCTGATTTTTTTCAAGTATACAACACCATATTTCAAATATGTATGTTTCATATGATATTTAAATAATGTTCTAATGAGTTACAAACTATTTTTTTCTCAAATGAGAAACCTTTTTTACTTTAAGTTGTATAGCAACATAATTTATTTTTTGTTAACAAATTTAATCTTTAAAATTAGTTTCTAAATTATTATTGCTAATATAAAAATTAAACAATGATCTAAGGATAATAGAGTCTATGGCTTAAAAGTATATATAGGCAATGATTTTTTGAATATTATTATGTATTTTTATAAACTATTGTTAAGGATTATTATATATAATTAAATAACTCAAAAATCATACTTTGAATTTAATTGTAATTCATCAATTTTTTTTAAAAAATCATCTATTTAAAAATCGATAGTAAAAAATTGTGGTTCTCATTTGTAAAAAAAAACTTATATCTTCATATTATATTCTTTAAATGGTATAAAAATTCTTTTGAGTTTAATTTGAATTTTGAATAACTACATTATTAAAGTAAATAAGAAAGTTTATGACCAAACATGGTGATACACTGCGTATTTATAAATATATGTACATTTAAAGTAATATAATATTATTTCATTCCATGAACCAATCGTAATATAGTTAATATAGTTTGACGACGACCAGGAGTAAATAGTATATACTGCGTGGCCACCGGCGTATGAATGTGAGTTATTAAACTGGCGTTTTATTTACAGACAACAAACCAAGTTGTACTAAAAATACTTGACGTAGAGAAGTAAAAAATAAATATAAATACAAAGATAAAATATTTTTTTTCAACCGCCAAAAGAATAGAAAAAATAAATTAAAAAATAAAACTACTACATACAGTGATTCTTTTATAGTTTTATTTGTAAACAATAATTGTAAATAGTAAATATATGTGTTTAAAACTTTTTTTAAATGAATTATTTCGTCATTACAAAACAATCGTGTTTTGAAATACCAAAAATAAAAATAATGTTCATCTTTTTTTTTATCACCCTTTCAATGTTTTTAAATAAAAAGGTACATTTTTTATAATGAGTAAAATGATGAATTTTCTGATGTTACGACGATGTGAGTATTTTTTTTTGTTTGTATGTGTGTATCCGTTGTTATTATTGGTAGTGATGAAAATACTTCAATTTACAACTGAAATAATGTTATCTGATAGTAAATTAAATCCAGTTATTATCATAAGAGAACAATATTAAAAAATATTCTGTATTTAAAAAACAACGAAAAATAGAAACAAAAATTAAGAAAATCTGGAATCTTTATCCAAACCAAATTATGAGAAAACCTATTATGTCTTTTATTATTATACATATAACTATAAAAAGAAATAACTATAAAAAAATTAATTATTGATATTAAAAAAATAAATATTAAGATTAGAATTTATTAAACATAACATTTCAAAATACTTAGGATTTTTGTTCTATTTATAGACATTTGAAATTTTAGATTTTTTTTTTTTTTACCTTTTTTTACGATTTACGTATAAAACAAATTTATAATAAAAAGAGCTTAAAAATATAATACAGGAACCCTTATAAATGGATCTTATAATCAAAAAGTTTATAATCCTACTGTTAATTTTATAAGTACACACAATTTAATTTCGTAAAAATCACGAAATGATATAAAATATAGTTAATAAGTTTAAATTCATAACATTTTTAATTTTAACACCTAAGGCGTAGAAATGTAATACAAAATTGTATGTCTGCTTTACTGAAACTAAAAAAAAGTTTAGCGTAGAGCCACATACCTATACTTTTTTATGAGTGATTTTTTTTCAGCCTGCGGCCACCGGGATCATTGTACAATGAAATAAAACTAAAGAAGAAAACAAATACAATTTTTGTTTTGTGTCACAATAATGTTAGAGAGAGAAAGATTTGATATATATAACATTGTATATGTGTTATGTTGTTTTCAAGTAACATTTGTATAAAACGTTTTTATTTTTTATACAAGTTTTTTGTGTAGCCCACATAATAACTATTCTATTCAATATTTTCAACCTAGTTAATGGTTTACGTTTGATATTACTGATCTAAATCAACTATGCAGCAGAACTATTTCTTCATTTTTTTTTCAATTTCATATTTCTGAGGAGAATAAGATATCTGTGGACCTTTCTATATTATATTAAAATCGAACCACAAATAGTTAAAAATTAATTGTATAGAGGATTTGTATAGTCTACAAATATTTTAAAAGACCGTTGGAACGCTTTCAATCATCTAAACATGTCTTGTCTAAAAAATGTACCCATTATAACTTGTTTCTAACGACACTATGAATTAAAAACAAAAAGTCCTCATTTTCGTCACAACTCAACGTTTACTGGAAAGACGACTATTCATACTATACACTGTTTAAGGGAAAAGCCGCAAAAGTACCGTCTTGTGACGACTGCGGTGGTTGGACGATACGTCATCATAATATAATAAAATACACAACACAGGCTATGTCAATGTCGCGTTTATCGATAACAATAACTTTATGTAATATTATTCAATGCCGATAGTGGATTTTTAGTGTTGGTCGTGACGTTCGCGTTATTACTGGTGTGCGTCCCGGTCGTAAACCCAAAGGCGTGATATCCCTAGGTGCCATTCGTTGTGTGTCCCCTCGGCGACGAGATGATTTTCGCACAATTTTTTGACAAAAACGAGACCCCCGATTGAGACGATTGTTATTGTACAATGGCGGCAGCGGTGTCGTATTCGCTAACACGCAATAATCGTTCGAGAGAACTGTGAGATGTCGACGACAATAATATTTGTACCTGCTGGAAGACTCATCGTGAAGCACGAGGTGTTCTTAGCAAATTTATAACGTAGTACTATACGAGTTGCAGCTGTGTTTATGTGTGTGTGTAGTTGTAATAGTAGTAGTAGTAGTAGTAGTAGTAGTAGTAGTAGTAGTAGTAGTAGTAGTAGTAGTAGTAGTAGTAGTAGTAGTAGTAGTAGTAGTAGTAGTAGTAGTAGTAGTAGTAGTAGTAGTAGTAGTAGTAGTAGTATTAATCAAATATAGTCTTGAAAAAAAAAACCATGTTCCGATAGACTCCTAGTCTGTGGTCATGACATAAACACGCTATAGTTGATATATAATAATATTTTTTTCGAACTGTTGCTTAGTTTGTAGATACTCATTTAGTACAGATAAATATTTATTAGTTATACAATTGTAACACTTCTTATATTTGTATAAATATCCCTTGAACAAAAATTATTGCCATTCTATTTTTTATTAATGATTGTTTTAGTTATAATTGACATCGTGTACATGACACGACAAAATAAATTAATGTGTTAAACATTTGAAAAAAAACAGCCACTAATAATACGGTATATTTTGTGTAGTACTAACAAGTGAAAATACCTAATATTTTTTAGAATTTATTTTGTATTTAAAAATATAACGGGACCTATAGAATAAGTTCACGTGAGGGACAAATATGTATGCATTTTTTTTCTTTATAAAATGTAAAAATAAATGAATTTTGCTGAATACACTCAATAAATTAATTTTATGATGGACGATGATAACATTTTTAATTATTTCTATCATAACAGCGAGTAGTGACACACTGCAATCCTAATGTCTTCAAATTAAATTATTCTGAATAAATCAAGCAAAACTACACTAATTTAGATTTGATTTAAAAGATGTTGCATTTATTTAAATGTTATATAGTTCGTTCTATAACAAGAACAAAAAATAAATAAACATTAAATACTTTATACATAATTTATATTTATATTTTAATAATATTTATTTATTTTGGTAAGGTAATAATATAAATTAATATTTTATAAAAGTTGAACTGTAAAACTATTAACACTTTAAACGGGTAATTAGTTAAAATGTTCCCAGGTGATGTTATAATAGGAAAGCTAAATGTATTTATGACATAAATCGTTTTTAAGATGACTTTTTCTGATTACAGTCGATTTGTACACCTGTCAAAAGTAATCATCAGTTTCCATCACAAAAATGAACGCCAATTTCTCTCCACAACATTTTTATAGAGAACACTATTCACTTATATTTTAAATTCACGAATTTAGATACGAAGGTACTCTTTTTTTATAACAGATTAGATAGTTTCTAAATATATTATGAAAATTACTTCATTTTGTCACAATTTAACAAATAAATCTCAATAATATTTTTAGGTCATAGTATAATTTATAATAGATGGGTTTACACAGTCTACACCATTATCCTTAAATTACTTTTCGTTTAATGAAATATTAAAAAATTAAAATTCTACTTAGTCTCCATATTTTTTTTTATGCTGGTAATAACTATAATAAAATTAAACGATTTTTATTATCTGTCTTCGCTTGCGAAAAATAAAATAAACTAACCTTTAAATATTAAATACGCACTTGGAGTACGTATACACGCAAATAGAAACATAAGTAAATCCTCTTCATGAAAGTATGCCATATTGGAAAACAATAAAAAAAATATATGGTCTTGAAGAGCTTCTTAGCGTTTATTTTTATGAATAGCTAAAGTACATATAGAGCCATTTAAATTTGTGGATATTCTATTTTTTTCTTCCTTTATATTTTATAGAATTAGTTATGAAATTTCTGCACGATCTTCCATAATACTACATAAACTGGATCAGTTTAAAAATTTACATTTTTATATTGTGAATACACACAGAATAAAATAAAGTAAAAATACAAATAACATATTAAAACTTTCTGGATGAAAATAATACATATTCGTTCATATTCATTAGGATATGATTGAAAAGTGATCAAAAAACAATTATGTATACTATCAAATGAAAAAAAATATAATTTATATTATACATTATGAATAATAATATTACTGTAGACCTGAAACTTTTAGTATTTATAATTAATTTATCATTTCATATGACAATGGACATATTTAATACACATTCACTAAAACAATGTATATCATATCCTTAATTCTTAATTGTATCACCAAACTTTTAAATTGTTCGATTAATCATACAAAATAATAGGTCAATATACCTAAGTGCTATTATAATCAGTTAAATCGAAAATACAATCAAACTTAAAAAGTCACAATACATACTTAAGATTCGTTAATAATAATAATATTTAACTTGCGATTAATCGATATAATAATAAAAACTCAACGCAATACAGAAATGGGTTTAATCAGTTTTGATGTGATTGTATAAAATATTAAAAATTTAATTATAACATGATTATTTCACTAAACTGTTTTTAAATAATAAAACTTATTGAGTGCCGTAGACAAATTTGATCAATTTTAATGTGTTTTTATTAAAATAAATTATAATAATTCATAGGCAGAGAAACAAAAACCAAATATTCCTTTATTTTAATATTTAAGTATAATCGTGCGTAATACTGAGTTTAACGGGTAAGAACCTTATAAAATCACGTATGTCGTCCACGCGTGCACCGCATCATCCGCAGGCC
This sequence comes from Rhopalosiphum nymphaeae, assembly GCA_036289425.1. Classification (NCBI taxonomy): domain Eukaryota; kingdom Metazoa; phylum Arthropoda; class Insecta; order Hemiptera; family Aphididae; genus Rhopalosiphum; species Rhopalosiphum nymphaeae. The sequence goes on along the minus strand of JAZAQC010000013.1, from coordinate 32,071,655 downwards.
AATACTTGATCGATTTGTGGTTTGGTGGTATGTGCATTTTCTCACGTTCTTTATCGGTACACAGCGGCTTATAGCAATTTAAGCGTGTATATAATATAAATATTTAAACAAATGTATTATATTTTATCAATAAAATAAAAAAAAACAATGTTTATTGTGCCCGGCGGGAACAATCGTGTCATAACAGTGTGCAGTGCAAAGTTCGGGAAACGGTGGCAGCCGGAAATTGGAAAGTGAGAGAGACCGATGGCGACGGCGAGACGGGTGGGAGATAAAAACAATGCAATGGATGGGGATGTCACAGCGGATACCGAATATCATGCCGTTAACTCCGTGAGTGAAGTTAAAAAATAAAAATGCAGAAAGTCTCGTGACGCATATCGGTGTGCGGTAGCTGCGCGAGGGGCATCCCGTCCTGGAAATCGCCCTCGACCGCCGTCACCGCTGCGCCCGTCATACCAGCCATCAGCCGCCGGAGGGCCGGCCGACTGGTGAAACGTTCAAGCGCGGGCGATGGGGCTTGTGGGTGGGTGGGGGGATTGGACAAGAGTTGGGGGAATACCGCGCCGCCACGAATCGAAGAATGTCTGTTGCAACGCGATGCGTCAGTGGTACCGTTGTAAACGAATTATGCCGTCGCGTATGAACAATTTCGGCATTTCCGCGTCACGAAATCTCGGCCACGACGACCGTTGCGGCATTGCGTGTTGCCGTATACAGCAGTCGTACAATAGTAATTATGATATTGCGGATAAATGTAACACCGCCGTAATTTGGTTACGAGCCGAACGTCCGCGTGCAAACCGGAATCAATAAACGATCGATCTGCGGAAGAAGGCTATCGGTTTCGGAATAGATAATATATTATTATATACGAGTTCGCGAGGAAACACCCGATATACAATAATTTTATATTATACTGCGCGCAGTATAAAACCTACGAAAACTGCAGACGATATTATCTAAAAACCCAACTAAACGCCGAAATACGCGATAATATTAATATTACAATAAACGTCAGAACATTAATACAAATGAACGTACGCCGGATATAATGTCTTATAAATTGATCAAAGTCTAGTTTCATTCACGCGAAATCTTTCGGGTTTGGTAAATTATATACAAATGCTACTTTTAAAATATTAACAGTGTTATTTTTATTATTTATCATAAAACCACTGTGTACGTACGGTACGAATTCGTTCGGACAAAAACGTTATTCGGTGGGTATTCCGGTCTCTTTGACTATCGAAAATGTCGGGTAGGTAATGAGCCACATAAAAGCAAAACACCATAAATACAAATAGATTTTTTATAAATTAGATGAACTAGACTAATACTGAACAATAATGTGTGCTGCCATAAATCATAAATAACGTGAAAGTGAACGTTTAAAAGATCGGTGAACATAATATCATCTAAACATATTGTGATTTTGTTTCCTATTGAAAAGCAATTATTAAACTATATTTTGCTTAAAACCGTAAAAACACATGTGAAATATGTGATCCCTTTTAAATAACAAGTAAAAACTTCAAACAACTATTGAAGTAAAACCATAGTCCTCGATATAAAATATTTCAAAAACAGTAAATGGGGTAAATCTACATACATAGTAGTATAATAGCAACCGTGCAGGTATTACTTTTTAAATCACCCAGCACACCCCACCACTTGATAATAATTCTATGAGCATCCTTATTCACACAACAATATGACCTTGATCCTTTATTTCTGGAATGAAGTAATAATTTATTCATAATTCATAAATATTGAAAAATATTCATTTTCTCTGACATGTAAGCATTATGAATATCAGTTGAACGTATAATAATCCACTGACAAATTATCGATCGAAGGTATGCTCTAAAATTTCTAACATATAATACAATTATGTTTAATGATAATTTTTATAGTTTTTATTGGCTGGGTATTTTAATTTAAATTTAATAACTTATGCATATAAATATAGATTTTTTAACTAATTTTGCAACTATAGTTTCATAAATGGTTAGTTAAAATTACATCGTCAATCTATCTTTTATACGAATATTAAATCGTTCTTTTAATATTAAATCAAATATAGATTCTTAAGCTATCATTCACAAATTTACTGTTTTATCAATAAATATGAATTATGATCGCTATTGATCTATGTGCTTCCTAAATATCTATTGTAGAGTTTTTTCTGGCCACGAGCCAAAATGTTATGTTTTTTTTTTTTTTTTTTAATAGCACGTGACACTAATACTAATATCCATAACTAAATATGACGTTTTCTTTGGATAATTTGTATTTTAAAAAAAAACACTTGCATTTTTTAATTTATAAACTGTAGGTATATTTTGTTAATTTTAATGAAACACTAGCAGTATTAGCTTCATCTGTAAATTAAGTTCCGCATTTTAATTTATCACATTTATAGTGGGAAATAAATATTAACAATTCTATGTTGCGAATGTTTAGTGTACATAGAATGACTGAATGAAGCACTTTTTTCAAAGTAAAAATGTCTAAAAGTAAGATTCAACTTTCAAGATTTTACAATTAGTACCTAAGAATATCATTTATAAATAATAAAGACACATTTTTACTTGATGTTATATTTAGAAACGAAATAAAAATATTTTCACTATCAGTTAAAATTCAAACAATGTGTCATAGTTTACTGTGGAATGGTATACTATACTAATTAATAGATATTAATAATTTTCGATTAAATACAAGTGTTTAAATTATAATTTAAGCTATAAAATCTAATACTTTTAAATATTTAACTGCATAATCAAGTAAATTCATAAAAAAACACGTTTTTCATTATAATTGCAATCAAATAAAATGTTTTAAATATTTATAAATAATTTCCCTCGATATTCTGACTTTTTTTATAAAGTCAGAATATAGAAACTCCATTAATTTGATTTTTTTTTTAGTTAGTAAATATTAGAATATCCAACCGTTTTAGTAAAAGTGTTTGTTTTATTTCAATATTAAATTAAGTAATGTACGAAAAAATTATTAGAAATATTTTTGAAAGTTTTAATTTTATACTTTTTTTACTAAGAACAATATAGCATTAATTTTAATCATAAATTACTAATAAATAAAAAAAAATACTTCAAATATATTATGGTATATTTATAATTTGTTCTTGGAAATATTCAATTAATCAGTAGAATATTCTTCTACATTTTCTTTCTTTAAAATATTACACTTTTACATTATTACTTCGTTATTAAAAGTTCCAACTCCATAAAATTCGGTGAACATTATTAAATTTAATAATATTATTTTTCTAGTTTTCAGTATTGTTAAAATAAAAATTTAAAATATTGACAAATTGTCACGTCTATTTGTGTTAAATTGTTTTTCTACTTATCATCTATTGCAGAAGTAGATACTATACAAAACTTGATGAGTATTTTTTTTTAATGAGCCAAACCATTATTTTCAGAAAAAATTATAAAACATTAATATTCATTCACTGTATAACATGTCTATACTTAAGTATTTAAACGTATTTTAATTAATTCTATTCATATTTTGTATAGACTTCAAGGCCATGGTTCTTCTGTGCAATTGAAACGTTATCAGAATGATGTTATCTTCCTTTGTAGTCGACCTGCACGTTTTACATTTAAAACTAACCTTTTTTTTTGTCTACTATTTACCGTAGCAAGCACTAATAAAATCCGGTTTCTTTTTAAATATTTTTAAAACTTAGTCATCCGATTATTTTTAAATTTTTAATTAAATTATAAAATCAAAATGTTATGGTACTTTGATACCGGCCATTGAGTGAAGTAAACGTATATAATGTTCGTTTTGTAAATTATATAAAACATGTACAACAAAACGAATCATATCATTAAAGAAAGGGTAACTTTATAAAGAATATATTACTCTGAAATTGACAACAATAATATTTAAGATAAAATAAACGGTTTTACTATAAAAGTAGGGTTTCTTGTGTAAATACTTGAACACAATTGGTTAAATCATCTTTATGTTACCCAAATAGGTTAACACCATTATTTTACATACGTTAATTAATTAAATATTTAAAAACCTCATTTAACAAAGTCACAAAAAGCATTTAAATATTAAAAACAGTGACCCAAACATAAGAGTGACTAAATGACTTTGTCCTCTCGAAATTCACTCCGCATAACTTAATTTGTCCATTTAACATTGAATATTATATTGTTGTATATCGAGATAAAATTATGAATATTTTAACCCCCCTGCCATTAATTTTCAAGATTATTTTCTTCTCAGAATATAAATGACTCATATTTTCATATCTCTAGAACTATTTAAGAATGCTATAATATAACAACAGCTATTTCTTTCCGCAATAATCATAAAATAATTGATTTTTTAGAATTAAATATATACCGGGTTTTAAAATCATTAAATTAATATTAAATAACGTAAAAATCTGATCATAACATAAGGTATCTAAATTTAATCCTAACCTCGGAGCATTTCGAATTTTCGTGTCATGGATTAAACTTTATGTTTAGTATAAAAATCACAAATAATCGTAGGTATAATATCAAAGAACCAAACTGTGTTGTATTACTAACATTTGCAATTTTTAAATGTTATTATGTCGGTCACTCATATTGTTTTACGCGATTTTAGAACAGAACCATCACTTTTTTAATATTACATTTTAAAACAATAATAAATCATCGCACTCAAAAAACTATTCTGAGCCGTCCTTAGTTACAATCTAACATGCTGCTATTTATTCTATATATTTTTTTTCAAATTAATTTACTTCTTCAAAGTACTATTTATAGATCAAATGTCCTCGTATAGCGGTTTAGTTTAATTACTAAGTATATTTTTATATCTATTACTCGAGATGTTTATAAAATTTAGACAAAATATTTTTTATTTTTTATTTTAATAATTTAAAGTAATAAATGTATTTCAAAAGTTATTTGAAAAAAAATATTCAATACCTCTACCTACATACATTTTTATTAAATTTATAATAACGTAATAGGTCAAAATATTTTAAAATAAACATAAATCGTAATGTAAATAAATGGTAAATACCCAAATATTTGCACCACAATTTAAAAAAAAATATTTACCATTTTCGGATAAAACAAATTTAATTAAGATTTATTATAATTGTAAAAATAAACCAATATTAGTTTTCATTTAAATAAGTGAATCATAGGTACACAAATTGAGTTTTTATTTATTGCCCTTAACTATTTACTTTAAAGTACATATCTTATTTTCAAATAATATTTAGGCATCTGGAATTTAATATATGTAATGCAAATATAAAGTAATATTTTATTTAATATTTCATATTATTAAAAAAAAGAATTGTGAAATCTGGAATTTATAGTAAATAAAGATATTGAATGCAGCTAAAAAATAAAATTGAATACAATTGTACAAAGAATTTCATAATATAACACAGTAAAATGAAAAATTGTAAAATTAAATTTCATTGAATTACACAAATAGTGATATATTACTATATCATTTCCATATCATATTTTAATAAGTTAAATACAATAATTCAATTTATATAATTACCTGAAATAAAGATATCTTTGAACTCCTATAACGAACTTCGAGAATATTGAATACATTAGAACGAATAATTTTCATGTATAATAGAGTAAAATAATTTCATTTACCAAACTATATATAATATAATATAAAATAGTATTGTATAATATATTATATTTATAGTGTACACATTATTAAAATAATTGTATGTATTAAATAAAAGTCTTAAAATGTAACTTTGAACACTCAAGTCTTACACAGTATCTATAGTTATGTAATAATATGTAATATTTTTAAAACATATCAAACGATACTTGATGATTTGAGAATACAATAATTTAATTGGCTTGGAAACCTAGAGTAATTTTGTTTATTTTATCATTGTAATTATTTATTATATTTCACTTAATTACTATTTTACGAAAAATCGAAGTAAAATTTAACAATTATTTTCATACCAAACCTTAAAGAATAATATATAAATACATATTATATATATATAATATATATTTACATTTATAGGTGTAAAGTAAATTTTGGATGGTTTATATTATTGGTATATGTATTCATCGATAACCTCTTGAGACTTAAAATTATATATTTATGAGTATCATATGTATCTACTCTTTCATCTGATCCCAATTCTATTCCATCGGTTTTACTGAAATATTCATAGAAATACTAAAACTATTAGTTTATTTTTTGAATTGAATACTTCTTAAAGTATTATATTACTCCTAGAAGCTAGTTTTACCTGCATATTCAATATTATTTTTTTATAACATAAATTATATGTAAGTTGTAGATGAATGATTTAATTTTAAAAATAAAATTTAACCATTTAATAGTAAATAGATAGGCAATAAGTGGGTACCGCTCTACTGTGCATTAGGTGTTGAATGAGTATCTTTAATGGATGTGTTAAATTTGAATTCTATGATAAATCGTTGTATATGAATAACGATGCTGAGTGCCAACAATCAGTCAGCTTATATTTCTAAGTACATTTCATGATATATGTTTTTAGTATTTGTTATTAAATTAATTTATTTCACTTTTAGACTTTAGTATTATACGGTAGGTTTATATAATCTTTTCCAAAAATATTATTAGTAGTTATTTAATTATTATAATATTATATACAATACGTCCACTGTGCACCACCCCTCTCTTGGTTGAGCTAATGCCTTTGATACGGTGTGTAGTGTAACAATGACAGATTAATACTAAACTGGGGAATATGAGAGGATTCAAATGTTAATACTATTAGACAAGACATTTAATTATATCAAATACAATTTAATGTAATATATTGAAATAAATTGTCAATATAACATTTTTCACTTTACCGATGACCTAATAACAATATAGGAAACAAGCAATGAGACGAGACTGCGTTGGCACTCGAGTATGTAGCAAGCCAGAAGATTCTATTGTTATGCATTTTGTTAAATAATCAAAGTATAGTTATACCTATATAATGGGACTCCGGGACATTATATAATGAATGTAAGATGACACATGTACCTAGCCGTCAAGGATATACGTATATATATTAAATTATTTGTAAAATATTATTATTATATAAAGGTACCCCACTCCATTACAATATCATATTATAACAACTTATATAATTAAAAATTTGAAAACATATTTTCAAAATAAAAATAGATTATATTTTAAAATAAATCAAAAATATCATTACGTATAGTAAAATTCATATAAAATAATATAATATACGTAAAAGTTTTAAATATCGACAAATAATGTTTTTAAATTATAGCAAAATAATTAACATAGGTACGTATTTATCATTTAAACATGTAATTTCATCCCAATTTGATCTTAAATTGTCTATTAAAATAATTGTTTATATATTTTTTAAATTTTTTGGTCTCAATATGAAATATTTATTGAATTGAATTTTCAAGACTAAGATATAAAGTGAAGAGTTTATGAATTTCTAACTACACACACGTCATTGAAAAATTAATACATTCACCCTTTTAATCAGAATCTAAAATAAATATTACAAAAATGTTGCATATTTGTTATTATAAACTAAAATGTATTAATAATAATAATAATTTTTATTTGTTGACAAATATTATGTATTTATATATACATATAAGAAACTTAAATTACAGATGATAAAAATAAATATATTAAAATTAAGATATACGTGTTTGTTATTCAACCAACCCGTGAGTCATAAAATTATTTAAAAAAAAAGTTGTTCAACCAAGTGGATACTGATCTACAGTAAAGAAGACATCTAATGGGTCGCTATAATGGATGTATTAAATTTGAATTCAATGATATATTATTATATACGAAAAACTATTTAGAGCAGAAATGGTCTGTCAGCTTATATAACTAAGTATATTTCATAATATTTTTTTAATATTGCTTTTAATTTTTTTTTTGTTTACTATTAGTATTACGGTAGGTAGATTTCATTTTTCTGAAAACTTTACGTTTATAAATATTTTTAATGTTTAATTATTATGATAATATATATATTTATACCATATTATATAATTATTATTAATTTTAATTTCATAGTATAAATAGATAATATCTTAAAATTAATCTACATATTTTGAAAATATCATTGCGTAAAGTAAAATGTATAATACACGTAAGAATTGTAAGTCCCCGTGAATAATATTTTTGAATTATAAAAAAATAATGAATATCGTTGTTCAAAGTATCAAATAGATCTAATTGGTTACCATTAAGCATCCTCAAAGTTGTAAATCGATGCATTTTTATTGTCTAAAAGTGACAACGACAGACATAAAAATAAAAAAAATATATTAATAAATAAGATCAATGGATTAATTGCTTCGCCCAGAACCTAAAATAAAATTCGCACCTTTTATAACACTTTTTTAATTTGTATACAACAATTCTTGTCAAATGACACATCTGAAATGCTGTACCTTATCACAAAAAGTCAACATAGAGAAGAGTTAACGTTGCGTATAGTCTGCAAATGATCTAGATAAATACAGTACTATTGTTTTCTTAAATAGTAGGAGAGGGTTTGACGTAGACACGTAGTGGATTATTAACTATTCTACAATCCTCATCAGTCATCCTCATCACATGGTCTACATGGTCTGTATAATACCGAGACCGACTATAGACTATTATGTCGTGTTCAGTTGTAGCAGTTTTCTAATAAGTCTCTTGGCTAAAATAAATGTTAGCATAAAAAAATGACAATTTAAAATGTATATGATTTTGTAGAAAGGCCCATTGGTAATAGTTGTATACATCTATACAGCTTTAATCCCTGCTGTATATTCTTATAGGAATATATATATTTTTTTTTTTTATTACGATTTTTATTATTATTAGTTTATTTTATTATGCGTTGAAGCTAAATATGCAATGCGACGTAATAACAATATAAATGGCGATTTAAGTTATATTAAAAAGATAATAATGTATAAATAATTGTAAAATTGTACCTTACTATATATTTATTAGATATTTAATTATTTGTTTTCAAACAATTAATAGTTATTTTAAGACATTGTTTTTTATAGTATTTATACCATATAAATTAAATGTATTATTACTTACTAAAAATCTTAAAAATATTAAATATTAAATACATTTTGGATATTAATCTAATAATACAGATTTGTTAAGCTACTATAATGTATTACCATAGTCCATGAATAATGAAAGTTGATTTATTAATGTATTAAAGTAATTAATAATTATTATGAAATTATAATTAGAAATTACAATGTTAATATGTTATAAATAATTATAGTTATTTTGTTTGTAATTAATTAACACTCGTGTAATTATTTTTAATTTAAAAATTTTTTTTATTTGATTTTATGCATATTAACCTTAATTTTGAATTAGTTATTACTTAGTACCTAAATTAATTAGTTAATGACAAAAATATTTCTAAACCTACTTTTATTTATATATTTATTTTTAGTCAATATATAGTAAAATTGAATGAATAAAGTAATAAACAAATATATAAGGCCAGGAACATTTATTTTTCTTAACAAACCCTCTTTTCAAACCTATAGTTTTATATTTCAAAAACCACATTAATAAGCACTTTAAAATATGTGCCATCTGGTGACTATACTAATATTATAAATGTATTTAATTTTCCGAGCTTTTACTGTTTAATTTTTTTTTTACATTTCACACAAAATAATAGTTATTTAAACTCATTTAACGGCCTTATACAGAAATTTAAGTTTTATGACTATGTGGTGGGCAGTAGCCCGGAGAAATATTACCAAATACTTTTAATGCCATCATTTTTGGTTTAATAATATTATTTATAAATTTATAGTATTTATAATATGTTTTTGTATTGTATAACTAAACGTGTTGATTTTTCACTAACAATGCATTCCGCGTTCGTATCCTAGTTAATATTGTTTTGTTAGCGGTGATATTTTTTGTCATATATACCTATTAAACACAACAACTGACTATAGATATAAATACTATTATCCTTAAATGATTATTATTTTTAAGGGATACAAGCACAAAACTGTTTACCTCTCACTGGCTAATTTTTATTCAGTAGAAACAAATTCTGAGTTTTAAGTTTTAATATCACAACGAATTGATTATTATCAAACTTTAGTGAAGAATATTATCTGACTTTTTAAAGATATTTCAGTTTGTATATAATTTCTGGGTATTAACAATTCAAAAATGTTTATATATCGCAGTACGAAAATATTTTGCTATGTTTCGCGTAAATTAGGGAAAGAAAACAAGTAGCGTAATAACATCATATTAATTATCAAATAAATTGTAGAGAATCCGTATAAAACAACATACAAACTGTAAAATTGTATTTGTGTAACACCTTACATCATATATAAAATATATTATATTTATTAAATACCGTGACTACAGTGGATGTGGAATTGACCAATTACCTTTAATTAGTTAAACTGATACAATCTGATTTTAAAACAAACATTTTTATTAATACTGATTACATTAAAAATAATAGGTAAATAAATTATAAGGATTCAGATTTTATTAAAGGATTATGGAAATTTGAATTAAGTAAATTAATTAAATATTTTGTGTTTAATAACTAAAAATTAACACGTTCGATATAATTCATTCAATGTAGACAAATATAAAGTTATACGAAACTTCTAAAAACATTTTATACAAGTTATAAATAAGTTTAATATGTCTTTAAATTTGAAATCTCAACGGGTATTAAGCGCGACGAACTTCACGAAACTAACACACATCACTGGAAATTTTGAAATATTAGGGTCTGAAATGTAATTTGAAAACGATAAATCTTCTTACTGTAGTTGCCAAATAGCCGACAATGAATTTTAATTATTCTACGTTTATATAAACCTGTGCCAAATATATTCTAGTGATTATTCGCTAAATTAACCGCCCCTTGTAAATGTCTTACCATAATTATTTGAACATTAACTTGACTAGAAAAAAATGTTATAATATTATGTATAATATATATGTCAAAAGTCAAAAATAAATATACCCTAAATTTGTATAAGAAAAACTGTAGAACATATCATAATGGTTATTCTAGTTTTATTAACATTTATTAGTACATTAATAATAAATTACCCCCGTCTATGTTGCATAATATGCACTACAATGTATGTGAAAATGTACTTTTTTCCTTCGTTATTTTGCAATCAAAATGATTTAAATTGCAGAAAATCATGATTGTAACTAATAAGTTATTAATTTAAAGGACAATGATATGAACAGATTTATTAGAGATCGAAAAATTATTTTATGAGAATTCATTTATAATAAGAATTTACTTCGTGATTTTATAACACATTGACACATGAGACATGACTATATCGAACATTTTATATAGTACCAAATTAAAGATGACATAATTCTACAATTTCTTTATTTTTTCTTAAGGAAAACCATTTTTATTATCTTGTTAAAAATCACTTTTAGTTTATTATCATATTATCATAAGATTAATGAAAAATAATTTTAAGTCAAATAAAAAATACCGAATTTACGAAATTAATTGTATTTATGCTGCTCAATATTCTTCACCATCGTATTGTATTATTGAGATACTCAAAATTATTTGATTTGTACCTGTATACAACAAAATTCTATTTTACCTAAAATTAAAACACAATGCGTACTCATCATAACCATATAAATTATACATATCGACCGGAAACTTACAATCTCCGTGATACTTTACAAAACAACTTTTTTTTTATTATTCCAGCATCCGACAATAATAATTTATTTATTCTAGAAACATGTCAATATACAAAGCTTAAGTTAAATGGACTTATTTTAAGAGCCAATAACAAAAACAAAATACATATTAAGTTGGCGCCAAACACGTGATTTTACCAAAAGTCGGTCATAGACTAATAGATAAACAAAACTCTACTCGATTTCTACGAATGACTAATATATTAATTAACTAATTAACTATAAACACGGTTCGTGGCTCTAATATGATATAAATATAATCTAATAATTTGTAAATGTTTCACTTGGAATGCTATTATAAAATATGTATGTCAGCGATATTCCGTATTTATTGCATCGTAACACACGTGTTAATTACTGCAGGAGACTGTTTTTGACTAATTTTTAAATTATTAATGAATTGTAAATTTATCGATCTCATATGCTTAGTTTTAATAATGGCGATATAAAAATTGCAATTGTGTAACAATTTCCATTTCCCACTTTACTTTTAACTTTATTTTTATAACTTTTTTTTTGAAATTTTGAATATTTAGACTCAAAAATATTGTTCATACATTTAAAGTGAAAAATAAAAAATAAAATAAATTGTTATCAAATAAACTCGTAATATGCATTAAACACGAATATGTTATGTTTAATTTATTTCCCCTTTGTATTACAAAAAAAAAAAAAAAATGCATATTAAAAGATAAAGAATATATTTTAATTATATTTTAAATTTTTAAAATAAAGAGTAGAACTTTATTAATTATACAATTTCTAAAGAACAATTTATCAAAATAACGAAACAAACTTGTTTAAATAAGTTAGTGTACTAGTAGTTCATATATATATATTATGATAAAATAATAGAAATAACTATTTATATTTAAGACAAATCGTTTATAAGAATTTCATTATTAGGTACACTATACAGTCAGTACACGTCTTATATTATCATATTAAAATATATTTTAACATAATAATATAAGTTTGAATTGTAACTTAATTTACAGTTATATAATACAGATGATGGATAACTTATTAATTCAATTCAATACATGATATAAATTATAAAATTTTATATTTTTACTTGTTCGTATTTTTATTTTAAAAAATTGTCATTATTTAATTTAATTTTAATTTAGTAAAATGGATTTCAAATTCAAAATTTATCTAACAATTCAAAATAAATTAAAAAATTTAACTTTCTGCATTGTTTCTTGGCATGTAATCCTATATATATATAATTTATCTTTAGTTACTCATCAATACAAATTTTGATTCATTAATAAATGGTAAATGGCTACATTAAAATAATACGAAATAAATATATTTAATTTTTAATCTAAATTTACATTATTTATTCACCACAAAAAAACATTGTATATTCATCAAATACGAATAGTTACTCAAAACATAATTATTTGACTTTTAAAGGTTAATTAATTATATCTTTTTGAAAGGTAAGTATTAAGAAAAAACTTTTTTGTAAGTAAATGAAATAATCAATCTCATTTAAAATTCAAAATATTAATAACTAATAATAATAAATATATATATATATAATGGTTATTTTCTATTTAAATATGCTAAAATATTTTACAATTACTTTTAAACAAATATAATCCGAACGTAAAATACTTTGTTAAAATATCGAAGAGTTTTTAACTAACGTTGTAAGTATTCAAAAATATTTGAAGGATCAACTTTAATGTCCAATTCAATTTAAATTCTATAATCAATTATAATCGTTTTATTGTAATTGAATTATTTCAATATTCTTTATGAATAGTATTTATTTGTTATACAATATCCTTTTCATAAATGTATGACCGATAATAACATCATTTTATGTAGAAAGAATATGGGAATGAAAATCGAATTACAGCATAAAGGATACTAATGTAGAACTCTATGCGTTGGTGTTTCAGGGATAATTGAACGAATATATCAAGTTGAATATGTGTAAGGGATTCGATGGAGAAGCGGATACTGGAAGAAGTCTTGACGTTTTTCAGAATGAGCTCGTAAAAAGAAATTGCCAGAAAACCAAAATGAATGATCTCGGCAATCAATTGGCTTTTACTAAGAACCAATAATGAATAACGGAAGTCTTGTGCCGTTGTTGGACACGTGCCCAAAACTTGTGTAGGCTATTTTGTAATAGATTGATTTTTCGGTACATTGATTAGACGTAGACACTAAATTCCATTTAATACTAATGACTAGGTACTAATAACTAATAAACGTTTTTGCAAATCATCGTTCGTAAAAATTCAAAATGGATACTAGAATTTATGCCAATTCAAAATTCTCGTAATTTATTTTTAGTAATACGTATATTAGTAAATAATATTCTTCTGATCCAGAATTTTGTTTTTAATTTCGAAATATACTTTTTTCTAAAAAAAAAGAAATTAATTAAATGTAAGACTAGAAATTTATTCTTAATGTTTTTTAACATTTTTTTGGACTAAAAATTTATTACAAAATATTAATTACCTATCTCTATTAGATTGTTAAAAACTTGGTCGCTAAAGTTAATGAAATTTCAATGTTTGGTAGTTATCTTAAAAGTTGATTTAAGAGAAAATCTATATGATGAAAAATCTTAAACACACATGGTTTGAATCACTCAGAATCAGTTAAAAAATTCAATTATTTATCAAAGTTTTCATTCAAAATTGAACATAAACAATACAAATGGCAAACGTAACCACAATTGTTTCAGTTTTCCTACATCAGTACATTTTTAATATTTTCATGACAGTAAATTGTAATAAATAATACAATTATGTTTAGTATAAAAAATTATCTAATAAACAAATAATTATAATAACAACCATAATCATATATTTGCATACGGCATAACACATTAATTTTCTTTTATATTTGGTACACCTAATTACGTATTATATCATATTATTATATGTTTGTACTTACTAATAATTTATTTTAACTTTTGGTTATTTTAATATAAGATCATGGTCTATCTTTGAAAATAGTCAAGAGTGTAAGCATATCAGTATGATAATAAAGAAACGAATATATTTTAGGCTAATGGTTCCAATGGATGTAGGTCAATGGTCAGTAAAGCGTCAGGATATTTCTCTAACACCCTTTCTTTTCGACAAACGGTTTACACCAGAACGTACTTTAGGTCATCGTTATCTCGGCAACAAAACCTGAAACCTCATTTGTCCTCCTGCGTATAATACAAAATGTTACACGCCATAATGTCTAAAGATAAAGAGCAACATTATTAAAGATACACAGTGAACTACGCTGCTTGGCATACAGGATTAAGTTTTAGTAGTAAAAAAAAACTACGAAATACTAACATTCGTAACCGTTTATTTTCATAAGAACATTATAATAATTAACAGAAATCATAAAAAAAATTATTTACTTAAATGTACTAGCTATATACCTTAAATTGTATTAAATATTATAAACTACAATCAATAAAAAAAATTACTTGTTCTATTTTTTATGGTTATATTGATATGTAGTAAGTAAAAAATGTCTCATTAGTAAATCATATTGTTTTCATAATCATTTGAATATTTGAATTAAACTTAAAACACAATTTATTTTATTTAAAATTCATTTATACAACTTAATTTAAGATTTATTTTTATTTTTTAATAAATACCTAAAACATAGATATCGATGGACAACAGTAACAATTTTTTCTCAATTAAGTAAAATAAAGTTCTGCTTCGTGTTTCAGACAAACTATAAAATATATACAAAGTGATACAAATTAACTAATCGAGAATAATCTCTGTTCTTACCAATATTAATGTATTTTTTTCGTTTGTGATTTGTTTCTGTTATAATCTGAATGTTTATTGTGTATAATATATATATATTATATTCAAATTTCACTTTTGAAATTAAAATATTAGTTTATCCAATATTTAAAAATGTTAAATATACAAAGAAGTAGTTACAACTATATAAACACATTGAGTTGCTATGTTTGGCATAGTATAAGAAATATAAAACAATTTCTATTTTAAAAGATTTACGATTTATTAAAATTAATTAGGTAACTACTATATTGAATATAATACATATATTATGATTATAAAATATTAAATAACGATAATGTTCTTTCAATCATTTGTATTACTTCAGAAAAAAAAAATT
This sequence comes from Rhopalosiphum nymphaeae, assembly GCA_036289425.1. Lineage (NCBI taxonomy): Eukaryota > Metazoa > Arthropoda > Insecta > Hemiptera > Aphididae > Rhopalosiphum > Rhopalosiphum nymphaeae. The sequence continues at coordinate 32,055,716 of JAZAQC010000013.1, read as the reverse complement.
AAGCAAGTTTACTAGACCAAGTACTAGGTACTAGGTCTTAATGAATTAAAACACATTATTATTAAAATAATAGTGTAAAATTTGTATTAATAGCAATAATGTTTATAAATATTAAAGAAAAAAACAAGTGAAATATAGGAATGTATAAGTCGTTAGATTTAAAACGAAAAGTAGATCATTGCACACTAGACAAAATTGCCTGACCTCGATTTACTAAGATATATAGATATTTTTAAGATTGTCAGCGATTACAAAAAAAATATAAAAAAAAATTGTTTGGTTTACTCCACTATATAAGTATAAAATATGATCGTTTATAGTAGATAAATATTTTCTCTGCTGATGACGGTTATAATTATATTAAATTGTAAAAAATAATTGAACTTTAAGCGAATACCCAAATTCTAGATACTTTCTTAACTCGAGCAATTTTAAAATTCTATTGCATCTTTGAATATCAACTGAATTTTCAATGATTTTAAATTAATATCATTATTAGAAACAATATTAATATATAGAATACAATAACATATTAAAGTAAGTTTTATAAACAGATATTAATGCACAATACCTAATACAAATAATTCGAGCAATGTACTTAATTATTCTTTGTTATTCCAGTATACCTATCTGAACATCTGAATTCACATACCCAATTTACATTGGATTTTAACTGTGATTATGTCTTCGACAGTGGTGTAACCAGAGATTTATATAAGTACTTATTATGCCTTATTATGTTATAATAGAGCTAGGCTTACACACAAGACCGAGAAGTCATTCGTTTGTAAATAGATAATTGTCAGAATTTTTTTTTTTTTTTTTTACATTTCTCTTTAAATCAAATCCTATTTTTTCCGAATTTACTATCACACGTACAATCGTAATTATTTTTACGGCCGTCATTAATTGTTTGAACATAACTACAGCTTACCCATGATCGGTACTCGAATGCACTGCCGATGTTATTTTCGAGTGCGCGGTCAAATCTGACGACGTTGCCATCAGTTATAGGCGGCTATAATAGTAACCGTGATAATGATAATAGCAACGGGCGCACGTGAATCGTAAGAGTGAGTTATGACCGCTGTTCACGGGGATTCGTCTACGGGTCGCCAGCGTCGCGCTGCACACCCAAACGCATTTTGAACGATACTGAACGTCGTACGGCCACAACACGGAAACGACGAGGCGTGCTTCTTGGGGAGACGGCCGCTTTCAGCGCTCACGCGGTTTGAGCGTATGTGGCTGAGGCTGTTACGTAACAAATGTGAGCACATGTGAACTAGCCCATGTTATCCAGCCCCAAATCTAATATAAATATTTCCATATCTGATTTGATCGGAATTATTATTGCGTCCCTACCCCCCGCCCATCCCGTTTGACAACTGTAATAAATTACTCGCCAATACGGCCGTACGTATGCTATACCTACTCCGTTTCCACGCACAGTCGTCTACTGCAGCTGTAATCATGCCCAGATTTATGCAAGTGCAATGGGCGCACGTGCACTTCACACGGCCGGCTAAAATGTAGGGCCCCTGCGTTGCGCGTGGTTTTATTTAATATCTTCGCATACAATAGACTTAAAAAAAACTTATAGTCTATAAAAATATTTCAGTTTTATTTTCCTTGATTACTTGATTTTTCTCATCGCCATATTAGTTTAAATGTGAGAAAAACTTGATAAAAGATCAGAAAATGCTGATAACTTATAGATACACTAAAATGTGTACCTATATTGTGTATAACTTGTGTACTCGACCCAAATTTATTGTAATCAACGCCTATAATTTCTATGATTCTATCTATAATTTACCTACACGTTGTCTAATGTTTTATTTAGAGATGTAAAATTTACGTAAATTTACCGTAAACTCTGTAAATTTGGTAAATTTTGATAATTCTTGTATATCACTATAGGTACACACCCAGGAACTCTTCACTTCGTTCATGAACTTATAGTTATTGTAACGGTTATTTTTATTATTTACCGAATAGTAAGATGTTCATGGTACGATAAATTTAATGAATGGCTTTATATAAGTACTTTGTAGTGTATTATTGATTTTTATATTTTAAGTTATTTTATGTATATACATAAATATTAATAATGTACCTATTAAATAAATTGCAAATTAATTAAATCATATTCATTAGGTACCTATAATATTAACACCAAAAATCAAAATTCAAAATAAATTCTAGTTTTTAGTTTTATTTGTCTTTTTCTCTATAGTTATACCTGTATAGTTTTAATTATAATTTAATAATAAAAAAAAATGTATTAATAGCATATAGTTGTAAATATATATAATATATCAAGGTAATACACTATCAGTAATTATGGACATGTTAAACTTTTACGTCTTAAGTTTATATTATCAATTATTCAATTATATTGATATGTTATGAATATTCACCGCGTTAAGACGTTTAATTTGAGATGTCACATGCTAATTATTTCGGTAAAAAAATATGTACCTGTAAAAAAATAATTGGTAAATTTATCAGTAATTTACCCAGCTTACATCTCTATTTTAATTATCATTTAAATGACAATATATGACAGTAAGTTATACCTTTGTCACACTATTCTAAAACCTTGTAAGACGTATACTAAGGTATAGGAATAGTAACTAGCTATATTTGTACAAGATCTAGAATGAAAATATCTACAAGGAGGGAAATATTGATTTAAAATATATACAGGTATCAGTAGTATCACACAAATATTTCTGTAGTAAAAATACACGGATAAGCTATTAATTTATTGAACGATTGTGAATTCGTTTAAAAAAAATTATGTGTTTGATGTGGATATGGTCAAGGCCTTTGTAACCCCTCCCACCACTATTGAATCAGTCACTGTTATAGTGTCACATGTTATGTTATTAAATTATTATCAAAATGTATTCCCTGATGGTAGACATTGAAACTGCACGTCTTTAAATATGTATCATTATTATATTGTATTCTTTAAACGTACTCGCATAATAAACGTGTTGTGTCATACATTAACGATATTTATATATGCTATTTTATAAATGATGACTGAATTAAAATATTTATATGTCTTCGTATCAATAACATTTTAAATTCCGTACATTTCTAATAAGTAATAACCAACATATTATTAAACATGTAATTCAATTACCTATTTTGTTGTTATAATACGGTAACAATATTTTATATAACAAGTTATTTCTTTTATGCTTTATAGTTTTATATATATCGAAAATGCATATTATATTATTACAGAATATCATATTAGAATTTATTTTCGTTGGTTACTCCGGCCTTTCTCCGTACGAAAATCATGCATTTTATTTATACGCATTATATATTATATAATGAACTCATAATTATATTATGATTTTAAAAATATAACAATCGCTGTATCCACAGTAATTATATAATTATAATTTATCCGTGTACATTGTATGTAAACCCAACTTATTAAATGTAAGTGCGTAGATTGTAAATAGAAATATAGAATTATGTGCTGTGAAATTAAATATTTTGAAAGCAAAAAAAATCGCAGTACAAAACACTTGATCGATTTTATGTATAAAAAAAAATAATAATTAATTGTGCCGGCGAGCTTTTGAATCTGAGTGGACTGTAATTTTTTTTTTTTATTTCGATCATTAATCTCCCGTTGATTGTAGCTGTTGGCCCTCACAGAACCGCGCGTGTACTGACTGTGTTCGCGATTCGTACCCGTATTTGTAGGCACGGCCTCGCCTATCATCACGTCGGTAACGCGGTAGCGCCTGACAACGGTAGAAAAAAATTCAACACTGCACGGAGACGTCTGGCGGTGCTGGAGAAAGTCCAGAGTCACGTCGATGCCCACGCTGAGAAGCCCATTTATGCTGAGAAAAACCCAACTCCGCGCGGAGACGCCTGGCGTCGTTCACTGTCAGTCGTTTTAGTCTGTTTTAACTCGTCCCGAGACTTGATATAGTTACGCGTATAACGAAATTACGGTATATCAATCATTTGTCGTTATTACCGAAACGCGCGTATACGGTCACCAAGAAAATAGATCTATTGGACAAGTCTGCACGCTGTGCCTTACTGCAACCGGTGCATGTCGCCGGTCATACCAGCGATTCACACGACGCATATGGTTCCGTCCGCACGGCCGGCAGAAGATTAGTGTAGACCGATTGTACGCCACCCGACGTCAAACGTGCCGGTCTAGCGTTCATTCGAGACACGATAAGCATGCTGGGGGATTATTATGATTGACCGTGTTCGGAAAGCTCATGCATTATGCAGAGAATATTGGCCGAGGACCGAGATAACATATAATAGATAGTTATGCTAATACCTATATAACGATAAAGAATTACGGAGTGGCAAATGCAGCATTTTACACATAAAAAACGAACGACGAGAGGCGATAACATGAATATTTACTAATGGAACCTTAAGCGTAACAGAAACTACTTAATACAGCAAACTCAGTATAGGTGTCAAATGTACTAACAACTATAGTGAATGTTGCAACATCACTCAAAAATCGATGGCCTAAAAATTAAATCGATCGAAAAACTCAAACCGCATTAATAAATACGATAAATTCAACAAAAAAATATTATTAAAAATCTATACAATATTTTTTTATCAATAAAATCACTCTACCAATCTATATTTGATCGGTATCAAATCACACAATATTAAATATATTTTTGAAGAATTTTTAATATGTGAATCGACTCATCTCGACACCATCAATACTTTATGAAGATCTTTTTAGGATTACGTCTTTCAGAAAAATGTTGATGTGGAAAAAATAAAAATACAATTATAATTGTAATTATAATGCAAATAAATTATTATCTATTTCATGCAAAACTTAAAAATGTATTGTATTTAATAATTTAAAAATATGATTAAAATATTATTTTGATAATATAATAAAATTATTTTTGTAATGTCCACATTTTTGAGTTATTTCCGTTCTATTGTTATAAAATATGTTGCGATAATACATTTAACAATATAAACAACCTTTAACCTAGTAACCTAGTGCATCTACGGCTTTCTACCGCTATATACTTCTAATATACATACGAACAATTCGAATCAGTCTTTTTTCTACACTCCGTCCATCGTAATGATTATTTTGACTCCGCGATGCTATTTTTTACGCGGAGAAGAGAAATTAGATTTTTATATTAAAACATACGAACATTTCGTGCATTCTTTAATAGTTATATAAACAAATAATAATGAAAGTTTATACATTATACAGAGAAAATATTTTTAATATTTTAAATAGATAATCGTTAATTAATCGATGATTAATTTTAAATTTAGTAAAATTTAATACTGAAAATCTATATACTATTTTAGAATCGAGATGAATATTACTCAGATTTAATTAAACGGGAAATAATTTGTTCATACCATGACATAGAATAGCTGTAAGGTAAATTAAATATGTATATATAAATAATAGAACAGTTAATAAAATATATACTGAACCTTTAGTAGTATCCTGTATGCAAATAAAATTATTTTCACGATTACAAATGATCATCTCCAAGTTGACGTTTAATGTTGAGTATTCTAAATCACTATTACGATTTACATATCAAATAAAATGTATATTTTGTTGGATATGTATTTAAATTAAAATCCAACAACAACTTATACTATTGTATATGTTACAAGTAGAACGTAGGTGTACTCGTGATAAGTATAAATCAATTTATAATATATGAATTAATGAAACTAAAATATAATAACGCAGTATCATTTACATTCTACATTATTGAATATACGCAGAATAAGCTACTAAATCCAATGTTTTTCTATGCCAGTTCAATCTGTATATGTTATATACAAACAAAACAAAACTTTACGAATATAAAATATTTTAATTACTTTTTCATAGCCGATAAGTTGGTACCGAGAAATTATGTTAGGACTATAAAACTTTCATGAACAAATTGCTAGGAATTTTGCCAAACTTTTCTATACTATTTTTGGAATTTTCTAGTATCTCGTCCAAGTGTAAATCAAAATTCAAATATGCTAGTGCTGAGTAATTTTCCATTTTTCCGATTTCTCAAAAAACCAATTAGAGTAATTAGTCATTTGTAAATAAATTACCAAATTAAGGAAATTCCTGTCACTCCTTTGAACTAATTGGACAGTGCATCAATGATATTTCACGTTAGCACCAGCGTATTTGTATTTTGATTTAACTTGAATGACACATCTATGTATCTAATTTTATTTCATAATTGTTCATGTATACAAATACAGTTTATTTACCTACCTATATTTATTGTTAGTGCTTATTACTTGTTAAATACAACAAATACAATATTATTATGAATTCAAATATCTATAAAATATACGATTGTACCTTATACACGACAAAAAAGTCGAATAACATAACAAAATATATTAAATATATATTCTTCTACAATTATTTTTAAATCATTAACCTTAATTAAATTAATTGACTTAAAATATAAAAATATTTTTTTTTACAATGGTCGATTATTTAATTCCAATTTAACTCATCTAGTAATAAAAATAATAAACTACTCAATGGCAAGTTTCACTTGAAATATATTATACAATAAAACAATCTTACCTGCTAGGTTTTTAGATAATTATTTTTCCAAACTAATAACTGAAGATATCTAAGAAAACTTTTACAATAAAAATTTTTCTTGAAGAAGCTAGTGCCTACTGGTAAAAAAAGGTTAAATGAATTAGAAAATAATTATAGGATGGTTTTATATGGTAAGTAGCATTAATAAAGTTGTATATTATGTTTTTATTGCAAATATCGTAAATAATCAATATTTTGTAATAACGAGCAGACGTAACAATGAGAAACAAATATTTAAAGGTCTAAAATACTTTTTTAACAACGAGCAAAAATATAATCAAAGTAATAAAATAAATGATAAAAGCTTATTATAAATATTTATAAATGAAAACTATTTATTTCATCGATAAATAAAATTAAAATTAATACCTGTGTATGTTTCGGTTAAAATGTTTCATAAAAGTCCCGACATGCTTATAGAATATTTGACGACAATCTGCAAATATTAATTTTTTAAAAATTCAAAAATATTAAAAATATCATTGTTTTTTTTTTTTATTGAAAACAAAAAATATTTTTCAATTGATTAATAATTTGATATAAGCTTTCAATTTTCAATTATTTGAAGATAAGTATATAGTTCTTGTGTAACGTGTGGTAAATCTTTATTGGTAAAAAACATACATTTCATGTATGAAGGTAAAACTAAAAGGTAAAATTGGTTTACTAACCGTAAAATATAAACAGCTCAATTGTTACATTGATCCTAAAATACATTTAATTATATGTTAAATGCAACTTTTCCGTACTCCATAGGCCATTTATAATATTCAAATAATATAAGCTTAGTTAAATTGCGATGTTTAAATAAGATCGAGGTGACAATTCAAAAAAAAAAAATGTTTAATAAAATTAACTCATTGAATAAATAATATTATTAAAATGCTAAAGTTCACATTTAAATTGAAATATCCATTTATGAGGTATCACATCGTTGTAAATGATATCTAACTTTTATAATCAATATTTGTTAATGGCAATATTTAATTCAAATTATAATTTTCATTATTTTGAATTTTGATAAATCCGATACCTAGTTAGTTTATTTCAACGAATACATGAAAACTTAATTATGCTTACATAATTATATGGATACTATTATTACGATGTGTAATATTATCAATATCAATGCGGTTGATCATTGTATTTTGGTAGATTTAATACAAACATGCAAATACAATTTATTAATTTATTTTTCGTATCTAGCAAATTACATCTTAACATTGTATCTTTTTATTCTTTTATCTCTTCATTCCCGTGTTTTTACAATATCATTAGGATAATAATATTGAATAACTGTTCTTTAAAACATTTGTAGAGCGCAATCTCTACAATATAAAAATATAAGCGACGAAAGTTGTACATACTATTCACTAGATTTCGCTATCTATTGTACCTATAAGAAACATCAATTCCCTTTCGATTAATTATTTACAGTGGTTTTTTTTTCATATTGCGTGTTTCAAATGGCAAAAATATACGTTTTTAAAATATTAACGATTACATATTAGCTATTAGTAGTATAATATAGACGAACACTACATCTACCTTATTTATAATACAGAGCTCAACTTTACATGCAATCTTATAAAACTTCAATGATGTCACAATAAAAAAATCATTATTTTTCAATGGTTGTCAAAGACAACCAACAAAAATTAACGGGAAAAATCCTTTTAACATCATAAAATCAATATATAAAACACTAAATATTAACCTAAAAGAATAAAAAAGAAATACATTATAAAACACATGCCTCTGTTTCATAATTTAAAAATCATTCGTAAAAACTTAACGAATAAACTCGCTCTATTAGACAGTTATATAATATATATTATATTTTCAAATATATATCAAATTACTATTCATTATTTGATATGTGATACATACAAATAATAGTGATAATACTTGAAAACACAACTCCCTTGAGAGTAGCAAATCAATTACTTTGTTACTTACTAAAATTACCAAAACAAAGCATAAGCACTAATGCGATTAGCTGAACTAACCAATTTTATATACCTACTCATTTTTTTTTTTTTTGAGAAACATAATATGGTAATGAAAAATGATGTAATATGAAGGATACAGAGGAAAAATGGTAGTAGTCCATTAATATTTCAGAGTTGGACTTCAAACTTTTTCCCCAAAACCGCATAGACTATAATACTTCTTCAGCAGTATTTATATCTAATCTTTTCATTTAACGAATTGAAAGATTTTTCACTCAATGGATTTCAAAAGTCAATATTACTCCTAATCTCTGCTATCGAATCAAACCATAAAATTAAAATCGATAAAATGGACTGCTACCGTTTTTCCTCTGTATCCTTCATATAATATTGTTTTTAGTATAACTTTATATTTGAGATAAAATATAAAACCATACTAAAACAATACATTTAAATAGATTGGATTTGAAATAATAAATATACGCAACGGTAAGCACTAAACAGTTTGCATTAATAAAATGTTTCCACTGTACATAATTATTTGATTTTGATATAAACTTTCATCATTACTACGTTGCAATTTTAAAACTATGGTGACCTGCAGGAGTATTATATTGGCCATTTGATTATCATGTACTACTTTTTTTTCCAATATTCCGTGACAATGATATTTTTTCCTATTTTATTTGTTATTCAAATGTAAAATTATAATTACATTTTTACATGCATACACGATCAGTGTATTTAATTTAAAGACATGCCTACCAGTGGGAAGTTTCAGTATAAAAATGAGTTAAAGACTAACTATAACTAACCACTAATTACCTGCTACTTGAATACACTAACCCACCGTGTCGCTCTAGCTTAAAAAAAAACATTGTATACCTGACACGAAACCTACTCAAACTATGTTTATACCGACCTAGTTTATTAGTATAACATATATTATGAAGAAAAAACATTTTAGGAACACATTATATACGTTGAACAATGAACACTATAATAGATAGATAACAGTACTTGTTGATCAAAATTCATAACTAACTAATGGTTAAAAATTAAAATATATTGAATTTTCGTGACTCATGCTACTGGACAGTTATTGAATAACCAGAAAAATAAAGTGTTTTTAATAACAGTTATTTTTCCTGCGTTGACACAATTTTAACCCATCGGCCATCATTGAGCTTTTCATAATACATACATACAAAACAATACTTTTTTAGTATAATGATTATCATCGTTGCACTGATGAGTGCCTTAACTTATTATATTATATTCAAATTAAATTTATTTCACTTGTTATAATTTAAACACTATAAACCATATGCAGTTTAAATGCAATATTTTTTAATTAATTATTTGACGATCCTAACTTTAATGCAGAGAATTTGTTTTATTTCTTAAGATTATTCATTAATTTTTAATATTTTGTTACTGTAGAAATAAAAATTTGAGAATATTTTTCTTTTTTTATATCAACTATTTGTTTTATATGATAAAAATAATATTTAAGAATAAATATTATAAATAGTAAAATAGTAAAAACAAATTAAAAATCATAGCGTTGTTATACACTAAGTCACTAGGCTTAAAATAATATTATATAAAATATTTTTAACTAAAAATAATTAAGAAAAAAATAAACATTATGAAATTTTTAAGTACTTAAAATCTGAAATACTTAATAGAATATAGGTACATTTCTTTAAATATGTATTAGCATACATTAAATTAAATTAATGCTTTTTATCTTAATAATTATTCACTAAAAATATTTAAAAATGTAATGTTTTTTTATTATCTGCATTAATTATAGTTACATTTTTATATTTTTGTAAAATATTATTATTATGCTATAATTATAGAATATGTATAAACGTATAATACATAGTAACATTAAATATATTAATAAAATAAAATATACTAATCACACTATTAAAAAAGTTTAAGAAAAATATAACATCACCAATCACTAAATTATAAATTTTTTAATACATAAAATCCGACTAACGATATTTAATGGTATGAATGTACAATTCAATTACACATTGTAGACAATCAACTTTAAGATACTTATTTTTGAAAATGTCGACACTAAAATATTATATGTAAATTTAATAATAAATAATTTATCGGATAGGATTATATAAAGGGATTATATAATATTCATTATACATAAATTTAGATTTAGTCTACCAGAAAGCTTTACCTAGCACATCGCTTGAGATATTATAACTCGACAATTATTTAATGTACAAACAGTTTGTTTAATACTGAAAATGAATATTAATTATTAAACCAAAATCCACATATTTTGATAATTTTCAATAAATATAATTTTATATATAATATTTGTAAAATTAATATATACACATATGTATATAAATATACATTAAAATTATATTTTAGACATTTTAATTTAAATTCTACAAGATATCAAAATAATACGCATCTTGTATATTCAATACAAGTCATCGTTAAGTCGTCGTCTTAACTTATTCCCTAGGCATATTTTATAGATAATAACATAATTAATGTATTTTTCGTGCATCTCAAATAACTCACTTTTATGATAATATAATTGTTAAACAGGACGTGTGACATATGTTTATTAAATATTATCATAAAATGCGTATAAAATATAATTTAGACACGAAAACTAGAGCGTAATAACCAGATGTCTATCTTAAAAAAACTATTAAAAACAATTGAACAATTTAATAACAAGAATGAATAAAACTAACGAATACAACTTTATTATATTAGATTAGACTTTTTCTAATTATAAAACTGTATGCATCTATTAAATGTTATTACACTTTTATTTAGATAAATAATTGAATGTCATTTAACTTTTATTTTTTTTATTAAGATAATATTAATGATACTGAAGAAAATGTAAGGTACGTATTAAAAATTAAATACTTAATCTTTTAAGTTTAGATTTATTTCAATAAACTTTATTCTCAAATTATTATTATTAAAATAAAACTAAAAATACTTTGTGATGAATCATTTAAATGGCTCAATTTAGCTTATTTGCCTACTACTACTATTTAATCAAATTTTTGTTTTTAATAAATTTAAAAAAAAATAAAAATTTAATTTAACTAAAAAAAAGTAATTCTGGTACTCAAACGAATTAAACAGTTGGTTATTTTTAAAATAATTAAAAATATAAACAATGGAATAATTTTATTACTTTAATTTAGTACAGATTTTAGAAAAAATCATAATTTTTATTATATTATATATATTTTTAATGACTGTGTACATTTTTAATTTCAAATCTCAAGTAAGCAAACTATTTTTCTGTGAACTCCAGTATACATATGTTTAATTTTAAACAAATTCTTAATTATTTATAACTTATAATATTTTTATTAAATAACTATTGATTGTTGGTTTGTTAAGATGTTCATAAAAATATTCTACCTTAAGATAAGATACTAAAAATTTTTAATGTCATTTAAAATAAGTAAAATATTATAAAAATTACAACGATAAAAAAAATACTGTTATAACAATAAGTAAACAACGTTAATATTTAAAGTAAAACATAATACGTGTATTTACTTTTAAATGAATAACATTGTGTAGGTAATAATTATTTACATTATAGATGCTTAGATATAATATTATATTACTTTTACAGTTCTAAATATAAGCAAAAATAAAATCAATATTTTAATTATCAATGCAAAATATAATCAAAAGGATTTTTATCTTATTTTTTATTTTATTTAAGTATTATTGTTTAAAATGTATAAATCAATAGGATGCATACCTCTATAACAATAATGATATAGTAAAATATACAATTTATTTTTTTCATAAAATTATCTTATATATATTTTATTTAACACAATTTTATTTTGAATTGAGATAAATATTACTGAATTTTTTTGATATAATTTTCGACCATTAACCAATGAACTTAATCATAATAAACTAAATTGACTCAGCTTATACTAACTACACTGAGTATCTAATATTTTAAAGCTGGCACACTGAATAGGCAATTTTGCTACTTATGTGAATATATTGTGTAACAAGTAAATATTAATTTATTTAGTTATTATAGAAACACGGAACAAACCCTTTGTATACATTATAAAATACACAAAATAATGCTTAAAGACATACAAAATAATTTAAAAATAATACTGTTAACAATTAACAAAAGATAAAATTTAATTAATAAAACGAGTATAATAGTTATTATATATTATTATTTTAAAGTAAATACAGTATTTAGGAAAATCATTATTTATTACATAAGATAAAAGAATATAACTAATCAAAATAATAATTATGGTGTTAACTTGCATAAATAATAAATGTTTAATTAGTTATTGATCTAACTTAATTTTAAGATATTTGATAGTTAATATTTCAAATTAAATTTAACTCGTGTTCCGTTAAACTAATTACAATGTATTAAGTAAATACATAGATTTGTAAATTAAAAATATATTTCATGTACAAAATTAAACAAATTTTTTTTAAAAATATTAAATAAATATAATTCCTATTTTATTTTTATAACCAACATCACAATTGTTATCGTTAAAAATATCTTTCCCATATTAATGAACACGGTATAATATATTATATAACCAACATTTCTTTTTTTCTAAAAACCGACCCATTATTATGTATACAATAATACGCATAAGTAAATATACTCTGTTTTTTTTTTTCAAATGAGGATTATTGTGAAAATGAAAAATTAACAAATACCCCAGCAACCCAAAACAAACAAAAAAAGGTAAAATATATGTAAAAATCGTACTTACTTAATTATAAAAACATTCATTCAAATAAATATCTGAAATAGATCATTTATCTAGTATAAAACACTAAAATACTGGAAAAATTAAATATTTAAACATAAATTGTTATGTTTGATTAATAATCAAATAATAATTGTTGATAAAATATTCTTACTGACAAGCAACTGTATATAACAATTTAATCAAATATATTATTTGCTATTTTATGTTCAAATAACAATGTATTGGCAATGGTATCATTGCTTTCAATAATATATTAATGTAATATTACAATAATTAATACTTAATATGGTGGTTATGCGTTATTGAAACTGTGATATATTATTCATGAACCATAATAAGTATTATTTTTATTGATTTTATATTATAAATTAATATAGGGTATGCCTATTTATAAACCGTTTTATGTTATAAATTTAAATTGCTTATATTATTCCCCAAAGTGTTTACAACTAAAAATAGGACCATAAAATGTATATGAACTCAAATATATTTACTGTTAAAGTAATAATTTTTGATATCATCTTTCGATATCTTTATTAGATCATATTCTAAGAAATAAGCCAATCAATAAAAAGGAATATATATATATATATATATATATCACAGCTTTTATATTAGATTAAGTTTTCTTTTTTTCTTTTTATTTTTATAAAAATGGTTTTTGAAATTGAAAAGAATAACCTATAAAATAGCCTTAGGTAGATTGTATCGTTCAAAACTACTAAGTAAAATGTAATAAACAAAATATACCATATTAATATATAAGTTGAAAAAATTATATTCTTTACAATTTTTAAATAAATACTTACTGAGTAACAGTGTAAAATATTATCAGTAATTAATTAATGGATATACCTATAAAATTAATTTTCAAACAATTATTTTATTCTCTGAAAGACAAGGTATACAGATAGATCACACTATTAATACTTGTCCATTCCCACCTATCAAATTACACATATCTCTATATCGACATTGAAACTCATATGACTTATCATATAATTGTTGAACCTTTAAAATATTAACATAAATTAATCTTTTAAATTGAGAATTGAAAATATTTAAACGTGCGTTAAGAAGGTACAAATCACAAAACAATATGTAAAAAACAATAATACAACAATTTAATAAATGTAGGTTATATACTCGTAAGTAATAATTATTAAAAACTTACTGACGATGAGAATTCACAAAAAATACACCTCATATCTGAGGTGTTTTGCCATGTGGTAACACCTAACCGATGTTAATATCATATCGATTTATGTATGGTTTAAAAAAAACCATATTACAAACAAACTGTAAAATATGTTTTAAAAATCAATACGGATTCGATGTTTCATTAATCTATACTAAAATGTTACTTACTAAGGACTTCAAACTTTTTTTATTATTTATATATAATTAAATTATTATAATTTCTAAACAGAAAATAATTTAAATTATAAAAGCTATTATTAAAATTGGATCTTTAATTGTTCGCTTATTAAAAACTAAAAAGTTTAAATTTACAATTTTTGTTAATATGTATTTATTTAAACTGCAATTCATTTTTTTTTCATTATTATTTATAAGTATTAATATATCTTTTATTTTAAACATTATGACTTTCGGTTACAAAATATTTTATTAATATTTATGTAAAAAATAAAAATAAAGTACTTCAAAGACACTTTTAGATTCATTTCAATTCAAAGAATTTTATGACTTTTTTTGATAAATGTCACAAAAATAATATATTGTTTATGAAACTGCCACAACACTTTGTTCTATCTCTGAAGAAAAAGATATATTTGTTAGTATAAGTAATAAATATATACTATACAGTGGTTCATACTATATAATATAATATGTGTTTTTATGTAAATATAATAATTTATGTTTAGTAAATATTATTGTAAATTTAATATTCAAAACATTGCAAAATACAACTTATTTTTATAAGTAATGCATTGAATATTGTCAAAAATATAGAAAAATTTATTAAAATTATAAAATATATTAATTTCTAAGATACCACAATAGTTTGAAAATCTATTCCTTAATATTTATTTAAAATACCATGTACTATGACCATTAACAATAACACGATTAGAATAAAAATGAATAACCACAACTTAAATTAAGGATTTATAAATATTATTTTTAATTCAGTTATACTCTCAAATATCGACAATTATTAAGGTATGAAATATGTGAAAAAATAAAACTTTTTAAGTTGGTTTTAATAATATTATGAAATATTTTTATTCTGGAAATTAATATAGTTGCAATAATAAACGCGTGCCGTTCAGTCATCTTTGCGTCACGTTGTGTCTAATATTTATACAGATACTTCTTATTTCTCTAAATTTTTTAAGTTTCACTCACCACCACTTATGTGTAGATAAATCATCTTCAAAGTGATTGTTTATACATTCTATTAAAAAAAAAAAAAATCAACGCCGGTAACAAGCAAAAACTTTGCAATTTTAATTAGCTACAAACCATAATAATTATTAAACACTTGGTAACACATGTACACTTGCAATAGATATCACGTGACCACGTGGTGAATTACAAAGAATGTAGAGTATAGTATACACAATGAACTTAAACACCAATCCAATACTTCAACAAATAAGCAAAACACCTATGATAACAAAAAAAATAATATAAATAATAATAACTTTGTAAACTACAAGTGTCAACTTACAAGTTTCGTTCCTAACAACAAAGATAATTCTATTTGAAAAATAACTCGTCAATTTCTTAAAAAAAAATAAATATCTTCACCATTCTAAAATCCCGATGACATTTTGTGGAAAACTAACAAAGTAAAAGTATAACTATTTTGTTTTCGTCTACCCTAAAAATATATTCTCAGAATATGTTAAAAACTTCCTTTATATCTCCACTGCTACTTAATATTTTATTTCGTGAACAGTGCTGTGTTTTTCAAAAACTAATTTGAAATGTTCCACTTCAAAATGTCTCATGTACCAGACTTACTTACGGCTGGAATAATTCGCTAATTACCAAAAAAATCTTAACTCATCTTACGCATAATTATACCATGTGTTCCAGAAAACGGGGAACACTTTATCACTCATTACCCTTTAAATACTTTTCAACTCTGTTTGCGGTACGTTAAACTAGACTAATGGATCATAAATTCCTATGATTTACAATTTTTCAACTCGTGTATTTTGTGCATGCGCAACACAACTTCATTTTTTTTAAATGGCTACCCCTATTTTTAATATCATTTTCGAATTAATCAATTTTTATCAAGCAATTTTGATTATCAACATGTATTCTATCTAAATCAAAAATTAACAAAATTAAAGCTAGATATAACATTTTAAAAAATGTATTAAATTAAATTTTTTTTTTAGTTTACGTATTTTTTCGTTCTAAATACCATTTGGTACTTTATTCATTTATTATTAGTAACAAATTATTTACTATCAATGGGTTATTATTTTATTTTATTATTACACACTATTATAAAATTATAGAAATGACATAATTTATTTTTAAAAAACATGTTTTTTCAGAAAATAAAATTCTAAATTTTTTTTTGTTTCCAATAATATTATACATTTTTATTTATTTGAATAAAGAATAAAATGGTATTCCATTACCATAGTTGTTATACCTCACTCTTCAACCGAAAACTTCATTTAATATATATCATTCTATAAGTCTCCTTCCCATCTTTACCAAGTCGTGCGAAAAAATAATGTTAAAACATATTTTACGATTGATTTATCAAATTATCTCTAATACTTAATTTTGTTATCAAATAAAAAATTCAAAAATATACAATATTCATCGTATAACTGATGCTATGAATTATTATTCATTTGAAAAAAAAATCAGCTATTCTACTAAACGTCACCCAAGCCTTTTGACTATATAAAGTGCTCTAGAGTTCGTTGTAAACTAAAGAAAAACGTTATTTGTTTGTATCAAATCTCACCGTGATTACGTCACTAGAATAAGCACTGAAATGTTATCATTAACACCTAATTTAGCAGATATCCCTCGAGATGCTATGTTTTTTCAACTCCTATTTAATTTATACGTCATGGACGTATTTCTCACACTTCAGGGATACCAAACTTCACGTGGTGAAATTTTCTGTCGATATTTAAATTTATAACTCACAAGAATATTCAACTAGTACTTGACTTTATATCTTTAAAACCGTTTAAATTGTATGCTATGTTGATATTAAAAATATAAAATAAATATTATAGGTAATAACCAGTACACCAAACATGTAATCTTAAAATAAAGTTAAAGACCTCAGCTCTCGTTATATAAATTTAACTCTCATCAAACGTCTGACTTGGGCCATACACCTTTTACTATATTTCAGAAGAAAGATACATTACTAACTAAAAGCGCTAAAAAATGTATCACAATTTAAAATTATTAATTTGCAAAACTTTAATTATTTTCATTTGATTGCTGCTAAACAATCAAAAGTTTCAAAAAATAAAAAAAAATCCCACAACTCTTCGTATGATTTCTAAAACCTTATTTTATATATCTATCCTCACTTTAAATGTAGACTTACATTTATAGACCATCTCTGAAATACCTTCAATTATGTATAAATATCTTTGCTCACGGCTAGTAAATCATTTAATGCCCTTAATCTCCAATTTAAACTTAAACAGCATACCTGTAGTAACAGTCCAAGAAAGCTTAAACAAAGATAGTACAGAGACCTAAACTTTAATTAACAATACAAAATCAAAAAATAAATTTTCGTCATTGACAAACTTCTTTCTATCAAAAATAATAATTCATCATATTCTTAACATAAAAAAATGTAAAATTTAATTTATTTAAAAATAAAAAGCTATAACAAAACTTTGATTATTTATAAATATTTCTACTATATGAACTAACAAACTATAAACATAATTATGATAAACAATTTAAAATTATATTTTAAATACAGCTGTACGCAATATTTTCTATATCGAGTATACATTATATATAATATAGAATTTCTAAATTCGTTTCTTTTTTTTGTTATAATTTATTTATTTTGTACATTAGTTTAAATAGAAAAATAATATTTGTTTATAGTTTGAAAGATGTGTATAATAAAAATTGTTAAGTTATAATTTATAATACTATGCCTTGTATAACATAAGTGTAAAATATTTAATTAAGTATAAATTTCTTAAAATTCTCAATAGACCATAGAAAAATAAATCCTCATAAAATCCCCTTTGCTTTACCCTTTACACACACACACACACACATGTTATTTATTTTTCAATACATTGTTTTTCCTTCCCTTAGGATTTAAGCTATTAAGATTTTAGTACTTTCCTTGAATAGTATCTTCTATAATAGTATATACATTTATTTATTTGCAGTGTACTAAAAATTGTCTGTACATACTAACATAATCATTTATATGGGCTTTTTACTATATCATAATGATA
The DNA here is from genome assembly GCA_036289425.1 of Rhopalosiphum nymphaeae. Taxonomy (NCBI): domain Eukaryota; kingdom Metazoa; phylum Arthropoda; class Insecta; order Hemiptera; family Aphididae; genus Rhopalosiphum; species Rhopalosiphum nymphaeae. The sequence continues at coordinate 32,036,866 of JAZAQC010000013.1, read as the reverse complement.
ACTATGATAATGCTTTGACTCGCACGTATAATTAAATATATATATATATAATATTGATACCAGAATACATGATTTAAACATAATTGTAAATATGATAATTTCCTCTATACTATAAAATATTAAATTTAAGTTTTAATATATTTTAAACCTATCTTTAATAAAATAAAAAATTTTCTTGATCGTATATTTTTATAAAAATCTTATCCACTCGAATTTGTAAGAAAAACAAATAAAACTAGAATATTTTACTATAAATTAAATAAATCACTTACTTAGTATAAATAATTTTTATTAACTATGAAACTTAAAAAATTTTTACAGCTGAAGTTTTTTTTTAAAATAATGCTTAAAATTAAATAACTTTTCAAAAGTATAAGAGTTGACGTTGCGCATAACTCGTGAAAATTCTAATCAATTGTAAAAATCTAGATCACATGCAATTATTTAGTTTCTTGCTCCAAATAGTTTTATGGTGAACATTTCGTGGTTGCAAAGCAATAAGTAATTAAAATTAGTATTAACACGGGATCATTTATAAACTACTATAAAATGTATTAAAACATTATTTTATTTTATTTTTTTTAATTCCTTAATTTTTATTTTCCTAAATAATAAAACAAAACATTCAATATAGCCTATTTAGAACCCCTAAAAAAATCGATATATTTATGCTATCTTAATAACGTAGAAATAAAACTGAAAGAATATTTAAATAGTCATCAATAATAGCGATGTCGTGGGGTGAAATAAAATAACACAATTGTTCTCAATTCTAGAGTCATTAAATTAATGTCAATACAAAGTAAACGTACAATTCACTTTTATAAAATCGTAAGTGTTACAACGCATTCATTTTGTACAGTTCGTTATTTTACAGAGTACTAAAGTAGACTACTCTGAACCTACTCTAATATACTATAACTGATTATATCTTTCTCATTTCGTAAACAATTGTTTAAACATTCTCATATCAGTCATAAGATGACTTGATACACTTTGAAAGCATTATATTTATGTGACAACAACATCATAAGAAATTTATATTTATTATCTATTTGTATTTCATAATATCACACACATTGGTGACAGGTCCTCGCCATACGTTATTCAATCATATATTTTCCAAGATATAAAAGTAGAAAATATGAAATACTAAACGCATAAATTAATATCAAAAATTTAAGTCAACAAAAAGTCAGAATTTTAGAGAAAAATTTATTCAAAAACCTAAATAAACATTTAATTTTTGAACTATAAATCACTACACAATACATTGCAATGATAAGTGATACATTTAATAGAAAAATATGTACTTAGCAATTTTTCAACAGAAAATATGGAATATTTTAAAAAATTGGTGACAAATTAATAAATTGTTTGTTTATTGTAAGAGTATTTTTTTTTTAAACATAGTATCTAAAGAAAATTAAATTATTAATTAGATGATTAAGTATTAAGTATAGTTAATATACTTAAAATTAATTACATCTATGTTTATAATATTTGAAGCGATATAATAATATAAAGTGAGACATACAATCTTCTGATTTTAACGGGAGTACATAATCAAAATTATGATTTATCAGTTCTTAACTAGTGTTTTAGTTGTGAAAACAATTTTCAACTACTTGAAAAGAGCTAAAAGTATAACAATTATCTTGACATCTTTATAACTGATCTTAATATTTAATTTTTTTCTTATATTTATATATATATATATACATATTCAAGTACTTAAGCTACGAACATTGAGGAAATTATTAACACTGAAAACACATATTTTGAATCAATATAGTTATATTACTAAGAAATTGAATTGAAAGAAAATTATATAAGTATGAGTGGTTGCTGAATATTCCGTATGGGAAGTTTGACGAGTGCGCATTGGTAATTTTATTCTGTTCCGCCCCGTTTGTCCAATATCAACGACTAACATTTGGTGTTTTAGTCAGTACTACATGGGCTCGCTGCCGAGCGACGTCTGTTGTAATATGTAAGCTTTATTCTTTAGATCGCGCAGTTTGTAAATTTAAAAGTACAATTCGTAAGTCATAATTTGTTACACATTCATTATAAATATTGTGAATTATTATAAATGTTAATTATTTATCATTACCTTCTATCTATATAGTTCAATACAAATTACAAATGTTGTAAGTAAAATAACTGTTTTTTGTTTTAAAAATAATTATACACACATAATTTTGAATACACAACAACCCATTGAAACAATAAATTATTTCTGCAAAATAAGTCTATTAAAACTACAATGTATTACTTTGAAATATATTACTTGTTTTTATAATACTAAATACAATTTCCATAAACTTATGAATAATTATTAATTTTGATAAATAAATTTATAAAAATAAAATAATGTTTTAAAATAAATAATTAAGCTCCTCTAAATAAATTTTAACAATATTTTTATAAAATACTTACTTAAAAATTTAAAATATTTCATGTTTAAAAATAATAACCGTTATTTATAACTTTTAAACACTTTAACCTAACCTATACTATTTTATAAGTGTAATAATTTGTATTTACTTGATAATTTTGAATAACTCAACAAAATAACTAAGTGTAACTTAATAAATGAAAATGGCAAGTCTATATTATTTTATAATATAAAAATATATAATTTCATTTCATTAGATATTGACCAATCTATTGACAAAGTTTTATATATTCAACAAAAATATCTATAAAACTTGAACCTTCAGGTATTTTAATAATTAAAATAAATGTTAATACAAAATAAAAACAATAAGCTAATATAGTGTATACATGACAATAAGTAATAATAAGGAAAACAATGAATAAATGAATTTATACATGTACGTTTAAATTGATATCTCAACTACTAGTTAATAAATATATCAATAGAATACATTATGTAAAAAAACATACTTAAAGAAGATAAAAACCGTTAATATGGAATCCAGAATTAAAAATGTACTTTATTATATCTTAAATACAGCATGAAAAAAACTTGTAATTCTTCTTGTTGTTTAAATGATTGAGATTGTAAATAGTTACATGTTATACAACTTATTAATATTTTACTATGGATTATGTATTAATGCAAATACTTAAATTACAGCTGTTTTAGTAGTTTTCCTAAAAGAATGAATTTTGATAATTTTTTAAACTACATATTATATAGGTATATACCTATACCTTATACTTATACATTATATATTGTTGTTTATGATAGATATATGACTCAATAAATTACGACAAAAAGTATTTTCTGAATAGATCCATTCTTAAGTATTAAAATAATTATTTTTAAGAAATATTTAATTAAGTTAGGTACCTAAATGTTTTAAATTATAAACGTTCAACTAAAAAATTTAAACCTTAAGTGTTTGTAGTTATGTTTAATATATTAGGATAAACCAAAAGCACTTAAGTATTATTTTTAGTTACTGATTTCCATTTTAATTTATTTTCATGTACACTTACTCATACTATACATAACAATATATAATATAATATATAATTATTTTTTTCAAATAATGAATATTAATATTAGCTATATAGAAGCAATAATATAAATTGTAAAAACGCAATTACAGTAATTTAATTAGTAAATCTATAATCTTTAATTAAATCTGTTCAAAAATCTTGTAAAAATGTTGTTATATTTTAATTAAATTACATAAAAGTATTAAAACTTTTCAATTATACGATTTACGGTTTCAAGTATAATGTCTATAGTAGTTTGATATATAAGCCTATTTAGGTAAGACTGTGATGTTAAAAGTGTAGAATTTCATTTGGTTAATTCAAAACTTCTATGACAATTTGTAAAGAGCAATGTAGCTTAATGAATAGATATAGTTTAATAATTATTTTTGTACGAATAATCTCTAAAAACAATTTAAAATACGTATTATTACAAAATATAATGCCAAGAGATTTTTTTTAATTAGGTTAAAATATTCAAAAAAATGTGTTTTAATTAATATAGTGAAACTAATTTAAGTCATCTATTAATAAAATATTTAAATTATTTAAGATAAACAATCAACGATAAGAAAAAACCTTTGATTTCAAACATTTATAATTTGAAAATATAAGTTAATATAAATAAATAAATCAAACTATAAAATGTAATCTATTTTATTATAATTATTATTATTATTAATTTGTTTAATTTTTAATTTCAATTAAATTAAATAATTTGATTTATAATCTCAGTCAAAGTTTAATACACAGTAATCAAAAATAAAAAAAAAAACAGACAGGATACAAAGACGGCTTTAATTTAAACTGATTTAATCAAAAACTGACTGAGTTGAGCTCGGTTACTACAGAGTTTATTGGTCTATTTAACAATTTTAAACTACTTACCAAAACAGTAAATGATTAAACATTCTTAAAAAGTGTTGAAAATAATAACACATTTATAAGTAACATAAAATTAATATTTAAGTAAGTAACTAAAACTAATAAAAAAATAATACTAAAAGTTACAAATACGATTAAAATAAATTTAAAAATAATCTATTACTGTACATATTTTTTACAGCTGCAGTGCTGCAATTGAAACTATAAATCTAATAATAACATAATAATGTTTTATTTTTTTTATAATTACTATAATTAGCCTTACGTTAATATATTTCATGACAATTTATACTATCGAACATCTATGCTAAATTTTAAGAAATAATTATCACAAATTATATATACAATATACACCAATAATTTTATATAATAATAAAAAATGCAAATGACAAAAATATCAAATTTCTAATTATTACAAAATAACTAAAATAAGTTTTATTATAATCAAATTTAATAAAATGTTTAATTATAAAAAAAAATAGTTTTAGAGTAGAATAAAGTAAATTACTTCAACTTTCTCATGAATAAATATTTAAAATATTTTTGTTTTTCTAATTGTATCACTATTATTTTAATTGCACTTATGTATGTTTCTAGTATTTCTACCTATATCCTACTCGCATATGTATCTCACTTTAATATATATATATATATTATATTATCTGCAAATTTAAGAATATAATAAATATGATATGTAACAATCCTCAATGGCTAAATTTTTAAGGGTCTTTTTTTCAATATTTTTTTATGTATTGAAAAAAAATCACAGTATTTTTAATCTATGATTCTAAAAATATAAATTATTTTATGGTTGTGCTTCTACGTAAAAGTGCTCAAATAAATAGTAAACCACTCAACCGTTCTCTATTTCTCTATAAAAAGAATGTAGATTTATGTAAAACTGTCAAAACCAATAATACGTAAAAATCGAAATCCCGGAGCCTATCCTAAAAAATAATAAAATACATTCGTTTATTTTGCATAAGGTGTTTTTAAAGTATTTTTTCTATAAATGTTTGTTGGTTTTTCTTCTATAAAATGTGATTTTTTTTTGCTAATGGACACTTCTCTGAATAAAACACAGATACTTAAGAAAAATCACCGTACATAAAATAATATTTTGTAAGTGTTAAGCATTTTAACAATTTATTTACAAATTTACGACTAACAATGAGTTGATCATGTGTTATTTTTAAAATAAAGAAGTCTCGTCAAATGCGTTTAAAATGTCAGCATTCCATCTTAAGTAACAGACGTATATTTTTTTTCATTGGTAGTATTATCAAAGTGTCTATCTTAAATCTTTATATCTTAACGATTCATTAAGGGTTTCTACAGAATACTTCTAATCGGAGAGATAGTGCGATATTAAAAAAAAAAGTGAATGAATTGATTTTATCTCATTTATTTTTTTTTTCCTTCAACACAATAGTATTAAACCCTAATGATAGAGAAAAATAAAATAAAGAGGGAAAAATACGTTTAAAAAAATAAACGTTTATTACAAAAATTATAGTACAATAATTTTATTAATGATATTTGTATGGTAATTATATTAATTCCATATTATATATGTATATTTAATTATATATTTATAAAAAAAATTAATTAATGTTCTTATGAACCAATTATTTTATATATTTAAAAACAAAACAAAAAATAAACATATTGTGTTTATAATTTTTTAAATAATATGCTACTTTAATTTTATCAAATAATTTTTATAATATTTATGCTCATAGCATATAATAAATGTAACTATAATAGTTGTACGATTTAAGAATGTTTCCATATGTGTGTAGAAAGAACATATTGCATGCGATTGGACTACAATAAATCGTGTGAAGACGACAACAAAACTATGGTTATAAAAAAAAAAAAAAATCAATAGTTTCAATTTGTCTTCGACGTTTTAATAATATAATATTTTATACTATAATAATACTTTATTATATATTGGCCATTTATATATTATAATTTTGTTTGCTTTAAAATATTGCAGATCAGAATAAAAACAAATTGTTTTATAACACTATAATATTAATTTATTTTAAATCGTTAACATTTTTATATGATAATATTATCAGAGGTGCAGTCTAGTTTTTCACGTATCAAGTTTTTTTATAGATTATACTTTTTAATGAGACACTTGAGCAAATTCACTTTCATTCAAAATTATTATAATCTAAGACAAATCATTAACAGAAATATTTTTGATATTCATTTAAAATCTTTTAGAAATATAATGACGATTTTGTAATCTTGGAATTGGAAACAATAAAATATTATACTATTTTATAATATTTATAAAAGATATTTTTTTTAATATTCCACTATAACGTATAAAATGCAATGTGAGATAAACTAGGTAAAAACAAGCTTATGCAATAAATATGAGTATATAAATTTCCGGTTATATATCTATTTTTACTTAACAAATTTAAAGGTTTAAATTTAATATACATTTTAACCATTTTAATATAAAGCAATTAAATATTATTATCAAAACGCAAATACTAAATCTACTCTTATAACTGCTAACTGCAACTTGTTACCTATAACTAAAATTGTGTGCCATTAATTTAGAACATTATGCATAATACGCTAATGCGTGTCACATGATAGGGTCCTGAGAGGAGTAGTAACTCCCTATAATTAGTCATTTGCCATTATAACATATAAATCATAGTTAATTGATTACCACTGATCAGAGACTCATGAAAATTTAAAAATCATTTACTTCGAAATAGCTATAAGAATAAATTCAAAAATTTGATTAGAAATACATCATTGATTATCTATACATCATAATATAATATATATATAATCAGTGGACACATTTAAAAATTAAATTATTACTAATATTTGCCAGGAAAATTTGTTATTAGTTTAAAATTGAATGTTTTTGCGTTTGTAAATTGTTTATCGTCGTTTTATATTTCCATAATATGACAAGATTAAGATATTGTTAATTTTAAATAAAAACAAAAATTTTAAATACTAAATTATCAGGTAATAATAATATTTCAAAAAATATATAAAATAAAAAAAATTTCACTGCATCATTTATATAACAATATTTACTTACAGTGCTATACTTTTCCTGTAGTTTTTTTACCTTAATTACACAAAAACAGTTTTAATTGGAAAGTTATAAGTTTAATATTTCTTCAATTAAATAATTAGTAACTAAGTACTTGTTATATTTTTTGTTTTTTGAATATTTATTTTGTTATATTATTACATACTGTTTTGTAAAAAGAAATAAATAAAATCATTCATTATTGACAGTGTGAGGCAAAAGTTAAATCCGCCCGTTATCGATTTTAATACTGTGGTATATATAAAGGTTTGTTATTTTTACACAGTATAACTAATAAGCAAGTGGCCGCAAAATTAAATTACTAACAACGTTCATATTATACTAGTAACCTACTATCGTAACTTGATGAATTAATATCATCATGACCATGTAATACATCAAATTTCGAACACTTTTAATTTGACGGATCTCTTTCTAAGTTCAGGCATTTTATTTTTTCTTAAAAGAATATTAAACATTAATTCGTATAATTAATCAAAATATAATTTAAATACACGTATAATTCGTTTAATTAAATAATGTTATTTATGTAAGCATCTCTGAACAATTTTAATTATTAATTTAATCATATCCATTCATTAAATATTATACTAGTATTTTTGTATATGATATTAGAAAAATAGAAACACGATTTTTATATTACATCATAATACGTAAAACACATTGAGTGCATCTATTAAGTAGCCATCTTAAATTTTCATATAAATAAAATCATTTTTATCTAAATTTTCCGAGTTATTTTAAGGTCGTACTTATTTCATAATACGAGTATTAGAAAAATTCATGATTATACGTAATTTGTCTTGATATTTCTACAATAATATACACTTGCCTGCGTTTCTCTATAGTATTTATTTTTACAACAATATTATATGTCCATATACAACACGATTAAATTTGATTAAAAAATAATCCGATGATAATAATTACACATTTGGAATGCCTTTATTTAATTTAAAGTGTGTTTCTAAAATTTAACAGCTCATGATAGAACAATAATTGTTTAATATCACAATGATAATTCATTAAGTTATATAGTTTGGGACAAATTAAATTATAAATATAACCAAACGTTTTCTAGTTTTAAATTCATAATTAATACCGATACCTACGTATATTATATTATCTTAATTCCTTAATTCAGGTTTCTCTAAACAAATTATACATAAAAATGGACAATGAACTTTTAAATCGATCAAAGTTTTAGTTTAATGAACTATAAACGTACACGACATGTTTTATAGTATCACAAATTAATTTTATAAATTGTATAGGCTATTTCAAAGACGAGTCAATAGTAGACAGTCAAAATACTTAAGACAAATCGATATGTTTCATGAGTCATTTTATCTATAAAATATTTATCACATCGCTTCATTATAACCTAATAAACTATCTAAATTATTTATTTATTAAAAAAAAAATTACAACTTAATTTATATATTATTTGTATTGCACAATAAAATAATGATGTAAATTATCAATTTACAAAATTAATATTGTATTAAATTTCACAACCCTAAAAAAATATTTAGTTTCAATCAGATGAATTAAAAATCAATAAATTGGTATACCTATTAACACTAAATTAGACTAAAATTTAATAAGACTAATTCATTATTATTTGCATTTTTAATTTAAATGTATTAAATATTGAAAGCTAAATAAGTACTAATTATAACAAAATAGACTTCATACTCCAATTCGTACAATATATTATTATTTTTTTTTTTTAAGTAACATTATAACTTTATTTTTTAGGAAATTATTTAAAACGTTTTATGCAAATTGTATTTACCTTGTATAATATTACCACTTAAAAACTAAAACATGTCAAAATCCCGAAACTACAACAAAACTTCACTCAGGATCGAATAAAAAAAAAAATTCCATAATTATTTTAAAAATGACTTCAAAATATTCCTTGAAAAAGTTCTAAGCATAAACTAACCTAAATGTTAAATTATCGATCACTAATTTGTATTTATTTATTATTCATAAGTTATAAATCATAGTAGATTATATTTAAGAGGAAAATTATTTTTAAATTTCTTATTATAATTAAAGAAAATTATTGTTACACTAAAATTATTGTTTTGAAATTAAAAGTTTAAGTCTAATACCCCGCCATATATATCACTATATCTTTTTAATATTATAGGCTTATACTAAAAATAATATGTTTATATTTTTGCAATTTTTAAATTTATGCATTTTAAAATATACTTTTGTTATAACAGAAAGTATTTTAAATTAAATTTTTTATAAATATATAAATTAAAGAACAAAAATAAACCATTACATATACAAACAGACAATTAAGTAAAAAAAATTAATATGTTTAGTAAAAATCCTTCAAATAGGAAAAGTTTAATTGTTAATTTAAAACAGAAGATGACAAAAAACAAGAAGATTTACAGATAACAAATAAGGATGTCAAGGAAATACTATTAAAGTGGTTTCGTTTTAAAATATTATGGTCAATAAAAAAAAGGATCAAATTTAAAGTGTTTGTCATCATGCCAGAGAAAATAATTCTAAGTTTTATGGATAGTTAAATGACATGATAACATCTTCTCTCTGACTGATGTAAGAGTATATACTATAGATCATGAACAATTGTAAGGTAATGGAACAAAGGGTAGTGTTAGGTTTCAGAGAAACTCCAGAACGATCAAACTCCATGAAAGATTTATTTTATATAACCGACTATAACATTACATATACCAAATCTAACTTTGCACCAATGCAATATTTACAAATAAGTACAATGACAACAATAAAATAAAATGTATCACTACATTTAAGTTAAGTCATTTTTTTGAACAGTATTTAATAATTGCATTAACAAATTGTATGGACAAATTCAGAATAAATAACAAGCAATCAAAATACATTAAGACAAATCGATGTGTCAAGAGTCACTTTATAATCAAAATATTTTCCACTTTGCCACCAAACCACCATTAATACAGTAAATCACTTTAATCTTATATTGTTAGTCTATATTGTGATAAAATCTACCGGTTATTCTAACGAGATGCCTGTTGCAACTTTTAATCGACACTTTCGATATCTGATTGAATTTATGTAATATTATGATGACTGAAGTTAAAAATCGAAATACATAATGTTCAGACTCGTAATATTTTGACTATGCGTCCATGCCACTATTCCAATTCAGAATTGGTTATGTATACCTACTAATTACTATCATAATTAGTATGAAACCTAAACAACATATATTTATCTAAGCTTTTCAACGTTCTTCCAGTTATAATTCAATTTTAATATAACACAAAACGTTGTTACTTTAACTCGTATTGTAAACATTTACCGAAACATTATTAACTATATATAGCTATTTTACATTTTTATATTAGGTGTGACTATGTACACAAAATGCATATTATAATTTTGCACATTCTTATTCTATTCACGCGTTCATAATGATTTAGTTTTCATGGTTATATACTAACCATCGGGAACTGTATAAAAAAAAAATACAAGAAGGTTAATATTTTTTCAGACAATGGATTTATACAAAACTTCCAAAAAATACATACAAGAGTGTTTAAAATTATATCTTAAATGGATGAATTGTTATTTTTTATTTTTATACGGTTTTACTTTTTTTTTAATTTCGAAGAACTTAAAATTTTAATTTTTTTTTTTTTGTTTACTATACGAATGTTTTTGTTCAAAAATATGCACAATGCTCAAGCTATATCCTATGAGTTTCAAAATTGTAAAAAGTACTCACATCGTATAACTGAAAATTCCATTTTATATTAAAAAAAACATATTATTTAACAACTAAAATAGCAAAATAGAAAAATTAAATTGATTTGTTAATTAAAATTAAAACCATTACTATAACCTTATATTAAAAAAATGTGTGTCTTAATTTAATTATTTACTATTTCAAATTCTTTAAACGTTGTAAACAAAGCAGCTAATAAGTATTTTGCCGAAATATTTTGTGGCAAAAATAATAACGGTTTCTGTTATCTAGCCATAAAATAATAAATATACTAAATATACATAATGACTCATTTTAGACTGTAATTATAATAATAATTCACAATATTAAATAATAATACAATATAGTTATTATAAATATAAATTATAATAAAATATTTAAACAAATATTTGTATTGTTAATAATTGAAGTTCTGATCTATATTTATGAAGATTATACTTGTGTATGGCTCTTCGATTAATATCATACTAAAATGTATTATATTATACATTTAAGATTACAATATAATGGACATCATTAAAATAATTAATATTAATATAAAAAATAATAATAAATGTTTATAATAAAATCACATGTTTTAAAATGAATGAATACTTTTAAATTATCAGTAATTATATTTAGAATTATTATTATATAAAAAAAAATATTAATAGGTATATTAAATATTTACAACATTCCATATTTACCCGTAAATGCATTGACCTATAATCAATTTCAATTATCACTATATTACCTATCTAGAATATGTAGGGACTCACTATAAAATGTAAATATCAATGATATCTATAAGATGTCTTAGATAATATTCTTAACCTAAAGTTTGATAATAAGTCAACCATATTAATGCTAACAATACTAGATTAATTCTACTAAATACGAACTTGCAATACAGCGCATTGGTCATAGAGAGATATCAAACAGAGCGCTAAAATGCTCTTAAATATATTTTATATAAAACAAGTTGTATAAATAGGAATACTTAATGTAAATATAATAATAATATATTTATAATTCAATATATAATATTTAATTATGCTGCTATATCATATATTTCGTTTTTTAAACTATAATAACAACAATATAACACTTTTAAACAGTAAAATAAATCGAAAACTTCGTACTATAGTATTATTTGGAATGATTCAAAAACTATTTAATATAAACAAAACTGTTTAATAGTATATTAAAAGTAATAATATCTTTATAATCACTAATATTTTTAATAAATTATTATGTAGTACCTACATGATAAAACATAATGACAACACAGAAATTACATTTTTTTTCATTTTATTTTTCATTACTCATTAGTGTAATCCCTCAACAACACTGGAGCTTAAAAAATCTATATTATATATTATATCCAATTAAAAATGCCTATACAAATTAACAATATTTACAATATTCAATTTCACATCAATAGTACTCTTAAAACAAACTTAACATTAATTTATGTAAATAATAATATACAAAAATTGTTTTCTTAGATAATTTATTTTTAATTAATTGCCAATTAAAGTGTTCAACATAAATACAATGTTATTGTAAGGAATTTTAGTTGCTATTTATATGTGTATGCTATGCTTTATAAAATTAAAAACAAAAATAATAATGAATATTGTTATAAATCAATCATATAGCTATGTCAAATTAAATATTAATAAATTGAATACATTCAATTTACATGAGATTTTTTCATATATTAAAGTACCTACCTAAAATAAATTGATTGATATGTTTTATTAATCTACGAGGGAATAAAGTTACGATTAAACCTAACCTTATAAATAACACTACTTTAAATATAGTTTAAATAACTATTTTTAAAAATTTATCTATTTTGAGTTTTTAATTTGTAAATCTAATTTATACATGCATTAAAAAATCAGCATTTATTATTAGTAGTATATGTTATATTTAAAAAAACGTTTTTACTTCAATATTTCCTGTGAAGTTTGTGATTCTAACTAATGTATTTTTAAAACAAATATTAAAAATATTAATAATTATATTTTTATATTAGATGTAACATATAATCTATACGATAGATGATAGTGCTTACAAAACATGCAGAATTGTGAAATAGTGACTCTAACACTAAAAACAATAAAAAAAAACTAACAACGATCAAAATGGTATTACATCCAAACACTAGCAAAGCTTTTGGTGTTTTATTGGTTATAGCTTTAAAGCGTTTTTTTATCGTAGATAATCGTGATACGGAAACTTTAATTCCAATAACAAAAAAGGTGCATTGCCAAGTTCCACAATAATCTTAGCTGAATGGAAATCTTATACAAATTTAAAACGAATGGGTTTTAATTATAAAAAGGTTAAAAAAATATTAACCTTTTCAACCTTCAACAAAAGTATTACTTAAAATAACTGAGACGTATTATAAAAACATTAACACTTCGTAATTGCATGAAATATCTATTGGTTTTTTATTACCTATTTTATATTACGGCAAAATTGAATTAAGATTTTTATATCGATTTTTTAATTTATAGAAAAAACTATATATTTTTAATATCTAACTTATGAGTGGTAAAAATAAAACACTTGTGACAAATTAATAATTATATAATAGTATGATTTATTTTCATCGACATTTAAAAAAAATTAAAACAACTAAAAATATTATAACCCATCTCTAAATTTTAGTTATATTAAATAGGCAAAAAGCTAAAAATCAAAATAAGTATAGTTAAATAAACTATATTTTACAATTTTTTTTATTTAATCAGTTTTAAAACTTTGACTTATTCATACATATTATATCTAATAATATCTAATGCAAGTTTTATATTTTTTACACAACACGAAATGTCTATGATCAATTCAATAGCCATATATTGTAAGATAAAAAATATCACTTGGAAAGCTAAAAATAATTTATTATTCAACTTACTATATTTTTTCAATAACATACATAATACGTAGTTGTTAATTTATTATACAATTTATTTGTAATTTTAAATTTAAAATATTACAATAAATTTGGACAACATTTCGTTAAAAAATAAATAAAATAAAATACTTGTTGTTCGCATGATAAATAGTCATATAATCGATAGGCACAATAATGTGATTGATCACATAGGTAATGATGGTAATATGTTATTTAGCTAAAATGTATATATATATACGTAAAACGTAATGCTTCTTTTGTTGACTAATATAATACTATGTATAGAGGTGAGTTATGACCTTCTAAGTCAATATTCAAGTCCTTTAAGAAAACGTATTAGTATTGTTAGCATAATTATATAGTAGTAATAATGCAATATTAAATTTATGATACAAACCACTATATATTTTAACAAATATATTTTCAAGGTTGATGGGGATAGACAAAATACCATTTTTCTAAAGCCTATTACAATTGACGATAATATTATGATAATATATAAACGTTTCATTATTTTATTAAATACTTCACCCAGATACCGATGACATATTAAATAGTCTTATAAATCGTATGTGAATATCATTAACGGCGTTAAATATTTTAATATCCACTATGACACGTTAGTCATCACAGTTAGTAAAATATTGGGTTACAGCTATTGAATTAAATTGCTATAAATAATATATATATATATATATATTTAACAAGACATAGCTAATTTTACATTAAAACATATAATTTTTGTTTAAGGTAGTTTTAAGTTTTTAACCATGATATCTATTTTTTTTGTAATCCCACACCAAATTTTCTTATTGTTTTTAATTTTACATATTTATATTATATTTATTTATTTAAAAAATAACTAATACACTAAAATAAAGATAAATATGAATATTATTGATCTAAATAAAATCTATTGTAACTTAATTGATTATATTTTTATTTTTATAAATTATCATAATTTAGCATTTAAATGGAATGTTAGACCCAACTATAATATTTTCATTGACTACACACATCATTCTAATTAGAGATGCATTGGTGGCAAAGTTAGACTGACTTACTGATTTATAAAAAGAGCTCTAAGATGTAGTATTACTAAAGAAACACAGATGCTTAGTTTACCTTGTCTATCAAACAAGGTGCGTCTTTTTGATCATTTAATGATTTCAAAATAAATTGATTACTGAAGGAATGATGTCTAGTTGATAATGATTTGAGACCAAGTATCTCGGCTATATGCTGATTATCGTAGAATGTGTGAACTATGTTTAAACAGTATCCTACATAATTCAAAAACCTATACCGAATTTTATCTACTCGTCGTACATTGCCTATAATAAATCGTAAATGTAGATCGAAAAATAGCGTCAAACGAGGTCAAAAATCTAACAATGGGACTGTAAAAAACCCCAAATCTTTAACTTAGTAAACACAGTCAAGAGGCAAACCACCGAGACAATAATCAAATATTATCATGACTCGAGTTCCATTGAATGACACAACTTTATATTTCCCATCAATATGCAGAGATAGCGCAACAGTGTCTCACCAAATTTAACATTTATTTTAAATACTTTGAAGTAATTTACATTCTTCAATAAAAGATAACGTATGAAATATTTTGCGCCATTGGTAAATAACAGAACCTAATCTGGAAAACTAACGAAACAGACTAAATTTACGAATATATTGAAAAGTAAAGGATCTCGATTCTTCCTTGAAGAATACCAAATAATACTATAAACCCTTTATATTTCATATCAAAGAGATCAAACGGCACGCATTCGTAAATGTAGAATCTCATTCAAGTTAGATGTGAATCATCAATTTCTAACTGATCCAGGATATAAATCAGTGCTTCGTGATCAATAAAATAAAAACTTTTGAAAAGTCAATGTAAACTCGTCTACTTGTTGCTTCAAAAAAAACACACGATGCGCATACAATATAAAATCAATAGCAATGATAGTTGTTGTTGATCGCTTAGAAAAAACTCATATATTATAGTAATTTATTATTGTATATAATTTTAGTATGTTTTGTGTCTCAATATCTATGAAATAAAATATTTTTTTAACCGTTTCTAAAAATAAATTTGGGTAGTATTGGATTTTAATTTTAATTTTTTATTGATACTATAAATGATATAATACTTGTTGCATATTGTATTTAATATACATCATTCATTATTGATAAGTAGGTACTTACTACCTAATAATAATTATTACTTTGTTTGTATATTACTAGGAATAGCCCAGAGGTAATCATGATTGTCTTCTCTTTCTCCTTACTTATTCGAAATTAAATAATAAAATTAGGTAAAACACGAAAATGAATGCGCATTTTACTCACATACGAGTACATGTAGTATATTATAATCATTCAAAATATGTTATTAAATTTACGATATTTATATGAATTGATGATAAAATTATTATTTATCATACAAATGTAATTATTTTGGGTACAATCATTGATTATATATTTATAATTTATGTATTACTACTTGGTAATAAATAATAATATACTATTATTTTATGTGATCACAAAATTCAATATATTTGGCCCACTTGATACTTTGAGATCGACGTGCCTGGTATACAGTATATTACACATTACACAAATATTAAAACTCAGTCCATTATGCATTTTCTTTACCTAAAATGATCTAAGACATTATAACAAATTTAATTTAAAAAAATATATGAGATATACATCATTAAAGTTGAAAAAAAATTATTGGTTATTCCATTTAAAAATTCTACTTAACTTATTTCATTATGTCCACATATCTTTGTAATTATTTTTACGTAGTTTTTATACTTGTGCTTAATGCCTATTAGGTTTCCTGCGAATAAATGTTCTGTGTGTAACCGTGTACGACTTTCCTCTTTCTTAAACAATTCTATAAATTCTCATATAGTTGGATAGAATACATTCAAAAACCAAATTAAATATATAACCAATATTTTTTATAGTATAGGTTAAACTATAAATTACGATGACTATTGTATATCTTATTTTTTCATGGTATCACCTGTTAAAAAAGTGTACATATGCGAATACACGCGTTTGAAATAAAACTTCTTTTGGAAAAAAAAAATAAACTAAAATAATCACGATATTTAAAATTTAAATACTTATAAATCGATAAACAAAAATTATAAAACATTCATGAATAATGATAAAAATTATTTATCATTTTATAATTTTTTTTTTCATGAAGACACATATACTGTAGTTGTTTAGGTTAGATTGATTAAATGTAGCTGAATAATATTTATCACTACTATGGAAACGTAAGTTTTTTTTATTTTGTAACATGTGAAATCTGTCAGGTTTTTTTTCGTGTCTACCCTTCATAAAGAAGTTTTACTTTAATAATAACTACTTTTGTAACTATCGTTGTTTTTTTAATTAAACAAATAAAATTCAGTTATTTCAGCTAGATTGTAGACATTTTATTTTATGATTTGATTTTATCAACAAGTTGTAATTTAAACCAACCAAAAAATACAAATTATTGTTAAATAATTTTTGTACAGAAAAATTACTTTCAAAAAATTAATTGGTTATAAGTTCTACAATATTATACATATTTTTATATTCGCTATGAAATATGTTTAGTATTATAAAATAACTAAGAAACTAATTTATTTTTTTTGCGAGCAATTCACTGAATACCCTCAAAATTCAGGTGTTCAGACAAAAAAAGGAGGGCATCTGGCTGTAGGCTGTCGGGAGACAAAAGCACTCGTGTCAAATTTGTGAAGAGTGCACAATGTGTGTATTTTTTGTACATAAAAAGTGTATATTTTTTTATCCTATATCATATTACTGTTTATTTATTCAACTTGTAACTGTATATACTGCTATTTTTTTAACATAATATTTAAACCGTATAATATACCTATACATTTTTTTAATGTGATGAATATAATACAAGTTTAAAACTGTAGATACATAAAATAATCACTGATCTACTCATCAACTATGCAAATGGAATGGACTATGTTTACTTAATGATAACCTGCAAAATTGAGTAGAATATAGATTTCCAGTAATTGAATAACGGTGTTGGTAGTCTGTTATTATTACTAAGATCCCCTCGTCATTTACTTGTATAATGTAATGGTGTAAGCTTAAAAGCCAAACTACTGTGAATTGTGATACGTATATTCATAAATTAAGAAAAGTAGAATAATTGATAGAGATAAATTATTTTAGATTAATTTCCGAACACTATTTAATAGATATTCATCCCCTTCATACAAACTTCTCACCGTTCATAATAAATATTTTTTATAACAGCAATTATAAATAATTTTTACTTAATGGCACTTCAAGCATACGAAAACAATAATACAACAATACATTAAATTTTATAGCTCACTAACTTATACCTATAGGTACTTTAACCCACTTTTTTTACTGTAATTTTTTTCATTTTAATACTACATAATACATATATTTTGAATGAAAATAACCACTAATAACTTAGAACATTTTTATAAAGCCATTTATAAACTACCGCATATGTAAATTAACACATGGCTTAAAAAAATAAAATTACAGTAGCATGTTGTCCGCTAATAAATTTCCAAATTAAATCTTCAACAAGCAGGACATTTTTATGGCTTGTTGAACTATGCTGGGTAACATGAGGACAACTTCTAACAATTTATAAATTAAACAAGTATCATGTCAAATTAAACAAAATAGTCACTCAAACGCTTATTTTAGGAAAACTATCAACAATTAATCCTATATAATATATTGTAGTGCTCTTTTTAATTAAAATCATTAAAAAATTAAATTATTCTATAACATTATGAATTAAAGTTACATTGTATATGTCTATTATATATATATATATATATATTCAATATTCGATTATCGATAAAATAAAACCGGGAAAATCACTCTGCTGTAATTGATATGTTAATTTTGAATTGAATAATAAATCACAATGAATTCTGATCAGAGACAGTATAGTTTACCGGTTAGCTTACTATGTTTACAAAATAATTCACAACTTTGACGAAATTTTCGTCAAAGTTTGAAATACAAATACTCATAAAATATTTAGGTTCACGTGTAACTTTATTTTTAATTCTCATGCAGAAAACAAATGAGAAACATTGTATTAAATTATCAAACCTGAGGTATAACTGGTATACGTAAATTAATTTTTAAATATAAACTAATTTACAAATTTCCACGATTTTAACAAATTGTATTAACATTTTAAAATTAAATTCTAATAAGAAAACAATATTATTTTTTATATTGTTTAATTTCTATAATAATAGCTTGTGAGGAACTTAATATTACATTTTAAAACTGTTTCTTTTCATCTAGGTATACAAATAAAGTGATTTACTGATTAAAAAACTAAAAATTAACTAAATGTAAATGGTTAAGTATGTCCAAGGCACAGTCCAAGACCAATAATATTTAAATCACTTAGGTCTTAAAAAAATTAAGTGCATAATATTGTAAATAAAATATTTAAGAATAAAAAATACACCAATAATTGAATATGTATTAGTATTTATACAATGTTAACTATTGACTATATTTACTAAATAATTAATCTTAAGTTGATTCACCTCATCAATACTTGGCTAGTTTAATTTATGGTGTATGCCGTATACATTTAATTAAAAAAAATACAAGTATAGATAACTCCTACATTAATATATATAATAATAATTAATAATAATTGTTATTAAAAAATGTATTTTATAAAAAAATCAAAAATCATAGAACATTCAGTAAAAGAATCATTTTGTTATTATTTCTTAAACGTTTAATAAAAAATATATAATATAAATAAATAAAAAATGCATGGCATTTTAAAAATTTGTAAATAAATAAAATACAATTTTCCCTCGTCATTTAATGTCGAACAATGTAAATTTATTATCTCCCTTTTAAATATTTAAAGTTCCAATATAACATCTATGTAGGTACTTTTAATTAAATGTTCTTCTTTACCATTAATTACATTTTTAACATAGTAAATATTATACCTTTTCCGTTCAAAATTCATGACTCATTATTTAAATGTATATGTTGGTTAAAAATCATTACAGAATATATTATTGATGTAAATATGAAGAGAAGAATATTTCTATAAACACTAATATAGTTGTTTATTCGCCTATTGTTATTCAAATAATACATAACTTAATATAAATTATAAAACAAAATATGTAAAATGCTTAAATTAATGAGTCTTAAAATATCCAATATAACTATGCTGCAACTTACTACAAAGTACATCGTACATTGTTTAATTGAATAATATTTGCATAAATTCACACTATCTATAACATTACTATTTCCAATTGTATTTTAAGTCATTATTTAATTCAAGAATAAAATGTAATGTACATAGTCATCCCTTTTCAAACATTACGGAGGAATCTAAATTAAAGAAAAAAAGAATCTATGTTGTGATCTATTGTATGTATAAGGACAAAACAATATTAGTACAAAAACCGATTCGCAGGAAAAACTACCACGCCTCATGAAATGGCCAGATTTCAATTTTTTTTATTTGAAAGGTAAAGACTTAATACAGGTTGTATTGGACTCCAATTTTAAAAACTCTATTTTTAACAGTTGAAATAAACGTCTATATGTCAGAAATTGTTGATTATCTTTAAATATATTTTTCTGGCATTATTTAAAAAAATCAAAATTCAATGTGACTTAAATAGAAATAAAATAAAATGTTTAAAATCTCACATTTCTATAAGGCGTAATCGTTTTTCCTGTTAAATCATATTTAATCGTTGAAACGGTTTGATTTTATTTTTCCATGTGGCTTATTAATTATTTTACGACCACCGCTTCGTATAACTAAAAATCACCTAAATTATTACATCTTGATAAATAGCCTCTTAACTCTAATTCGAAACATTATATGCGTATAATTACGTCAATATGAATACCTACGACATTAAAAACTCTATGATATTAAATTTAAGTATTCCTATTTCTAAGCAAATGAATTTTCCAACTAAATGTTTAAAAATAAATAAATAGCAAAATTATTTATTATTTTAACTGCGTGACAATGTCTTATAAACGAAAAAGTTTATTCAGACTATGCAAAAAAATAATCCCTTAGTGTATCCAGAAAATGACAGGATTGTGTGTTGCACGTGTTGTAAAGGTCATTCCAATTTTCAAGGTGCAAATGAAATTCCCTTCACTATTCCGTCATGTTAACACAATAAATATATTGTTTAATAAAACGGGATGCAATACGGAAAGGACTTTGCGCCAATGTCAAGAGTAATTTATATGGCTGACGTCGAACAAATTTACTGCTATTCGGTGCTATGTGTGTCATTAATTCTACCTTATCATATTATACAATATACACGTATTAATAATATCTTGTTAAATGTATGTTCAATATTGAACCGTGAAACATAAAATCTGTAAAAAAAAAAAAACCCATAAATGATTCACTGATTCATTAATATATTACATAAAGTCAATAGTATAAGAATCTTAAACATATTTAGGTAATATTATGTTATGACATTATTTTAAACCCGATTTATAATAAGACCATTAAAATATACACGTATTATTAGAAAATGTTGTAATGAATGATCTTAAAAAAAATGGTTGCTTAAACACATAAACATTAATTTAACTATCCATGTATTAAGAAGATTTATGGATAATTTAAAAAATTATTAGTGCTGTTCAAATAATGCAATAAATACATGTTTAATTAAAAATATATCATTAACTTAAAATTTAAATAAATAGAATGATTTATTTTATTTAAAAAGCTTTTTATTAACTTATTTTAAAATAAATCAAACTTTAATTTTTAATATTGCGTATTATGTTTAAAATTATAACTAAAGTTTATAATTTAAAATAATATGCATAATATTTTCTCTAAACAATAATGTATATCACATTTACTTAAGTTTATTGAAGTTTTTTGATTTAAACTAGAAAAGTTCTGTAATCATCCAAAAATAATCTAACCTAGACCATTCATAAACACCGCCCGCGTTAAATACATAATGTATACAAAAGCAGTTAAGAATATTAAGATATCATAATTAAAACAACGTTAAAGGTAAAAACAAAATTAAAATACACATAAATATAATTCAGTAAATAAAATACATAACAATAGTAATTATCGTACTCTTAGTAATTGTTTTTAAATCATATTAACTTATTGTTTGAATATTATTGAATAATAAATACTGTTTTATTTCCGGGATATTCACTACTACACATCAAAATATATTTTCATTTTAACATTACTAAGTCAACGGGCATATTTAAAATTTACGACTGTTCTTGATTCAAGATATGGGAATGAAAAAAATCTCATCATAAACTTTCCCAGACTATTTATGTGTATGTGAGAATCCCGTCGTAAAACACGTGTATATGAAATTACCGAAACGTGCTCGATCTATAGCAAATCCAATGTAATGACTCACGGCTAGTGCCTCATGGGGGGTCACAAAATTCACAGTTTCATTGACCATGTCCAATGTGCAGTTCAATCAATCTCACGGGTGTGAAATTACTAAAGACGATAAAAAAAAAATACGATTTGACGACCTCTAAATAATGTCTTTACGACAATCGGACAATAAGACCTTATCAAAAACAGTTCGAATTAATGACATATTATACACTTGTATAAAAAATTCAACTTAAATATAGAAAAATGGTTACATTTAAAAATAATTGTAATTAATGACCGACGACAATATCGTATTTCAATACCAAAACAAACGTTGTGAACCATATGTGTATATTGTATACTAGGTACAGTTCTCAATAAAAATGTGAAATTTATAAAAATATAAATTAAATTAAAACATTTTTTAATAATTATAAAGATGTCTTTCGAAAGTAGTTATAGTTTCAAAACTATTCATATTTCACATTCAACAACGAACAATAATAACCTAAAAGTTGTTAAATTAACTAAAATATAAATTAAATATTTTGATTATAGTAGTTATTAATCAGCTGAAATTACATTATTTTTAATCTTCATTATTTATTTGTATATTTACATAAAAATAAAGATAGAATATGTAAAGATATTACTTAACTGATCAAATTATACACATTATAAGCTGTAGGCCTCAACTCTCATCTATGAAACAGGGATTGTTTAAAAAAATATAATATTACATATTGTTAGGATTTTAATTTTTAATCCCTTTAAATACATTAGTATTATATATTTTATTTTTTTAATAAAGTTTTCTGAAATTCCCATATTCTTTTTTCATTAAGTAAAATACACTTTTATTTTTAACATAAACAATAAAGTATACTCAAATTTTTTTTATAAAAATGTTAACTGATAAACAAAATTAGCAACCAATGAACAATAATTTAAGTATTAATTTGTAATGTTATATTGTGATTATTTAATTTAAAAAAATAAATAAGAAATTGTTAACAATTGCTAATCGCTAGAAACATAATCACTATATTCTTCTTGCCTAAACTTTAATTATTATAACTATATATAAAAAATAAATTACATATATTTTCATGTTATAATACAAGTTTTACTAATGAAGTTTTATTTAAAATAACCTTAAGTTTTATCTTGTTTTCAAAACTTTATTTTATTTTTCGTAAAATATAGCTTAATAAAAGTTTAGTCTATTAATCATAACCATTAAATTGGTTTGAACTTGTTACATTTAAACCTTCAAAAATTTTAGAAAGAGTTTAAAGAAAGTAATTCAACGTGTATTACACATAGTTTGACATATGATATGGAGTGGAAATGTTTTAACCGTCATTTTATTTTGTAGATTATAAATTGAAATCTGTTCAACATTCGAAAGAGTTTTCTAAAAATTTATACTCATGAGTGCCGTTGGATTTTATTTTACAAACGATTTTCAACTATGAATATTTAATTTTCTGAAATATATTATCTTTATTGAAATGTTAATTATAGAAATTGTATCGCCATTTCCAATAACATAGCAAGACATCATTTAAACCAAACCTAACTCCAAATCCTATTAGAATAATATAATGAGTTATCATTACTCGAATTTAATATCAAAGCAAATTAGCACACCACTATCTTAAGCCGTGTCTTTAAATTATATTGCACAACTATATTGTTCAATAAATTATAATTCACTTTAAACATTTAAAAAGTTTATTATAAATTGAATAAAATGTACTCGACATTTAATCGAAACTCGAAATATATCTTAGTATTTATTTTACTGAATCTAAATTAATAGAAATATAATAATAGGATATATATCGTATATGAAACATATTATTATATCTATTATTAAATGTATTTATATAAAGTTTTTTTCAGTCTATTCATTGTATAAATATTTCATTGGACCAAATATATTATGCCATTAATCAGTAGGTACTTCTTCATAGACCTCCAGTTAGAAAACTATAATAAATCAGCGGTAGTTTTAGAAACAACTTGTATCTCATCACATAAATTGAATTTTTTAATGCTATATAAAAAAAAATCCTACTTGAAAATGATTTAAAACCACCTTCCAGTTAATTAAGCAATTTTATACTTACCAATAACAAGTCATTAAACCAATTAAACATACTTGTGCATTTAAAAAAAAAAATGTATGTCAATTATTACTGTGTTCAAATATTTTAATTAAATTAGTTTAAGAATCCTAGAGAAACTACAAGAATATGTATGTAAGTACTTTTACATTATATAATCAAAAAATATAAGATATATTGTTACTAAATTAAATATTTTGAAGTATAATTGAATTTTAAATACCTAAATATATTTTGGACCGTTTTTTTATCATGTTATTGCATAAAATAAAATATCTAAAAGTTTTTTTTTTTAATTCGTAATATAGTAAAATTAATCAAAATTATAAACAATAACGGAAATCAAAATTATTACATCAATATCTCAATCATACATTTTTATAAATTGTATATAGATATATTAAATTGGTTCTTATTTTCTCAGCATAATTTTTTTTAGATATTACCCTCTTTATTCGTTAAGTTGCATAAGTAAGAAATTTGTGTAAAATTTGAAAGATTTACTCAACTCCTTCTACTACCGTACTAGGGTTAAATATAGGATAGAGAGAACAAGAGGATAGATTTTTTATTATTTTATTATTCACTTAGCGTAAAAATGTAAGAACTTTAATGATAATATGGTATGTGTTAAAAAAAAATTATTGAGTTTCAAATTTTTCAAAATATTCTGTAGGTACCTTGAGTGGATAAACAGATTTTTACGTTAATATAATCTGAGTGAACCAAGTAATATATTGGATTTACAAAGTGTTATACTTTTTTTTTTAATTTATATGAGAACGAATTTGAGTAGAATTAAAGTTTCATGAAGCATTTTATATAGTTATATAAAGTAGATCAAACATTTTATCCAGATGTTATTTTTATCAATATTCTCATAGTGTAAAACAAAACTAAAAAAACTTTATAACCTATCATCGTTCAACAAAATTTGATCTTACACCAGTATAAATGTACTTGAAAAAGACTATGTACATAAAATATATATAATCAAATAATTAAAAAATAAAATAAATAATTTTTTTATTTTAGTGGATTTTTATATAAATAACAAGAAATATAATAACGATTATTTTATTCTAGTAATATTAAAATAAAAAACCATAAAAACGTATTAAAATTATTAATAAAAATTTAGCATATTTCTACTAAAAAGAACATAATATTATAATATTTCATAACTCGTAAGCGTATCCACTACACTAGGTACCTACTACAATTATTAAAACTATAAAAATGTAATAAAATAATATTTAAATATATTCTTATCGGTTTACAATAATTTATCCCGTTTTAATACTTTCTCAACTTAAATAGGTACTTAAATTTCTAATCCAGTTAATAATATAATTTATATTTATAATTTTTCTTTGTATAAAATATATAGGTACAAATTAAATAAAATTATTTTATAACCAATAGATAATTGTATTTATATGTATATATAATAAATTGAGTTACAAGTGTTTTTTTTTTTTTTTTATTGAAAGGTTTTATATATAAGGTCTATACGAATGCAATATCATGGTATTCAATTGAAAATTACAGAAAGGAATTTTTTTCAAGTATGAGCTCATTATTTTACTACATTGTCCGAAGTATACAATTTTATAAAAACTATAATAGCATTAAAAAATACAATAATTTAGTAATATGAAAATTATTTTTGCAAAACAGTTTGTTTTAAAAATTTAATAGCATAATCAGTTAAAAGTTAAATTAAAATATAAAAAATAAACTATAACAAATATTATTTTATTTTTAAAAACTAATGAACTCATTAATCAAATTCAATTCATTAGTTTTATATCAATAAGTTCAATATTTGTATAAATCATAAAAAATATTCCAACAACAAATTTTACCATAAAACATAAGACTGCAAAAATAAAAAATAAACCCTTTAAAGATAATTTGAATTTCTTAAAATATACTTACAATTTTCACTTAACATTCATTTTATCATTTTCAACACATGATAACATTTTTCAAATATTTTGACTCATTTTGAGCTATTAATATACATTTCTAGTTTTCGAAATTTTAGAATTGAATTCAAGGTTTCTCAAAAGTAGTTCATAAAGTAACCAAAGAATCTAAGAAATAAATAAACTAAGCTTTTTATAGACATTTTAAATTCAAATTTGTATGAAATTAAATATTTAAACGAAGAATTACGATTAAACTTTTTTTTGTATTTGTTATTTAAAAATACTATTCGTTGAAACATAAAACTTTTAACATATATTATAATATTTTATACACACAGTGACATTTTCAAAATTTTAAATTTAATATTTTCAACAAAAATTAATTCAATCTATTATATTACTAATAATAAAATAAATTACTTTAAAAGCAATATAAATATATGATAATATATAATTAATAATAAACAGAGTTATTTAAAATGTATCATCCGATGCTTTGCACTTGGCTTTCTAGATCACTTCATCTTACGCTATGTAACTAGATATTTTGGGGATATGTAAAAAATATAGTATTTTAAATAGTGTATATTTACCACTATTATCAACCTTCAAATTAGCACAGTCAATTACTACAGATATGAATGGAATAAGTTTCGTTTAGATTTTGTCCGTGTGACAAAGGACGCTACGTAGAACATTTTTTGGTACCATTACATACATTTTAAATATTATTCTTTTATTTAATGTGTCATATGTTTTCCTAAACCTAAAAACTAAATATATATAAGCATTTGAAATCAGATTAATCATTTTGAATAACACTATATTACTTCAATTAAAATTATTATTGTATTAAATTTTAACACGTACCTACATTACAGTTACTTACTCCTCAACGATAAGGTATACTTAACACCTACATTTTAATCTTTAATTTTTAAATATGTTTAACGTACCTATCCAGAATGTGTTACCTACATCTAATAGAATAAATATTATTTTTATCTTGTCCGTGGCATATGGTTGTAACTATATTATACAGTCCGGGCAATATTTAGAAATTCTACACCTCCGAACAATCACTCAAAAATATGGATATAACATGTATTATTACAATAATTATTATAGTGCATGCATAATTTAATTGTTCATCTTCATTAGTATAATGTAAAAATCACTATTCGACGTTTCACAATACTGAAATATAAATATTAATTATAAATTTCGCATTCACTTGACCTTTTAATCCGTTACTGCCCAATTTAACTAACTCATAATTAAAGAATATAGATAACTCTTCACAAAACGAACAAAAAAATAAAATTTAGTAATACGCGGAATATGATCATTATATTGTTTCTATCCTTCCGCATATTGAAACAATGGCGCGATTTAATTTATAAAAATATGTTAAATATGTTAAATTCTAAGAAAAATGATATTTGAAATTCGTATCAATTCACATTATTGTTAATTAAGAATTGATAAAAGTGCTTGACATCAGTGATCCCAATATCATACAATTTCCTATTTATACGCCAAAAAGTGTTATACTTATACAACGATTTACCAACTTTAAAACTGTCTAACTATATCAATTAAAATATTTTTTTTTTGTTTTTGCCAAAAGATGATATTGAAATCAGAATTTCAAAACAGTTTTGACTTTTATTTCTATAATTACTAAAAGAGTTATTTTCGATAAATATTACATATACACTTCCAGGCCCGGACAGTGGACACCCGTGCTGTTTCACATCATAATGGTTTTTTGATTATATTGCAATGCATGTCACTAAAAATATGATTTAACAAAAATTACTATTTTAATATATTACGTATTAAAAAAATAAACTTTGTAATTAAAATGCTAGTTTTTAAAATTGTCTTCAGTTTCAAAATATACATCAATTAAAAAATCAAAAAAATTAATAATATTATTTTAAAATAGCTTAATCATTGTGTGAAATTAATACGTCAACTTTTACGTGTGTAAAGATATGAGATGGTGTGGAGTAAATTTAGCTTGTAATTAGTATGTATTTATATGCAAGCTTTTATAATTTGATTAATATGGCCGCTTTAAACTTTTCAATACCTCATAGAGCACACGTTTTTATTTTTATTGAATTTGTGCAAAATCGTTGTGATAAGACTTGTTCAAAAAATATTTACAATAATTTAACTTTAAATAAGAATTTTAACTAAAAAAAAATTTTAAACGTACATTAAAATCATTTTTTATGTTTAAACAATTATATTTTGGTTAAAATTTTTCTTATAAGAAAGAAGATAGGCTTCATTTTTTATGTTACTAAATAAAATTAACAATTTTGATTCAATATACAAGAAAATTAAAAAACAAATTATTGATAGGTAATTAAATCTAAATCTATAAGGGGTATTACCTTCAGATGTGCATAATATTATGTTAGGTTTAGGATATCAAAGTCTGATAAATAATTACCATAACAATATACACAAATGAAAACACCTATAATACTAGTTCACAAATGATTTAAATGCAAATATTAATTGCACTTTAGATGAAACTATTTGATGACGAGTTAAATCAAAAGATTTTAATGAAAATGATAATTTATTTCAAAACACTGCATGATAACATATTATTGAAATGTATTAAAGAATAATAGTAAGAGAATCGTATTATCTCTCAGTTTGATGTAAATAGCGGTTAATAAAATAATCAAATATAAAATTACAAACGTAAATTACCTATGTATTTATGTTTATATAATATTATATAGTAGTAATAATTAAAATGTATTTGGCGTATATCAACGTATATGGATACAATTAGTAAATACTATCTTTTCTGGTAATTTGTTTAAACTATGTAATAAGATGTATCAAATTAAGATTTTGTAGATAATTATGGTTACAAAATTATTTTTCTTGTATCCAATAATTCTCGATAAAAATACCATCGTAAAATGTATAAGCCAATGTAACAAAACTTACGTTTAATTGAGAATAATATAAAGTATTTAGGAATAGAAAAAAATTATAAATTAATAACTATACAATTATTAATGAACTAATGAATAAGTTTATTATAGCTCCGGATGGTTCAATAATAACTTATCATTACAGGTTTTAGTGTGACTAACTTTCTTGGAAAAAAATTTACTTCAAGATATTAGTCTACAATAATAACAATATTATAAAAATAAATGTTAAAAGAATATTGAGTTCTGCAAAATTTTCAATAACACAACAGAATAATATTATATCAAGAAAGAATTATTAAAATCTTGAACATTTCTACAAGCTTATAACTTAACTACAAGTTTCTAAGAAAATATTATGTGAACAACAAAATTAAATATTAATAATATTCACTATTAATAGCATACAAATACCATACAGATACATAGTAATATAATTTAACATAACTAAAAAAAAGTAGGTAACATATTAAACAATAAACACATTCAACGGAGGAAAGACTAGAAGTGGATGAATTAATATCATTCTATATAAGCAACCGGTGTAGACAAGAAAAGAAAAAGTTTAACATTCGGTACTTGATTAATGAGCAAACATATAGTCTAGGACACCACGCCCTTTGTTCATACAAAACAGTGACCTCTCGTGTCCTGCATTATAAGTCGGTATGTGTCATTTTGTGTGTACACGTATTGATATATCACACAATTAGTTCACTATCAAAACATATTTTTATACATTTATCGTTTTAATGAAAAATTGTGTAGTTATTTCAACGTATAAACAAACGATTTAAATAATATTATTATTATTTTTTTTTTTTTTTTAATACAATAAAAACAAAGAAAGTTTGTTTTATATTAAACAGTAATAAAAACTATTAAAAATTATTTAAATATATGTAATATTATAAACATTAGTATTTACTAAGTAGGTTTTAATATCCTACTCTTAACTTTTAGATAATTTAGAAAAATAAAATAAAATATTATATTTATTTTTATCATATTTTAAGTAAAGAAAACATTATATATTATTTCTTACTAAAATTAAAATATAAGGATTAGATATTTCTGAAAAATATTTATTGGAAAAAATTAAGCATTCGCGTTCCATCGTATTTCTCTTAAAGTAAGGAATTATTTATTATTCCTTACTATCTAAAAAAAATATAGTGCTGATTCCTTTTTACCGCGCGCGTTAAATATAGCTAATAATATCTTCTCTTCTTTAGATTCATTAGATTTTTTTCCGTCTACTCGTGATACTTTTAAATACTATGCTATGTTATTTTTAAGAGACAGTGAAAATATAAGCTAATTTAAATTTTAAATTTTTGTTAACTTCATGTACCTATATATTTTTTGTCAATTAATTTATTGTGATAGTTTTCTTTTTTTATCTATTTTGTTTTTCCATACACAATAATATATTATTATAAAGTCCGTTCAATTGTTTATAAATAAATAAAAGTAAAATTAATGATAATTCCATTTTTTTTATTCGTAATAAAATTGATTTCGAGAACTAACATGAGATTTATTTCAAATAGGGTACATACTAATATTTTTTTCTCAAATTGTAAAAAAAACTATTGTATTTCTAAAGTAATCACATTTTACTTTCATTATTTCATATTATTTATTATTTCTTGTTAATAATTGTTTTCTATATTTCTATTTTATTTGTATATTATATTTGATGTAGTATAATACTAATATTTTAAATACTTAAGTTATAATAATAGAAACATTAATATTTCATAAAAATAATTTAAATTATTTCATAATTTTATATAAATGGTTATTAGTATTTTTCCTTATTAAAAAATACCAAATGTGAGTTCTCACAATAAATTGAATGAAGAAAAATGAAATATTTTTTTTTAAAAGCTTTGTAAGTACAGTATTCCGAGGATAATTAAGATATTTAAAACTGAAGAAATGGTTATACTCATACAATTTTTCTTTTAACTTACTGCAAAATCGTTCAGCTACTGTATTTTTAAATGCAAGCAATTACTGAATCTATGCATTTTAACGAGTATGACTTAAATAAGCAAACATTTATAAATAGTTAAGGGAATTAGGACAAAATTATTTATAAATAAAATATTAAAATAAATATTTTGAGTAAAATTCATATTTATAAAATCTGATTAGTTATTTTCAAATAAATTATGTTTATATAGGACTAATAAGTTGGGTATAAGTAAATATGAAACAATATTGGAAACTACAATATATTTACTTATATTTAGTGTACATTTTATAAAGTATTATAATTTTAACATTTTTTACTGGTATTAAAAAATTAATTTATGTACCCATATCCAACAGATGAATTGAATAGAACCACAATAATATGTATTTTTATTATTATATTATATTATTTTGTATTTTAATAAATAATAATCTTATCGCTAGAATAGTTAATATATAACTTTAACGTGATTTAATCACACAACTTATGTATTCGTATATCGTACATATTTATTGTTGTATACTTATTATTCAATTGAATTATTATGTATTTATAATTTCTAACAGCCATGTTGGTTTTTAGACGCCTACGTTAAAATGTATTGATTAAAAGTTGTAATAAAAAACTGAAATAAAAAAATTTGCTCTCTCTCTCAATTTATATCCAATGGTATCTAAATATTAAATAACTAATAAGTGATAATAATATCACTGCGACTGTTTAATGCTTTAATAGAGTTAACGTGTCTCATATCACTTAATTAATCATTGACACTTGTACCGAAATGCATTTATATATTATCTAATATGTTGGTTATACAGTGTGTGTAGCGTAACTGTTCATCTTCATTAAAATAATATGAAAATCACTCTTCGGCGTTTCACAATATGAAATATAATAACTATAAATTTTGAATTCATTTGACCTTCTGATCCGTTACTATTCAATTTATCTAACTTATAATTACAGAATATGGATAAATGTTCACAGACAAACGCAAAAATAAAATTTAGTAGTACAGAACATGATTTATCGTATATCCATTCGCATAGTGAAACAATCATACGATTCAAATTATAAAAATAGAAACTCATTTAACATTTTAATTAAACTTTAACTAAAAATAATTTATTAAAAGCAATACATTCACATAAATTATTAAGTAAAAAAATATATATACATTTTTAATAGAGTAAAGGTAACGACTATTGTATTTAAAAATTAGTAGAGTTTAACTGGAAAGACGCCAGAAGGCTATGTTCTTTTATTAAGCATAAAAAACATTAAACAATAAGTGTGTTTACTTAATTCCTTGATTTTTGATTTGAATAATAAATATTGCTTTTCAAATAACACATAACAAACATTTATTTGATTAATGAAATAACATTTAGCCTGGTAAGGAACCTCTACTAGTGTTTAAAATAAATACAATATAATCATTTTCATGATACTTCTGCGTATTCAAACAAATAATAAAGTTATAAAACAGATCAGTGCGTTCAATGGATGTGACATGATATATACTATTATTTATTAAGACGTTTGAAGTATCTGTGAACTAAATATTTGTCAAAACATTAAAATGAAAATATATTTATACATAATAGCATAAAAATCATATATAATATGTTATCTAAATAAATTTAATTCAACTGTCTATAAAATAATCAAAAAGGTTTTTAATTTAATATTAAATTTAAAAAAATAATATTTGAAAATGTTAAATTATAAAACTAATGAAAACAATAATTTATCAGAAAAATCTATCAGAGGCTGTCTCTAATTCATTTTGATCAAAAATACTTGTTTTCTGTTTATTTTGTTCAGTTACACTTTTGTCAAAGTTTCCACATCCATTATAAATTTAATTAATAAAATTAATAAATAAACATCTTCAAAAACTGAACAGAGTTCAAACAGCGCTTATTAGATACTTCGGTACCCGTCTCACATAATTCATCTTAATACAGTATAAACGACAGGTGCGTATTATGCAAATAATTATTTTATAACTTAAAATACAATGATAAATCGTTACATTATTCAAATTTAAAAAATGATTTAATTAAAATACAATTTAAATCGAGTGTATTTAATATTTGTATTGGTTAATAGTTTAAAAATAGGTATAAAATACCTGTTCAAAGTCTCAACAAAGTACTAACTTAATTTAATGACCAATACAGCCATATAAATCTGTTTCAATGCTTAAAAACAATAACAAAAAAAAATTGGTATTAGACTAATTAAATATTTTATATATCATTTACTTAATTTACTAATAGAAATATATGTTATACATATTTTAAACTTGTTTATACTCAAATATCTATTATTTTATTTCAAATTCATAGTGAATAATCTAAGAACAATTCAGTCTTAAAAATAAAAGGTCTTATTGCATTTAGAAACAACAATACTCTTCTAGACCATAAAGGACTAGGCTATCCTCAACTTAATGAAAAATGTATGTGATCATGCATAATTTAATATGTGAATGATAATATTTCTTATAAACTCAGTAAAATATGTAGGCATAATATTACATAACTTTACAAGTACTAGTACTCGACTTAAAAAAGAAATAATAGACTCTGATAAAACGAAAAATGAAAAAAAATGTGTGTCCATAGCTAATTATTATATAGAGAATGCAACAACCGCATATGTTGTCTCCGTCTTACAAGTGTGCTACATAGCAAATTTATGCTCAGTAGATCACGTTTAACTCAGTTAGTTTAAAAATTAGAGTGAATCCACCTATTATAAAACTTAATGGTAAGAACATTATCTATGTTTGTATGTTGGTTTTTTACTATTATTCAGTTTTTAAGTGAGTTATGAATATTTTTAATTTACGCTAGAATATATACGTATAACTCGCTAAAATATTGAACTATCATTAAAAACCATCATACAAACACAGATAATGTTCTTACCACCGAGTTTCATAATTCATAATTTCGATTCAATCTAATTTTTAAACTAACGGAGCTAAATGTGATCTGCTAAGCGTAAATTTACTATATTATCTTTTTGTAAGACGAAGACAACACGTGTGGGTGTGTCGCCCTCTTAATACACCTAATATAACCGTAGGCGGCTTTGGCCCTCTTATCCTTCTATTACATCCTTAAAACATTTTACCATAAATCAACAAACATTTAATAACTTATTATACCAATTCACTTAAAATATTCAGTCATAAGAAGACGTAGGGTGGTAGATTTTTCAGACAATTGGGATAATACTGATATTGTTTTTAAATGGATAAATAATTAATAATAATTTTAAATATTTTAATTATATTAGTTGTTTATAGTATATTTTATATGTCTATATATTATACTATACTAACTTCTATTTTGAAAACCTCTCCTTTTTTACTGTAAACTGTTTATTAGATAATATTTCTATAAATGTTGACGCATCAAAATCAAAATTCGAACGAATAGTTTATAGTTATTTAATTCTGTGTAGTAAGGATAATAGGTCCATGATGTTGAGTTTAGAAATATAGATACTATAGAAATTTTAAAAGTAATTTCTATTAATTTATCAATATTTATTATTTATTAAATCGTCCAAATATAAAAATACATATTTTTATATTTTTGTAAATCTATACCTAAGGACTTTTATCTTTAATAATATAAACATTATAATAACTGAAAAATCAAAATGTTCAAAAAAACTATCAACTAAATAATTTAAAGTAAAATAGGAGGGTTTTCGATAAAAAACCAAAATCTTGAACCATTACAAAATACTCCTAAAATAGTATAAAAATCTCAAGAATTTGAAAATATAGTCTTAAAATACATACATTTAAAAATTTTAAAAAAAACGGATTTTAAATAACTGCATTAAAAGATAAAAGGGAAACGAGCATGCTTGATGAATGAATATGTATAATCTTATACAACTCTGTGGATATAAAATTATTTAAAATTATACCCTAAAAGGAAACCGCAGACATGATAAAAAATCAACTATTTATTCGTCGCTCTGTTCAAAATCTAATATGGTACTATTATATTTAAATAAAAATGGAGTATAAAATATTTGGAGGTCTGAAAAAGAGATCTAGAAATTAAATACTTATAACTGCAAGTATACATCTAAACATATTATATGATATAATACAAAAAATAAATTTATCTTTTTATTAATATATCTATTTAGTATTTATAAACAATGACAAAATATATAAAAATATTTTATACATGTTGATACAATATTAAATCTTATTTATTTTAATTAAATTATTGCAAAAATATAATGAAAATTAAATTCTACTAATATTTATTAAATTTATTTTGTTTCAGAATATTGTAAATTGGAATAATGATTTTAAAATTATATTTCCCTAATTTTAATTTAATATCAACGATTCTCATGTATGATCATCAACGAAAAAATTAATAAACATCAATATGCGTAGCTTAGTATGATACTGTGGCAGATTTTTTGCATACTATATGGATTTCAAACAGTGTGTAAGTATGTCATAATTTATTAAATGGTTAAGTAATTTATTCAAATATATTGCGTAAATAATATACACAAATGATTACATATTCACCTTTTATTGCTGTGCACCCAAAATCAGTGGTTTAGGCTCATCAAACAATTGTTTGTTTTTTTATTAATAATATTTTGAAATACAAAATTAAATTACAGAACGTAATATAATCTTCAAATAAATGTACACATACTTAATCACTTACATACACATTCACAAATACACTGTTGTAAGGTTGACACCGCGTACTATATATCATAAAAATGAAAACATATAAATTAACAATGATCACACTACCTTTCCTCGGCACGATAGAACAAAAAGTTTAATTATTTTTAAATTATCCATTTTTGAAATTGGTAAACTTCTTCTATTATGAATATCTCTATACATTTAAAATAATGTGTTTTGTCATTTTAATATTTTCTAGAAAAAAAATGTCAAAAAAATGCATTATATCGTTAAACAATTAATGCATATAATTGTAAAATGCATTAAATGGATAATTTGTACGTTTTTAATGCTTCATAAGGTGATAACAGGAACCAAGAAATCCATGTCATTGTAAAATACCAAAATCAATATGTTTATTACTTCACTTAGAGTCTAAAATTTAAAATTTATGTTCATAAAGTTTCAAATTTATTTTTAAATAATTTAATATAAACACAATTTATTATATCAAATTTAAAATTCAAGCAATATTAAATAAATAAACAATATATTAATGATTCATCAATGAGTACTTATTGTACTTTAAAATGTAAAAAAGTAATAATTATTAGTTGACAAAAGTTATAAGATTAATCAATAATTTCTAAATTGTATAATTTATGAAAATTGTTTAATTGAATATATATTTATACACCTATAGGGAGTTTTTCTGCCAGCCAAGCTCCTGGTGACATCACGGTCATGTTCATAAGTCCAACTACTGTCAAAGTATCTTGGAAAATATCACTAATAGGTATTGAAAAATATGACGTCATGTACAAACCAACCAACGCCAGGTATGATTACACAACTATTTTAGATTTATAGCTTCTTACGTTATGATCTACAAAAAATTGTAATTGTATAAAAATTTGATTCTATCCTACGTGAATACGTATTCACAAGAATTGATTTTCTTTACATTTTAACCATTTTTTTTACTATGAGTTAATAAAAGTAATATGTGATATAAATATAGACTATTAAAACACTTTAATAAATGAAATGTTTTCCGTTATAATTAATTGTTCTACAAAATTAATAAACTAAAATACATTATAATAATGATAATAAAATTATAAAATAATAAAGGCTGACAGATTGTCTTCAATCAGAATCGTTTTTCGTAATATAAGTACAATGATTTATCATTGAATTTCAAGTAACACATATATTAGGTTGACTTAATGTAGAGGTACACTGAACAAACATCAGCCGATCGGTTACTTACTTCTCTTTTTAAATGTTAAAAAATTATAAATTTTTAAAGAAATAAATTATAATATTGTAAAAATTTTTTTTTAATAATTCGAAATTAAGCTTAAATGTATTAATATATTTTTGCTGTCTCTCAATAATATGATATATATATATATAATTTAATATGATTTACATAGAATAACAATAAATTAAAAAATTTCTAATGAACAATGCAAAATCGAATTAAGTCCTAAAATATAAAATTTTCTATGACTAAAATAGTCTAAAATAATGTTAAAATAAAGAAACAAAATACCTACAGATTTTATGTTCTATAACATAATATAACTTTTAATCATACACATCATTTGATATTAACTAATTCTAAAATCATAATGTAATACAGTTTTACATTCTGCTTTTAGCGTGTTATAAAATGTATAATTTCTTACATGATTAAACATATAAAAACAAATTCTGAAAGCTGTTTACTTACAAAAACCTTATAATTAATGTTGAGTGATATAAGCATTTTATCTCTTTATGTTCGAAAAAAATACATATGTACCGTAATTGTGTAGGCAAAAGTTGCACAAAATGTAAATGAAAAATCTTATAAATATAACAGAAGAAAAACAAATGAAGTAAAACAATCTCATGAAGTTTTTAAACGAATTTTTACAGTCGAAAAAATACAAAATAGCAAGAACATATTTCTTGAGTTGATAAGCTGAAATTTGTTTAATAAAATAAAAATAATAAGAGAAAATATATATTATTAACATTATGTGACTGTTATTTTTTCTTTTTAATGTAAATATTTTAACTAATTAAACATTGAATATCCTTTATTTCGTGAAACTTGATTTATATTGTGTAGTGATTAAAATCATTTGAACAAAATATTTACTTTTACACGGTAGGAAAAGTTTTCAAGTATTGTGTATCAATTCCTTTTGGAGGAAGTAGTATATGAGAACAATTGTCTAAGTAACAAAAATTCCAGATGAGTAAACAACATTATAATATTTCAGTTCTCCGTTCTATATATTATTTAAAAATAAACTAAATTTTAATTTATTACCTACGATCCTATTCTATTTAACTAATAACGTGAATATGTCATTTTCTATAATATAATTAGTTAAAAAAAAAAAAAAATTATTGATATTTCGATTTCCCTTAAAATTAAAAATCAACAAATTACAATGCTTTACGTCAACGTTATATTACGAACATGCAACTATATAATTTTATCGAATAACTCCTTATTCTTACCGCCACCAGGTCACGATACGTACCATATAGTCATATATATTATTATATAGGTAGGTACATTATATATAGCTATGACCAACCAACCACTAGTCTACCATCGCGATTAAATATGTAACGATTTGTTTATTTGAGTGGGTGTTTTTTTTCCATTGGTCAGTTACAAGGTAGTAGCGGAGATAGCGGTCAACTCCGATTCCGTGACACTCGGTAACTTGATGCCAAATACACAATATCAAGTAACTGTGACAGCGTTCAAAGCAGGTCGCCGATTTAGGAGTAGACCAGTTATATTTAAAACACTTGGTAAGTAAGATCAAATAATATTTAATGTTTAACAAAACAATATTTTTTAAGTAAATTGAATTATACATGATACACACAATTCCAAAACTAATATTTAATTATTATTAAACTAATAATTCTTGAGTAATTTTAAAACTTGGAAAATATTGCTAGTATTATTATACCACTTTTTAAATTAAAAATAAAACTCGATGTAAAATTATAGAAGACTTTAAGCGTAAACCTATTTTTTCAACACAAGTTTGACGATACAATTTTTATTAAATTATTTTATAGATATTTCTGATATACATTGTTAAACACACTATAATAATATTTAAAAATTACTCTGTATATTAATACGTTTATTATGTAATTTAATGTATAATGTATACTACGTCCAATGGTCTTAGCAGCCGTGGACTGTTTCTGTTAATAAAAAAAAATATTTAAAAATGTTAAAGTATTTAAATCAACCTATGTATGCGTAGTATGTATTATATATCAATTTGTATTTTTATATAATAAAATTATAAGTAAACTTTCTATCCTTAAATTATAATATTATCTTATAGATTATTATGAAATTAACCATTTTATAAAGAAAGCCATTTAATTTTTTCATAATAATCACAACTAATTACCTTGATATATATATATATATATATGCCTAGTATAGTAATATATTATAATAGTGACATTAAAATTAGTGTTAACAAGTTATTGTTATTAAAAATTATTTTGTGCAAACAAATATAAAGTTAAAACAAAAATATATTTTCTTAATTTTGATAATAAGAATAGTTACAGGATTTTTTTTTTTTTAATCAGCCAATTATATTTCTATTCTGAAACCATGAGGTTGTTAAAAATTATAGACTATCCTTTTTCACAGTATTTTTTTTTTGTGTCCAATCCATCAATAATAAAAATATTCAGTATCAAATTCCAATTTTTTTTTAAAAATATGATATTTTTATAACTATTATATTATTATAATATTTATAAAACCAACACAGTCCTGCCCTTCCCCTAGGATTTAAAATGGAAAACTTCAAATATTTACACTGAACAGACATATTAATTGATTGAAAATTATTACATATATTTTTAACTTCCCTCAAGGTAGGGTTAAATGATTTTTTTTACTGAAAATTAAAATAAAATAGTATTTTATAAACTAATACAAATTATTTTAATATCAAACATATAAATATAGTGCATGCGTATTATATATTTCGCCATACGCTATATATTTATTTTAATAACATAAATTATTTTCGATTTAAAATTATACACGATAATTAATTTACTATTATAACCGGTACCTGTTATTACTTCATTGTATTGATTTAATTAATATCTATATGTGTTTGTATAACCCAACTTGGCCATTAAAAAAAAAAAAATCAAATATATAAAACAGTGGTTATATATAGGTGTATCTCAGTTTTATTATACTTCATTTCACGGCAAATCGGAATCGATTTACCTAGCTTTGTAAACTAATTCAATCAAGATAGGTTGAATATACCAGATTATATTATTATATAGCACTTGGTAGATTTTTTAACGTGGTTTAAACTAAATTCTAAACTTTTTTGATATCTCTAAAAACAATCTCTGAAATTTTAGTCAAAATCAGTTGAGTTGTTTTTGAATAAATAAACTACAAACATAAGGTTTACAAACATTACCTTTTGATTTATATTTGAATGAAAAACAAGAAATTTAACAAAAAAACCACAACAATGTATGACTGTTAGGATAGTCTATACCTACCATTTTTTTTTAAATTTTCTATCTCTATCCAATGATAACCTCCTATATAAGCTAAAGATTATTTGATTTTTGTGAGCTAAAACGAAATTCATGTGTAAGTCACTTTAAAATCAACCTATAGAGTTTGAGAAATGAAGCAAAGAACACTTATTGCGTCTTAAAAAATATGTGTGAAAAATTAGTGTCAGTCGGTTCTGTTATTTCCAATTCTATATGCTACATACAGACATACATTATTTTACATATATTTTTTGTATATTATATTATATATACATATATTACGTAACAAATAACATAATTTATTATGTAACTATTTTTCGTGTTAAGGATATTAATACATACATATAGGTGCTGACATACCGTACATAAATTGATTATTTTTAAAAAGGACACTCGTCATTAAATTTATCAAAACTTACTTTTCTTTAAAATTGTCTATAAAAAATACTATTTTATACAAATAAGTGCAAACTTTTCAATGAAAAAAGAAGCTATCTTTAAATTGCTTACCAAAAATTGTTTTTAATATACTTATTATCTAGTTAATCTATTATTATTTGTTCAAAATTGTTTAACACATTTATTTAAAACTAATATTATTTATTCAATAAATTTTTTAAGATAAAGGTGTTTCGTGGCCAGATATTCATCATTCACAAATGAATTCTAGTGGTGATGTAGATATATCGCCACCAGATGTCGTAGGTGGTGTTGGGCATTCAGTACCACCAGAAGGACCTACTTCCCCTCCTTATGTACAGGTAATAAATTAATTTGATTTATTATTATTATTATTTAAAAAAACATCCATAGCAATAAACCACCCAGTTTGACCAATGTCTTATAAATAAATTTATAAAAATATACCTATATTATATTTACGAATATATAAAAAACTATCTATTTACTAAACATGATTTAAGTAATAATTAAACTATAAATTATACATTTATTCTATTAAAATTTATTCAGAATATTATCAAATAAAATAAATAAATTGCATTAAATAGTTAATAAAATATTCCATGATTCTAAAACGAAATGTATTATTTTCCTGTTCATAATATAATGCTAGGTACCAAAAATACATTTTCGTTAAATTATTATAAGTCACGAACTCTACTAAATAAATATCACTAAAATAGTATGTATAACTAAACACAACTTACGAGTAATATGTAGTCCTTTAATTTTTATAATATACCTAATAGTAAACAGCAGAAATCTAAAAAAAAAAATCATTCTTTGATACATGTATTGTCTACAAGTGAAATAAGCATGTACAACTTTAAAATAACCAATGATCGACAGTTTTTTTTTACCTCTTTGGGTCAATTTTTTCTTTAACTTAGAAGTGTTATGTTTTTTTTAATGGATTTCAATAAGCAAACAAACTTTAATTACACGGCGTTATAGATAATATATTTAAGTATGAATTCGAGGATCAATTTTATCGATATATTTTAAGCGAATATACGTATCACCTAACCATTAATCACATGAACCAAATAAATACTTAAGTAGGCTTTATATTTTCAAATTAATTACAATAAGTTTTCTTAATTTCGTATTGCTTATTAAAAAATAAATTAACTATACTAAAAACGTATTTTACGTCGATAAAGTAACTCGTCATTAGTGGCTTCGATGTTAAACGTAAATAATTAAATTAAAACTTTATACAATCAAAATAATAATTTCGTAATATTTAAAATATGTTTTCATATATGTCAAAATACTACCTACTACAATAAATTATAAATATTTATGTTTATTTAGGTGCGAGGAATAGAAATTACTATTGTAGTGCTTGTCTTAATGGTCTGGGTCGGTGCTATAATAATGTTTTTCAACCGCTGGGGTAAAATAAGGATGCTTATACCATATCAACCAGACTATAAAGACACACAACTCAAAGTGCCTGGAACAGGTGCATGCAATACAACCAATTCGTGCCAAAACCAAACAGGACCAAGTTTTTGCTGTTCGCAGGTCAGTATTGTGTTTTTTGTTTTAAAAAACTAAATGCTCATTTAAATTGTGTGATGCACGTGAAAATTTGATTTTTGAACATTTTTCTATTTACTATCATTTATTTTTTTTTTTTTAATTTATTAACCTAAATACAGCGACCCGACATGTAATAGAAGTCGGGTGTTAACATAATGTAGTACAACGTAGCATATAATGCATTTTTTGTTGCATACCATTAGTCACCAGAGACCGGGGATCACAATATTTTTAAAGAAACTAACCGTATTATATGAAAAGGAAAATAAAAATATTAACAAGCAACAACCCTTACCTCGTTTGTAATGGTAAATGGAGTGAAATTATCAAATGTTGGATAGTCTTCTAAAAAAAAAAAATATATTCAACTAAATGAAAAATGAAAAATGATTGAGGT
The DNA here is from genome assembly GCA_036289425.1 of Rhopalosiphum nymphaeae. Classification (NCBI taxonomy): domain Eukaryota; kingdom Metazoa; phylum Arthropoda; class Insecta; order Hemiptera; family Aphididae; genus Rhopalosiphum; species Rhopalosiphum nymphaeae. Next base: position 31,993,554 of record JAZAQC010000013.1, on the reverse strand, counting down.
AACTACTACTTAATGAGTTGTATTAAATATGAATAATAATGTTTTGAAATGTTGACTCGCTGATTGAATATAAAAATCATTATATTTTTTATAATATAATATGGTTAACACTATTTTTATCTTATACTTATTCACCTAAATATATCCACAAAATAAATTGTTGTTTCAAACAATTTATATAAAGTGTTTACAATAAATAATTGTTGTAGCTTAATAAATTTACAAGTTTTTAAAAACTTTATTGTAGAATATTATGTGCATTTACTTTAAACCAAGAAATGCTATTTTTACTTATTTAATATTTAATAATCGTTTAACCTTAATGTATTTTTTTTTTTTAATCTTCAAACCTTGAATATATTCAAAACATTATAAATTCCATTCAAAAACCACAACAGTTGAATAGCAATTTCCAATTAGTCAAACATAAATTTTCAACTAAATAAATACATTTTAAAAAATCATTCTAAATATTATTTATATTTTAAGAAATTATAAATAGGTATATTAAAATTTAAGTTATGAATTAATTACAATATCTCAATTATCAATCAATGGTTTTTTAAATATTCATATATTAAATAACGTTTATAATAAATTATATATGATAACGCCAGTAATTTCAGAAAGTTAAAATCATGTATATTTTAAAGCGACAAATAAATTATGACATAATAATTTCTAAATATATTTAATTGTTTTTCATACTCACAGTACATTAAATTTTATAATCAATAATTTCCCTAAATAACCAAGAATTAAAAATGCCTACTTTATAATAAATGTACAATATTACAAGTGTATATTAAATAAATTATTCAATTCCATACAACTAAAAAATTTGACCAGATGTGCACTGGGTATTTTCACTAATATTATCCTTGTCCCTTGTTAGTGTCATAACCAGCTTTGGATATTAAGGTACACACGAGTACACGACGTTGTTATGAATATAACTTTATGTTCGATTGTGTAAATAAGCTAAGATCAATATAATTTCATAACAACAACCTTGGTACTTTTGATGACAGTGAAATGTGAATATATTATATATATGCATAATATACACGTGTCATAGAAATAGTGTAGGAACAAGGGTTGACATTATTTCGAAAAATATGAGAAAAAATAATATTAGAAACAGCCGATACCTCTTCAAAAAAATACATCAAAAATAAAATTAATATTTAAAAGATTTTACTTAAGCCATTGTGTTATCACATAAATATTAAACAAAACTGTATTTCAACACTTTCTTGGTTATGAATAATAATATAATACAATATATCAATAATATTATTTACCATACATAACCAATACAAATTGTTTAAGTATAGTTATAAATTATAAGTTTGAACACTTCAATAATTTTATGTTTGTATGACGTTCGAGAATTTAGAGATATAATTGGATATTGTTACTGTAAGACATATTATATGTACACTGCTACTACAGTCATAGGCATATTTACGAGCCTAATCGCTTTGTCTATAGCCAGTATAACAAATTTAAATTGACTGAAAACTAATTTTCATAATTTTTTATATAGTGGAGGAACAGACTTTAAGCAGGGGAATTCCACAAAAATTACTCTAGGCTATCTCTAAACACACTAGCTTAACATTTTCTAAGCCTGCCTCTGGGTACAATATTGAATAATATATACATTGAACGCAAAGCTCTTTATTCTATTACACATATAACTACAAAATATACAAGATTTTAACATTCCCTATTTATCTCACTAATTTTACAATATTTTTAATTTTACATTTTAACATTTTAACCATACTCAATTTATTGTTGTAAAAGTATAAGCAACTACAAAATTATTTTAATAAATAAATTAAATCCATATAGTACCTATATAAAATACTCAATGTACCCGCCGTGTTGGTCCATCGCTAATTTCGTTTCTGTGGTTACCATTGTTAGTTTTATACAATTATTATTTTCCTATAGGTATAATTTACATATAATTTTATTGACACCAAATTAGTTAATTAAATTAAGTTGTCCGTTATACAGTTATGTAACATGTTTTCCTTTGATGTATACCTAGTCGTTTAAACTCAGAGTAACGTTAATTTGAACATATTGAATTTCTTCATTAAGCAATAGAACATAATTAATTAATGATTATATTTTATTTTATTTTCATACAAACAAGAAAACTAGAACCCACGTGCTTAATAATTAAAATTTTTCTTTTCGGTTTTTTTAATTAATAAATATCTTGTACAAATCTATAACTTCGGCCCCTTTTTATGATAATCTGTAAATTGTTTCAATGAAAAATCATGCGTTAAATCGTTCATTTCCGAAAATATAATTATTATTATATTATATATTTATTCCTTTAACTATAAACGTTTTCGTTACCAAATTCATCAAATTTATTAATTTATTAGAAATGTTTAATTTTGTCTAGAAATACGAGTAAGTATGTGTGATGGTGATGAAAATTTATTGTTTAAATTCGATAACTAATTAACTAACTTACAGTTACATAACTATTACATTTTCTATTATTAAGAAAACTCATAATAATTCGATAATAAATTCTTTGAAACAAAAGTTATTGGCATGTTAAAAACAACTAATTGACGGGAACACACTTGGAGGGGTATTATTTATAATACGTATACTATTATACGTTATAATATCCTTTGTTCATATTTATAATTTTTAAATATTTATGTTTTTCAATGTACATTAAACATACATGAATATAGTTTACATAAAACTCTAATACATATAAACTCAATATAAGGTGTAATATTTTATAAAAAGGTTATATATACAGTATACATATGTATAAAGTATATCAATATTATTCATCAATTATCGCTAAACCCTGTAAACATAAAACTTTACTATTTTATATTTTGTACAAAGCAATGAAAGTTTTAATGTTACAAAGATTTTTTCTGTTTATCATCACATTTTGGAATAATAAAATTGCTTCGATATACAACTTCGGAGATGGTTCCTGGTAGAAAATGGTATCTATAGTATGATACTTTGGGAAATCAAAAGAAAAATATTGCAGTACTTTTCAAAATAACTAGAAATAAAAAACAAAAAAAAATAAAGAAAACAAGAATTTTCTCGTAAAACCAGTATTTGACAAAGTTGATTTTCTTTTTGTAGAACAGAACGTCTTCGCTCACAACGTTTTTCGTGAGCAATATTTTATCACTAAATTCAAATATCTAACACATACATAACACTTACTTACTAGCTACTCTTCAATTTGTACTCATCGCCCTTTTATATAATAGAGTGACTACCTACTTTTGCCCTTTTAAAAAAAAAAAATTAATTAACTACAGATATGTCTATACAATAACTTTTGATTTTATTATTTTAAATATTTAATTAACAATAATACTCATATAATATGTAAGTAAAAATGTTTTTAAAAATGATGATAAGCATAAAAAGTAGTTAGTTACATCTGTCAGTTGGTCTGTTTTACTCTGTATATACATATCTTTTTTATATACGTATATATAACAAAGTGCCTTTTTATGTCCGGTATAATCTTAGAAACTACCGAACGGATTCGAACGGGATTTTTTTCAATTTAAAAAGCTCACTATAGAGTCGGTTGTAAGCATAGTTTTATGGACCTGAATCTTGTCGACAGAATATTGAACAATAAAATATGAATACACCAGTAGCGTCATTTGCAAAAGCACATATTCCCAATAAAATAAAATTTAAAAAATAAATAAAAATATTAAAACTTTTCCCTGACTAAGTTAGGTAAGGTAGATAAATAAATTTTCAATATTTTGGATATAAGCTTAAATTTTTATGTTAATTTCAAAATAATGGTTTTGAAAATCTATAAATAAAAATATTCACGATTCACTAATGAACTGAGGTATACTAAAACCGAAATTCAATGATATACTGATATAGTGCCGTATGTCGATTCATTTTATCCATGGGGAAGTCGGATTACATAGCTAGTTTATACACGAATATATGCGAGTATATGTACCAATATATATTTGCGCATGTATAATGTCCACTGTATACGTTCAATAACCTCGTGTGTTTGTTATTAGTGTATATTAGGTATTACTATATTAGCGAGGCTAAATTCAATGTTCAAATTACTAAACCTACGTATTTATCTAGCAAATTTATTTCTCCCTTAATTATAAAGAAAATGTGATATGATCATTGTGAATTATATATACCTATACACTAAATATAATATTGATACAAATAATTATAAGTTCAACACGAGTATTCGATTTTTACCCCATAACACTTTTCTGTAGTTAGATAGATATAGTACTAGAATACTTATCGAGACGTTTGAATCTATAACTCGGAGTCTGCGTGTTAAGATTATTAAGTACATTATCCGTAAACAGAACAGATAAATAATTAAATTTAATTAAAAATTATCAAAATGTTCACACTTTTTATCTAATAATCTTGTATTATAATGATATATATATAAGTACATATACTTGGAGTTATGTTAAAAATTTTCATAGTGGAAATACAAACAAATTTTAGAACAAAAATTTTCATTTTAAGAAACACTGAATTTTTCAGTGCAATAAGTTTTTCATAATATTCGAAATATCATAGAAAAAAATTCAATTATTTTTCAGATGGATAAAGAATAAAAAAAATCTGAAGCTATTGGAATTTTTCAGAAGTACGTTCTTAAATTTTAAAAACTTATATTTTTAACTATTTTAAATATAATTGTTCTATAAACATTTTTTATTTTTGACCCTTCTCCTCCCCCTCAAGAATCAACTATACCTATATTTTTACCAAAAATAACTTAATTTCAAAATCGAAAATTAAAGCATTTTTTTCTACTACAAAATGTGTTTTTAGACACCAAAAACGATATTGTAAAATCAATACTATTGCGTCTCAGCTTAGAACCTAAAATCGCATCATAAAATATATTACTTCTAGGCATCTTCTAAATAAATTATGTTTCTTAAATATAAATAATACATCTTTAGAGAACGTTTTATTTTCATATATCTAAACCTATTTCTTTCATCTTGATTATCTCAATAACGTCTCTGAACAATCAAAGATTGTCAAGATCAATGATGACTTCAAAAAAAAATTTATCAAACGTATTTTTATTGTATTTTATATTTCACAAATTTTTTTTTATATAATAACAAATATTAATCGAGAAGAGTTTATTTATTTACTGGTAATTTAAAATCATATGCAACAGACAACAGTTGAGTTCTTTAATAACTGTTGTCTGTTTAAATTTCCACGTGCAATAGAAGGGCTTAAGTAGGTACTTCCATAAAATAATTTCAAGCAAACTTTCTATGTACTATTATGTTCATAAATGAAAATTAATTTCCATTTTCTTTATTGGTCCTCAATTTCGTATAAAATCGACTAATCAATATTGTGTCTTTAATCATTAGTCCGGTTCGGGACTTCGGCATTATTCTATACAGTATAATAGTTTATATGCAGTTTAACTATCACATGGAATCGATTATTACTAAAACGTATCATTTGCATGATTTAATATACTGTCACATTGCCCAATTTTCTAATATCAGAAGTCGAACCATAACAATGAAGGTATTCTACTTTTCTTCGTAGTTATATCTATATATTTTAGATATGATTAAGTTGTCAAGACCTACAACAAAACAACTGTATGCATACAAAAAATTGTAACAATATCGTCTTATTTATTACTAACACGCTTTTTTAGTAAATTATCTTATACTTTTATATTTAAAAACGTATCATTATTACAGACATCCAATTTTGATAACCTCCAATGCTCTATGATAGTAGGTTCAATATTAATAAAATAACTTTAGTAAATATTCCGTTGATTGGTATGTACGGTGAGTGATGATTTTCACTTTACATTATATTTACATCGATTGCCATAGGTACTATAAAATAAAATAAATTACCCAAAACTTTGACAATTTACATCACAGATTGAATGTGCATGTGATTGCCCTTTCCAGGTTCGTTTCGCATGGCACTTATAGAAATGTTTGCTTATTTTTCCCGTGTGTTTTTCTGTTTTATTTTACATATAACAGCAGAGCAGTTGCTGCATCTTGGATCATTGTTTCAAGTATTCACCTCCGTCGCCGGACGTACATCCCAGAGACTGCACGTGTCGGTTCGCTTTGCTGCATAGAGCGCCGTCATCCGAATAACCGTTAAGTATACATATGGTAAATGCCAAGACAACAAATAATTGCGACATGTAATCAAAAATTGTGGTTTTCACAGTCGTATTTGTTTTGGTTATTGATTTTTATTTTTCTATACTAGCACACTAATATATTTATATTTTATATACATAAATATTATATATTATGTATATTATGTACTGTAAAGTCTGCATATAATGATATAAAAGATTTTAGACAGAAAGTTATTTATTTCGATAATTTAATATTATATTGGGTAAATTTAATTGACAGATTTTACGGTTCATATAATTGTCATACCACAATAAAAGCACGGTTTTCGTTTTTTTAGTTGTAGGTATGTTTTTGGTTTTTTTTATATCTAGTTTGTCAAAAATAATGTATTTAGTGTTGATTGGCAATAACATTAATTAATCACCAATAACTTTTTTAGGTATTAATAGTTTTTATATACACACACATATTCACATCACAAATATATGAGTAACCATGTTTCGCATTTAATAAATAACATTTTGTGGTGAAATAATATCTACTAAACTACCTATATAAGTCAAGATATGGTTCATTGAAGCTTAAGGAAGTGTTTTAATTGCATAGTTAGAACTTTAACAGACTAAAGCAGTTCTGCGGTATATTGAAATAGTGTGTAGTTATAGTGTAATACAACATATTATATAAAATAAACTTTCATTGTAAAGTTCGCCATTGTGTTGGTCATACTATTATATCAATAGTCGATAACTGAGATAACTTAAAATGTATTAAAAATTTCTAATCGAAGTATACACTTTTCTATTACATATTTATGTAGTTATGTATAATACAGTTATTTTAGTTATACTATACCTAATACTAAAGTAATAACTAGAATAGTGATTAATTATTTTAAAATACCTAATATCGTTTCTTCTTTATTAAAATCAATTGATAATAACTTCTACCTATATATTTAAGTACAAATTATTCATATTTTTAAATAAAAAGACTGATTTATGAAAAACTGTAAACCGTCTTATCCCTTAAATTAGTTTCTAAAACAACCAAAAATTGTAATGTGTAGTATACATATTTTCCATTTAATATAATTTATAATTTAAAATAACAACTAGTATATCTAGATGAAATAGATATTTAAAAGTTAAATAGCAATAATTACGCGTACTATGTAAATTATTTTTTCCCATAGGTAGTCAAAAGCTTATAGAATTATAATTAAATAATTTACAACATTTGCCATTATTTTTGTTAATAGTATTGTACTAACTATTTTATCAACAATGTCTTCAATATTAAAATATTCAAACGTTTTATTATAGTAAACAAATTATTATATTGAAATTTGGTCAAATTCCCGGAATATGTAACATGAGTCTCTTAGTCAATTCTCAACTCATTAAATGGCTTTTACATTTTCTAGACTCTTAGTTTTAATTTCCTGTACAGTAAAACTATATAGACTTCCAAATTAAGTCTTTATGCTATTATCGTATAATTACTTAATTAAACCTAGCTCTACATTATGGAACAAAGTTATAAAATACTTATTAAGTCTGTAAACAATGAATTCCTTATGATTAATAATTAAAGAAAAATTGCCTAAACTTTCAATAACATATGTGAAATATATAAGAAATAAAAATACATAATAATATACTAGTTGTGCAATTAATTATAATTAAATAAGAAAAAAATCATTGAAATAGATACATATCACATACTAATTTTATATTCATCAACTTCTAAATGTATATTCTAAACTACGCGATTTTAATATTCAGCTTATATTTGACTACAAGAAAACAAAAAATGTTAATAACTATGAAATAAATGCCAATTTAAATATTTAAACAATAAGTATATTATCTATAGTCTATATTATCAGATAATATAGTAAAAAAAATAAATGAATTATTTGTAGACATAAAAAATGACGGACAGCGCACTCAAAAGATGTTTACACGGAAAATAAACATAGCGCCATAATATTATCAATACTATTATAAAAATGTTTTTTTTTTACAAGTGTCACTTTTTACAGTGTCAGGTTACTATGACTACTATTAATACCACACAACATTAAAATTGATTCACTTTTAAAACTGATAGATATCTTTTATAATTTGGGAAAATATATGCTAGGACACTTGATGAAAAAAACAATCTAAAAATATTAATAGACAATATAAGAAAGAGTTTAAAATAAAACATCGTAGCAAAGTGAATTTTAAAATATTAAACAAATGAAATACCTGTTAAAAATATTGACAATTATGTTATAACAAAGACATTATATACAACGTATTGTCTAATATGAGTACAACCAATTCATTTAACAAAACATTTACATAATATAATGTTATTTGAACTTTAATAATTTTTGAATTTTAATAATTGAGTGCTTTACTTAGTAAAGCTTTAGAACTTAAAAATTACTTAGACCAATAATTATTAGGATATAAAAATGTACTAATAAATATAAAAAGTTTTAAATCAATAACATTTATTATATTATTTATTTTTAACGCATAGGTACCTATGTATTATTGTATTACTATAACTAATATTTATCGAATTTAATATTTCACCAAAATAAATTAAAGTGATCGAGTACATATTATAAATGAAACTAAATTATAATAGATAATATAAATCCAATGATCATTGATGTTTACGAATAACTCGAGATGAGTTATTCTATCATCTGATACAAAATCAATTCCTCATAACGCTAAGTTTAGACATCTAATTTATCACGATCGGAATAATTGTAAGTAAACATTTTTAAATCCTATACTCTTAAAAAATCACATTGTTCGAGCACGCTTATATGTTACAAAATACAATTTATTGATGTAATTATTTATTTAAATACATTTGAATTGCATAAATCACACAGCCTGCACTGTAAATAATCTACTCGTAAATGTTATTGTTTATTCAACTGTTAGCAAACAATCAAAATTTACTAATCGTAATAACAATCGTTTCAAAATAACGTGAAGTTTGCGGTACAATGATATACACGTGAACCGACGAAGTTCGTCAGGTCAGATCGTTAATTCAAAGTCAAAGTATAGGTAATGCCTAAATCACTGTGTTCTACTAAAATGTAGCTCGAGAAAACGAAATAATAACAATCACTCACCGCACTTGTACATGTCTTTTTCCATAAAATATAATATTATTATCATATAGGTACACCGTCTCACGTGATAATCATATTATATTATTATTATCACATAATTGTTTCGATAGTTTATTGAACCGCAACGTGCGCGCGTGTTGGTGTTTTTTCAGAGGCACCTGATGCGCTGTGGCCTGGCCGACCCGCTAGACTGGCGCGTCCGGAACCTGTTGCGGTCCCGGTCCCGCGTCAACTCGGCCATCTACATCAGTCCCATCTACCAGGACGCGCACATCCGAAACGGCATATCGGTGAGGCCGATACGGAAGGCCCAGAGCGCGGACTTCCTGCCCAAGTACGACTACAGCGGCTGGGCCAACTACCAGCAGTTCTCGTTGCCACTGGCCTCCGGCAGAGGCGGCGGCGGCGGCGTCTGTACCGGCGGTGGCGTCTGTACCGGCGGTGGCGTCTGTACCGGCAGTGGCGTCTGTACCGGAGGCGTATGTGCCGGTGGCGTTTGTGCCGCCGGCGGCGTCTGTGCCGGCGCCGTCGACAGTACCGTTCATCAACGGCACATCAAACGGTTCCAACTGCCCACCGTTTCCATATCCATCGCGTCCGACTCGGATAAGGCGCTCAACGAACTGCTCATCTAAAATACGTATCTACCGTCATTTTCCGGCACCTTAGGTCATCGCTTCTCTATAGTCGTCATATAGATAGTTTCGATACGCATCGCACCGAGGTTTCCATAAACCGTTTCACGGCAACTACATACGTTTTTTGCGTCATGTACGAAATAATATCATTATAATATCACGTTAGTTCATAGACCCAAATAGCAAGGGAGGCTTGGTATCCACCTCGTCTCCCTCCTCCCCTCAAAAAAAAAATTAATAAAACTGAAAACATTAGACATGTTTACAAAGAAAAATGTTTTGAATTATTTTAACACCGGAAAAGCATTATCAAGGTCCTGTATGGCAGTAAAGTTCTTCAGCTACCTAAATAAAATAAATAAAATACCATTTGCGTCTATGTACTGCGGTTTATAATATATTATATTATTTTGTTTCTTTCGTTTCGACAGTAATCTGGGTACAAAACATAAACTAAATAACCGACTGACGACCGATTTCGTATCGAAAGGTTAACTCGCTGTATAGTCCAATCCTCTATAGTAGTATATATTGTACAAGCAGAATAAAAATATATACACAGTGCTGTGTATCGTGTATTACAACATACCTATAAGACCTATGAGACGTTTTCTGACATGAAAATAGATAATATTATAGCGATAAACGTACGATAAATAATATTACGTAATGTAGTTAAGTAATGGAATTAGTATTCAGTACTTTTGTTGTCGTGTTCCAAACAACGTAAGTAATTAGAACATTCCGTGTGTGATATCAGTAAAAGTATCTAATACATGATAATGATATCATAATAAAATGCTATATAGGTTGTAAGTAAGCATTTTATTAACTAAACCACCGTTGATTATAAATTATAAAAATATTATTTACAATCAATGCTACGTCACACTAAAAACTAATTGTATTTAAGTCTCGTTCTAACCGTTACACATTTATAGTTTTTATCTATTTAAAACAGTTCATCATAATATTATATTCTATAGGATAAATCACCCAAAACTATTCAATAAAATAGAATGCTTTTAATTTAAATTTATGATTAAATGGCAAATTTGTACACAATAGTTGATAAGAAAAATTCGACTTGGTGATTATTTAACACACACAATATAATATTACATAATATATAGATTCAACACATAATTTTTTCCACACTGACTACTTATTATATTTAATTACTTATTTAAATTTAATATGATTATAGAAGAATACGTCACATATAATTGTTATATATTAAAAACATTATTTATATTCAATTTCAAAATACTGTGTGATTATTTTAATAGTATACACAAGTCTATTTGTACAACAAATGTTTCGGAATTATATTCTATTATTCTATTTTGGAATAATGGAATTAAAAAAAATTGATGTTCTCTAAAAAGGTAAAAATATTGTTTTTAGACTTAAAATTATATAAACAGTCTTATTTTAAAAAAATTTTATAGTTTTTTGATATAATAACTGTTAAAATAAACACGCAGTATATTGGAATCACATAGATATGCGAGCAAAATATGTAGTCTATACTTATGCGTTCCCTGCAAGTTCATGCTCAAATGAAGTCAAATTTTATAATTCAATATATAAAAATATTAATATCCTTCATTAATTAGAAGTCTCGCTTGATTGGATTTCTGGATGGTTTACATTTATTACTAGCTGGAACATCTGTAAATACTTATTATTAAAACTGTTATATAAGTAACATGAGGTTTTGGGACAAATTGTACATAGTTTAATATTCATATATTTTTTTATAATTAATTATTGTTAAATACGTTAATATTACTTTTTTTTATCTAACATTAATTTAAAAATAAATCTTGATCTCTATCAAAGTAGGGTAATATATAAAATTTATTATTAATGTATTAATAATAGTTATTGATTTACTTACACACTAAACTATATACACATCATCAGCTATTACGTATAAGTTTATTCTATCTTTTTCAAAACCATGTACTTATTGCGAATATTTTATAAAAAAAAAAATATATGAGATGAAATAAATCTGAATAATCTAATAATATAATGAATAAAAACAAATAAAGTAATACAATATATTTTTGAGATCTAATCAATTCATTTAAAAACCAAAAAGATAATAAATTTAATTAATAAATACGATTATTAATACGATATGAATCTACATCTGCCAATCAATCCACTTATAATGTATATTTTTTTTCTAATGTTTAATAACATTTATTGATTATTATTAAAAATCACTTATTAGATATTCAAATACATTGTAATCTATATTAAATAAAATATAATATATATATAGATAAAAATATTTAATCCATATAATATAAAATATTGTTTTGTTGATTAAACTTAGATTCATAATTATTATAAACCTATTTTAATACATTAAAGCTTATTAAATGTGTGTAACGTGTGTACCTATAAATTATAATACATTATGTAATAAGTATCTTCATATTTACATAATCAATATTAATAACTTTAATAACAAGCATTTGACTTACAAAATAGTTTATGTAATTTTTTGAAATACATATTAAGCATATATACCTACAATTAGCATATAATATTATAAGTATTTATAGAAATACACAACATAATATAGCATATAAATATAATCAACTTCAAATTAAAAACAATGTATATCATAGTTTAATTTAAATTATTTATTCTTGAATAACTAAGATGTAAGCTCCTGTTAAAAACACCGTTTCCCATAACTATATTAATAAAAAATATTTTTATTAATACAATAATAAATTTTAATTTAAAAAAAATTAAAAATGAGTATTAATATAAGTTTACACGAACCTATATCAAATCACCACTAACCATTAATAAATTAAATATAAGTAGGTATAAAATAAGGTAAGAAAAAGTAATTTTCCCCAATTCATATATTATCTTTTCTTTTTATAAAGTCATAAATCATAATATATTATCCACGTTTAATTTTTTGAATGGGATCTCTTAGAGTATAAAATAGGTAATCAACGAAGTAGTAAATCATTTCAGAAATATTGTCTTTGTAGGTTACTATATTTATTATATTTCTTTTGGAACAAGACTTTTTTTTAACCAATAATAGAATATTATGTTCTTTTATAAACTCGACCTTTTCATAAATCCTGTGTAAAAAAATAATATACTTATATTATATCCAGATAATACACAATTTTCTAAAACTAACTCAATTAAAATTTATCATTAATTTAAAATTTAAAAAATAGCACTTTTGTAAAAAATAATTTTCTTAATATGAATGAATTCAATATTCTGCATTTCTGTAATATTGTTATATAACGATTAATAATTATAAACAAAAAGTAATATCCTAGATACTTAAATGTTAAATATAAGACCATCTCAGTAAACTTAAAAACAATAGGTTAAAAAGTTATAATTATAATTTATCAATAATTTTTTCGAAACAATTAAGCATCCAATGGTCCGGCTACCAAAACTTAATAAAACAAATTAAAAATATCATTAACTCTCATCTACTTAATTTATGTGTTTATATAAATATTATTACTATTATTATTATTATTATTATTATTATTATTATTATTATTATTATTATTATTATTATTATTATTTATATAATCAACCGAATTCAATGTGTATAGTAATAAAATATTAACTTTAAAAATAACTACTATCTACGTAGTCCTATATAATGTTTAAATAAAATGTATTATTTAATATTTGTATCGTCTAGTTTAATTTTATATGTTTTTATTTATTTAATGAAGGCTGTTTATGAGTGTAATAAAAATACTTTATTAATTCTTAATTATTGAAACTTAAGTTATTATTTATCAAAAAAATAGATATTTACACACGTACCAACATACCTATGATCTATACTTATATTTATACTATTAAACAATATATTAATTACACACTGAAACGGTAAATAAAAAATTACATTTATATTCCCTTTTTAATTATCATTTACAACCGACGGAATAAGAAAATCAATGTTATTACTAATTATAAGCAGATTATTTTATTGAAACACTCATTATGTCATGAGTTACTATGTTTTCAAATCTTTTATTGGATAATTTAAGATAACCTATATAATAATCCAATAATTTATACTGCTGTAATTTTTTCAATTCTAATATTTTTTGTTGATAAACCCATTACTAATTTTTAAATGGCTACCTATATATTTAATTCCATAATCTAAAACAATTTATATTTTTTAAACATTTTGGCATTTATAAAATATGAAATTTCAAACGATACTTATTAACTGTTTAAATGCAAATAAGTGCACCACAAAATACAAATTGCACATTATATACGTATTTCAATCCTTATATTATTATCTAAACTTTAAATTCTTATAATTTAAAAATATTCAACTTAAAATCATGAAATTAAAAATATGAGCTGTCATTTAAAAATTAAAAGTTGAAATTAAATTATAATTAAGTTACTTTATTTTTATAAATATCAAAAAAATGTTAATAATAATATTTAGATCAATATAGTGTAAATATGTATAGTACCTATTTACAAATATCTTTAGTATAGTACCTACAATGTTATTCGTTTTAATAGAGTTTAATTATAATCTTCAAACAAAATAAATGTGTGTTGATGAACAAATTTATAATTTAATTTGTATATAACCTAGTTTTTATTTTTTAATTAATAGTAAAAATTATGTTAGTTTTTTATAATGCATGGATTAATTCACTTTTACTGTAATCTATAATTTACTTGTAAATCCTATAGGTACTACAAAACGTAATCCTAAATAAAAATTATGCTTTTCAGCATTTACTGGTACGATTGGTAAATCATAGCATTAACTAATAAAACTTAGTTAGTAGCAAGTAACCGGAATTTGTCGATAACATATAGAAGTATTGTGATTTTCAAATATTTAAAAACACATTCAACTTAAAATTTCTCGCATTATTAATAAAGTCTGTTGTACAGTTAACTATACTTAACAAATAATAAAGCGCAAAACTTTTAGATTCTAAATAAATTATCGGTTTTACAATAGGTAATATTTTTTTTTTATGTTTAGTTATATACATTTTTATTTTTTCTGGTAAAACTACTTCAAAAGTTTCATACCAATTTTTATAAATATAGAAAAAAATAATTAGACAGACATGATTATTCAAAACACAAAATTGTGAAAAACTGTACCAAATATATAATTACAAAAACTTGATCATTTTTCTCTGGTCAAAATTGTTTTTTATATATTTTTACTGCTTTCAAATATTAAAAAAATATACTCGTCCACCCTAGCTGATAGTGACTCATGCATTTCATTTATGATTCATTTCACTTATAAGTTATAACAATAAATTTTATTGTTTGTATTCAATTGCTGAAATATTAGTTTATTTAATTAATGTGTACTTAAACAATAGATTTTTAAGATCAATTTAACTTATAGTTTTCATAATCTAAAGATGTCTTGAGTTTTGAGTCTGATAAATAATAATTGACATTACTATTAAAACAATATTTTTTATATTTAAATTATCTCAACAACATTTTTTTTTTTTTATATAAAAATTAATAAAAGTTTAAACTATTTTATAATATACTCAGAATTTTTTCATTCATAAAAAAAATACAGAAAATATAAATAGATACGAGTTGGGACTTATCATTTGAAGAATATATTTTGATACAACATGAATAAAAACGTTTTTCTTTATTTTCTATTCATTGTTTTGCTTATAAGCTTTCGGTAAATCCACTTGTTTTTTATTATTAATATACATACAACAGACATTGGCTTTGTATTCATTTAATTAAGCTATTTTTTTTTTTACTAACCAAGTTTATTATTTTTTGTTATTTAATTAATTCTCCTATCACACGCACCCACAAAACACCTTCATTATGAACAATAATAGTGCTTTTGTTACCTTTAACATATAATACATAATAATATTATACTAACTGTAGGTACATGGTACATAAGCGTACGCACAGTAACAGTATGGAAAATAGTATTTATTATATTTAATATAAACACTGATTGCACATAGACATAGTGTGTTAGTATATAATGTAAATGCATTAGTTTTAAATCATGTTAATATCAAATGAATAAAATACGATATCATATCACATATTTTAAAACAACAATATACTTGTGAATATTATTTTTATTAATAAAATTATAATTTTCGCTATATTATCTAGTACATAGTGTATAAATATTAAGCGTCTCATTAAAAAGAAATGTTTCAAAACGTCTCTACAGCCTACGGGTATTATTATGAACTATAATCACTATATTATATTTTACTTAAGTACTAGTATTTACGTGCTACTTCACAGAATAAATTGTGAAGGAAAACCAGCCGCAACGTCTCATCCCCCTTAAAAGCACCTCGGGCTCATCTGCGAACACTATCTACTATAGGTATATTATACTGTCTATACTGCACTGCACTACACTATAAATAAGAACATTGTTACAACAGTGATGTTTTTTTTTTATAATATATAACAAAAAACAATCAAATTATTACAACAACCAAAAAACTCGAAATACTTTTTTAAAATACCGTTTTATACAAATGAAAAATAAAATACAATATTCCTTTTATACTATTGGTTGTACTTATAACAGCAGTTATGACTTATAATAGATTCAATAATATATTTTTTAGAAATTGTATTTAAAACGAATCAAAGGTAATGCAAAATAATATGAATAATAATATATATCGATATTGCCATACATCACGAAATACTAACATTTAAATTTTCAGCGATTCAAAACCAATTTATTGGCATATTGTAACGACGACGATTTCGTTTTCAAAAACACAGACAAGTTATTAATAATATATACAAAGGCGGAATTAGTTCTCGTTATTTAAGTCCCATATCTAATAAACTATTATCGTTAGAAACTTAGAAACAATAGAAACACAAGTCTGTTCAAAAATAGTTGGAAAAAATGTCTTTTATTAGGTATACTTAGGACCGAGTGTTTTCAATTTTCGGACAACTACACCCGACTCGTATGGGTGGTTATAAGTGGCCGACCTAAGTGCACACTTGTGGTAAAGTTTTATAGATTTCAAATTCAAACTTATATTTTCTTCATTAAGAAATAAAATTAACTGAGAGGGAATATCCTAGTATTGTTAGATGGAATAATTCTAATTGGCTTAATTATTAAGAAATCACTTAATTGTGAGTACCATAGCTATAGGTGGTCCATAGATAGGTGCTAGGTAGAAAGTAGGTAGTTTGCTTCGATAGATTATTAAATGTATTTTACTGTATCATTAAATGATTAAATTGCCAAATTTTGATAATTGAGCTTTTACTATTAATAAAATCGTCATATTTTTTATAAATTAAAAAGGGGGCGAAAAAATATTAGCAACCTGACACCAAATTTCTGAATATGTTTCTGGTTAAGTGTATACACGGTATATAATGATGAGTAAGTACAACACAATACTTTTATAATATATATTGTATACGCATTAGACTATTAAAGTATTACATTATTACGTTCAGGTTATAAGTTTTAAGACTAAAATTATAAGCGAGGCTGGTTAAGTTTTACATGAATAGTATTATAATATAAATAAATGACTTATAATAAGTATACATGTATAATATCTTATAATATAATATGAATATTATTTAATAATATTCATGTTGCCTCTTCAGTCTTCAACATAATAGTTACTGCAAGTTGCAAGAAGTGGGTTATTTAATCGACTTACTTGATACTTCCAATATAGCTACATGAATTTACTGCAATATTGATAAAAAGTTATCTGCTCAATTAAAAAGCTTATAAATTGAATATAAAATCCAACATAAGTTGTCCTTTTAGATATGGCTGTAATCATTTTCTTTTAATAATGACATATCATTTTCCACCAAAAAGTAAAAAATTAATTTTTACCATTTTCTTCCAATAAAAAATTAAGAATGTAATAAATATATTTATAGTTCATATTATATGAATAAAATAATTACCTATGAATTATTAACAACTATATTGTTTGTATAATTATAGAACGTTTCAGCAATAACACAATATCACTTTAAAAAAAAGATTTATTATAAGAATACAATTGTTTAACTTTTTGACATTACCTACCTAGAAATTTCTTCAACGGATCTGCGACCAGAATGAGATCAGCAACAGTTTAATACATAGTATCTATGAATTGACTATAATCCTTGATTTTTTACTCAGGGTTGGAATGTGTTTTAAACAAGTAGTTTTGTTATAAACATTTTATAGGTACATCAACGTTTAAAACGTTTTAGTGAATATTTAAAAAAAACATGAAATTTTATCATAACAGAGTAGATGTAGATCACCATTCATATATACCACCAATATATAGGTAGGTACACAATTCACAAGCAATATTTTTAATTAAAATTGAATTTGCTTTTAAACTACTGTAAAATATAGTTTATTATATACCTATATATTAAACTTGAAACAAAGTATTGTTATAAATTTATTTTTTTACATAAATTGTTTAAAACATTACTACAAAAACGCTTAAGATAAAAAACAACATTTTAAATGAATAAAACATGTTTTGTTCTAGATCACTTTTTTATACTATGCTAATAAAATATACACAAGTATTTTTTTTTTTATCATTGAGTTTAAAATTCATTGTCATAGAATTAAAACGATTAATAAAATCTATTGAACAAAAATCTCGTTTATACCAATCAAAGATGGATAACTCAGAATTACTAGAGGTCCGATTTTTATAGAACTTGAAAATATAGTAGTCCAAGAGAGCATAGAAAGCAAAAAAAAGATCATTAAAATGTATTAAAATTTACAATTAACATTCATTTTTTAATTTAATTTATTTATATTTACAATTTGTTTAAAATTGTTTTAATATAAGAT
This sequence comes from Rhopalosiphum nymphaeae, assembly GCA_036289425.1. Classification (NCBI taxonomy): domain Eukaryota; kingdom Metazoa; phylum Arthropoda; class Insecta; order Hemiptera; family Aphididae; genus Rhopalosiphum; species Rhopalosiphum nymphaeae. The sequence continues at coordinate 31,974,657 of JAZAQC010000013.1, read as the reverse complement.
TAGTGTTACTTGTTAGACGATTTAATTCCTTTAATTTCATATGCTTCGTGTTAGAAAATGTACACATTCATATAGGTACGTAAGTAGTTACAATTGTTACAAACATTTATTACATTAATAGTGAACAATTTTGCAAAAATGGATATTTTCAATTGGTCAAATGTTCATCATCAATTTTACACTTTTTATCTAACAATTTATTCAAACAATAGTAAAAACAAAAATAATAAAACCAACGCCAGCGGCCGCCAGCCGCCAGCATGAGTGCGTGACACAACGGATACAGCAAGGATAGGTAGTTATGATATAAAACTACAAGTCTATAAACTATGTTTATGAGCTTGCAAAATTGTAATTATTACGTATTGGGTTGAACGTGAATAGTCGAATAGTTAATGAAGTGTAATTAATTAATTAATTCAAAATTATACTTAACATAGCCATGTGAAAAAAAATTATGGTTAGGTATATAAAATATTTAGTACCTATACATTGTTGGTTACACTGTTGTAGTGTTGTCTGTTATTCAATGTTTTCATCGAGACAGAGATGATTTATTTTTATAATATTATAAAGTTATACAAATAGCACAATAATAACAGTTATTATTTAATTAATAATATTAATAATGCATACAATTATACCTAACCTAAAATATGAGTCTTGTTTTTGATTTCTCAACATTTGAATCTTTCCGTTTTGAGTTTTAACTTCGTGTTTATCATAATTCATAATATTATGCGACATGCGTTAATAATTTGTATTTACGTTTAATTTAGTATTTCCAGTATATCATAGTAAATACTATACTATAAACTATTTAAATCCATTCGCATTATTTAAATTAATCACCGAAGTGTAAATGGTTAATACCTATTTATATATTTTTTAATTTATAGGAGTATCGTCTAATGATTACCAACATTTTGAAACATTATTTTAATAGAAAAATTCGGTTAAATAAATGTGAACCAGTTTTTGTTCCTACTTTCCTAGTACTTACACTAAGAAGTAACAAGAAATAATAATCATCGATTTATTTAAATAAAGTAAGTACAAATTCTACTAGCTAACAGCTATTAATATTATTAATAACAATTCAACATAAATACGGAGGTTTCTATTTTGAAAATATTTTATGTATTAATATATACCTAGCCTAAATAATATTATCTTACTTAAAATTTGATTGTACTTATTTATATATCATAGCAGAACTGAATGTTATATATTTCTGTGTAAATTTTATACTATTTTTCTATATAATCTGTAGGATATTGTCACTTTAGCGATAATCACATCTAATCAACATCAATCAGATTTAAGTCAAATTGTATTTCACGTACAAGTTACAAGAGACACCTTGTATTCTATCAACCTGCTCAAAAATTAATTATTTAGTTTCTTTGTAAAGTAAAATTACAAATCTTAACAACTTGATTATGCCTCTTAAACGATTATACAGAAATTATAATTGTTAAAAATGTTAAGATATATCTATATCTATAAAATATTTTACTAAAATAAATAAAAATGTATACAAAATGTTATGAAATAAATCTATGTATATAACTCTTAAGTACTTAGCATTTTAGTAAATATCTACAGTCAAATCATTTCTTGTTTTATTTAAAAAATACAAGTTTTGATTCAATACTAACTCATAATTTTCTCAAAAATATCCCCCTAAATTGCTAAATTTTATAAATCAATATACCTATCATATGTTAATTGGAAAGTTGATAAAACATTTTTTTTTTTTTTTTTGTAAAATCCAGGACTTGATTTAAAAAAATAAAAATTGTGCACAGTATTTACTTTAGGATCATTTTAAATAAAAAATATTTAACTGGGTTTCTAGTAAAATAATTTACTGTATATTTAATTTTATATTCACATGATTTTTGTTTTTCTATCTCACTTATTTATTATTACAATTTAAAGTTTAAAATGTATAGCTAACTACCAAGTACAAATGTAATCCATAAATTACAATGATTTTTTCAAAGTTAATCACAGTATACAATTTTTTTTTCTTTGACAATGCAGTATTAATATCTTGTAAATTGGTTGCAATTAATGACAAAGAGTAATTTCTCTCGTGTTAATAATGTAAAATTATATGTTTAAAAATAAAAATAAAAGTTAACTATTTCAAATTTGTAATAGCATTGAAAAATATTATTTATCTGATATAGATTAGTTAAGGGCCTTAACAATTTTGATGCTGTATACTTATGCACTATCTATACATACTTAAATCATGGTAAAAGAGAGAATATAAGCTATATTGTATTACATTAAAATATTCACACTACAACCTTAACTATGTTTACTGACTTTTCAACTAATTATTATACCTACTGTGAAAAAAAATTTGTCTTACACAATTTTAATCATATAGATATTAATATATTATATTCAGGTGTACAATTAACTCCCCAATAAGCATATAAATTAAATTCAACTTAAAATGATATATTATATCATTTATTTTATGTTTTTATCATGATTCTCTTTTAGCAACTTAAATTTATAATCTTTTACTCATATATTAAATGTATTCCCAGGGGCAGATAGGCATAATCTAACTGGCCTAGGAAAATTAAATTTAGCGGTCCACGTGATCATATCAAAGATCCAGATATTTTTCATTAGTTCATTTTTGTCAATATAAGTAGTAGCCCTCTGGGAAAATCCCAATGTCCCAGTCAATGTATCAAAATGATATTTTTTCAAAGGTAATATTTAAGATATTAAATTAGATTTTTGTTTTAGATTGCTATTTAAAATCTAGAACTTTGAGACACTTATATAATATATATTTATATACCTAACCTATATGATGTTGCAAAATATATTTTTTTAAACTGATGAAAATAATGTATGTTGAACAAATAGTTTTTAATTTGTTGAATAATTATAGCTAAATAATAACTTTCAACAGATTTAGTTTTGATTAATATTTTTGCAACTATTTTTCAGGTATCATAAAAAATAAATATTATGACTGACTTAGAATATGCGGTTGACCGCTACTTGAACAATTATGATGATGTTCTAAAACAATTACCTCCAGATGCACAAAGACAAGCAAGTCGTTTTTTTGAAATTGATTGTCGTCACTCACATATTTTAAACAAATTGACAAATTATACTAATAATGATAAAGAATTAACATCTAAAGATGGACAGCGTATGAAGAAAATGTTGATAGAGTCATTAGACTTGGCAGATAGAAAAGTTCACATCTCGGAATGTCTATTGGACATGGTTGGAAAAAACATAGTTACTTTAAATATGAACTTTGAAGAATTTAAAATGACAAAATTATGTATAAATAAATCAAATAAAAGTACTAAAGAATTGTTAAAATGGACGCCTAATTTGAAAGAAATGAATTCAGATTCTAATGATTTACTAAACATGGATAACTCTAGTAAGCGTCCAAAAAGAAATATAACAAAAACAACCACCACAACATCAAACAAAAGTGTAGAAAATGATACAAATTTAAATAGAAAATCAAGAATTAATAAAAATATAAATAACACCACATTGAACAAAAAGTCTAAAGCACAGCCACCTAAAAAAAGGAAAGTAGTTTCAGAATCAGAAAGTTCTGATAGTGATAGTGAATTAAAAGTAAATTACTGTATTTGTGAAGAAATATCTTATGGAGATATGGTTTGTTGTGATAATGATTTATGTCCAAACGAATGGTTTCATTTTGGCTGTGTGTCTTTAAGAAAGAAACCCAAAGGAAAATGGTATTGTCCACGATGCAGAGGATCTAATTCCAAAACCATGAAACCTAAAGAAATAGTTCTTAAAGAACTTGAGGAATATAATAAACGTAAAGAAGAGAACTGGTGAATGATACAATTCATTTTAATTATTTAAAAATTATATTATATTTAATTTAACGCTAAATGTCTTAATGAAAAAAACATACATTGTGTGTCATTTCTCTAAGCAAATTCAATGATCATGAATGATATTATTTGTGTTAATTAAGCACTACACATAGGATAGCATTTCTTGGTTTTTCTACTTATCTAATTGAAAAAACATAGTTGATCATCCTAATATCCTTGTTTTAATTATTTTAAGCAAAAAATACAATTTGTTTGTTCAAGTATAAAATTGTTCTAAGTACTATGATATTGAAAAAGTTATTATATAGTAGTAAGTATTAAATAATCATATACTTAGTGATTATTTCTTTCTAATAATTTAAAATCCAATAAATTTGTCTATAAATAAGATCTTAAAAGTAATGTTATTTATTTTATGTTATAGTTAATACATATTCATTTAAAACTCAAATAATTTTTCAATATTTGTATTAAATACATTACTTAATTGTTATACTGAACTATTGTTTATTATAATTTTATTTTCAAAAAATAGTATTATTTATATTTAAAAAAATGTTTTGATATAAAATAAATGTCTTTATATTAAAACTAAAAATTATCAAAATAGTATCAATATACATATATATATTGTATATTTCTGCCTATCATATTAATAATTATACATTAAAACTTCTTAACTAACACCTCCAAATATTAAACGTTTGTTTTTTGGTAATAAACTGCTAACTTTCTGACTAGATATAAAAATATTAAATAATGCTACACTGGTCAAGTTTTAGGCTACAACTGGTTTATAAAGTTATACTATTTCCCATTTAAAACTGAACTTATTTGTATAATAATATATTATGCATTTATATGTATATATTTGTTTCCTGTTACTCAAAATTATTTACTCAGCTGTATATTATTCAGATTTACAATTATTTTTATGTGCCAGTAATATTTTATTTTTTAGATGATAAACATGTACATAGTGATGCACAATCATTTAGGAAACACTTCAAAATTGATGTACCCACTCACATTCACCATTGATCACTTAATAAAAAAAATGTATATAAACTATAAAATAATATTCTCAAAACTTGTACTTTTCGATTTTGTTTAGTTCAATCTTAATTTTGTTGGATGTAAGATATAAATTAATTATTCATTATTATAGGAGTATAAAAATAATTATTATATAGGTAAATGGCGTAATATTTATATCGTTTACTTCCAGAATAAATAGAGATTTTGTTTCATATTATACCCCATTCAAATTTTAATACAATCCTGTCCCTGTGAGCTGGACAATCAAATGATGAACAACCAAACATGAATAGAGTGAAGCTTTCCACAGGTATTTTAATGATGAAAAGTAAGTGATTATATGAATTGCATAAAGTTTGTAATTTTAACATTTTAAACTAGAGTTGCCCAAATTGTATCATGGCCCTATGGTAGAATATGAATTAAATTGAAAGATAACCTATAATTAAAATAAATTTAATTCATTCTTAAAAAGTGGTTTAAAAGTGTGGTTAAACCTTCTGAATAATTGTAAGTAATTCATTTTTCAGTTTTTTGTACTGAACTTAATTATTTATGAGGATTAACTACAATTTGATTGAGATTCCAGGGCGCAAATGTTGAGTAAGCTACGTAACATGTAGAATAATATTTAAACATATTTTATTTTTTATAACAATAGCAAATCATAATAAAAACAAATATACAAAACCACTGATAGTAATATACAATTCATTTATTCATGTTGTAAGACTTATCTTCAGTGTCATTAGTCGAATCATTTAACAATGATGCCCACGGATCTTCTAACATTGATTGATGAAAGTAGCTTTCATCGATATTATCATTATTCCAATTTTGACTTCTCTAAAACAAATTAGCAGTACTTTAATAGACCATGCTAATGAACATACATATGTTAGATATTGTCATAAACGCAATTTGAGGAGGACTAAGCCCTCTCAAAATTAATCAGCTCCCAAAATGGTTTATATATATTCCCTTCCATCTTCATATATTAGGGAGCATACACACAGTACATATATGCAGATTATAATAGCCCCCTTCCCCCAAATGTATAACTCAAATTGTGCCTATGGATATAACTTAATTAAATAGATTTATTGTTTCAAAATCAAATGCACTACTACAAAAATATTTGATTAATTTACAGTTACGGATAACATAATAAAATTCTTACTTACATTATAATTTTGACTTTTATATTTGTTAAATTGTGGTCTGTATGAGGAATGACTATTTTGTTGGCGTGGCGTATAACTATGCATATTGTTTTGCTAATGAAAAAAATTAAGAGTTAAAGCAACTAATGATGAAGTAAAGTAATTATTTTAATATAATTAGTTACATCTGAACTGCTACTGTTGTTAAATCTATTAGGAGTCCATTGGTATGGCGATCCTCTCCCTCTGGATCGTGGGCTATTGAATCTCGGTGAACTACTACCACGTCCTCGCCAATTTTGTGTGACAGGTGATAGTTGAGGAGTGTTGTCATACAACAAAATATTATCTTTTAAAGTTTGGTGAATTGAGTTCGAAGGCGATTCTACGTTTGGAAATGGCGATGGGTTGTCTGAGGTAGTAATAGATTTATTTTTTGATCTTATTAGTGGTGATTTGTACTTTGAACTCATTTTCGGTCACAGATTCCTGATAAAACCGTACAACAGAGCAAACGATTTAGTTTTAGCGCTTGTGCGTGTATTAAAACTGTTAACACTTATAAAGTTAAAACAAATTTAAACTGTTCCGCTCAATAAATATTATATTATTATTATCACTGTACGTTGCTGTAATGATTTTAGTGATAACTGATAACGAACAATAATATTTACCATTCAACATTAAAATTTATATTGTTCAAACTGAGTACACCTTACACTACTTTATTATACATTTTTATTATAAATTAGTGTGATATAGTTTATTGTCATGCATTTTACAATTTAACCGAATATTATTCTAATTAAAATGTTATCTTCCCTTGTCAAAGAACATCAAGTAAAACAAGCTGCACGCAAGGAAAGCCAAGGTAAACATATTTTGTTATAACTCCCCTTTATAAGTAGCTTATGATACTAAATTATCCAATTTTTGTGGTTTTTTATTATATTTAATAGTATACTCATAACACATAATTTATGTTTATTCAAAAGATATTAAAAGAAAAGAGGCAGTAAATGCAGCGAATGAATTAACCAACGCACTGGTCGAACACCTTAATGTCGGGTAAGGAAAATATGTTTATTTTTTTTATAAAGTAAAACAAATTTCTTGAATAGTTTCAAATTAAATTAATACCATAAAACTGCAATGCTGAGACCTTTAACAAAAATGTTGTATCAACAACAAAGAAAAAATATAATTGTATATAATTGATTTTATAATTCCCAATAGTGTTGCCCAAGCATATCTCAATCAAAAAAAATTAGATGCTGAAGCAAAACAATTACACCAGAGTGCTATTGTTTTTTCCAAACAAACTTCTCAATGGTTGTCATTGATCGACAACTTTAATAGTGCACTTAAGGAGTTGGGTGATGTTGAGAATTGGACGCGTACCATTGAAAATGATATGCAAAATATCACCACTACCCTGGAATATGCATATAAAGGTAATTTTCACATGTTTATGGAATAATAAAATACTTTAGACCGGTTTTAATTAATTTATTATTATTTTTCAGTTTCACAAAAACCTTAATTAAAATGGACCAAAAGAATATGGTTTGCTTTTACAATCTCAATTTTATTTCATTGTTCATTTGTACTTATTTAAAATAACTGGATACATTATTTGTTATTATTAATTTTTATTATTTTTGTATTCATAAAGCTATGTTTATTCCATAATAGTGTTTTATTTTATTGTTACTCTTTGCATAGTAAAATAATGATGGTTTGTAAAGTTAAAATCAATAATGACTAAGTAACGACCATGGTAACGCGTAACTATATGAGATGATATCATAAATGATTCAGTATTTATTAAATTGAATTGAAGTACTATAATTTGCTTAGTTTTTTAAGCATTGATGACCTCTTCAAAACATTTATAGAGCAATTATAACTATTCATGAGTTTGCTTTAATTATGATCCATATAACCTATTAAATTTTGTATTATTAGAATAAATGTTTAAATAAAATGAAAATATGTTAACTTTGAAAAGATTATAAATTAATTTTCCATTAAAATTGAGTTTTTCAAGTATAAGATAAAAATAAGTACACTCAGTAATTTATTTTTATTTTACTAATTAAATTTAATCTTCAATGAATCTCTATAAATCTGCCCTCTAGTCCTAGATTTGTAAAAACCTAGAAGGGGTATTCAGAAAATAATTACAATTATAGTAAGCTTTTAAATGAGCATTATTGTTTATTATAACATTATGAATATTAAAAATTTCATCAGTTTAATAAAGAATTCAAAATTGTCTTATAATATTAAACAATATTTTTTAAGTTTTAAAGAGTTTATCATTAAAAATGTTAGTTAATGAAAATATTTGGTATGCAAAATACAATATGTTTAAGAGGAAGTCAGCATACTATTTGTTATCTCTCTTTAACCCACGTGCAACATAGCAAATTTTACATTCACAATAATGAGTATAACTATATCAATTTCTCAAATTAGAGTAAAATGACCTTTTATAAAATTTAAAGTTAGATCATTATCTAGGGCATCTTATAAGCATTTAATTATATTCTAATTGTAAAGCGAGTTATGGTTATTTTAAAATTTTAAATTGTTTATACATCTTAAAAAACTCATAACTGGTTTTAAAATAAAACGCTTATGAGATGCCCTAGATAATGTTCTAACTTTAAATTTTATAAAAGGTAAATCACTCTAATTTGAGAAATTAATATAGTTATAATCATTATAGTGAATGTAAAATTTGCTATGTTATGCGTGGGTTAAAGAGAGATAACAAATACTACACTGGCATCCTCTTAACTTGTTGTTACTCAACAAATATTTTAATTTAAAGATTAAATTCATCTTAAACCTATTGTATTATAGTAAAATCAGGTCAAATTTAATTTGACAAGAGCAAAACTACTACAACATTTTTTTAAAGTAATTAGTAATAACCTATATTTATTTACATATTCTAAATAAATAAAAAAAATATTCAATACCTAAGCTCGAGTTTGGACATTTATCGTAATACACGAATGTAATTAATCGATAAAGTAAATAATTACTCTGCACAATACCCTTATTTGAGTTTTAGTTTCTACAGCATATTAAAAAGAATTTGGAATTAAAAGTAATGAAAAAGAATAAAAAAAAAATACAAGATAAAGGATAAAAATACATATACCCAACAAACTTAATATTATACAAGTAAACTAAACACAAAAAGGTATTAAAATAAATATTTTTTGTATAATAATAATCAATGCATTTTATTTATGTGTATATATTTTATACATCAAATAGAATTCTTGATAACAACAGTAACTTGTCTCGGTGTACAATTCAATACTTTAACAATAAGATGTTAAAATTACATTTTTTAAATAGTTTACATACAATTACATACTATGTAATTAAAAGAAATTATACATAGTTTAAGACTTAAACATGCAATCATGCTTATACATATACTGTAAAACTATAAAAACGCAATAAAATTAATTAAAAATAATCAATTTAAAATATATAAACTATGTTATTTATGAATAAAAATGATTGTATGATTGTTGATGTAGTAGGGATAGTAATAGAAAAGAATAGCAATAAGAAAGTAAAAATAAAAATGGTAGTCAGTTTAATGATACAAAGACCAAACAAATTTCATGGAAATTTATATTGGTTTTTTTTTTTGATTATATTTATCTTATAAATTTCATTCAACTATAAAATGTTCATTATCCCTTTCCCTAATAATTATATACAATGCAAGTGTACACACAATTATTTATCTAAATTTATGACTAGGAGAGATTAAGTAAAATAAAAATATATGCAATAAATAATAATGTAATATAATTTATCATAAAATAAAAATATATATATTACCCCCCCTTCTTAGCAAATGTAATCATAATAACAAACAGAGAAATTGACTGAATATTGTCCTATATGGTATAAAATTTAATGCCAACTAGGCAAATTAATTTTGAAAAAATATGTTCTTATTGATACATGCCAAATGACATAAAAACAAACAGACTAATAATCTTGGTTAATTTACATAAAAAAAAAAAAACCATGGTTTTTAAGTATAAAAATAAAAGCACGTTTAGTACAATAACAAGTGCAAAAATATTATCACAAATTTTTGGGGAAATTGTTTCTTTTCAAAATGTTATAATTTAAACTTAAAATGTATATCTAAAAATATAATATCAATAACAATAGTACTGTATAGTTATTGTTGGAATAATTCATGTAAAAACAAAAATAAATACTTTTCTCTTTTTCTTCACCATTAATGATACTTTCAAATTATCTTTATCACAATAATGCCTTTGGTTTTAAAGAAATAATATTGTACTTTTACAAGCAAAAATATAGTTTTGTCTTGAGGAAAAAATTATTTAACATACAAACCTATGTAGAAAGTAAAATTATTGGAATATAAATCCAAAATTTCTCACACTTGAGCAAAACTGTTCAATAGCCTGGTGGCTTAGGAGCTTGGTGTTTTGCAACTGAAATCAATAATACATTTTAACATTAATATTAGGTATATACATAACTTTTCTATAACGAGAAGATTATGCTTACCGACTAGTCTGCTATTATAAATTTTATCAACTCTTTGGAAAATTGGAGGCGATGGAATCCTAACCAATGGTTTAAACATAGTAGAAAACTTCATTTCCATTTCCTCTACAAAAATTATATTTTCACGTTTAAAATCATTCATATTAAATTACTAAGTCATATTACCCAACAAGGACATGCTTAAAACAGAAGTTGGACCATTTCGCATAGAAGAATGGCGTGTTGGAGGTGTTGGAGGAGCTCCATTAGTTACCTAAATAAATATTAATAACTTAATAATTATAAATTATTAAATTTTAAATGAATATAAGTCAATATTTACATTGTTATTTGGGTAGCTTTTATGAGGGGGTACATTTGGTGGTGGTGGAGGAGGCCCACTTCGATGTGGTGGTGGTGGTGGTGGAGCACACCCCGGTGGATTCAATGGTGCCTTGATGGGTGGAGGTGGTGGCCTAGTGTTTGGATGTTTAATAGGTCGTAATGTCCGTGATCCCCATTGAGCATTTGGTGGAGGATTCTGAGAATTCCTCAAAATACTGTCTTGTGATTGATGGAAAGCAGGTAATTGATTTTTACTACTAATGGTCAAGTTATTGAATTGAGGTGCTGTAAAAAATAATATTAAAATATTATAAACACCACATTTTATTAATAAAAATTTTTTATATAAACACATACGTTGACTATTTGGAGCAACTGGAGGTGTTTTTGGTATCCTCATGCTTTGTGCCCTAGATACAAGATTTCTTCCATCAGCTGCAGTTACTAAATTAGTTGAACTAACAGTCAACGTTGACTTTTTTGTGGGCACAGCTGGCCTAATAGATGGTGGTTTCGGGGCTACATTTGGTTTACCATATCCACCTGGTGGAGGACCTCTGCCTGCCGCATTATCAGACACAAGACTTGGGACACTACCTGTCAGATTATGACCAACACCAGGTGGTATTATTGAAACAGGTTCAGAAGTACTCTAGAAATGAGAAAAAAATTAACCAACATATATTTATATGAATAAAATTTAAAAGAAATGTATAAATTATATTATTTGAATAAAATTACCGAAGGAATAGTTGGTTTTTGATTGAAAGATGGTGGTTGCGGAGGTGGTCCTCTTAATTTAATATCATTTTGAATTTTTCTTATGCCATCATTTTTCTAAAAACATCAAAATAAAATAATCAATTTTCATACATACACATTTTCTAAACCCTATAACTCACTTTCTGTAATGGAAGAGTACTTGTATTAGAAGGAGAGAGGTTTGCAGTTGTTTGATTAAACAATGAGACTGGTGATAAATTATTAGTTGGTGGCGTTTGAATTCTTGATTGTCCTAAAATTAGTGATTTATTATTTATCTTACCAATTGGTATAACTGGTCTAAGTCGTAAGTTTTCAAAGTAATCTAATCATAATATACTCTAATGTTTTTAACTAGTTTTATGACATAGTAAAATAATAAAATAGGTATAAATACAGATATCCCACATTTCCCCTGATAAAGTTTATAAATGTATTAGGTATTAAATATTCAATTGGCAATATTTCATCAACTTATATAAAATATATTTAATTCAGTAAAATAAAAATAAAGATAATGAAATGAATAAAAATAATGTACTTGTCATATTGATATCCAATATTATAATAAAATAAACATTTTGTTTTACATTTTTTAGAATACATATTATAATGATTTATTGGAAAATAAAATAAAAACAAATTACTAATAATAATTTATTCTGTTAATAACAATAAGAAATCTAGATAAAAATATTTTCTAAAGAATAAAATAATCTTTACATTTTGCTAATAAATAAAAAAAAATGCAATAAATTCATAGTACAAAATACATTTATATAGTGTTCAAAGTGAAATCAATCAATATATTTACAAACTATTCACTCTTTGTACATCTATATGATAATTGCATCCAGATGAAGAAATGAAGAAAAATGTGAAGAAATATCAACTGCATAACTAACTGACATACAAGATGCTAACATTTCCTTTTTTAGGTCCAGGTAAAAAAATTAGGTCATCTCATCAAGGTCATAATAAAAACTTCTTTAAACATCAATCAAATCAATACCTACACAAATAGTCTAGTGTTGGTAAATACTTAATATATAGTTATATTTATCATATCCTTCATAAATATTTTAACCTTAATTTTAAGAAACAACAGTATAAAAGAAATGATAAGTAAATTACACAACTACTATTGTACAATTATCTATAATGCACAAATAAATCTAGATTAAATACAGTTATTAACAAAAAAAAACACATACGAAGCAAATATGACAGTACTGGTATCAACTTATGTTATATGTTAATAAATTACTTGCAATGAAATAAAAAATTATAAAAAATTTTGTATAATTATAAAAATATAAGAATTAAATAAATTTTATAAATATACCAACGAAAATTATATTCTTGTCAAATATATGGTTTTAAGTATGTTTTTTTTAAAGTATATTCAAATTTTATAGATTATACTATTAATATTAGCTCTCTCATAATTTTCTAGGCATTAAAAAAATATGTGTGAGTGGTTATTTTATAGTGAACTAGGCAAATATCTTTGAAAATTCAAGTGATTTTTAAATCATTTATTTTTTGGCTAATAACATACTAAATACTTCATGTTTTTCTGAGTAACCCATAAAACATCAGAAATCCTATTTTTTTGGTTCATAATACAAAAAAATTGCTCTTCATACATCATAGAAAAGTTAAAATAAAAAATTATTATTTACAAATGTATTTATTTAGTAACTGTTTAAAGGCAATAAGATGTAATTTAAGTATAGTATAATAAAACTTAATATACAAAATCTAATAGAACTAATAGTATGTGTATATAACATAAATATGTAGTTATAAGTTACTGTTTTATTATCAGTTATCACTTAATAATGTAATTTAGCAATTAAAATTAATTGAGTATATCCAAGTTTATTGATTTAAATTATTATAAATCAGTTAGATTAAAACAAATTATAATAGAAATAAATTTAACTCAAATTAATAGCACAAGAAATAAAGATTATTTACTAATTTCTAAGAAATTCAATAGTCAATACACATTAATGAATTCTGTATAATTCGTTCAATTAAGATGTCAAACCCATAAAAATAAAAGATATTAATTATTTTGACTAAATTATAATGAAAGGACAAATCATAAAATATTAAACATTAATAGAAACTTTATACAAATCAGCGTAATTGGTATAGATATAAGTTGTCCCCATTTATTATTTCTATCACATTTAGAATATGGAAAATATACTGATATCTGCAAGTATAATACAATCTACATTATTAATACAATAGTAAGAAAGTAGAGTAATGATGTAATGGCAGATACAGAATAAATACTTAACAAATTAAAATATGAATGTAATGTTTTCTATTTTTAATGTTGGGTATAGTCTATAAGATTAGAAAATAACAGTATTAAACAACTTATATGATTTAGATATTGACAGAATAAAATAGTTTTTATTATTAACATTTAATATACATTATCATAGTATAACATTTATGGACTATGGTTATTTATATGTTTTGATAAAGTTTTTTTTCTTTGACTTTACTAAAAAAATTAGTGAGTTATGTTAAGTGACTTTTCAATACATACCCTTTAATAAAGGATCTTAAATTCCTAAATTACATACACATTGACAAAAATTCTAAATAGGTAGTACTACCTACCTTTAACTATTAAATATTTACTAACTTACATGTTTGATGGTATTCACAGTATAGGTCAGAAAGACTAAGTCATTTAAGACAGTTTAAGTAAGCTTATTAGATGTTATTATACTAAATAGCTAACCAAACAAACAACTTGGGAATATTATTATAGGTACTTACAATTTATAAGTCAGAACTGTTTTTCTAATAGCATCGAGTGACTTTGTCTTTCTGTCCCACTGATCTGATATTGTTATAAATTTATATTTTTCAAATTTTCTGATTTTATCAGAGCATAATCATACCTGTTACAGCTAATCCAGTTGGTTTAAGTTTAGGCATGCCTCCAGCAAACAACTCTGCTAAGCCATTAGGTGTTCGTGCAGCTATAGAACTCATTTCTCCGTTTTTTACAGTACCATTACATTTAACAGGTGTTTTTGGTGAATCTATATTATTAAAAATCAAACTTGAACGTTTCACATAAGCAACTAAATGAAATACTACAGGCATGATTTGTGTAATTAAGTTTTGTACAAAACACTGATCAATACGGTAACTATAACAGTTAGTTACATACGTCATGACGGCAGACAATAATGCTATTGGTCGTAGTCAAACAACAAGGCAACGGCCCAGAGCAAACTGGAAAAGGGGACATGCGACCGGGTATGTCACATCACTAGGTAAGTACTCACTGTTGATGAGCGGGCTGCTCTTGTCGTTGGTCACGGTCTTCTTCAGGGGCTTGCCGAGCCTGATGGACTGCAGCAGCTGGTCCCTGGCCTGCAACGGGTTGTTGCCACCCTTCTTGCTCGCACCCGCACCGAACATTGGCGGCGGTCCGGACGGTGGCGGAGGCGGCGGTGGGCCCGACAGGGCTGTGGGAGCCGGTGGCGGCGGCGGAGGAGGCGGGAACGGCATAGCGGTCTGCGCCCGTGCCGAAAAAACAGACAAAAACAAGCAGTGTCAGGTCGGTCGTATGGGACACCACTACGACGGTCGGACCAACATTCGCCTTAAGGACCGACGGAGCGAGGACGCGGTGTGGCGCGATCGGACCGTATGTGTAATGTGTGTTGGCGACACGGCGGGGCCCACCGTCAATGACGGAACGACGTGTGTGAGTCACGCGCGCGCGACATAGTGGAAGCGACGGCGATGACGAAAGTACGCAATAAGAGGATTTGACCGAGAGCGGTTATCACTACTCCGGTCGAGCGCGTCGCGGCGACTTACCGCGAGATTCGTACGGACTACTGCTGCTGCCTGCTAGCGTCGACGATTCTTTTCCGCCGTCGTCGCGGACGATTTGTTGCCGTCGACGATCGCGAATTTCAAATGGACAGGCATCGCTGGACGATCAACCGGACGTGATAGTCAGCTGAGATTGTGTGTGTCGTACTGCCGTGTGTGCTTATAATAATAATAATAATATCATTATTATGTGGCGTCGATTCATTTCCATAACGAAATAATTAAATTCATTTCCAAGAGTAGATCACCGAACTACGACAACCGTATCGCCGTTATCGCGTGCGATTATTGATTTTATTATAATAATGTTATTTCATATTTTTTTTATCGACATTAAATATACGTTCGATCTTCTGTGTTGACAGTTACTGATTACTACTACACAACATTACGTCTATATAGTATTCAGTAGTGTATTTATATTATATTTACTAATAATAATAATAATCACTATATTTGTAAATAATAATAATAAAAAAAAAAAAAAAATTACAAATTAATATTTATATTATCATGTAGGTGCGCTCGAGGTGACATGACGTATACACATAGTATATCGTTTGTGTAGTACTGTAGTGCGCACTGTGACTTGTGAGACACGGGTGTGTACGTGCGTGTGAAAAACACATATGATAAAATAATAACAACACACGCGCGCTCGAACGGAGGGGCAACATGGCGGCGGCGCAAGGCCGTGTCGTCGTCATCTTCGTCATCGCCGACGGCGGACGATATCTCTACGTGTGGCCGTGTGGGAAACACCACGCACAGCGCACTCCATATAATAATATTATATACTCATCGTGGACCAAGTCCCGGGGGTTCTTGGTGCTCATAAGCTCACTGTTCACTGCTTCCGATTGCAGCATCATTAAATAATTACCAACAACCGCGTCCATGGTGATGACAATGAGGGGGAGAGCTTAGCAGACTCAATTGATATATGTTTTGCTATTCGCCAAGCGTGGACTCAATACCCATTAGAATATTTTTCTTCTGTACGGGGACTCAATTGGTGTATTAATGTATTATAATATGCACCAAAGTCGATTACTGATCCCCCCCCCTAATGTTTACCGACTAAATAATAAATGAAATCAACAATAAAAAGAATCAAATCAACAATAGTTTATTTTCGTATCTGTTTATACATAATGTTTTGATACGAAAAAAAACACTTTAACAATAATAAAGTAAAATTATCGAGGGCACTACAATATAATGTAGACAAATATAAAAATACGAATATATAATCCTATAAATAGTGTAGTCAGTATTGCTAAAAAATGCATGGGCATCCGGTACAATTTTTTTATTTACTTAATTATAGGATAGGGTTTCTTCATTGCCACCAACCTACCTACCTATACGCGCAAAGAAAGCGTTGATAGTATAATGCATAAATGTGCTGTGTGTATTTGTAATAAAAACCTTACAATTAAGTATATAAAAATTGTATCACTTCATTCGAAGTAATTATTTTTCAAACGTCTTTATTATGCAAATTAAGTAGTACAAGTATAAATTGTATAATTTGTATTTTCCGGTGGTCGGTTTGAAGAATTCTAAAAATAATATAAATTGAGAGATATTTTAAGGTTTACGTTACACATAAATATACTAAGCCAATCTAAATTTACTTTAAAATTTTCGTACCTTATAGTTTGTAAAGTAATAAGCACATATTTTATTTTATTTTTTCATATTGCGATAGATATTTTTTTAATGGATACCAACTAAAAATTAGTAAGTAATAATATTATTCAGATTAAAGATTCTTAACTTTGGTCATTGGTTCAAATTTAAAAATATAAAATAAAATATAAACTTTTTATTATTTTTAGTTAGGTTCCTGGAACCTACGCATTGGTTAATCATACATTATGATCCTTCATTAGGCATTTAACTAACACATTTCCTTTTTACTCAATATGTATCTAATATATTACGTATACAAATCAAAAAATATTCAATAAAAGCTATCTTTAAAATTTAAATCTAATGTTTGTCTAAAGTTATATTGCTGAGTCATTCCTTTTATCATAGCATTCATATCAAATATTTGATGCATTAAATAATACATTACATAAATAAAAAAGGTGAACAAATGGATACTGCTCTGTTGTACTGTATTACAATTTAGTATTTTCTACTGCTACTGCAGGTGCATCAAGTGGGTCATTATAGTAAATGTGTTAAATTTAAATTCAATGATTTTGTATACAAAAAATGATTCTGAGCAGTGAGTGATGATAGATATTTGTCAGACTATATTATTAAGTACAGCACATAATATATATATATATAGATCCCGGGCCGGATCTAGCATATATTTTATACGGGACACGAAGAGTATAAAATTAGTGCCCTTTTATAATTCAGCCCTCCTCTATTATGCCACTGTTATTTAGTAATTTGGCATTCCTCGATCAAGATTTCGGGACAAATGACCCGGTTTGCCGTCCCTCCAAGATTTGACCCGATAGAGATCTAAATATTTTAGATCCTGAGCAGAGCAATGAATAAATGGATTTTATCACAATGTGATTTTTTTTTTTTGTACACAATAAATTGTAGATAAAATGCTTTGATTTTCAAAAATGAGCATGATCTTGAATATAAAATTATATTTAGTTTGTACTTTAAGGTCAAAATTAAAAATAATCAGGAAAAACAATTAAAAAATTAAATAAAAATAGGAATTTTTATGCAAATCCAATTGTTGACAAAACTTAAAAATTTAGCAAATGTTTATATCATCATTTATTAATTACAATAATATTTTTAAAATATTTTGACTGGTTTTGAGCTATTTAGAGACATAAGAAATTTTCAATTTCTTATAAATATCGATTAAAAATTTTTTTCTAGGTAGAAATGCTTGAAAATTTAATACAAAGTACACGTTGTTAAATTCTCAATTAAAAAATATCGAAAATAAATAGTCACAATATTTTTGTATAAAACAAGTATTTAAGTTAGAATTTTGAGAATTCATAAAAAATTTGTTTTTATACCTATATAAGATTTAAAAAATTAATTCAAGTTTTTATATGAAAAAAAATTCTAATGCAAAGCTAAATTAATTTTTTAAGAACATTTCAAGTTTAAATATTTGCGGCATTCGATATATTCGCCCGTCAAATAATTAATTTTCCTTAAAAATGTTTTATATTTTATTGTTTAAAAAAAAAATAACAATAGATGCTTGAAATGTCCACTAAATATTTATATAATCATTTTCATTATAATCTTTTTAAGTTATTTATTGATACAAAAAAATTTTTTTCTACAAATGTCGTTAAAAAGTTATAAGCTGGGTTAATATTCTTAAAAATTTAATAAGAAATTTACAATAGTTATTCTTAAGACCTTAAAACTTTTATAATAATACGAAAATATATAGGTACAATTTTTTTTTTATATATTATATGCATCTGAAGTTAGAATTTTACAAAATCGCAAAAATTATAAGTTATTTACTGTAGTAAAAAAATTCATAGACACTTTTTTTCGTGAAAGCTTTAAATACAACATTTCGCATAAGTAATTCATACTGAAACCATAAAATCTAAAAAAAGTAAAATATATAAAGAGTATAAAGTAATTATTTTTATAGACATTTTAAGTTACAATTTGGACAAAATAACGGTAAATAACAATATGTTAATTGTTAAGTATTTTGACGAAAGAGCAAACATTTTTAAAATATTTATAGGCAGTGTTGTAATTATAACTACAGATATTTAAATACTTTCAATTATAGTATCCTGCAGATACAGACATAAGTACCTATCTTAAGATATTCTTAAGATACATTTAAAAACAAACCATTTTCTTTGTAAATATTTAATATAAAAACAAATAACACATATAACTCAAAATCGGTGCAATTATCTTTATATCAGATTTTAAATATAATTTTATACAAATACAATAATAATAGTTATGTGTTTTATAATAAATCATAATTTAAGAAAATAAAATAAAAATGTATTATGTTTAATAATATAAGTAAATATAAAATAAGTAATAGCCAATTGGCATTATTAATGTATTATCCACCAGACCACCCCTTAATTGTTAATAAATCAATATTAATAATAATAAAAAACATAACCTTAGATTTTAGTGTCCATGTTTAAATAAAGTAAAACTCCAAACATTCGCCATCAAGTAAATTTCTTTTTTAGGTTAATATATTTCCGTATCCACCAATAATAAATAGTGGTTCAACTGAAGCACTAGAAGGATGAATCGAATTATATTCTATGAATATTTTATAAACATTACTAAATGCCTTAAGAAATTGTTATTGAACGTTTTATTGAAAATATCTTAACTATATCTATAAAATTTGAGTTATTATTTAACAGTATTTTCATCGTTATTCTCTGTACTTTTAAATATTCCATCTTTAGAACTTTTTTATACATGGTCTAATTCAGTTAAGTTTTCATTTAAAAAGGCTTTACATTTTACAGCATAATAATAATTGTATCTTAAAAAATATCTCAGATACTTCTAATAAGATGCCTACACAATATTTGTTATCTAAAATGTGGTTTAAAATTTAAACAAAGCTCTATGCGTGAGACGGTGTGTTTATTAATATACACTATAATCATTAAATATATATTTGTAATTAATATAATATAATCAACGAATAACGATACACAGATACGTAATGCGACCGCCTTCGACGAACATTTATTTAAATACATGAGTTATAAAATTAAACATGGTACCGATATAGTTACGTTTCGTTGAACTCTCACGTGTATTTTATTTTAGTCTTCGAAAATCTCATCCTTGGCCGTCGCCATCGCACTGCGTGGGGGCCCGTGGCGTAGTAAAAGCTCACGACCAGCGATCACCAACATTGTTATTATTATCACCGAATTTAAACAGTAAGTATTCGTGAAGTCTTATCGATAACATTGTGAAACTATTTGTATGATTATCATTTATTGTCAAATATATATAAAATTTAGTTTTGCTGTCAACAGTTAATTTTTGAAATTATAAATAATACTTTTATGATGATGACCAGATACACTCTTGTTCATAGGACAATACTCTTTTTTGATGCATTATCCTAATGTCCTTAATAATAATATTAAGTACATTAAATTAATTCATATTTTGATAATTGACAGGGTAATACATGATAACACTTTTTTATAATTTGAGTATTAATTTATATTTCATGGTTCAATGGTATGTAATCATAAGGTTATTGAAGTTAAATGCGTAGATAGGAAATATATTAACAAATATTTGTATTTAAAATTTTATTTTTTAAATAATCATATATTAAAATATTTCTAATATTTCCAATATATTAAGCTCCAAAATATTTTCATCATAAAGAAATACATTGAATAAGTTAACCTATTTTTTTGGCATAATATAGACCATTTAAGTCCTTCATCGCAACCATCACTTCTCTCCATCTATCTATGTCTATGACTAACGCTTCACCGTTCTAAATTCTCAGCATAGCCAGGTCTTTATGGACCCTGTTTATCTATCGACTATCTTTATCTTAGACAGCCGAGCGATCTCTTCCTCTTTGGCTTCCAGCTGGTGACTTGACCGATAGTTTGTTCTCGACTTACCCTTTTACTTTTCATTGTAGCTATTATGTCTGAATAAGTTGAAATAATAATGAAATTATAATTTCAAATAATTAGTTTTTATAGTTGATAGATAATATAGGTAATAATTGAAATAATAACGTATTAAGTAATCGAATAAAACAATTTATATACATAATTTGGAGATGATCTAAGGACACAATATGTAGAGTAGATAGGAAATAGACAGGAATGCATTGGTCAATTCTTTAAAGGCAGGAGTTTTGTATAATATAGGACTAATATAAATTATACCAACTCAAATCATTAGGACTCGGAGAGTATCTCAATATAGATAATTTTTATTCAGGGAGTCAATCAAACCTTATAGGGTGCCAAAAACATATTAATTTTATTTTTGACATACAAAAATTAATTTTTTTCTTTTCTATTAGTTAATAGTTACACAGACAAAAAATAATTAACTACATACTTTAATATTTATCATTATTTAATTTATTTGTCATGGTTAAGAGAGTCTATTATAAAAACCAGTCATATTTTTCATTTATTATTTTTAAGTGTACAACTTATCCAATAATCCAATAGTATTTTTTAATTTACATACAGAGCATATTATGGAACCTATAGCTATAGGGTTATTAGTTTATTACAATCTAGTATTGACTACTCAAAAATACTCTACAAGAAAACTAAAACCTAACAGCACACTGCATCATAACAGATAGTACTAGAGTACACATTTCTAGCGATCATTTGTAAATTATATGAATTTTTAATTAAAAAATATTTTATACTTTTTGGTGAATTTAATGAATTTGTCAAAATTTAAACTTCATATTTATAAAAAAATATTGTTAAAAATTAAATAATTTTTTTCTATACTAAAAGGTCACGAATCGTGACTGACTATATAAAAAAATTCAAACTTTAATTTAAAAAAAGAGGGAATAGTAAGTATAATAATCACTCTTCTCTATAGTACATGTCGAATGTACTTGGTCATAAATGATAAATAACGATGTTAATTATTTAGTAATAATTCAAAAAAATATTCCTAGAGCCTTAAGACTTATACGTATGTATTATTAATATCACTATACGCAACGATGTTTTCAAAATGTGTACTTATAAACAAAAATGTTTTACTATGAGGTGCCGTTAATCTTTATTCATTCAAAAGTTAACAATAATATAATTAGGTACAGATATTTATTTTTATAATAATTAAATAGTATAAATATTTATAAGCATAATAATATAATAAATCTACCATAATTATAGAAATAATAACAAATTAATTAATTAATTAAAAAAAAATATTAAAAATATATCATGAGTCATGACTTAACTATAATTTTACACATACAATGAAATATCATTAAATTCAAACTACTCGTATTAAGTATTAACACATCCATTTCAATAATGATCCGCTCGACACCTATTTTTTCCCCAATTATTAAAAAAATTACTGACAATTTTACTTTTGACTACCCAGCAAAGTACTAACTAACTTTTCTTTTCAGAAAATATATTGAAGTTTAAAATACAATCATTTTTCTATAGCAACAAAAAAAAAACATGATTTTAAAATCAAAACAATAATCACTTCACTAAGAATTTAAAATTTATGAAAAACGGGCACTTTTACGTAACACCAGTTTTCTGCAAAATCAATTTTACTTTTGTTATTTTATTATTATTCGAAAAATATTAATCACTGAACTTAAAACTTTCTGTCTTTAGAATAAAGTTGGTAATAAGTAATAACGTATTATTAGTACTGGTATTGGTCTTTACCATAATCCCAGTCATTATTTATTATTAATCATTACATACTTGTATCAGTTGTATCGTTGTACATTGTATTTCAATTCTCTCTTTTGTTAAGTACTCATAACTCATAAGTCATAGCACTATTGCTTATTAGCTTATGAATTTAATTATTAAAATATTTTTATTAATAAATAAATAATTTTATCAAAATATTTATTATTTCAGTAATACATGCACTTTGTACTATAATATATTACTTTATTAATTGTATTAAATGTAGGAAAGTGGCTGAGAAAAAAAATGTTATGTTATATAATGTTACCTACACAAATTAATAGGTATACATTACAGGCGAGATAGTCGAATTGCACTTATTACCTATAGAGAAATGGTTGAATTGCACTTGGGTAAAAATCAAGTAGTGGTTGAACTGCACTCGTTAAAAAAAAAGGGTTCAAATGAAAAAAACGTGGAAATTTAGTATGAATCGAACGTGTACAGTGAAAAATCGTTAAAAATATTACGAATCTTATACTTATATTTTAATGCAGAACACTGGTACAAGACCACCAACAACACGGTATCGGAAAAAAATAAATAATGTTGAAAAATATATTGACTTATATTATACTCAAAAGCGTATTACCAGACTAGAATTTTTGAACACAGTTTGACATTACTAGAAAAAATGATTTAAATGAAAAATAAAATATTATAACGACAATAATAAATTTGATAATTAAAAAAAAAACAAATGTATAATAATAATAATAATATACATAATATAATAATTATAATGTATATATCAGGGGCGGTCAAACGGTTGATCGCGGACAATTTCAAAGTCGATCATATTAAAATTTATTTTTAAGGCCACGCTCACGAAAATTAATTAACTCGAAGATTTTAGAAATAATTATTTGTTATTATATTATTTGTAGTAATTATTAATTAGTTTATAATACTTGTTGTATGTTTATATATAGGTATATATATATATAAGTATGTTTATAAAGAATTATAGTTTAATTATCACAGAAAAAAATAATTGGTTGGTTTAATTAAAATTATATATGTACTAGCCGTAAAATGTAGTTCCATATGGTATAGCCCAACATTTAGTTATAAGTACCAAACGGTTATAGTTGCAAGATTAATAGCTAATTTGACTACAATATGTAGTTGCTAATTTTTCTAGCAATATTATTTAGTTAAATTAACTATTATTCAATTGTAAATATATAGTTAATACAACCAAAAATATATATATTTAATAATAAAAAAATTTTCTATGGAAGTCGATCCTCAAAGGTGAAGTATATTTTTAATAGATCGTGACCAAAAAAAGTTTGGGCACCCCTGGTATATATATATAATTAAAATAATGTGATGTATAAAACAATCATTTTTAACCATACCAATGATTAAAATCATCCTATAAGCCTGTGAATGCGAGAAGGAAAATGAGTGTTTACTAAATGTTTAGATGCATGATAATTTTATTGAAATACTTTTTGTGAGCCCAAGTGCAATTCGACCATACCCATTATAGGAACGGAGTCAGATCCCCACAGGATTATTTCATTTAAATATATAAAGCCCCTACAAGTCTAAAACTAAAATTACGCCTATGATTTTGTATAATATTTATGTTTTATATATCATATGGATCATTATGCCGCATTTTTAAAAATTTTGTAAACCAATGATGTAGATAATCATTTAATCTAACTTCCGTACGATAAATTGTTTTAAGGAAATTATGAAAAAGATATTGGTATAGTATGTTCGTATTCATATAATCATATAGATATTATAAATTATAATTAACTATATCAATACAATTGTATGAAATACCTATATAATAAAACCAGATAAAAACCTATATAGATTATGTACATTTATTGTCGTTTTTTATAACATTGCAAACAGGTTATGTACCTAAACCTCCTAAATAAGACGTGCAAAGCTCAAGAGCACAGATTAAACCTAAAATATTATTTATGATAAGCACGTCGATGTCATATATATAGTTATAATTTAATGTTATAATTTAAATTATAAATTCATAAATAAATTCCTATTATTAGTTTCTTATAAGTTATTATAGGTACTATATTTATCTATTTAATTTTTTTCTTTTTCTTACTTGAATCCAATATTAAATGAAGCGATGATTAAATATAATAGAATCATACATATTATAGCCTATAGGCTTTATTATAGCCTTATTTATATATATTAGGTAAAAATAAACGTTGTGAAAAAAAGTCAAGTTAAGTTTAGTACTTAAGTTAAACTATACATAAATATTTAGATAAATAGGCATCCTATAAGTAGGTACTTGATAGTTGTTAATTGTTTACACTATTTTAGTGACCAATATGTATTAAAATGTTTAGTTATCCTATCTAGTACCTAACCTATAGCCGTATAGGTTTAATTCAGTGGCGTAACACGAAATTTAGTGCCCTAGGCAGGCGCGAATTCAGAATACATTTATAGAAAGGGCCCAAAACAGCCTAAAATTTACCTGTGTGGCAGAATCTACGGGAGAGCATGACCCCGTGCATCCCTCTTGGATCCGCGCCTGGCCCTAGGATCAGGAGTTGAGAAGATTAAACTCAAAAATTAAATTATTAAATAGTGATGCTAGAAACAGTCTGATTCTATAGATATATTTTTTGTATTTTAATTATGATTATTTTTAGCTATCATAAATACAATTAAAAAAAAAATAATGTATGTTTAGAGTTTTTTTTAATGTATTAATAATAAGGACCATGTGGCCCCTAACCTGGACATATCTTGTGGCGCCTGCAATGATCCCGGCTTAAATACGACACTGGTTTAACTACTTGTTGTTATTATTAGCCCTAGTTTTACGTTTTACTCATAAGTCATTACTCATTAATCATTACCTATCAGCTATCTGCAATGAGACAATGAATAACACTTCAAAATTATTTTTTAATTAGATACAGAAAAATTCAATTATTATCATAGAATTATCCAACTATTGAACTATCATTATATTCTATTATAATATAACTATATACCATATAATTATGTGATTGTTCAATTGAAATAATGTGAACTATAGCTACATCAATATATCAGTAGCTATTTAGTTATTATATAGAGTTGTATACTTGTATTATCTGACCTTTAAACCTTTTTCATGGCGACTGGTGGGCATTGGATTTAAATCTATATTTTATTTAATATTCAATAAGATCCCCACTGTATTACATAATATTGATCCTAATTTCTAATAATGGTTATTACTTATTATAATCCTAACCTATATGACACGTTTTAAGTATACCATAAGTACCTACTGCAAATTTATTATTCAAATAAAAACAATGATTATTGATATCAAGCAAAGAAAATCGTTACCGTTGGGTAATTTCAATTACAATTTAACAACATATTACACATTTACACACATTACACATAATCTTTTAAAATATGTAGGTTCTTAAGTTGGACTCAGACTAAGTCATATACTACAATACCTATTCCAAATTGCTTATACTAGTATAATACCAACTTACCTTCACATTCACATACATTACATATAGCCATATAGGTACCTATATACCAATTATTAATACCTAGGTATTAATATTATTAATATTTTAGTACAACAAAATAACCATTCACCGTACGTTTTCAATGTTTTTATATACCTATACTTACTATTTCATAGATTTTCATGTTATATATTGGTAACTAAAATGTATAATAACTCGTTTATTATCAAATAACTATCGTTTGTCAATTTATTATAGGTTTAATCTATTAATTGTACAACTGTATGTCTTTTATTGCTATTCAAGTAGATATTTAGAGACTTTAATAGACTGTATTACTGCCAGGACGACAATATTCTTAGAAATCTCAGAATCTGAATCGTCTTCATAGTCTATAATAATATATACTTATTAATTATACTTAAAATGTAATATTGTATAGGTACATGTAGTATAAAATTTACTTACCCAACAATACAAGAACATAGAGAGGTACACTGTACACAGTTTATAGTTTTTAACGTGTGTTTGTATGTGTTGTGTCCGTCTTAAAAACGCATACCTAACACAGCAAATTGTACATTCTGATGAATCCATTTAACTCGGTTTGTCCGTTATGCTTAATATTATAGTGAATTTACTCAGTATCAAATTTAAAAGTTAAAATATTACCTAGTGAATCTCATAGATTTTTTTATATATATTTTAATTTTAATGCAAGTTATGAACGTTTTAAAATTCTAGCGTCCTCTTAAATTATTAATCTGCAATAGGTAATTATTTTTATTTATAATTTGATTAGAATAAAAACAATTATGGTCTAGTGGTTAGTCATTATATATTCTGTCGTAATAGGAATTAAAAATAACTATTTTTAATTTCTTACAAAAAAGGTACATATTATTTAAGTGGCATATACAGTATAGTACAGCAATTCTTTACCTTTTGTAGAACCCTCGATGAAAGATTTTTAGAAATCGCGGACCCCTACCAGTGGCGGTTTATAAGGGGAGGGGGGCTATAGGTGGATCGCCCCCCCTACTTGGGATAATATTATTAATACATAAACATTATTATACATTTATACTATACCTATATTCTGTAGGTATGTATATTTTATATACATACATAATATATACATATATAATAATGCTATGAGGTGGAGGAGGGTTGGTTTTATCCCCCCCCCTTGAACAGCATGTATAACCGTCACTGACCCCTACTAATTTTTTGTTGAATATCTTTTTACAAAACATCTCATGTTATCATAACCAAAATTATAATAACTATTTTATATTACAAATTATAAATAAGTTAGGTTTATCTCTTACAATATAAAATATATTTTATAATTTTATATGAAAAAAATAAATAATAATCCAAAAATATTATAATAATGCACTCATGTCAAATATTGACTAATGCTAGGTGTTAAGGTTGCCGCAGACCCGCAACATGAGTATTACGGACCCCTCGAGGGCCGCAAACCACAGGTTAAGAACCGCTAGTATAATACATATCAGTATACATTATACAGATTTGAATACTTAATTATTTAATTATCTTTGGAAGTCAAGTATTAATAAAAATGTTAATTTTACTTTTTATAAATTAGATGTCGTTAAATACTTAAATCAAGAGACACCTGAATATTTAAAATGTCATTCCCGCTTTTTCACTCAAGAAAATAATACAATAATCGTATACTCAATTTTGGCGGTTAACATTACTCTTTAAGGTTATTATATAATAAATTATACTGATATTGGTTAGTGATTATAAAATCACGTTTCGTGATCTATTTATCAACAAACAGATATTATCATGTTTAATATTTCCTCTTCCATTATAATTAAGCAATACCCATTATTTGATATATTATTATTATCCACTGACCACTATTAAGTGTTGTGGTCCTCAATCTTAATCGTAATTCATAATCATTTATTCTATACATACAAGTATTTGACTAAGCGAATCTAAATGTCTGATAACTAATACCTAATAAGTAATAACTATATATTATATTTCATAATTCATTGTTATTAGATACTCCTACAGTAGTACAGACGTACTTCTCGCATTGTGTGCAATATTCGTTTTATTTGTTTTTTCCACGTGGTTTTTTTGCGGTTTTAGCTTAATCACTCAGGTAGTTTTACCCAACGAATGATTTATATAATAATAATTTATATGAAATCTGTATTTATATGTTTTGAAAAGGTAAATGGATTTTTCATTCATTTTATAAAAATTATTTATTTTTATAGATCTTGTAATGGCTAATGTACTTGTGGTTGGTGGCGGAGGTCGAGAAAACGCAATTGCCTGGAAATTAACAAGTTCTTCAAAAGTAAGGATATTTTAAAAGTAAAATAATAATATTAAATTAAGTAAATATTTACTTAATTTGAATAGTCATTACCAATAACTCGTTTTAATAATTGTATTTATTTGTATTAATTCATAAATATTAAATACAAAATGAGAAGTTTACTTAATAATTTTTATTAAGTAGGTATAAATATTTAAAATAGTTAGGATAATACTTATATCGAGTTACTTAGAAACACTTGACTAAAATATAATGGGTTAATCATGAGCTACTAAGTCATATATAAAGGATCATAGCTGATTTGTTAATTGTTGGTGATGGTCAATACAACCCTACTTAATTAAATAAATTTCTTTTCCAACTTAACATAATTGTCATGTTATTTAAGAAAAATTATATAGAGTGTTCCTCCTTGAGGATTTACCCATTATGATATCTCCTGAAATAATGGAGATATCATAATTCTGGATTTTTAATAAGATTCATAGGGACAAGAACTATGAATATTTCATGTTTAAATTTACTTTAATGTTTTGGTAAAAAAGTTAAAAAATATATTTTTTTATTTAATTATTTTCAAAAAAATTGAAGATAGCCATTTTGAAGAGTTAAAATTTCTGAAAATATTAATGTTTCAATATTTTAATTTCATTAATCTCCTGATTTTTAATAGTTTTTCTAGTTTAAAAAAAAAATGTGAATTATTTAATACAATAGTGGCATTATTGTATCAAATATCAGGCCCACATGCTTATATTAATGCCAGCAAACTAACCATCCGGCTTCTCAAAACTAAAAAAAAATATTGAAAATCAGAAGATTAATGAAATTAAAATGTCCAAGTCAATATTTTCAGAAAAAATAACTACAAAATGGCTATCTTCATTTTTTTTTTTTTAAATAATTAAATAAAAAAATATATTTTTAATTTTTTTTACCAAAACATTAAAATAAATTAAAACATGAAATATTTGTAGTTTTTGTCCCTGAGAATCTTATTAAAAATCCAGAATTATGATATCTCCATTATTTCAAGAAATATTGCAATGGGTTAATCTTCATGGGACACCTTATATACATCAAACAAAACCAATTAATCAGATGTATGTTTTATTATTCATTTGGTTTTAAGCTGGTATAAAAGTGGTTTTGATAGGTATATGTATATATTAAAACCTATATACATCTAAATATATAATTCTGTCAGAGCCAGCACAAGCTAAATATATATATATGCCCACTGTCATTTTTTCTTATCTACGAAAGAATATATTATTGTTAGTTGTATTTATGTAATAAATATTAGAATTAGATCCATGTATCTAAGTGTTTTGTATTAATAGTTTTTAGAAATATGGCTTAGACAAAATCTAATAGGATACATCTTAGTTTATTTTTTTTTAATTTGTTAATAAAATTAATTTATTTATCTTACAATAGTATTAAATGAGCGAGAGTAAAAGCCATCTATTTTATATCAAAGTAAGCTATGGTACTATGTACATTAATTATTATTCAAGATGTTACTGTATTTAAACCTGTAGTGGATATACTAGACAATGAAATTATAAAAAATATAATGTAGATAAGTTTACCTATTTAAAGATTTATATGTATTATTTATAAATATTTCATAATATATTTTTCTTTTTACAGGTGAATAAAATTTATATTACACCAAACAATATCGGAGCTACGTTATTCCCTCAAGTCGAATTTGTAGATTTGGATGTTAACAATTTTGAAGTATGAAGACAAAAGTATTATATTTTTTATTAAGGATCGTGTCAACTGATAGTATATTTTAACATAAATTAAGAAGTTACTATTTTCATTGTTTATTTTAAGTGGTATATTTTTAATATTTTTCCATGATAAAATTAAGTATACAGATACAGCAGTAATATAGGCAATAAAATAAACCTTATATTAATTTAAATATTATTTGTAAAAAATAATATGTTAAAATATGATTTTATATTACTTTTTTTTAAATTATAGTTATTGGCAAAATGGTGTGTAGAGACATCTATAGACTTAATAATTGTGGGTCCTGAAGATCCTCTTGCATCAGGAATTGCTGATGTATTAGCTGCTCACAACTTGAATTGTTTTGGACCATCTGCTAAAGCGGCCCGCATTGAAAGTGATAAAGAATGGTCAAAACAATTTATGGATGAATTTAATATTCCAACAGCAAAATGGAGATCATTCAATGATGTTAAACAAGCAACAGATTTTGTTTATTCGTAATTATTCTTACTATTATTTATAAATACTATTTGTATATGACATTTATTTAATCTATGTATATATAATGTACTAGGGCTGATTATCCTGCATTAGTAATAAAAGCAAGTGGTCTTGCTGCAGGCAAAGGAGTGGTAGTTGCTTCTAATAAACAAGAAGCATGCTTAGCATTAGATGCTATCTTAACAGAAAATCGCTTTGGTAAAGCTGGTCAGACTGTTGTTGTTGAAGAATTATTACAAGGAGAAGAAGTTTCTGTATGATACATTCATTTTAATTTGGAAAAGTGTTTATATTTATATTTGGTATTTTTTTTATATAGGTTTTATGTTTTACTGATGGTGTTAATATAAAGGTCATGTTACCAAGCCAAGATTATAAAAGAGCATATAATCAAGACAAGGGTCCAAATACTGGAGGTATGGGAGCATTTTGTCCTTGTTACAATATGCCTCAAAATGAGTTGGATGAGGCAAAAAATATTTTACAAAGGGCTGTTGATGGTCTTCGTAATCGTGGGTCTCCTTTTGTCGGTGAGTATTTTTATTGATCATTGTTACTTTTTAAAAATTATTATTTATTTTATATTTTTTAGGTGTTCTTTATGCTGGGTTAATGGTAACTAATGATGGTATTAGAGTTTTAGAGTTCAATTGTCGTTTTGGTGATCCTGAAACTCAGACAATATTGCCACTATTAAATTCAGACCTTTATGAAATTATGAAAGTGTGTAATTAATATTAATTTTAAGATATAACCTATTATATTAAATTTATAAATGTTTGTACTTAACTAGGCATGTTGTGATGGTACTTTGAATAAAATTGAAGTTAATTGGAAAACTGATAAATTTTGTGTCGGTGTTGTAATGGCTAGTAGAGGATATCCGTTAACATCCAGTAAAGGCGATGTAATATCTGGTAATTTATGTAACTGAGTTATTAATTAGTATTTAATTCAATTATTATTGTAATTTTTTTTTTCAAAACATGGTTATAATTAAAAATTTTTTAGGATTACCTAGTGTAACAAAAGGCATGGTATTTCACATGGGTACTAAATTGAACAATTATGGGGAATTAGTTACAAATGGAGGCCGTGTATTGATTGTGATAACTATTCATCAAGATTTAGTTTTAGCTGCTGCTAGAGCGACTATGGCTTGTGGTAGAATAATGTTTAATGGTGCTCAATTCAGAACTGATATTGCTCATAGAGGAATTGCTAGGTTTAAATTATTATTTATTTTTATTATTATTTTGATAATTATTTGTAGTTTTTAATATTTTTAGAGCAATTCTTGCTAAGGGTGCAACAACCTATAAGTCTAGTGGTGTTGACATAACTGCTGGAAATAATTTAA
Source organism: Rhopalosiphum nymphaeae (assembly GCA_036289425.1). NCBI lineage: Eukaryota > Metazoa > Arthropoda > Insecta > Hemiptera > Aphididae > Rhopalosiphum > Rhopalosiphum nymphaeae. The sequence goes on along the minus strand of JAZAQC010000013.1, from coordinate 31,942,154 downwards.
TTCCAATTTATAAACAAATGGTATCCATCACAAAACGTCAAGGAGTGCTTGGAGATTTGGGTTCATTTGGTGCCATGTTTGATCTTAAAGCAGCTGCATTCCAGGATCCAATACTTGTGTCCAGTTCAGATGGAGTCGGTACTAAATTGAAGGTATGGAAAATTGGGATAACTTTATTTGGTGTATTAGAAATTGTATCTCAAGATTTTTAATGATAGGTCAGAGTGTTATCTAGGAGTTTTCAAAGAAACATTTAGTCCTTCTTAGTAATAACTAAACATTTTATATTTCATCTAACTTATGCAGATTGAATAGTATAATTTATATAAGTTGTATGGCTACCATTATTTTTAATTAGTAATCACTTATTTTTGCTTGTATATGAATATGTTAATGAGTTTAAATTATTTACAATTATAATTTTTAAATGTACCTAAAGTTATGGTAAGATTTTGTTTTTTGTTTGAATGTACTCATAATGTATTATATTTTTAGTTGTAGACTCATAGTGTTTTTTTTTTATAAAATCTCCTTTTATATGTTATTCTGTCATTTATTTAATTTGAACTAGTCTTTTTCGTAAAATTGTTTACTTGATTATTTTTAATACTAATAAAAAGTATTGACAGGCTTTTGTTTATAATTTAACTGATGCTAGGATAGATAGATAGATAGATAGATAGATAACAGTGCTGCTTTCACTTCTTCTTGTCCGAGATTTTCTTTTCTTGATAGCAAAGTTATCTTCTTCTATTTTTGGATATGTGTACTCTTTAGTCCACATGGTTGCAGTATACTGGTTTAAAACTTAAGTTATTATTCTATATTAATTTACAGATAAATTATTCTGTTAAATTTATAATTAAAATATAAAAAGTTTGGGATAAAACCTAAATTGTTTCTAGTTATTTATGACTGCGGTCACAACTCTGTTGTCTTAATGTATAGAATATATTTTTATTATTTTTTTGAATTTATAATTTATATTCACAATTTTTCTAAAGGTTGCTCTAACATGTAATAGTCATGAATCAATTGGACAAGATCTTGTTGCAATGTGTGTTAATGATATATTAGTTCATGGTGCTGAACCTTTATTTTTCCTTGATTATTATGCAACTGGTCGATTAGAAGGAGGCGCTGTTGTTCAAGTGGTTAAAGGCATTGTAGATGGTTGCCATCAATCTGGATGTGCTCTTATAGGTAATTATTTATTATGGTTTATTCATATAACTAAATTATTAATTGACATTGATTTTTAGGTGGAGAAACAGCAGAAATGCCAGGCCTTTATCATAATAATGACTATGATGTAGCAGGTTTTGCAGTAGGAGCAGTAGAGCGAAATAAGATTTTGCCTCATATTGAGGATATTGTTTCTGGGGATGTTGTTATTGGTTTAGAATCAAGTGGTGTTCATGCTAATGGATTTAGTTTGATTCGTAAAATAATGGATATGGGTTGTCACAAATTTACAGATGAAGCCCCCTTTAGCTTGGACAAGAAGACTTATGGTTAGTTTTTTATTTTTAAATATGTTTATAATAGATATGTTATAAAAGCATCATATTGATGTTTTTTAGCTCAATAATTAAAATTAACTTATAATATTTCAATAATTGTTTTTTGCTATAAATATCTTATAAGTTTAAATAAATTTTTAGGTGAAGAACTTTTAACTCCTACAGTAATTTATGTTGAGCGTGTATTACCTTCAATAAGAAATAATCATATAAAAGCATTGGCTCATATTACTGGAGGTGGTTTAATAGAAAATATTCCACGTATTCTACCAAAAAATAAAAAAGTTGTTTTAGATGCTACAAAATGGAATATCCAGCCTGTATATGGTTGGATAGCTGCAACAGGTATAATTAATATTTATTACATCTTAATTTTAATCCATTATTAATTAATTTATTTTGATATATGTATTTAACTTGATTAAATAGGTAGCATCAATGAAACGGAAATGTTACGAACACTGAATTGTGGTTTGGGTATGATATTAATAGTTGATAGAAATCATGTTGAAGATGTTCTGTCTGCTACTAATGGTAAAGTTGTTGGCATAGTTGATGAAAAAATGTCTGGTAAGTCGCACCAGTTTACATAATATATCAAAAAGTATAATTAACTTTTTGTAGACTATGTAACAATACATATATATAATTTAGAAAAAAAGAGAGCTCAAAGTGTGAACTTTCATTAATACTTGTAGACGAACAATCAGTTGAAGTGAAAAAATTTGCAAATGCCATGGAGCCTTTGATGCGTCCCCATATTCAGACTTATGTTGCATCCAGGATGCATCCTAAAATGCGTGTAGCTGTTCTTATTTCAGGATCTGGAACCAATTTACAGGTAAAATATTATAAAATAGTATTAATTATTATTTATAATGCTTAAATAATTTCAATAATCCCTTTTCAAAATTTTTTTTTAATATAGTCATTGATTGATACTACTACTGATGATCCATCTATGATGTCTGAAATTGTTTTAGTAATCTCCAATAAACCTGGGGTTGAAGGTCTAAAACGTGCCAGACGTGCTGGTATATTGGCTTTGGTAATATATTAGAAAATTATTATTATTATTATTTTGTTAGTGTAATTTATTTATATTGATTTATTTAGGAAATAGATCATACTATGTTTACATCACGTGAAGAATTTGAAAATCAAATATTGAAAGAATTAGAACAAACACAAGTAGATGTTGTTTGCTTAGCTGGTTTTATGCGTGTTTTAACAAAGAACTTTGTGAGCAAATGGAGAGGTCGTCTATTAAACATACACCCTTCACTTTTACCTCTATTTAAAGGTCTTCGTCCTCAAAAGCAAGCTATTGAATCTGGTGTACGAGTTTCTGGCTGTACAGTTCATTTTGTAGAAGTAAATATTTTTATTTTTATTTTTTGTTAAATATCTTAATTTATTTTTGAATAAAATTTTCAGGAGGAAATTGATGCTGGAGCAATTATAGTACAAGAAAGTGTGAATATAAGTTTAGATGAAACAGAAGAAAGTCTTACTGAAAAAATTAAGAAAGTTGAACACATCGCTTTTCCAAAAGCTTTAAAATTGTTTGCTACCAATCAAGTTTATTTGGATAAAGATATTGGAAAAGTAAAATGGTTATCTAATTCAAGTGATGTATTTAGAAATATTGTTTAAATAAACAATTAAAAATCATTTTTATGTTTATTTTATATTCTATAATTTTTATTTTATTTTTCTATTAGATATAAATATTTCCATTAGTTATAATTATACAATTGTTTCTGAATACATATACAATACTAAAAATATTGTTATAGAGTTTATGTTTCTTGTGTCTAATTTTTACTATAATATTATGTATTTAAGAAAAAATTATCTGTAATATTTTTTATGCATTCTTTTACCAATTTTTATTTTGACAAATTTAAATATATCATACATTATTGTTTGAAATTATAATGTGTATATGTTTCAATAAATAAAACTATTATTTCGTCATTTATTTTTTTTATGTTTACATATATTTATATACAATGTGATTCCTTTATTAATAATCATACATTATTTAAAAAACTTTAATCATTTTTAATATACAGTGAAAACTCTATTACAAATTTTATGGGACCAAAAGATTTCTTTCGTAATGGAGAGGGTATAAGAATTATATAATAGGTTGTAAATCAAACCAACTATTATAATATAATATTTACGTTATATAGAATTTTTTGTTGTAACGAGCTTCACTATAAAGAGTTTTTATATATATTAATATTCTTTATTGGTATAATTTTTAAGTTTTTACTTTTTGAAAGACAACATTCATTTTTAATTTCATGTTCTGAAGCAGAATATTTCAATTTATAACAATCATGTTTTTTAAATAATATATGATTCATAGTAAAATAATCATTCTGTGTTGGTATATTTAACAGGCTTTATTAAATATTTGGTGGGGTAAATATTTCCTAATTAATTTAATTAAATATAATGGGATTAAGTTTATTAAAATAAATATTACTTTAAAAAAAAAATAATAATCTCAATAACAATTTGAAATTTAAATTTAAATATGTTTTCCTATTGTTTTAAAGTATAATTTAGTACTGTCACTTAGGCAATAAACAATTTTACACAGTATTACAATAATAAAACAGTAATTCATTCTTTAGTTTTAACTTTTTCAATGTAGAAAATAGAAATGAAGTATATTATATCAATAATTTAGTGGTATACACAACAATACAACCATAGCAACATAATATATTTTATCTATTTTAACATCTGATTAAAAATCAGATTGTTTTTTAAATAAAAATGGGAGTAAGTATATAATAATAAAAGCAGAAATTATTAATTTAATATTTATTATTAAATATTGTTTATTTAATAGGATTTGAAAGCTACAACAATAAAAGATGCAATAAAAAATTGGGAAGATGAAAATAAGGAATCTGCAAGTGAAGCTACAAATATATGTTTACAATTTCAATGGCCGCCAATTGAAAAAATGGATAATAATTTATCGGTATTAACTAAATGCGAGTATGTGATAAAAATAATGTTTGTTTGTTAAATATTATATATTTTTAGATGCAATTGTTAATATTTTTTACAGAAAATTATCATTAAGTACAAATATGATTGAGAAAATAAATGGTCTTGCTGCTCTAAGGAATTTAAAAATTTTATCATTAGGACGAAACTACATTAAGGCTTTTACTGGGCTTGAACCATTGGCTGATACTTTAGAAGAATTATGGATATCTTATAACTTTATTGAAAAAATGAAAGGTGTTCTAGGCATGCGTAAACTTAAAGTTTTACACATGTCCAATAATAATGTTAAAGAATGGGCAGAAGTAAATAAGCTTGCAGAAATGGAAAGTTTAAAAGACTTTTTATTTGTCGGTAATTTATTATTATGTATCTATGTCATTCAAATCAGGCATATAATACTCTCTTCAACTATATTATTAATAAATAATAACTTATAAATTGGATGATCTATAAATTGTTCATACTGGACAAATGTACATTTTTTTCTATTAAATTTTGACTACGTATTATTAATTAATAATTAATATGTGATATAATATTACAATACCTAATATATATTATATTGATTGTATGTGTTAATAGTCCATATTAATTTATTCAGTTAAAATTGTTTGTTATAGAAAAAATAATGTTCATTTTGTCCTTAAATTGTATGAGATCAAATTATTTACACACATTATCTTGGTCTAACAACATAATAATGAATAATTACAATTTCCTTAGGAAATCCACTTTACGACTGTTTAGATGAATCTGTATGGCGTAGTGATTGTATTAGAAAGCTTCCTAAACTAGTAATATTGGATGGAGTACCAATCATAAGAGATTAAAAGATTCTTAATTGTAAACAAGCAAGTTTAAATTTAGTAAATTTACTAAGTAATTTAATATTTTGTCTTATTTAAAAATAAAAATGTACCTATGATTTATTATTACGATGCCAGATTAACATATTTATTGGCTGAAGTTATGTCAAATCTTGAGCTTTGAATTAATTAATAGATATCTAATGTTTTAATTATTTTCTGTAATTAAATCTCTGACTCTATCATTATTCATAATATTATGCAAGTACTAAAAATATTTGATATATATGGAATATTAACAATCAATATTGAGAATGAAACTATAATTAATTTGGCATTGTGATTTGTACATGTAAAATTAGTTTTTAATTAAAATTGTAATTAATTTTATCATCTTTAGGAACCGTTTAATTATTTGAATAAACTGTCTGGATGGATCATAATATCATATTATTTCAAAATTGCATACATTATTCACATATTCAACGAAAAAGACTAAAAAATCTAAATCATAAAATGTAATAAGAAACTACATCAAATTGTACCTACGTTTCATGTACCTCATTTTCCTTAGGTAGCTAAGTCTAAGGTTTTTTTTTCACACATATCATATATCTTCACAAATTCTAGTTATTAGTATTACAATAATAACAAATTTTATATAATTTAATAATGTAAGTGATGAAAATGTCAAATGATAATTAGTAGACTTGGATTTAAATGCACTAAAGTATCAAAAAAAAATCCCTTTCAAAAATACACCATAAAATACATTTACATTAAATCATTTAATTTTTTTAAAAAAAAAAACAAAAATTGTGTATTAATAAAATAAATAAATATTAAAATTCAGCAAAAAAATGTATTTATTTAACGTGTAAAATTATGTGAGTACATTAATAAATATAAACATTGAGTAAAAACTTTAATTTAACAAATTACACTTTGTATTTCACTATGTACCTATAATACACATTTGTACAATCCATACACTATGTTTATATTTTAAAGAAATCAAATTTTTAGTCATAATATAAAAAATAGATCAAAAGTAACTTAAAAAATTTAAAAAAAATATTAAAAACATCAAAAATGTAGTAAATAAAATTTGTACTTAAAACATGAAATACCTATTTGAAACATATTTGTAACTTAAAGAGTATTATGTAACGCGTCCCAAAAAAAAAGATACAGATGCATTGAAATCCAAGCCCTAATAAATAATAATCACCATAGAAACCTTTCAGAAAATAATATTGTTATGAATGTCATGATTATTATTACTTACTATACTATTATTATTTATTATTATTATTATTATACATATTATAAGTAATGTGGGGTTTATTGCTGAATGGGTATTTGCGCCTAATCTTCACACGACACCACTTGGATGTGGGTAAGTCGTGTTATATTCAACCTATTTTGTAGTTGTAAGACGTACCAGTTTAACATTAAGTAAACTATAATTTAATTAATCATGTCATTAATCTACTCAATAAACTATTTTTTTTCAACAACGATCTTTTTTCATTTTTTGAAACGTCAGAACACACACTATCTTATTACACCCGTTTCGACGGACTCTGTTATGTAGACCCAGTCGGATCAACCGGGAAATTTCTAGTAGAATATACTTACCATAAGCTTAAATAGCTAAATATTTTTTTCTAATTTTATTACATAAGGTTTATTGAAAAAATGTGTAAAGAGTAATAATTTTGAAGTAATATAAACTATTAAGTACAAAGCGTTTATGAAATTATTTTATCTTGAAATGGTACATAAAAATTTGGTAATATTGAGTATTGACCTACAATATTTTGCTACTAACTCCTATTTATTACCACTCATCTAGTATTTGGTACAATATAGTAGATACTAGATACCCTCATATATCTTATAATATTTTTTTGAACAATTTCTTTGTACAAAATACAGGAATTGCATTATTGATTTTCTCAAAATATCTATAGAAATTTTATAAACCTAATTGCTAATATACCAAAAACATTTCTCTCTAGCCTCTTGTAAGTTATAGATGTTTTACTTCTATACAATCAATAGGATATTAAAAATCTTTTATTCTACTGTTATTTTTTTTTTGAAAATATGGTTTTATAAAATTTTCCATTAATGGAAACGTCTCATATTAATAGCAAATTTATAAGATTTCATTTAGAAAGGGAGAAATAATGTCGATTTTCAAATATCTCAGCATTTTATTATCTACTGATAAAGCGATAAACGGAGAAAAACACATCTATAACCATATAAATAAAGGTAAGCTGAAAAAAAGGAGTCAAGGGGCAGAAGGAGTTATAACTCTCTATAATCTTCCCCTATAAATACTACGTCACTGACTCGTATAGTCATATTTATTAAAATTTAAGGCGTGAATCCTATCGCAAGAAAATAAACAAATTCTGGTATATTCAATTTATTAAATTTAAACTACTTGTGAATACTTGTTTCATTCCATATTCCTCCATCTGATAAAAAAATGGGTTCTACTGGTTCTAGGTCACTTTGTATGGTCGGGTAAAAAGGTAAATTGCAGAACGTGGACACTTTGTACTATTATATACATAAATTATGTACACATACGTATATATTATATACAATTTTATTAAAAATGTTATAAGTTTAAATATTATTTGATAAATCTTAAGTATCTTGTACATTCTCCGAGTTTTTAGACAGTTTTGCGGGCAATACAATTGGACGAATGTGGCAATGGGCTACATAAGAAGCAAAAATCTAATTCTGGTGAAAATAATAAGCTTTAATAAGCTTTTATTAACTTTATGTAACCAGCACCAAAACAAAAAAATAATTTAAAATTTTTAAATTCCATATATATGTTAAAATCACATTATTTCTTGTTTTTGACATAGATTTTTTTTTCAATATTATTTTTTATTTATATTGTACACATTTTTAATTGATTTAAACTAATTATTTTGACTAATAGTAATATATTATATTTTATAACGTTTTTAATAAATTTACTTTTTTTTATATTTAATTTTTACATTTTAATAATTTAAATTATATACACTTAAAACTTAGTTATTTAACTATTTACTTTATGTATATAATAGTACAAAGTGCCCGCGTTCTGAAATCTAAAATTTTAACTGACGGTACAATCCGTACAAAGTGTCCGTGTTATTCAGTTTAAACAATGGATCGTACAAAATGACCGCTTACCAAAACAGCATCGATTTCACCGAAATTATGTCTTTACCTGAAAAAAACTTATCGATTGCATTAGCTATCGACTCCGCCAAACTCAATATGATATATTATATTGGTTCCGCCGGCTCGTATATACTATTATATAATTAACACTTGAACACCAACTATAATATATATATATATGTATATATGTATACTGTATAGTTATTCCAGCGGAAATTACGTATAACATCTGATTTATGTTGTAATATTTATATTAGATTCTGAACAGAGTGAAGAATGTATTGATTTTACAATAATGTATGTTTTTTTTTTTTTTTTGCTGTAATTTAAAAACGAATCTTTGTAAATACATACAATTTTCACCAAATGTTTATATTAGCTTTATCTATTTACGATTAAATTTTTAAAATATTTTGACTTTTTTTAAGCTATTTATAGACAATTGATTTTTTTTTGTTTTGAATTGCCTATAAAAAAAATTTGGCCATCCAAAAAATCTTTAAAATTTAATACATGCAAGGTTTATTAAAAGTTGTATTTATCGTAGTAAAAAAAAAATCAAAAATCGTTAATCACAATTTTTGTTTATAAGCATTTAAATGTTTACGAAATATGTCAAAATCGCAAAAATTTGCAAGGAATTTTGAAGCTGAAAATTCATAACATTTTTGTTATTTATATCTAAGGTTAAGAAGCCCAATACAAGGTTCTCCATAACTTTTTTTTTAAATAACTATAAAAAAAACTACCACCATTATAGACACAATTTTATGAACGCATGAAATTTAATTTTTTATGAAATCGCGTAAAATAACGATAAATTACAGTTTAAATATATAATTAATAATATTATATATCCTACAATTATCCTAGACTGACAAATCATCTCTGTTCAAAATTGTTTTTCATATACAAATGCAATGATACCTGTCATTGCATTCAAATTTAACACTTCCATTATAGTGACTTACTCTCCGTTCCTACTATACAACAGAGCGATATCCACTAGCCCAACCTTTTTATATGATATGTTTTATCGGAATTAAAAGTCTTATATCAATCATATTCTTATATTTTCCAATAATGTCCATGTGTTTACACGCAATTTATTAAACCAATAGTAAACCACACCCCAATACATTTTTGTATTCATATTTATTACATTTAAAAATACAAATTAATACATGTATAATAATAAAGACTAAACAAAAATTAGGTCGGTAAAAACAAACATGATGATGGATCAGAAAAAAATAACAAAAATTGTTGACAATTATTTAAATTGAAAAATTGATTGATTCACTTAATATATTAGGCTGGTATATAAAATCACAATTCTAAAAAACGACAGTTAAATTTAATCTAATTTTGTAAAAAATCTTACATTGTGGGTACCTATATTTTATTGTTTTTTTTTCATATCATGTATGTTTGGGTTTTATTTTTGTGGATGATAATGTCAAACGATAATTAAAAATATATATATAGGTGTTTTAATTAAATTATTTTATTTATGTTTAAATAACATATTTTATTTTAAGCCGGCAGGATCGACAAACACCGATATGTAGGATACATACTTTTATACATTCCTCAAAACATAATTACTTGATTTTACGCACTTTTTTCTTTTTTGTATACATATAAATGATGTTTACAATCTGTTTAATATATAAATGTGTGATGGAATGTTGAAATATTCAGAATAGAAGTGGGAAGTCATCCTGTGACAACATCCCCAAGTGATCACATATATAACTTGTCAAACATTACTGAAATCTAAAGCCCGACCGTAGGTAAATAGAAATAATTAATCTAACCAAAGTATAGGAACTGATACAATTTCGTCACTAATTAGTAATTTTGTAAGATTGTGTATAGTTATATTGAATATATATTTAATATACCTACCTACTATACAATTTCCTGTTGTAGAACTCTTCGATTCAGATGTGCATATAGACATCTGACATAAGTATATATATATATATATATATATATATATATAATATAAGTATATGGGTGTGCCTGACGTGGTAGGTATAGATGGACTAGACGGTATAGTACAAAGGTCGAGCATCTGCGGCTCTTTAGCATGCAACTTGCGACTCTTTGGAAAATTCATCAATACATCGAAACCTGTAAAATATAAATTATATTATATACCTGCGTTAGCGTTATTATAGTGATAAAATTTTTGAATTAAATGATATTATATTTGTATAAACCATAAAACAATAATAATAAGGTATATTTTCTAAATTTAAGATGTATTATTATGTTTTTAATGCTTACCAATTTTTCAATGAAATAATAATACCATCTTTATTTTAATATTCTATAATTAATAATAATAACTACAACTAAAAAAAAAAAGGTTGTTTAAATCTTGTGCGGCTCTTTCCTACGAATAGGTTCCCGACTCTGGTACCTACTAGAGTGCCTAAGTGCCTTGAATCTTGATAAAAAAAAGTAGTAGACAGTAGTAGTCATAGTACTGATGTACTATAGTTATGGCTTTTTTCATGTGGTTTTTCTTCAGACAATTATATTATATTAGAGTTATTAATTATTCTGCTATCAATATAAAAAAAAAAAATTATATTACTCGAATATAAACTTTATATGTATTATAATATATTTTATTATTTATGTATTAGGTAGGTACTTACGTTTAAAGGTGTGAAAACAATTTAAAATCTACAAATACTATTTTTTTTACTGATAGTTTAAGTTATTTTATTTACTAATAAAAATAAAAGTATTATTTTTTAATGAGTTTTAGTCTTAAAACAATTAAAGTCTATTTTTAAAATTTAACTTAAAGCGATAAATTTTCTAAATCTCAAAGACATCTTGAATATAGAACACTATTATGTAGCAAATCATTTGGAGAAATTTTTTAATGTAGGTATTTTAAACAAATAGTTTAATGGTTTAAATGTAAAATTGGACTTGTGTTTGATAAGTTAAGTTATGGAATAAATTCTAATTTGACTTTTGAGCAATGCTAGTAGTCATTAGATATGTATATGGTTTAAAACTATAATTTGTAATTAATGTTAATACCAATTACACCACGATTTAAGGTACCTAACAAAAGTTTAAAAATATCATGTTCTAGATCTGTAAAATATTTTATTAATTTTGTTTAGTATGCTCGGTTTTGTTAACATAACAAAAAAGTCTATAAAAAGTTTTATACTTTATAAAACAGGTGTAGATGTTGGGGCAAAACCTCTCACATTTCTATGAGTTATTAAATACTTGACCCTCCACTCTTTCACAAAAAATAAATATTTTATAAGATCCTCCCGTCTGTCCTATAAATATTGATTGGATCCAAATGTTACGTTTCTTGTCATTTTATATAAAACGACTAAATCTATTTTAAATCTATTATGTAAACATGGTATTAGTAGACATTTTGTTTTTGTAACATTTTTTCTTGGTTTTCAAATGAACACAAACATTAAAAATATGTAAATAAAAATAACAACTATATACTCGTAAATTATAAAATATTATTTTAACACTTAAATTGTAATATATTTTACTAATAGTGATGCAATACGTTTACAAAAATATATGACCTGTGTATTATACACTGAACATTGGTCACTGAAGCCCGAAGGAAAAATATAAGCTACAAAAATATCCTCAAGCGACAAATAGTAATATATATTATTATTAGTTAATATCTTTTTGTAAAATAATAATATGCTGATTATGGTGTATATATTGTGTAGTATTTACGTTGTAGGTACGTGTTCTTATCTACTTAATAAACATTTACATTTTTTTTAGAGTAGGTATGCATATACATAATAATATAATATATGCCATATTATGCATTTGCTACGTCATCATACGAATTATGAGTATATGATTAAGGCTACTTGAAATGTAAAAATAATTTCTCAGCACAACAATAACATATTAATACATCATACACACGCGTAAACCGTATTTTGAATTTTCGTCGATTATTGAATGGTTTACACTGTTTACAGTTTATTTACATAAACAATAAATAACTAGCGTTTATTATGATTTATAATTAAATACGCCTCAATATAACTCTAGTCTTTAACACTAATAAATAACTGTTGAATTCGATTACTCTTAACGATTGGAGAATAGATTAAAAAAATATTCTATATTTTTATACCACTCCTTTACTCAGGCGATAAACATTATGATGGATATGTAGTAACTAAGATACTTACTTAAAGCTTAAAGGCATACAAAATTTAGTTTTAATAACTCTTAAGTATAGACAAAGTTTGATAAATTTAGTTGGGGGAGGCTCAAGTCCCAGATTACTTAATGAAAGTAATTATTAATAACTTCCTATTTAGTTAGAAATAATATTGTTTATGTATTGTAAAAATAAAAAATAAAAATCAACTAGTGTTCAGCGTGTGGCAACTAATTATATTTCAATATAAATTATTATATGAACAAATAAACTAAAATTTTAATGTACTGCATAGTATTACAATATTACTACAAGTACAAAAATAAAAAACTGATGTAGAAGAAATAACTTAAACTGTTTTTTAAAATAGTATTTTAAATTGTAGGTTAAAATAAAAATTACTGTTATTATATCCTTTAAATAGTATATTTGTGAATAAGATACATAATTTACTGTAGATGCATAACGAGGATATACATTTAGGGGGGCTAATTAGAAACTTAAACGGGCTTAGCAGGCAAAGCCCTCCCCTAGCTCCGTCTATGCTCTTAAGTAGTTAAGTGATATTAGATATCTAAAAAGATAGCGAGTGTTTTGGCCGCACAACTTATTTTGGGAATCATCCTAATTCAAACAGTCTATTTTTTTTAAATTAATTAAAATTAATTCATTATAATTATTACTATTCATTTTTCATATATTATGTAATTAGGTATTTAAATTATTTAATGTAATATATTATATATTGGTTAAGGACATTAGGGTATTTGGCTTACAATAATAATCATACCTTACTGCTCACATGGTCCACCAAAATGTACAAACGGTTCTTGACGTTCTAACATCTCCATAGCTATAGTGGTAAAAAACAATGTTAAATTACATTTAACGCGATTACAATGAGTACCTATTATTTTGTAAGTTTCATGCTGTTTAAACGCTGTAATGTTGATGAGCCACATGCACCATAAAATGATATGACGGATAATACATATTATAGGTACTGTGTTCCTAGTTCCGCAAATTTGCATAGAAGAATAGATATAAGTATAGAATATTTACTATTTTTTTTTTTTAGTTCATTTTTACTTGGTCACTAAAATACAGAATACACACTAGTGCTCACGACGACAAAAAAATAAATTTTTTAAATAAGTATTTATTATCATGGTAGTACTGATGAGTACCGACGTGACAATTATAGCGGCGTATAGTACACTCGACCAATCGTCATGTATACCTACAACCTTGAACTTACTTCATATTCCATATAGTCTCCATATGATACAACCAAACATAATATTATAGGTATAATGATAATAATTAATAGTTATATACTATATTATTATAAATGTGCACATTCATAACACTTATAAGTCATAAATCATAACTAAGTATAGAGCTCGGGAGTTATAGGAGTTGCATATTTTTTCTACACGATCTCGATTTATAGTAAACCAAGCTGGAAATTTATTATATATAAAATGAAAAGTTTAAAAATAAAAATTTTAAATGAAAATGTTGTATATTTTATCAATTTTAGAAAAAATGCATATTTAATATTTTCTAAAATAAATTATCGTTAGGTACCAACAATAATAATATACATCCAATAAATAATAATGAAGATTACCAATCGTGGGCAATCAATTATCAGATTTTTCTTTTAAATTTTTTATATATTTAATAAAATATTTTTTAATACAAGTAAATACTAACAACAATACAAAAATGTTAATAATAAGTACATTAAAATTTTTATAATATTGAAAATTCCAATACATATGTAATAATACTTTCGTAATTTAAAATATTAGGTATATCTCAAATACTAATTAAAAATAATATAAAATAATGACATATAATAGGTACAGTCAATACATAATAGGCATATAGCAAAGCAACTTATTTTTTATTTTATTTTGGTAGGTACCTACTTAGTAATTGGTTATACTATAGGTGCTTAAATTTATATTCCAAATAAATTACAATGTTAAATTTTCTATAAAAAATAATTTATTGTAAGGATATATACTTGTATATTAGTATTAAAATTATTATTATAATTTGCATTAAATAATAATGTTAACAGTAATAATAATTAATGTTAATATTATAGTACATTGTAAACCTTGTCATAGATAGTTTATAGTTCACAGCTGTTAGTTATTTATTTTGTATATTTAATTATCACTGTTTCATTATATTGACTATTTAACTATATGTGTATATCACTATAATTATAAGTTCTTAATTTATAAATTAGTATTATTAGTTTAATGACCTAAATGAATTCTTAGTTTATTAATTATTATAATTTTTGTAATATTATAATTTATAAGATTACCTGTATATAAGTGTATTAGATAAGATTTTATGGGCCCCAGTCACGGGAATATTCAGTGGGACCCCACCCCCGCCCTATTATCTTATTTTTGGTTAACAAGTAGATTTAATAAAAATAAAAATGTATAATATAATATTTTAAGTACCTAGGTTTAAACGGTATAGTTGTATACATAGGTAGGTACATAAAAAAAATTATTAAGATTTTAAAATTATTCATAACATTTTTAATATAAGTATACACATATATTAATGTTTATTCATTTGTCCTCTATCAACTTAGAAGCTACTAGATAATTTTTAGTAAAAGTTATTTAATATCAATATAGATTCCCCGAGACTCATAAGGATTTGTAGTTTATTTTTTCAATCCCTATATCTTATAATATAGGATGGTTTACGCATTACGCATGAATTTAGTTTTGGTTCAAAAAAATAATAATGTTTTCTTTTTTTAAATGGTGAATCGGTAACAAATTAATGTTATTAATTAGTAATTACTATTATAAATGTATAATTACCTAATAAAAATAAAGAATATACAAATAAAATTAAAATACAAGAAACAAGTTGTGTTACATAAAAATGATTAATATCAGAAAAACACGATAGATTTTGAATGAAATATAATTTAATACACAAATGATACATTTTTGGTTATAATAAACAAATATATACAAATCATGAAGTCAACTCGAATAAACTATGAAATAATTAAAAGAATCATGTAAATAATTATAGTTAAATTAAATAGATGGTACAATTTATTTTAAAATTGTACACAGATAATTTATCTAGTAGTTAGCAGGTAGGTACTAGCTATATAATTATACCTATACCGGGCAACACAATGTATAGTCTTAATATTTTTTAGGGGTAAAAGTAACCTATGTGTTGGATTTTTCGCGATATTTCAATTATTATTAAAGTTATAAGTTGTTATACTGGTGAGTTATGTAAAATATTACTATTTTATAATGCTCAAATAATTCAATGAAAAATTTAAATATCATAAAATGCCAACGTACAAACACAATTAATTTTCTTAATTTTAAGTGGGATAATAGGTCAATTATAAAGCACAGTACAAGATTGGTTCTGTTGAACGCAAATTTGTTAAGTTGCGCATAAGCCAGAGACAGAAAACAAATAGTGAATTGACACACATATCAAGGTAAATCAATTTTACTAAAGAAAAAAACAGTTAACATAGTTCTTGTTTATTATTAGACATTAATGAAGATAATATAATATCGAAGTTTAATATTTTAATTTATTATAATTTTTTTTAATTTTAATTATTTCAGTTTTTCTTAGTATAAATGAAAAAACTTTGGTAGGCACCTATGTTTATACAAATTATACTGATTCCTGTTATAAAACTAATATTAATTGTTTTAAAACATTTTTATCAAGTATGTTTATCCAATATCGTATATTAGTATAATTTAATAAAGTAGGTATATGAACATCACGAACATTAAAATAATTTATCTAACGTTCATGATAAATATAATGCATAGGTATCTATATAATTGAATATTTTGTCTCCTTTTCTTTGCATATTTTCATTATATCATTTATTTTTTATTTGGCATTAGGTAAACACCCACAATCTCGAGCTCTACTCATAACTCATATTTATAATAGTAGTGTGTTCACTCAGTATTTGGCACATGCTAATGATGCTATTGCTATGTGCAATATGCTCATTATAATTTAGACATTTATATCTCTCCGCCTTTTATTGGATTATTTCAACGGACGACTGGTAGACAATATCTAATGAAAAAAATATATTCGCAATTTCAAATACTTTTTTGTTTAGTTAATATGTAAATTTAATAGTTATGGTACTTTTTAGTTTTAATTTTATTCACAATATCAATATGAAATAAGAATTAGTATAGGAAGGTAGGTAGGTAGGTGTCGGGTCTCATGAATTTTCGAAAACGAATTGCATTATGTACATGTTATTTTGTATTTGTACATTCTATAGACTATGGTTAGTGGTAACTATACTAATGATTGGTTCAAAGTGATAAGATGTAATATTTTTAAATACACTAGGTATGGGTGGGTTATTAGCTAGCAGCTATATAGCTACTTTATTAATGTTATTATATGATATGATAAAGTAAATAATAATTTATAATAAATGTATAAACTAGAATACTTTTCGTTATGGTTCAATCCCTTCCAAAATATAACATATTACTTGACATTTAATACTTAATGTAAGTAGATATTCTACCTTTTTTCATATTTCACTATTTTATACGGTTAATGGTTATACATTAATATACAAATAAATATTAATTTATCATTTGATTTTATTGTTCTGTGATTTTAGTAATGGTATATCACTATCATCACGAAATCGTCCAATAACATAATAATAATAATAATTATTAATATTCTTCTAGTGGTGGCACTGTTACCTATGGACTCGTCGAACTCTCGGACTACGATTTCAGTAAGAGTGTGGTAAGAGGCTTGAGTATTTTTACAATATTGGTAGTTGAGTTAATTAGGCTTATCTTTATATTATACTGATATTATTATATTATTATTTATTTATTTAATACTTTTATAGGTAGTTAATAGTTACATGACTGATGAACTATTTTAAAGACGGTTTTTGATGTTTAAACATAGATATTCAACAACGCAACAAATATTGTAGTTATTACTTATTATTTGTAAGTTATAACTATTGCTATTTTGAGATATATATTTGGAAGAAAATTCAGTTTGCACTGCTATTAGTCATTTTCTAGTTGTAAGTATCAAAACAAAAAGTTTAATATTATTGATAAGATATTTATTAATTATTTCTATTTTACTAACTAGTTTCTTTGTTTTCAAAGTTTTTCTCATTCAGCAATAAATATGTTTGCTTCAATGTTTAAAACACTTCTAAATAAATCTGAGGTCCAAGCTAAGAAGGAATTGTTTGCTGTAGAATCGGAAACAGTTAAAATTTCTTCAAAAGATGTCAAAAACATGTTAACTGAATTGGATGAGATCAAAGATAATTCAGATAATTGTTCCGTGACAAAAGACTATGTTACTGATGCTTTTGAGTTATTGTCTATCGTCGATAATCGTCCGAAACATTTAAATGACAATGCTTCAATTGACAATTTTGATGATACTAAAAGTGAAGTAAGCTCTATTGGAGAAAATCAAATAGATATTGCTACAATTGAGGATCCTAATATAAAAAAAATTGTGAATAAAATAAATAGTCTTCAATGTTTATTTACGTGGAATGTAAAATCAAAAAAAAAGAAAAACTTTATTTTACACATACGGAATAAATATGGAAAATACAACTTAAACATATCTTCATCTGATTTTACATTAGAAAGGTAAGTAAGTTTTAATAAATTATTTAAATAAAATACTAAGTATGTATTATAATTTAAGATGAGTCAAATTCACTTTTAATTAATTCATCATTTTTAATCTATGGCAATGTACCTAACATGTAACAACTAAACACTTCTAAATGTCAATTATCTTAGTTTCTTCATTGATCACCATAGTATTGATACCACTTATAATTTCTAAAATAAATGTACTCCGTACTTATAATTTTTGCATTTATTCATTACTTATTTCAAAATAGTATACAAAATTACTCAATAAATTTTCATTCAATAAAATTACTTAAGTCAGGACTCAAAAGATAGTTTCTACTTGCTCACAGTTAAAAAATGAAAAAAAAATAATTGTAAATAATTATCAACAGATTCTACCATAAAGTAGAAACTCTTTGTTCTGAATTACTCTTTATCTGTTTTATTTTCATATAGTTTTATATATTCAAATATATATAATTATTGATTTATTGTTTTTATCTAAATAATCTGTATAATATGTTAAAAAATCAAATAATAATATGATATCTAGTTTAGTGCTTCATGGAAGGTTCACTATATTATTAGCATTGCTGTTAATTTGCTTTATTTAAAATAATAAAAAGATTATTTTATTATTTTAAAATAGACTAATAGGTAATCAATTAAAAAAATTCATTTTTTTACGTGGTTAGGTAGAGGACATTTATTTATATTCCAGCCCATGAGAGAAGTTAACCTTGTTTTGACTAAAGCATATCCAAGTTCATGTATTTGACATATAACAAGTTTGGTATCACTCAACATTGGTCACTAACTACTGTTAGTTTATATACGCAAAAAAGTTTACTTCTTATGTGGGCCGTAGTTTAAAATATATAGGTTTTAACCTGTTACTTTATGATTGTAGTCTATAAACTATGATTTATAATCTATTTGGTCCTATAGTTATACAATGTTCATGTATGTATTAATGATTGTTATTCTTAGATTTATAGGTAATTTAATTATTTCCTATGAATTATTTCATAATGGTGAACGTGAATTAGCCCAAATGAAAATATTGGAAATTGGGAAATGGCTTGAAGAATTAGATAAAAGTACTGATGAGTTTTATTTATCTATTAAAATTGGTCTTCAACATATTATGAAGGCTACTTTCATTCATATGTTATTTGCCTCAAATCTTACTGGAGAATGTAAATGGGTACGTTAATTAGGTATTATTTATTTATTATCATTATAATTATTACAATTTTAAAGTATGTATATTATTTAAATTTTATATTTCAGTAATATTTAATCCAAACACTTATTGTTTGAAAAGATTTTTTGTGAATTGTTATGAGTATAATATAATGTTTTTTTTACACAAAAACAGTATAACTTGCACCAAATTACTTGAATGTTTGAGAAAATGTCACAACTGCATCTGTCTCTGTCTTATATACAACATACTTAGAAAACTATTAAATTTGCGTTCATCAAAACCAATTTTATGTTGTTAGTTTTAACAATTTTGAATTAATTTGTGTTTGTTAAACAGCTTAATTGTTCTAATAATGTGATCTAAACATTTAATGATGGATAGACTGTAGTCTAGTCAGGCAAAATACTTCATTCAACATTTTCATACTCACACTCTTACCTCGTCCCCACCTTATATTTAACAACATAAAATAAATTATACAGAACTATCAATCGTCATTGATAAATTAGTCATAAATTCATATTAATTCACATTTAGTCAATTTAGAAGAGGTTAAACCTTCACCTCCTATTTTTATAAAAAGAATACTCTTTTTTATTGATTTTCCCTACCCGGATTATACTTATTGTTGCTGATAATTTAATTTGCATATCAAACGTAGATTACTCAGAAATATTTAATCAAATCCCTGATTCTTGCAAACAATCTCTTTTAAAACAAAACAATGCTGAGTTTCACACCTATCAGTTAAAATATGATAAATCAATATGCGTAGTGATCTGAAATTTATATTTCTACAAAAGCTAACTCAATTAAAAATAAGTTAGAAATGTGTCTTTTAGGTTTATTAAATCACTAATGTACTTTTAAAGTTAGAAAATTGGTGATAATTACAATGTAAAACACCAATCAAGTTACTAATAACTTAAAACACTCATACAAGATATTCAATTTTTTTAAATCTAGAAATATTTTTCTTATGATCATGAATGGGAAATATTATGTGTTGTTGACTTTATATAATTAGTAGGTAGCCGTGAGGTTGAGAATTGCTATGCTATGTATTTTAATTTGAAAAAATATGGTCAACTAACATGTGATTGACTAATTGCTAAAATATATCAGTTTTAATTTAATTTTAGTTATTGGATGATATTGTGTTAATGTCCATAATGGATTCTAAATCGAGAGCATCTTTATACGCAATACACGCAGCTGTATTAATTGAATATGGTGGAGATCTAAACTATTTAAAAAAAGCTTGTGAATTGACAAAAAAAGCATGTAGTTTAGATCCTAAGACTTCTCATTGGTTTTATATTCATTCACTTGCACTAACAGCTCAAAGACAATTCTTATTGTCATATAAATCAGTTCCAACTGAAAATGAAATTGATGCAATTAATCAAGCAAATATTTTGTTTAATGGAATAAATATACTTTTCAAATATCATGAAATTATTCTATTTAAAGACACTACAGTTGGAAATTATCATAATGATAAAAATAAAAATGATAAATCTCTGATGAAAAAAAATGTTCAAGATAACAAAAAAATTGTTAATATGATCAAGTATGTAAATCTATGAGAATTTATTATTTATATTTTTTTTGTGAAATTATTTAGTATAATTTTTTATTGATTTGAATGATTTTGACATATTTCCATAAATCATTATTGTTTATAGACTTATAGTATAATTGTAAATAGAGATTATTTTTACTTAAAAATAAAATATGTAATAATTATTTGTAAAAACATTTCAGTCTATCTTTAAAAAAAGTCAGTAAAAATACAATTTTAAATTTAGCATAGGACATTATTTCTAAATATTTCACAAATAACCTGTAAGTAAAATTCTATATTTTTTTTAATAGAACCTTAATAAGCAATAATCCAAAAGACCCTCTCTTGGTTGTTAATTGTGCTAGAATATTAATGACTCTTCCAATTATGGTTCGTGATTTTAATTTGGGAAAACAATATTTAACAAAAGCTTTTGAAATGGCATCAAATGATTCAACTGTTTTGTACGCAATTGAAAATACAGTTCAGGCTTATAAAGATATTGTAAGATATATTCAGAAATAATATTCATAACATGTTTTAGTTAGTGATTTATTTTTTTTTTTTCTTAGACAAAAAAACAGAAACCTAAAAATAATGAAACAAAACAAAATCAATCATCGTTGAAGATAGATACATCAAAATTAGAAATTGATTTAGGACTTGCAGTGAAAATACAAAAAAATGGAGAAGATCCTATTCCTTACCTCACTTATTTAATTTCTCTATATGATGGACTAGATAAGTCAAAAATTATAGCTCAGCTATGTTCTTATATAATATTATTCACAAACAACTTAAGATCAAGTGTCGAAGAGTTTATAAAGTTGATAGAAATACCAGGAATGACCAATAATGATATAATTACCGTAAGTATTTTTCTTAAATATTTTTAATAATATAGTAATTTTGACTGGTGTTAAATATGGTTTTCTATCTACATTATTCATCTATAATATTTTATTATTATTAATATAATTAATTAGAAATCAATTATATAAAAATAAAATATTAGTTTTATTTGAAGTTTTGATCGAAGTAACGAAAAACACTTTTTGGAGCATGAAACTTTAGGGGTGATTTTTAGTAATAAATTATATCGAGTTAATACATTAAGAAATCAAAGACTAACATTTTTCAAAATTATTGGGAAAAACAATTGAATATATTTAGTTTTTCGCTATGGCTCAAAAATAAAATTTTCACGAAATGCATATTTATACATTTTCTAAACTTGAAAAAGCTTAAAAGTTTACTAAAGGAATCCTTATAAATACATAAATGATAAAACTTCAAAAATTCTGCTATACATTTCTTTTAATCTTTTAAATTACTAAAAATTAAGAAAATTTGCGATTTAATTTTTTGTTAAAAATTTATGAAATTCATAATTTTAATACTTAGACTTAAAAATTTAATACATAATTTCTTTTATATATTTTTTTTTATTTGAATTAAAATAAAAAGTTTAGTGTTTACTACATACATTTTTTGTGAGCGTTTGAAGTTCAAATGTTAACCAAATTGGATATTAAACAATATATTTTATTAGATTAAATATGTTAGTATTATTTTAATTTTATTGTGATTCTTAAAATATTTTGTTTAATTTTAAGCTATTAATTCCAAGATTTTTTCAAACCATTTAATGGTATAAGTACTAACTTAAAATGTAATTTAATTACAGTCATATAACTCATATATAATGCTATACTATAACTATTAATTATTATTTTATAATATATGCAACTTATTTTTGTCAAAATTACTTCAACCTACAGTATAACTAATATCAGTATGGTGCAAGGTCCTACTTGTTTATTTAACTTCTTATAATTATTTTATTTGTTTCAGAAACATTCTTCATTGTTTGGTTTAAAGCCATTTAATTTATCAGAGCTTATTTGCAATGAAATTAGATTGGCTACAAATTTAAGTAGTACTTCTTCTGATGATATGTTGTATTATTATAAAATGTTAGCCAAAATCATGGAATCATGTAATCTAAAAATTAAAGAAGTTGACTCATCCATGAAGAGCAAGCTCATTGTTGATTCATATGATAAAACTAAATGTTTGAATACATCAGAAAATAGTGAAACTGAATCTTCAGACGAGATAATTGATAAAAATATTAAAAAAAAAAAAAAAAATAAGGTGAAGCACTTGCAAACAAAAGGTCCTAAAATATTTACACATAATGATAAACTGAATAAAGAATCAAAAATTACAAATGATAACACCTCAGAAAAAGTACAAAATAAAAAACCACAGCCACAAAATAACAAACCACAGCCACAAAATGAAAAACCACAGCCACAAAATAAAAAACCAAAGCCACAAAATGAAAAACCACAGCCACAAAATAAAAATCCACAGCCAAAAGCATATGATGACAATCAAATGAAAGTTAAGATGGAAAAAGTTTTGAATTCTTTTAATAGAAAAGGGGATGGACTTAACAGTGAATCTAAGAATTTGGAAAGAAGTTTAGAAGTGAATTCTGAAATACATCGTTATACCCAACATTTATATCAAAACATTTTAGCTAGCACACATTTACGTTTTAATTCACCTAGTGTATCTTCTGGTGATCTTAATAGCTATTTTAATCAAAACCATGCAAACTTTAGCTCACCAATTCAGAATCTTCCACATACACCACCATTACTTAGTTTAAGACCACAAATAAATCCACAGAATCCAAAATCTAAACCGAAAACAAATTCTGTTCAATTAAATTCAAAAAAAAAATAGCTTTCGTTTATTTCTATTTTTTATTATTATTATTATTTTTTCATCAACATAATTAAATGTATCTATAACTAGCATACTTTTAAATACAGTTCATTTTAATATTATGTTTGTTAACTGCTTCAATATTAAATTATAAGTTACTTATATTTTGTTCATTTTAGACTATAATTTTAAATATATTCAGTTATGGAAATGATTATAAAATGAGTGAGTTTACTACTGTAGTGTACTGTATATTATTTTTCTAGTAACATTTTCTTAAGAAAATAATTTTACAAACTGTTGAGTTAACTGATTGTTGTTTTGCACTATTCAACTAATTTAATATTAAAAACCATTACATAACACCTTCAGGCAATAATGACAATAAAGAAAATTAGCAAAAGTACCAGTGCTTGTATTTGTACTTAGAAATCATAAATCTTATCAGTGTATTTATGCATATCAAGTCTTCTAGATACATTATTAATTGAACAACCACAACGCTCAGTAAAATTATGATAGTGATCAACTAAACTCTGAGTTAATTAAAGAATTGGACCACAATGCTTTCCTGGAGTTTCTTAGTTTTAGGTCAATGTTGTAATCTGCCAAATGTTGAAGTCCCAATCTCACGATCATTTGTAGTAGGAGTAAGCTGAGACTTTGGACAAATATACATCACTATTACATAACGACATTA
The DNA here is from genome assembly GCA_036289425.1 of Rhopalosiphum nymphaeae. Taxonomy (NCBI): domain Eukaryota; kingdom Metazoa; phylum Arthropoda; class Insecta; order Hemiptera; family Aphididae; genus Rhopalosiphum; species Rhopalosiphum nymphaeae. The sequence continues at coordinate 31,917,454 of JAZAQC010000013.1, read as the reverse complement.
TGAAATTTAAGCACAGGGTAAACCTGAGTGTACTAGTTCGTAAAAATACTGTTTGGCTATAAACAATATTTTTAAAATAATATTGATTTATCTATTTTTCATGATAAATGCATTTTTGAGATATATAAATAATATAGATTTAAATGATTAAAGGATTTAGTTTATTTTATATATTGCTTATTGTAATTGTACTTGTAACTATTATTTTAAGACGTAGTTTATAAATTGAAAATATTATAAACCATGGTTACACTGACTATAGCATTTATAACACTGTATTTTAACTAGCTGTGTCATACTACAATTTTGCTATTTGGGACAGCATCAATTAAATTGTTTGTTAATTGAATATTTTTTGTGAATGAATATATTTACGATCACGCGCGGTTAACCTATATAGTTTTGATTTTGAACAAAAATAAAAAATAAACATTAAATGGTACAAAATACCCCAAGGTTTATAGTATCATTACAGAACAATATAGACTCAACCAGCTGATCGGTTTACTGTATCCCTACGATATGTAGTATTGGACTCTAAAAGTTAAAATCGTATCCGTAATCTGATTAGAAGTTGGTAATGTGTATTCCCTATTTGTTATGAAATTATAAAAACGGAAACAAATTATTTATTATTTTTATTATTATTATACTATTATTTATTATGTATATTAATAAATCTTAGTAAAATGAATAAGTGTTACTGTAATATTGTTATTTGACACTAGTTTAATGTTAAATAAATAAATAAAAAAATGATGACAAAATATTATATTTCTCTGTGATAATATTGATATTATTTATTAAGTGATAATGTATGTTACGCCCGCTGGAGACCGTGTTCAAGGCCAGAGACATCCGATTTTGGCCAATATCATGCAGTGTCTTACTATATACTTATTTATTAATTTATTACGGTGTTATTAGTTAAAAGTTATGATTGTTATAATATAATATAGGTAATTAAAACTTATCCAATTGTCTCCGATATCATGATGTGTTAAACTTTTATGTATTTTTAATTACAATTTAGAAATGATCAAAAAATTACCAATGTCAAATATTGAGAATTTTGAATCGTCTTCTAAATAATATTATAAGAGGAAATTCAATTTGAATCTGGTGATAATAATACTTTTACAATCGTGAGTAACAATTAAAGTTATTACAATATTTTTTATATTGTAATAAAAATGTTTTTAACTAAACGTGTTTTCTTGTTTTGTATAGCTTTTATCATGTTTGCTCCAATGTTTAAATCACTTTTTAATAAATTTAATAAGAAAATCAAGAAAGAACCTACTACTGTGGAATCTCAACTAGTTGAAATTACTAAAAAAGATGTTAAAAACATGATTATTTCGTTAAATGAGATTGACATTGACGTCAAAGAAATTTTAGATAATAGTGTTAGTTGTTCTGTGTCGTTAGATAACATTATTGATGTTATTGAGCCAATGCCTAATGCTGATACTCATCAAGAATATTTTAATGATAGTGCTTCAGTTGACAATTTTGACGACACTAAAAGTGAAGTAAGCTCTGTTGGAGAAAACCAACTAACATTCGAAACAGTTGAAAACTCTGATAAAAATAACACTGCAAACAAAATTAATAACCTTCAGTGTTTATTTACGTGGAACTTAAAACCAAGTAACAAAAAAAATATAATTTTATCGATACAAAATAAATATGGAGATTACAACTTGGATATATCTTCATCTGAGTTTACATTTGAAAGGTAGGTAGACAATCTTAATATTAAAAAAATATATATCTTTGACTAAATATATTTTTTGTTTGCATTTTATGCACAAAGTAGTTTAATGTTTAATTTGTGTATTGGTGTAATGAACATAAAATAAACAATGAATAATATTCCTATTTGTTAAAAAAATTATAATATATATAAATAAAATATCAGCTTATACTTCAAAAATTTGATTTTGTTTCTTGTGTTTAGGTATGTAGGTAATTTAATTATTGGCTATGAATTATTCCACAGAGGTGAGTCCGAATTAGGACAAATGAAAATATTAGAAATTGGGAAATGGCTTGAAGAATTAGACAATGGTACTGATGAATTTTATTTATCTATTAATGTTGGTATTCAACATGTTATGAAGGCAACTTTTATTCATATGTTATTTGCTACAAATCTTACTGGAGAGTGTAAATGGGTATGTAATTTTTTAGTTTTTATCTTAAGAATATAAACTTAATTTTGATAATTCATTTTCATTTGTTATTTAACAATTTATATTAAAAATAAATATAATTAGTTCTAGAATATGCTCAACTTAATTAACTTAACAATTTAATTGTATGTGTAACTTAGTACCTATATTGCTTCACAACCATTTTTGTTTAGCAATATTGTTTAAAAAACTACTACATAATAGTATGCATTATGGAACGGTAATTGGTAAAAACCTTTATTTTTGGTTAAAAGTTATTAAAATTGTTGTTGTCATAAATAAAATTATTTTTAAATATTTATAGAAATTCGAAAGCACTCTTGTTGAAATAAACTTTACATTTATATTAGTTTTTGCATTTCAGGTTGATTAGTGATGTTAATACCTATATTAAATAAATAATAATACATAAGTTATATTTGTATATACAATGATACCTGTGGGTTTTGATAAAATAAAATTTACCGGGTATATTACAAAACAAAAATTTAAAAAAAATAACTCCAAGTTATAAAATAAACTCAAAAAATTATGTGAAGAATGTTTTAGTGGGTAAAGAGATTTACCAAATTTTTTAATAGCAATAGCATATTACACTATTCAATATCTATGATTTATTTTTATTATTATTTAATTATTTAATTTAAAAATTGACTAATAATATATTTATACTTTAACTAATATTTGGAATTTCAAAGTTAAATGTATTTGATATTTTTTTTCTAGATTCTTATGGAACATGTGTTGAAATTTTATGATTATTTTCAGTTTTGGTTTTTAGAATAATAAAAATATTGATTCTTGTTCTTCAAAATTAAAAATATTATTTGGTTATATCAATTTTAACAAATTTCCCCCCTTAATATAATACACAATTAAAAATATATACATATATGACAAAACTATGATTCAAAGCCATTAACATGACAAATGTATTTACAGGCCTGCCTCAGTTGTTTAAAGTTTAAATAATATACCCTCTAGACGTGAGCCTATGTCATCTACTCCTTGAGCCGGACCTGTGTATTTAGTACTATTTTAATATACCTTACATACCTATAAACAGTCATTGATGGAAATGGATATTGTTCATGGTTTAAAAATAATTCAAGTCAGAAATATTTCATTATTTAATTTTAAATCTTCAAATATTTTCTAATTTCGCCAATTGATTTGATTTAAAAGGTTAAGTATTTTGAAGGTGCTTTTTATAGCTCTGGTAAATCATGTCTGAATATAGGTCACTTTAAGTTTTGGTATATACCCTTTTTCTTCTACTGCTTGAGATTTTCTTGATCGGTGCATCTTTCCACTATATGTTATATAAAATTGAATGCTGTATCTTTCAATGTACGAATCACAATTATTAGTAGCTATGTTATATAGTTAATATTAGTGTACCATTATTGTTATTGTTTATTATTATATAATTGTTGTGTTATAATCATTGCCTACGTTGTAGTTATATTTTATATGGTATTAAATATTAAAGCACATATCATTATCAAAAAATGTGTTACAGTTTTTAAAAGATTTTAGATAAGAATCTGGTGAAATTTTTATTTTTTAATAGTTTTAATGCAGTGAGGCTTAAGAATCAATACTTTATGATACAGTTCCAACCCCTGGTTGAAACTATTATTTACAAATATTTTATTCATTTTTGTTTAATTAATGTAAAAATATATTTTAATTTTAATTAATATTTTTATCAGTCGTTTACAAAATAAATATGTATTACAATTTGTATTAGTACAGAATGAAGTGAACTTAACAATTTTTATCCCAGTATATTTATTAGTTTTAAAATTCTTAATTTTTTAGTTGTTGGATGATATTGTACCATTGGCTAATATGGATTCTAAATCAAAAGCCACTGTGCATGCAGTACGTGCAGCTGTATTTACTGAATATAGTGGAAACCCTAATGTTTTAAAAAGAGCTTGTAACAGTGCAAAAAGAGCATGTGATTTAGATCCTAATACATCGCAGTGGTTTTATATTTATTCGCTTGCTTTGACAACTCAAAGGCAATTTTTACAGTCACATAAATCGAATCCAACAGATGATGAAAAAAATGCTATTCAGAAAGCAATTATGTTGTCTGATGGAAATAATACTATTTTCAATTACCATAGAATGATATTAGATAGAGATACTGCAATTCGATATTATCACGATAATAAAAATAATCATGATAAATTTTGGATTGAAAAAAATTGCCAGGCAAACGAAACAATTGTTAAAATGATCAAGTACGTAAAATGATAAATTAATCTTAGTGTCATAAAATATATGATTATTTACCTATACACTAATTTTGGTATAATATTTTTGTTCTATAAGTGTAGACTATATTTTATATTAGTTAAAATTTTTAATTATATCTAATATAATTATTTATTTTATTATTTTAGAACTATTATAAGTATGGAACCAAAAGATCCTCACTTGGTAGTTAAGTGTGCTAGAACAATAATGACACTTCCAATTATGGTTCGTAATTTTAATTTGGGAAAACAATATTTGACAAAAGCCTATGATATGGCACCAAATGATGTAACTGTTTTAAAAGCTATAGAAAAAACAGTTGAAGTTTATAAAGAAATTGTAAGATAATTATAATAATTATATTCAAAAATAATACTCATTTAATATTTTATGCAAATGTTTTTTTTTTAAATTAGTCTAAAAAACAGAGACCTAGAACAACTGAAACTAAAAATAATCATCCACGATTGAAGAATAGAACATCAAAAATAGGATCTGACTTAGGAATTATAGTCAATAAACAAAAAAATGGAGAAGATCCTATTCCTTACCTTACTGATTTAATTTCTAAATATAATGGATTTGATAAATTAAAAATTATAGCGCAACTGTGTTCATATTTAATATTATTCACAAACAACTTAAAATCTGGCGTCGAAAAGTTTATTGAGTTGATAGAAACACCAGGAATTGCTAATAATTATATAATTACGGTAAGAACTTTTAATTATTATACTATAATAATTTTCAGTAAATATAATATTTAACGTTTTATGCATTTTTCAATTATATTACATATATTTTCTTTTACAAAAATTAAATAATGTATATATTTTTTATTTAAAAAATTATTAAAATTATTTAAAATATTTATTATTTATAATGTAAATAAAAAGTATCTTTTATAACATTTTATTTTTATACTCTATTTCATGTTAACTCATAAATGTTTGCTAATTTTCATATTGCATATTTTTTATTTGTTTTAGCAACATTTTTCATCATTTGGTTCAAAAAAGTTTCACTTAGCAGAACTTATTTGTAATGAAATAAGGTTGGCTACAAATTCAAGTAGCACTGCTCCTGATGATATGCTGTACTTTTTTAAAATGTTAACTAAAATCATTGAAACTTGCAACTTACAGATGAAAGATGTTGATTCATCTTTAAAAGCCAAGCTAATCATTGATTCTTCTGCAAAATCTTCATTGTCAAATAATACACCATATCAAAGTGGAACAGATTCATCAGATAATGAGAGTGATGTTGAAAAAGTTTTTGAAAAACGCAATACTAGAAGTCGTAAGTTTAAACAAAATATTGATCCTAAAGTATTTCCCAAAATGCCTGAAGCAAATAAAAGGCGAAATAGAAAAAATGATAAATCTTCTGGTAATCATTTTCCCTCAAGAACTTATCAAAATAAAAACTCCGTAAACACAACTGCAGCAATTGATGAAATGAATTTTAAAATGGCCAAGTTTTTAAATATTTCTTCTGGTCAAGGATCAAGATGTTTTCATAACTCTAATATTTGGACAACTGAAAACCTTAGGAATGTACAAACACAATCGCAAGTAGAAGAATATACCCACCAGTTATATCAACATATTTTATTTAATAATAATTTAAATCAACATCAGATAAATATGCCTGGTACTTCAGCAGGAAATTATGGTAGATATAATACAGGCAGTCCTGCATTTTCAAATTTTAATTTTATGTCTCAAAATGTTGAATCTAATAACCAACTACCACCTTCATTACTTGACCTTGACATGATAAGACCTCAAATAAATCAACAAAACCCAAAACCTAGGCCGAACAGGTCCATGCAAAATAAAGGGACTTCCAAAAATAAATAAATCGACTGATTTATTATTATTTCTCTTTGATTCAATAAAAATGTAAGCAGTTTTAATGTGAATTTGTTTAAAAAAGTTTTCATATAATTTTAGTAAGTAAGCTATTTTTTCATGAAAAACTCTGTTAAAACAATTTTTGTCTTTTAAAGTTTTGATTAATAAACCTCTGTATTTTTTAACATAACTTATTTAGCTATAAGTGATGTTAGCTTCTATGTATAGCTTATTATAATATCTCATGTTTATTATTTTATTTCAAAAGTTTATTATTTTTAAAGAAAATATTAAAAAGAGTATCTTAAAGAGTTGCTTTATTTTTATATAATTCATCTTCTGTAAGGAATGTTATACAATTACATTATTTATTTACTATTTTAAAAAATATGTTGTCTAAAATTATTATTTTGTTTTTTTATTATTTTAGATTTTATTTTTAGTGATTTGTTTTTTACTTTTTAAGCATTTTGATATCTTGTAAATTTCAAATCAAATTGGTCCAGCCTACCTTTTCCAACCATAAGACACCCACCCACCTATTAATATTTTTGTGAATCACGTGATTCAAATATACCCCTTCGAGCCGCCACTATATATAATTATATCTATTTGCTTGGATAGCAAAGGTGTCTTCATAAAGGAGAAGGGGCGATTCTTATCATATAACTTTTTAAAAATTTCTTAGGTTTTTAGTTATATTTTCTGTGATTTAACTATTTATAATTACATTATTTAATATTAATAAAATGTTGTTTTAATTATTAATGTATGAAAGGTAAATAAATATAAATTAGGTAGGTATTAATAATAAGTTAATAAGTTACATTTTAATTATATTTCGTTCTCTTTGTCTTAATACGTGGTTAAATTGTCTATCCATCTTTTATTTGAAATTTATTTGAGAGTACCTACGCTAGTAATTTATCGGGTTAGATTAATATAGCAATTTGTTGTTTTTAATATTATAAAGATACCTAGTTGCGGCCCGAATAATTATCATTACCTAAAGTAATGAGAAATCACTGCTAAAGCTCAAATAAAAAAGGTAGTCCGACAAGGGTGTACGTTACTACCTCCACTTAATAACTGCTACATCGAAAAAGTTATAAATATAATGAAAGCAAAGTTAACAAGACTAAATATTGGAATCAAAACTGGAGAAGAAATTATTTCATTGATACGATTTGCAGATTACATTGTGGTAATAGTAGAGAGCGAAAGGACATACACAGCGTGCAGCTGATGAAACAAATGAAGTGCTTACAATATCAGAAATGAAAATAAATAGTACGAAAACGAAGATCTTTGTCTGCGTCAGAGACCCGAAAATAAAAGCTGATGTATACCTACATAGCCGAAAATAAGAAAAAGTAGATGAAATAGTATATCTAGAGAGCAAAATCACATCTAATGGTAAGAGCGTCCGAAAAATAAAACAACTTAACAACGCATGGCAAGAGTAAAAACATAAATTACTCACTTAAAAAAAAAAATTATAATTCAATATCAAAAAGAGACATATTAAAACATTTGTATAAAGTGGCGTATTTAGGGGGGGTGTCCTGGGGTTAACCCCCCCACCAATTTTTTTTCTAGTTCTATTCATTACTGAAGTTTTACAAAATATTGTTAATGAATGATAAAATATTTTAAAACGGCTTTATAATAATTAAATAATATATATTTAATCTAATGCCAGATATAATAGGTATTAGCCATTAGCAAAATATTATTTTAACTTCCAGTAAACGGTGATCTACGTAATTCTTAAAATTGTATTATCGTTTGCCGGACGTTTGGTGATGTCGGGCAACCCGTATTATTGGCTATCGCCTTATTATTTTTCTTCGAATACAAAAATTATTATTATCTATTGACTACTATAGCAAAGCCCAACGATATAAAGTGTGCTGTGTACAGTTGACTCGAAGTAAAACGATTTTATTTTCTACTGTGAACTGTTGCTGACTGTTGATGTCGTAAATACGTCAAATTTACGTGAATACAACATTATAGTAATTTATTTTTCTAGTTTTTAAGCCTTTAAGGAGTAAGGACTCGTTAAATGAAATTTCTGATATTATGAATAATCTATGGGTGCCCGATATCAATTACAAATTTCCAATAAAAATGTATATGAAAAAAAACAAGCAAGTCAATTTAAAGTTTCAATTTTCGTGGCTTTTGAAGTATCCATGGCTATGTTATTCCGAAAAAGAATGCGGTGCTTTTTGTAAATTTTGTGTAGTATTCGTTAAGTCTGGAGTTAGATATAATTCAAAAAAGTCAAATTCTTTTGTAGTGTCTAAATTTGATAACTGGAGAAAAGCACTGGAAGGATTTCAAAATTATAGTGAAACAAATTATCACAAAACCTGTTTATCCGATTCTGAACATTTTCTTAAAGTACAAAAAAATATTAATGAAGACATATCAGTAAAACTAGACTCCAGTAGAAAGAATCAAATAATAAAAAATCTCAAACTTTTAACTCCGATAATCGAAGCAATCATTTTATGCGGCAGGCAGAATATAGTAATTAGGGGTCACAGAGATTCCGGAAAATTAATGATCGACCAAACTGATGACGAATATGAAAACAATGAAGGAAATTTTACGGTTTAGGCTCGCGGTGATGAACAGCTTAAATTATTTTTAGAAAGTAATGGATATTTAAAATACACTAGTGCGACGATTCAAAATGAAATCATCGAATCGTGAAACCAAATTTTATTAAAACGAATTGTGAATAGAGTGAACTCTGCTCAATGTTTTTCAATACTTGCCGATGAAACAGCTGACATTGCGAACATCGAACAAGTAGCATTGTGTGCAAGATACCTAGATAAAAAAAATATGATAATAAAAGAGGAGTTTATTCAATTTATACCTACGTTTGATACGACAGGAAAAAGTTTGGCAACATTAATATTAGAAAGTTTACACACTTTTAGAATAGAAACAAAGTACATGCGAGGACAAGGTTATGACGGCGCGGCTGCGATGTTAGACGAATTTAACGGTGTTCAAGTCTTAATTCGTAAAACTCATCCTCTTGCTCTCTATGTGCACTGTTCCGCATATGTCCTTAACTTAGCGGTTTCAAACTCTTGCAAAATACAGGGAATAAGAAATTGTTTGGGTATCATTTCTAAAGCTCGGGATTTTTCATTTTTCCTAAAAGAAAAGATATTTTAAAACTAAAATTGAAAATAGTGATGAAAAAATCTCAAAAAAATCATTAAAACTTCTTTGCGCTACCCGGTGGATTGAACGTTACCATGCAGTGAATGATTTTGAGGAGTTATTTGAATAAGTAATAGAATCATTAAACCTTATATCAGAGTGGAAAGATGTTGATACTTCTTCGCAAGCCAGTAATCTGCGTAGTGCTATATTAGAAGGAGAGTTGATTATTTCTATGCTTATAGTGGCTAAATGTTTTAGTGTTGGTCTTCCTTTATCGAAACATCTTCAACGGGTTAATATTGACCTTGGTGTAATGATTGAGAAAAATGGTTATAATTTAGTTGGGGACTATTATATTATATCTCTAAATCATTACTTGTTAAACAATAGTTTGGTAATATTACCTCTCTAATCCTTGTAGCGACTTGATTGTTGAAATCGTTGTTCGCGTTCAAGATGTAATATGAGGTGATCGATTTATTTCTTAAAATAATTAAGTACCCATTTTTTCTTTGAACCACTATAATAATTTTATTTAATTTTTAATACACTTTTTAATACACGAATTTTAATTAATTACAGACATTTATAACTGAATTATTATTAAGTATTTTTGCCTGAATGATCTACGTAGTCTCTTACACTCGCCTTTGACCGTCCTTACAAAAAGACAATAATAACGCGTCTGCCATTGAACATGAAACTGGAATCCTTATATAATATAATATTGTCTGTGTGTGTGTATGCGTGTGTGTGTACATGTTTTTGTAATATCATATCATTAATGGCTAACAATTATTATAATTATTTTATTGAATATTTAACATTTAAAAAAGATATGATGCTTATGCGTACATCATTACATTGGCGAAGCGATCCAATTAGCGGAGGATATAGTAAAAGAACTTGAAGGTTTTCGAAAAAATGCTGATTCTATATTCCAAAATATTTTTGAAAATGCTGTTTGTTTTGGTAATACATTTGGTGTTACTATAAGTATCCCTAGAACTACAAAAAGACAAACAAACCGTGTTAATGTTAAAACAGATTCAACAGAAGTATACTATAGAATCGCTATATTTATACCTTATATTGAATCATTTATTGAGCAATTAAAAGCTCGATTTATCAGTCATAAAGCTATTTTAGCTAATTTCAATTCATTCGTATGCCTTAAGACGAATGAAAAAAAAATGTTGTCATTAACTGAAACATACATGGAAGATCTTTGTTCATCTTCCAAGACAGTGTTATTATCGGAGTATAATCTGTGGCAAAGACGACTGAGAAATTTAGAAGCAACTAACTATAGAAACGCAATAGAAGCTTTGTCTCTATGTAATCCGGAAATATACCCTAATATATTTAAATTGTTAATAATTTTTACGACACTACCAGTTTCAACTGCGCAGAACGAAAGATCCTTTTCATCACTTAAAAAGATAAAGACTTACGTAATACTATGGGCCAAGTAAGTTTATATTTTTTTTAACTAAGTCTAAATCATAATTACAAAATTAAATAAATTAATAATTTTTTTATTTAGAAAAGGCTAAATGGATGAGCTATGTTATCAATCAATCGGAAGGATCGCATTGAAAGTAAGCAAGTATTGGACGAATTGGCAATAAAAAAAAGACGTCTACCTTTACTGTTGTAAGGTTGAAGCTTTGAAATATAAGTGTTTTTTTTTCTTTTAATATATCTATAACAATATATGAGTATACAAAATAAATTAAACTTTTACGAAAAAATACTCAGTAAATTTAAGTGATTTGTTTTATTTTATTCAGTAAAATTGTTTATACTTTATTCCTGTCATAATTTTATTTTAATAAAAATTTAAGTAGCAATCCTAAGATTTTTTTACAAAAAAATTATCACTTATATAAGGATGTTTTATAATCAGGTATGAATTTTTGATGAAACTATGTTAATATTTGTGGAGATAAAGTATTGCCAGGAATAAGGACACTCCCTAAAAAAATACCCAAAATATGCCACTGTTTGTAAATGGAGTGCTGCAACATATGGATGTGAAACATGGGTGATAATAAATGATACCAAAAAGAAAAAACTAGTATCCTCTGAGATATAGTGTTGAAGGTGTATGGAAAGGATAAGTCGGATAGAGCGGAAAATAAATGAACAAATACTCAGTTCTGTAGAAGAAAAACGTTTACTTATAGATGCGATCAAAACAAGACGTTGGGAAATGGTTGGACATGCTCTGAGACGCCCAAAATAGCTGGATAATATAATATTAGAGGGTATAAATGTACGATAGAAGGAAAGAAAACTGCAGGATTTCCACGAAACTCTTATATAGGACAAATTATTAATTGTAATATAAGAGTCAAAACCTTTAAGGAACTTAAAGAAAAAGCGAGTAATCGGTCAGAATGGATAATTGGAGTTGTAAACCAACCTGGGGTTGAAAAATAAATGTACCTATATAACTGTATTTACGATATACCTATGTTTTATCATCTCTACCTATGTATCGTTCTATATTAGCCACCTTAACGACCTAACACATACCTACCTATAACTTCGTTAATGTGTAGGTAACTAAAAGTTCAACCTAATATATACATAAAATACAGAAGTAAAGATGTAAAAACAAAGAAAATGCGCGAAAAAGAAGTGTTCATTAAAGAACAGATGACAAAGCGTAAGTTAAAAGAAATAGAGAATTTTGATTTAGTTAAATCATTGAATTTAAGTTTCTGCCAAAACAATAATTAAAAATTAAAAGTAATAGGACATAGGTTAGTTATTGTATACGAATAGTGAATACTTTTATTTTTCTAACATTATTATTATATTCTAAAACTAAAAAAAAGACAGATACAATTATTCATATTATTATTAATTTGGTGTCTAAAAAATTTGATTAATTTGATTTGAATATTTATTGCATTTTTGAAAAATATGTAGCTAATGTTAATAATTAATTTAGTAAATTATTTTAAATACTTTTCAATATAAAAAATATTGTGATCTGTATATATAATATATATTTACATTTTACATTATTGCGGGCCGCAACTCGTACATATCTCTAATAAATTCGACCCGTAATTTATACTTTATTGGGTCGCAATTCACCAACACCACCGAATTTGACCTATTTATTATCTAATTTAAAGATAAAAACATATTTTAAGGCTCCATGTAATATTTTTTTATAGTCTAATTTCAAAACAAGTTACCTTTGAGCATTTTAAGGTTATAAATTGTCTTTGAATTTTAAGCTACTCATTATTTACTATATAAGATTTTAGTATTTAGCTTAACTTTAGACGGAAACCACGCATGTGGATACGATGTCCGTTTATAATATATATAAGTACATATATATTATATATATTTTATAATAAGCACAATTTAAAAATATAATATTTAAAGGCTAACCTTGTTTTTTTAGTAACCCAATTTAATCAAGCAATGAAAGAGATGTTATAGTCAAATATAGGAAACAAAAATTGTTTGATGATGAATAATGATTACAGGATACTAATGAAAAGAAATAAACACTACTAAATTACTTAATAAACTGAAACCCAATAAACTTAGTTAGATACTTATTACGAGTTACATTTTTAAACGTAGAGGACGCGAAGAAAACGGAGAATTTTAAGTTTTAACCTAATCTTACCTAACACATGGCCATATTGGAAAAAAATTTGGAACCAGCTATTTAAAACGTTACAAGTAGAATAAATAGGTAGTTTAATCCAGCATAATGAACTATCAGAGATAGAAATGACACTGATATATTGTTCAAATGAAACCAAGAAAAATTACCGACAGATAGAAAGTAGAAAGAATATTTCGAGGACCTGCTAAGTATGGAGTTATAAGCAGGCAATTCAAAGCGTAAAAACTGGAAACTTCCTGGTGGTGACGGAATAAATACAGAATTGATAAAATATGGTCTTGGGGAACTATAATCTTTGTTTATTAGGTAGATATGCAATGTAATAAATAGCTGGACACCTAGAGTAGTGCGATTATTATAACATTATTAACATTGTACAAATAAGGTGAAAAGTTAAACTATAATAGTTATAGAGGTATAATTATATTATTACTGATGGGCGATGGCGTACATGGAATAACTATTAAATATGTACGAATATATGAGTGTAACAAATTGGAAAGAATACACTTATAGATGGAGAATTGTGGAAGGGTTTTGTTATAGCCACAAAGCTTTTCTATGAGCCATAGAGCGAGAGATGAAGAAAAACAAGATAAAAAGTATGTAGTAGATACGTATAAATGTAGAAGAAAAGAGGTAGAGGAAGATGAAAGAGAAATTAATAGATAGAATACAGCAGAGGTCGGGAAACTGCGGCTTCTTAGAATGCAATCTGCGGATCTTTGGATTATGCATCAATATCGAGACCCGTAAAATAAAAATTAATTAACGCTAATTAAATAGATAATTTTTTTTTCGTATTTTATAATTGTAGGTAGGTATTAAATAAATATATTATATTGCATATCTGTATTGACAATAGACGATATTCGTAATAATGTAATGCGTAATTATAATGTATTAATGAAATAAAGTTTTTTTTAAATTTAAGACTTATTATATTATGATTTTAATGTCTACCAATTCCCGATGTAATTGTTTTGTAAAATATAATATTAGTTATTTTTTGTTTTATGACATATTTTTTTTTTTTATCTTAACCAGTCATTATTAAAATCATAATTTTTGCAGTTATTTGAAAAAATGTCTCATTTACAAGAAAAGGTTCCGGCCTCCAAAATAGATAATAAAACGAAAGTAGGTATCTTATGTAAGTAATTAAATGGTATGAAACCAATGGCGTATATAGAATTTTGGCAAAAGGGAGATATGTTAAAAAATATATAGTTTCCCTGAGGGAATCTACATTTAGTGTCATCATCACTACTGTTTCTCGAAAATATTAAGGGTTAAAATTATAAACACATAAATAACTATAATATAATTAAACCATTAAATCAGTTCATTTTTAAATTTAAACAAAGTAAAGTAATAAAAAAAATAAAGCAATGCAACAATAAATGACAAAAATAATTTAAATAACTATAGTAGGCATTTTAGTGTTTAGTTTGATTGTGATATGTGTTCTGCTATTGGAATTATTCAGAACGTTGAATATAAAATATGTACCTATTTATATTTTGGTACTAATATACTATTATACTTTGTATAATATATATTATTTAATTATTATATTACCTACAATATTTGTTACTATTCATAATATATACATATCTATTAATATTACATGCCATCGTGGCCTCGCCCTACAATACACTTTGAATTTTTGATGCATTATAATGAGTTGTTGAATATTCAAATATTGTATCATGTTTAACATTTACTTCGGTTCCATGAGCTATTTGCTTTAAAATAGCAACCAAACGCTTATTATTAGAATCGTGGTTACCTTTACCTATAGTCGGATGGTTATTGATAATAATAATGACGCGCGGTCGACGATATTTTACGATATGAAACGTTTTCAGTTATATTTAGCTACTTGGGAGTAAGCAGTGTATGGTCATTGCGGCATTGACCACACAATTTTCAAATGCTTTATGTATCAATATTCAATATCATTATAAAGTGTAGCATTTTTTGATAACTTTTTTCTGTATTTCTATAATATTATCATACAATACCAAAAATACACGAAACGATATTATATTTATTATTTATATAAATAAAAAAAAAAAAATCCAAGAGAGGTTCCATCTTCCATATCCTCTTCCCCCTGTAAATACGCTTCTGCAAGGGCAGAGCTCTATGCATGTGTAGGCCGGTCCTAAGTAGTTGGGAGTGAACGGTAAATGAAAAGAAGAGATATCTACACACTACACAGCCATAATAAGAAAACAGTCAAATGTAACGTATAGGTGAATTCAAAATCAACATTAATACTGCCGACTGTATATCATAGTCGTACCAATTACTCCAATAATGTATTTTGAATTATTTTATTAAAACTATATGATTATAATTATTTTCCCACCATAAATTATTGTAATTTTCTATTTGGTATAATATTTAAAAGTTATTGCATTTTTTTTACATTTTTTTCTGTCAGTTTTTTTATTCTAAAATTAATTTGTAGGTATATATATATACATATTATTTTCTAGCAGTTAACACTATTATTAGTCGTTATAATTATTAATATATAATTTAAGCCTGACCAAATTAATCATGGTGCCTTATGAATCGATAACGCAATAAAATTGAACGATAATAGTGGCAACACTGTTCATAAAAAGTAGTTTTACTATGATGTAATAAAATTATAATAATAAATAATAAAATTAGGTAGACTATTAATTAATAAAATAAACAAAATTGTAGACAAAAATACAAAATTGATATATCTATAAACTATAATACGTCTAACTAGCTAGTACAGGAATAAACACCTCAACCCGAGCAACAACGTTTCAGCTTACGAGATCATGATTTTAAGTTTAGTGACTATCAAAATGTTAATTGTAATTTTGTTGTGAACAATAAAGAACAGCTTAAAACTCTTGTTTAAATAATCTAAACTCGAACAGATCATTAATCGAGGAGTTGTAGAAAAAGAAGTAAATCAAAGAGTTCAAGAAATTATCAAAATAATAATGCACATTTTAATAATACAAATTAGGTGTGTCAATTATAATGTCAGTCAAAATGATGGTAAAGTTGATAATTTATTTAGTAAAAATATTGACACTAAAATTTAATTATATTTAAATTTGTATTCTTATTGAAGTATATTTAGACAATTTATGAATTATTAATTAAGAGTAGCTCCAGTGGTAAAGCAACTAACAGGTATACATATGTATAACTTTAAACTTATAAATATATACTGCAGCGTTTCTCAAACTGTGGGTCGTGAACTTGCAACCTACCAGTGGGTCACAAGTTAATTTTTGATGGATCCGTAAAAATTTATTGTGATTATGTAGATACTAAGATATTAATACTGTTTTATATTGTATATACACATAAACTATATAAATTATAAGGTGCTGTTATCAACCATAATAGGAAACAAGCACACACGTAACACGTTGTATACGTCTTATATTAATAAAAATGCATTTGTATAATTATATTCATTATGAACCTATAAACTTTATACTATAAAGTAATACATTTTAATTTTTTAGGAATACTTATTGATTCTGTAACAATGAAACCATGCGGGTCGCGATAAATTTTCAGAGGAAAATATGGGCTGTAAATCCGTGATCCTAAAAAAAATGAGAACTATATTAATATATACGAAATATTATGTTTATACTTGACTCTATATGAAAAGCTTTTGAGATATTTTTCAAATTATTGTTTTAAATATTGTTAATAGAAGTATAATACACAAAATATATTAAAATAATAATTATAGAATATATATAATTAAATAATAATTTATTATTTTAAATATAGGCGTTTTAACTGTTTTAAGTAGTTTATCTAGGTAATAAGTTATGTACTCGTGTAGGCACGTAGTAAGTAGGTAATATAAAAGTATAATAATAGTTAAGTTTTTTAAGTAATTTGTATGGATTTGTATATTCAGAATTTCAGCTTGTCGCTACCGTTTATTTTAAATAATAATAATAAAAAAAATTAATAACAGAGCTTGAATTGGAAAAAATTAAAAGGGGATGATACAAAACTGTAAAAATTTGTGTTTACTAGAATATTTAATATAACTAAAAGGGTTACATTACATATTATGTAAATATATTTTTTAAAAGAATAGAGACTATTCGTTTCCTGCAATCACTTTCAATTTAAGTACCGGCTAATAGTTGTTTCCCTAAACGCTGCAGAAAGGAGGTACATAATTATTTACAAATACCTATTTTCCATAAAGGCTAAAATTATTAAAAATGATCAATATTTGCAGCATGGTGGTGATTAAAACGCGTTTCCTAGAATTTCGTCGTAACATCTCCTAGTATAGTAGTGCTAGTTATATTAGGACATTTGTCATCCGGGATCAGTCAAAATACAGTTACACGTTATAATATGCACTCACTACTCCAACAATATAATGTTTAAAACATAAATCAAAAAGTTTATTTTTGTATATGAATAATGAATATTGATATTGAAGCATTTGTCTTGATATTTTATTATACAAAAATCCTTTCAAAATTATAAAAACAAACATAATTTTATGAATATTTTAGTTTTTTTAATTTAATAACTGCCTAATTTTCAGTTCAATCATTTTTTATGTATAACACTATATCAGAGAGTAGATAATTTTCCCTTTATCTTAGTCGTTGGAGATTAAGTCTCCTCTCTATTTAATCTGTTCTATATATGCCAAACGAATTCTCTACAATTTGATAAAATAGTTGTTCGACTTGACTCGTTGTTGAGTCACTTGGCAGTGAACATCCGAGTCCTCCTCAAGGCTACAAGAGTTGGTGAATGTGAATCGAGCAAATAATAGATGATATAATATAGTATTTTAGAACCTTGATCCCGTCGATACTCTACAGCGTGTACAGCATCATATAATTTGTCTGGTTTTTTAATTTTTAATTTAGTTACTCGAGAATATTGTTATTTTCTAATGTCAAATGTTTTTAGGTCAATTATTATTGACTCAAATACATATTTCAGTGAATTTAGAAATTTACATTATCGCCTATCTATTGGCTTTATACGATACTATATTATAAAGATTTTAGTCTCTAGATAAGGGTATATTATTATATATATTAAACGATATATATCCGAATTCGTTTGGGAGAAATATTACGGAAAATAAGTGAATAATAACATAACATCAACTACATTTTTTCATAAAATCGATTTTGTCTACATATTGTACCTAATCTCAAGATGAATATCAAAAAGACTTGAAATGTATGTAAATTATTTATATTTGTATTTTCTACTTTCCTGTTAAAATAGTGCCATAGTAATATACACGTCTACCATGCACAAGTATGAACTGCGAAATTTGACAAAACATATAGATCTGGTAAATATGATATCAATAATTTTGGTTTCTTTTAAATATTAATAATTATTTTTTATTTTTAAATATTTTTTGTTAGTTATTAATTATTATTATTTTAATACTTAAGTGTATTACAAAAAAATGGAAATATTAAAAAAAATCATACGTAGATACATAGATATAATGTTTTTATATATGATTTTAATTTTGATAATATAGGTAAATTTGTTCATTATATTAATGCTAACATCATAAGATTGGTTCAGTTGAACGCTAATTTGTTATGTATGATATCGTAGTTCATATATCAGAGTTCATTACTCAGGGAAAACAAATATATAGTGAGTTGTCATCCTCATAATATACGAGTAATATATTAATATTAGAGCCATTTGTTGTTAGCGGTTATTTATTTTTTCTTATTTTAGGTAGCATTACTTCCTTATCGTTTCATATTAGGTATTGTAAATTATTTTGTTATAGATGGGCGTGTGAGTTCTATATAAGCATAAACACACTTATACTGTACCTTAGAGTGAGGTGATTAGTAACCATCCCTACATAACCTTTTGTACACATGAATTGTGTCCTTATTAGTTGAATCATCAAATATATTTTCCGAATTGATTTCTAATTTTATAAATAATGTATATTAAAATTTTTATGAATATTTTTAGTGGTTAAAATATTATAATACAAAGGTATATAACGAAAAACTTGAGGAAAAAAAATTAATTGTTGAAAACCAACATAACTTTTGATTAGTAGTCATTAAAATACGGCTTATATTGTATTATGTAGTTTATAATTATTTAATTTTAATTTTTTGTACATTAAATTGTAAATTATGCACAAATGTACATTTTATTTGGCAATATTACTTTAGGAACCACTTATGAATAATGAATATTAATTGTATAGGTATTTAAAGTATTGCAGTAAAAAAGGTTCATTCCTCATTCCTCATGGAAAAGATCTGCAGAATAACCTCGGTGTAAATATCTTGTAATACGTATACATTTTTTTTTTATATGTATTATAAAGTAACTTTAAAAACATTATATAATACAACGTATTGTGATATGAAAATAGTAAGTATAGTAGGTAGGTATGTAATCTATACTATTTATTCATATTTAAAAAAGAATACTGTTAGAAAATTATTTAATTGAAAATAACTAATTATCTAAATATTTGTTAATACTCTAATTGTAAATTATTAGGAACATTATTAGGAATATATTTCTGATAACATTGAAAATGTAATTTATTACTTTATTGTATATTTAACTAATATGGTCATATTAGTAAGTACTTATTATACTGTATGAAGTTTCATAACCTGCACAAGTTTTCAACTAAAAAGTCTATATTAAAGTTTAATATGATTAATTCATTATTAATTACATTCTTGTTTAGTATTCAAGATGTAGAACAACTGAAGACTCCATCATTCGTGATATATTTTCCTTTCATACACACATAGAAAACTGTATTTGATCTAACAACAACTGGTGTCAATCTCATACACATTTACACGTTATTTTTGAGCTAGGACTCGATTGGTGTTGTTATAATATTAGTAGTTTGTTAACATATAAGAGTAGTATACTCCACATAAAAAATAATATCATAAAGCTATATTTTAAAATTTAGCTTTTATACACTATTTAACTGTTTTAATACAAAAATATTGGTTGGATTTTTTGCTAATTCTAAAACTGCATTTAAAGACTTAAAGTTAATTGCATAAAATGTATTATTCTTATAAAATATATGTATAAATATAGTTAGGAATATAATGATGAGAGGTACAAAAAAGGTATTTATACTGAGGATGTTTTTTCGTAACATATAGAGAACGGGGTATAGAGTCATTCGGTTGCTTTGACAGTTTAAATCTAAAATTTCGCCGTTATTTTGTAATAGAATTGAAAGTCTACTCTAGATATGTAACACCAACAAAGGAAAAATTATGGAAATACTTAATAAGGGATTGAATTTTTTTCTTCATTAAACATCACAAATATTATGTGGTGTATTTTTTTTTTAAACAATAATTCATTAGCATTGCAAATTTTGTATTAATTATAATTTTCCTACCTACCTTATAAAACAACTAAATATATATGTATATTTATAATTATAGCATTATCGTGTATGCGTTTAAATAATTAATAAGTATAACTAACTTCTCTCTAATAAATAACTAGAATGGAATTCTTAATACAAATTATTAAAGTGTAAAAACTTCAATATGATATGTTTATATGGCTATATTGGCATATATGGTATATACATATTATAAACTTATTGTTATAATACTTTATTCACGTTGCACGATTATAATTTCTAAGAATCTATATCTATATATGTATATAGTATTAGTATAATATATTACTGCATATAAACATAGGTAATGTTGTGATAAGACTAGTTTTAAATTAAAATATAAAAGTTTATTATTACAATTATTTACTTATTTGATAGTTTAATATTTATTATTTTAATTATATGTTATTTAAAATTACACATTCAACTATATTTTATACATTTAAATTATTATAATTGATTTAAGATAGGTTTTTAACGGAGAGGATAAATTGATGAGACATGAGTAATGAGTTCCAATAAAAAATTCTTTTCGTCGTGCTATATTATAATAATATCAAAGAACATTATATAATATAATTTATAATAACACATTATTCTTACTCAGGAATTTCGGTACCTATTTTCAAACCATTTCTTTATTCTAAGAACAATTTTCTAACTATAATATAGATAGGTACTTATAATTTTACTGTCGATTTTTGTATGAAGTAGCTCTTCAGAAAAACCGATAATTTTGACAAATCATTTTTAATTGCTATGGTCTATAGATGCTTGAAACTTTTCGAGCGCTGATTTCATACGTTCTTCAAAAAGTAACACCATATAATGATAAAAATAATAAAAATAGTTATTATTTGTTTATATTTTATTTCGTTCTATGTATACATATTATTATTTATGTATTACTTATAATTATTAAAATAAATATATATATATAATATTATATACATACTATATATAAGTACGTATTATGCAGGAGGTAGGTATATTTATTGTAGTCTTTGCACTTTTGTACCGGCTACTCATCATAATGTATACGTGCAATATTTTTTATAAACATAAAAACGTGCACCGTATTTGATTTTTTAACCGTACCTATATATATAATCTGAGCAGATATAATTATAATTGATTAAAATAAATATATAAAAATTTTAGTTTAATTAAATCTACAGGAACTGTTGTAAAGAATACTTTTGCATATTATTTTATAGATTATATTAACGTAATATAGTATAATACTATAGTATTTGTAGTTAATGGTAATTTATATTTATTTAGGTATTATATACTATATTGTATATTATGCACATCTGAAATATGACATAATTAAAAGTCATGTTGGTTCTATTTTTGTTAGGATCAACGGGACTACGTTAAATAAAGCCATTGTTGGAATGGAATAAATACAATTTTTCAAAACAAAAAAAAATTAAAAGTATTCAAACAAATAAAGTAGGTATTTAAAATACGTTAAGAATACATCATGTTGAAAGTATTTAAAAATTATTATTCAAATACTTTTACATGTAAATGTATCACAACATTGCCTAAATATAGGCTATATTATATATATATATTTTTGTTAATAAAGTTGAATTAAATTATCTTTATAATTGATCTAAAATAATAAATACATAATATAATGATAATAATAATGATATTAGTTTAAAAATTACAAATTTTAAATTGGTAATTACTAATACTTATGAATTATGAGTAATAATAAATAATATAATGAATACGAAAAAAAAAATTATCATCTAATTTATTATTTATCTGTTTAATTGGGACATTTTAAGGGACGCTACTATTCTTGTAGTAATTTCAGATCTTTCACATCATCATTAACTGTTTTTACTTTTTATATATTAATAATGTTTGACGATTGCTGGGATGGGATGTGTTATACTATAAGTTTTATTTTGAGAACGATACGCATTACGATAAATAAGATATGATGCGATGCAGTGCCCGTATTAATTTTAGCTTTCGGCAATAGGTATGTAAATGGCTGAATAATAGATATTTCGTCACCTCGGGTAAATTAAATGACAAATAAATACGTACAACAATAAATATAATCAAAATATACTAAAAAAAACCAGAAAACCATCGGAACCCGTCACCGTTTGTAGCGCGAATCTAGGGTAATGTGACATCAGTTACGGCGGAGATCAATTTTATCGTGTGAAAGGATTACAACACGCCCACTTACCCCCACGCCACGGCGCGATCACTGATTCACCGTTCACAATAAATTGCCGTTCTGCCGCCGCCGACGACCAGCCGTCTCGACGCATCGCCGTCGTCGTCTCCCTTCGCCCCTGCCGACCATCCACCGGGCGCGCGGGTACAACACCACTGCACAACGCAACGTGTGTACGCCGTGTGCTGCACTCAGACGGTCCCCCTGGAAACGGTGCGCGCGTCCACGGCGGCAGCGGCAATATCAGCAGTCCGGACTAGCAATGCCGGTGGTTTGACGTCCGCGCCACGCACTTTTCACCCGCTCTCCGCGCGTACTATGCTCTTCTTCTATTCTTCCTCCTTCACGTCTTTTCGCCCATCTTTCATCCCGACGGCCCGTTCGCGGTCCGACGACACCTCATCCGTGCGACATTTTTTTCCAAGTCGGACTTAACCCTTTTCCTCCCCTCTAAATTTCCCTTAGACATCCAAACCCATACCACTTTTGATCCTTCGACAAATAATACCTCATCAAAAGTGCGCTTCTCGTTTTTATCATATTATTTTTCTATCTCTTAAAAAAAAAAAAAACACACACATATTATACCGTCGTTATATTTATTACTCTATTTTTTGTACGAAAAAATCAGATCAACTTAATTTATACAAATCGTTTCAATATATTATATATTATACATATTATATTATATATACACATATACACCATCCTTAGTGCGGCGCGTATATTCAACCGGCGGCCATAGGAAATTGATGGGACCCGCTGTCGTGGATGGTACGACCGTTTCAATGAGAAATGGAATCACTAACAGAGGACCAGAACAGACCTGTAGAACTTTTGTCACCGTCCAGAGGAAGGAGGAAACAAGCGAAACCTCAGCGGAAAAATGGTAAGTTTTTTTGTTCGCATAATTTTATAGTCATAGAATTTTTTATACTTCGTCGATCATTTAGTAGTCAAACTGGCAATGTGTCCCGAATATTTTTATGTAGATCACGGTAGATCGGCCGAAGATTTTTGGAGCCATTGTGTTTTTTAACCCTCTTTGATGCCGCGAGGGCGGTCACACGGTCGCCGCTGGCACGTGCTACTATACTACCGGGCAACATGGCTGCCGCCGCCGCCACCCACGTGTGACGTCACCCTCTTACCCCTAAGGGTTCACCTGTTTTTTTTTTGTTCACCCTACTATATCATATAATATAACAAATGACATTTGCGATTTTAAGGGTGTTATATACATTTAGGATTGTAACGACAATGAGTGTTGCTGATTCATAACGGTTTATTTTTTTAAAGCTTGAAATTAGATCAGCATCCCCTATGGTATCCCCCTGGTATATGAAGTTTTTTTAATTTTTTTCATTATTATCTGAAACGATACTAAAATAAAAAATAAACCGGTTCTTTAATTTTGTCACCTTACAACCACGTATATTATGATTACCGTGTAGAGTATTTATTATACTCGTATGTAGTAAGATTATAGTAGGTATTTAGTAATACGTATACTACTATAGCATATATATATATATATATATATATATATATATATATACGTACTTGTCGTACTTATACTTTGTAAACAATATTCACTGTGTGTGTATGTGCTTATATGTGAATAGAGCTAATAATTTTTTTTTTAATTTCACATTTACTCTCTCGTATAATAATTAGATATAATTTATCAAATTAAAGTAGTAAAAATAAAAAGTAAATAATTAATAAATACAAAAAATGTATTTTATATATTTTTGAAAAATTATAAAATAAAAATAGTTATTTGTTAATTCGACCAGTACAGATTTCTATCTGTGCATATAAATATATTATTATATATAATTAAATTTAATCGTTTTAACATAATTAAAGTTACACACATGTGACATTATACAATAGTCATACATAAACAAAATATATCTACATAATTTGTTATTTTATCTTTTACTCTAATGAAATAGTATAATATGTATGATAAGTAATATATATCATATTCCGTGGTAAACGAGTATTTACCTATATAATATTGGGTCTTTGTTGCATGTTTTAATAGTTATTTGTAATGGTGAGCTTCTTTGGTTTGTCCGTGAATGCAGTTTATCGATGAATTGATTCTTCATTTATTTATTTATTTATTTATTTATTTATTTTAGTTATAACTGATAAATAATATTTATAAATATTATTTCGTCTATTATCTGTTTATCTATATTATATAGAATATACAATTTACGCTAATCTTAAAGTTAAAATATGTAACACAATAGCATATAGATTTTCATATTAATCATTATTTATTTTTGTTTATATTTATAGGTATAAATTATACGTCTTGTTATATTTTTATACAACGTTTTAGATACTTTTTTTTATAAATTTTAGTTCTATAAAATCACAAAAATCAATTTATTTGGTTTAGGTTTTTATATATGTTCTATGATATATTAACAACATAATTGTAAATTTGAATTATATTATATTATATTAACATTTGAAATATTATACGATAACAAAATATTAAGGTCATACAACATATTATATAATTGTAGTAGCATCACGTATTACCTAAATATATATATAATTTAACTACAATTTACTATACGTTATAAGAGTTAGGAAATTTTAATGCTACTAAAAGATATTGGATCACTTCTTTTACCAATACATTTTTAAAACTATTGTTTTTGTAAACATTTAATATGCCGTACAGAGATTATGCATGAGGACAGATTTATCTGTTTTATCTATCCACGTAAATACGCACGTCACTGTATCATTAATTATTGTCTAATCATAAATTTATCAAATCACATCTGTGAACTTATAATTTTTGAATTACAAAATGTTGTTCTGTATATTTAGATAGAGTTAATATTTTTATTAAAAATCGATATAATATATAAGATAATTAAAAAAAAAATTAAAAAATCCAAATATAATGTAATACATTTTTATGTTTAATTTTTCTTCTACGTTAATAGATATATTTAATTTACATACTACACATATATAGATACAACGTTCATAATATTTACTTTAGAATAATATAATTACCATATTTATCTAGTTGATTTTAATCTATCCTTCTTGCAACACATACTGACAACCATTATTAATTAATAGTTTTAAGGCATATTATTAAACATCTGAATTCTAAATTATTAGTGAGTTTTTTTTTTTAATTAGGTATATTATATTCAAATCATTTATATTTATTCATCCTACCTCGTTCTTAATTTTAAAACTATTTTATCTTTAAGATATTTTTAAAAAGTTACTTGAAAATTTTACAGTCATATAAAAATTATTTTAATTTACTTTTTAACTATTATAAATAAGTATATACTTAAAAGTTATAACTTATAAATATTACAATAATATTATTATACGCATAATATAATTTACAGTACAAAATAAATTGAATGATTATAGTCTCTTACGATCAGAAAAACTCAGATTAACTAAGACAAAAGTTATTTCATTTTTTAATTTTTTATCGGTTTTCGTAAAAGCAACACGTCATAATACAAATTATGTTTCGATGTAAATTTGTCCAGTATCAGCAAGGCCAAGGGGGTGACGTTTAATTTAGCTTGCGTATCCATGATGATCAACCGTGCGAAATTAATCATCCGGGGGACGTCAACCCTCCCTACCTTCGTCTGTGGGTACACAGATTTTTGCCACGCGCCCTCCGCACCAGGTGAAATAAAAATACTTGTTTTTTTTTCGTTATACTATTGTAAACCTTATAATAACACAAGGCCCCGACTATTTCCTCCCCCTGTTTGTGATAAGGCGGAGGGGGTTGGGAAGGAATAGAATTTGTATCAAGGGTCATTTTTAAAGCGGTGGATTATCGACAGCTTCGGGGCGAATCCGTTTTTAAATATCGTTCGGGGGAAACAACAAAAAGAGAGAAAAGGGTCGTCAACGCGTGCAACCGGCGTTGGTAGGCTATAATAGCTGGCGCACGCGCGCTTTTTTCATTATGAACCGGTAGCGATAAACCTGAACGGCATTTAGGCCAGGTGAGACCCGTGTTACAACGGTCGTCGCCTCCGGCTTATAACAAAAATAAAATAGTATGAGACCGTACAGTCAATTAAATCGGTATATTATCGCATCTTAAGTTATATGTTAGTGTATACTGTATATTATGCAAATACGTGATGTGTGATTCTATAAATAATCTTAATATCAAACAATTTGTATTACACCTATAGTCTGGTTATTTGTAATTGTGTTGATGGCCGACAATAGTTTTGTACACGTCGTATTAGCGATTTAAAATATTTAAAAATATTTTACCATCTCAATTAAATTGTATGTGACTCAAGTGTTTCCACGGTTGATAATTTAAAAACAATATAATATATTATA
Source organism: Rhopalosiphum nymphaeae (assembly GCA_036289425.1). NCBI lineage: Eukaryota > Metazoa > Arthropoda > Insecta > Hemiptera > Aphididae > Rhopalosiphum > Rhopalosiphum nymphaeae. The sequence continues at coordinate 31,890,216 of JAZAQC010000013.1, read as the reverse complement.
TATATACCTATTTAGTATAGACTAGGAGAATTTAAAAACAAAAACACTGTAGTATTTGTAAAATAGAGATATCTATTGATAGAAATACTTTTAGGTAGGCAAAAGTAATATATAGTATAGCTACATTAAAATATGTAAAGTAAAAGAAAAATAAATAATGTATATGTATAGTTACTAAAAAGAAAGAAAAGTTGAAAAGCATAAATAATGTGTATATATGATTCGTTTTGATGAAGAAATATTAAATATTTATAGAAGTTAAGTGTCAGGTAAGTATAAATTAATACTATATAGTTACATTTAATTGTAATTATTAGATAATTCTTACTTTACTTGTTTTATGGTGTAAATTTTAAAATTTTAATTGTGTATAAAAGTGTGTAACTTAAATTAGTTTTGCATTATTCTGATAAATTTAAATATAAATATTTAGCTAAAGTTGTAAATTAAGTAAGCTTTTCTATAAACTTATTTATTGTATTGTTTGTAAAAAGGGATTTGTATTACCCTTTTTATTCCAACTTTTGGATTAATAAACAGTAAACACATGTATTTGCGTTTTCAAAACATTTACAAATATATACAGGAGAATGATAAAGAAACAAAGAATACATTCTTAACAATAAATTATTATGGAAAATACGTTTATGAGTATAAGCTATATAGAGTCACGGTTGTAGGAATAATACTTAAATAATATATGAGTTCTAATTTCTAATTCTTTTATTACTTTATCTTGTCTAAGATATATTTTTAAGTCAATTTTATTATTATCAATAAAAAAAAAATATTTCATTGGTATATTTATATATATATATATATATATATATATATATGTGTGTGTGTGTGTGTGTGTAAAGAAAAGAACACTAGTGTTTAACTTTTAGTTCGTATGTGTGAAATTTCAAAATATATATTTTAAAGTAAAATTGTATTTAATTTCACTAGGATATAATATTATATGAATAAATATAATTAAAAATTAATGATATAGAAATTTTTAAATGAATATTTTAAATCAAGTTTAGTTTTGTAAAATGAATATTGATTGCTTTTGATGTATTTATTTATTAATTTTGAAATTTGTAGAATGGAAGTTTGTTATTACCACAATTTTGTTGTCGTTGGTACTTTTTATATTATTTAATAATCAACATTTACAATCAAAATATAAATAATTAATTTCATCACTTTTATTTAATTGTTTTAAGTGCTATTAGAAATGATAGATTTCATATTTTTTATTGAATCTAATATATTTTTAGTTAAATTGTAAAATTGTATGAACATTAACAATATTTAAGGCTTACAGCTTTGACAAAAATGTATTAAAGTATATCGTTAAAATAAAATAAAGTTTTAATTGTCTCTTGTTAGGATAGTTAGTTTAGTTGGATAATAATATAGCTAATATAATAATATTATGTTCATCAATATTATTTATGTTAAAACGATTTTAAATTTTGAACTGAACTTCTATGTTCAAACTTTTGGTTCTTTCAACTGATCGTTTTTAGTGATAATAAACTTTAATTTCTATTGGATTAATTAATTTCAGAGGTATTTAGTTACTTGTCAAGAGTAGCTCAAATATTTAGGAAATCGTTACGTACCATATACTTTTTGTAAGAAATACCCTGTTAATTACTATATATATATATATATATATATATTTATATGTGTGACGTGTGTGTATTTGTGGGAATATAGTAAGTGTATATATTGTATACATTCTACATATCATATAGTTACATATATTATTATGTTCTTAAAAATCTTTTACTAAAATAAAATACACTTCAGTCACTGTGATCGCTGTATACTCATTGGTGCTTCGCACGCGGTGGAGAATGGAGACGTGCGTGACGTCATACACTTGAGTGCCTTGATTGATTTAGTGCATCCGGCCAGTTTCTTTTCGTGTACACGTTTTTATGCCAGGTGGGTCTAAAATATTGTATTATTTTTCATTATTACTGCCCCTACTCTACGGCCGTACATGTATTAAACTTGTATACATCTCGGTCGCACAATTTACGGGACCGATCGAAACAATACACATTTTTTTTTAAACCACATTCACGAAACGTATTGTATTTTTTGTAGATCGAATATAATCAATTTTACTGTAAAGAGATATGTACGTAATCATTTTTATTAGAAAAAAAAACTGAAAGCTCGTTTGAATGTTAGGTATTTATTACATTTATTTTTAATTTTACGACAACATATTTATGCATCATGTGTACGTTGTTAGTTATACTCAAGGCATGAATGATGACAACGACCTACACCGTATAGTGTGTAATGGTTGTAATGTGTACCTATATTATACGCACTAGACGGCAGCCGTGACACCGGCGGCGAGTGGGGTTAAACTGTCAATAGACGGCAAATAATAATAAGTCGGTGTCGATGCTGCGGCGGGTATATATGCTGTGGTCCCTGGGAGAGGCGAATGAAAGAGAGCAAACACTAATGTAATATTTCACCTGAAATACTTCCAAATACACTCTGTATGCTCCCGACACATACGCATGTTACATATATATATATATATATTATATATAGTACTCACACACCGCTGTCAAATGCAGCTATATAGTGCGCATATAGTGTGTGACACCAACGTGTGTGAGTGTGTGTGTATGTGCGCGCGCTAGTGTATATTATATAAAAATAATAAATGGTTTTGTTTTGTACGTGTCGATTTTTACGAGAGCTCGTGTTGACGACGGTCGGCAAGAGGTAAAAACCGGAGACCCGATTTGTGAGATATACGTGGAGAGGGGGTCGTCAGCGGTTATGGAGGAGTGCGGCGCGTCGTATATTGGGATACGGCGAGAGAGTTCACGGTCCCCCGAGATAGCCTCACCTGATTCTTTTATATTATTATATTATTTATTGTGTGCGTTCTTCTCTTTTTCTCCGTTGTTCATGATAACTACTATACACCTCACGCTCGTCGTCGCACGGTCGGTATTTTTATTAACAATATTGAATATAATAATAATAAAAATAATAAACGTAATAGTATTTAATTCGTGTTTGCACGTGGACACTGAATCGTATCTTATCATTGTTCGGGTCGGAGAGCGGGTTTATCTGCTCATACTAATAAATAATAAGTTCATCCGTGTTAATTGATGTGGTGTATATATGGTTGACAATTTTTATTTTTGATAATTATTAATTACCAATCGCGTACCTTATTATAATATATATTTATTATACACCACACACACACACAACTCGCCGTCAGGTCACCGATAACCTCGGTTGAGGCACAACGATGACTAGGATGATAGTCACATCAGTGAATCATAATAATCACATATATAATATCTTAAGACGTAATATTATTATATACAAGTAACAAGTTATATTATGTGGTCGTAAATGTCTCGTAAATTACTAGGATTTGATAAAGTGATATCTTAGGATTTAGGCGTCTATGAGATCTATATAGTATAACAAACAATATTCGAGTTTATAAATGAATTATTATTATGAATATAAAAATGTAATTGGTTTTGAAAAATTTATTATAATTGGTCATCTATTTTATTATCATGTCTTACCGCACACATACCCTACCTGTAGGTATTGAAATATATGTCTTCAGAGACAAATGTTCGTACAATTTATAATAAATTGATTATTTCTATAATTACTATTACTGATTAACTTGATTAACTAGCGTTTCGTATTGACGATATAAAATACGTGACATTTTAAACTAGTTTTTAACAAGAATACTAATATATTTTAACTAAATAAAATGTTGGAGAAAACTTAACTAATGAATTGTTAATTTGTTTCATTAAAAATAAATATTTTTTTCTTTATTCTTTATAAATGTGTATTAAAGCGTTTCAAAAATGTTAATAGTTCAATACTTAAACATTTTTTATTATTTATGTAATTAATAAATGCAAATTATTATGAAATAATTAATAAAATATTGTGTATGCATATAGGTACATATGTACTCCTATTATTAATCATTACTTGGAAATGATATTTCGGCTACTCTAAACATTTAACTGTTCAACCCACTATATAAGTTTAAGTAACTTAACTATAAAAATGTTAAGAACTAAACATATTTTTTCATAGACTTTATACTTTATTAATAATTTTATCGTTTGAACTTCATCGAGAAATAGTTTGAAAAAATTTAAAACATTCAAGATACAAGATAATTTGACAACGATTATTGTTTTTTTTTATTATTCTTTAGTATTGGTTTTATTTCTAAATGACAACTATCATTTTAGACAACATACTAATAAATATTATATAATTTTAAGTATTTTTATTTAGATATTAGTGAATTTGATTATATTATTATTATTACGATGCGCGATGCTTATATTCATCTACAGAAATGTGTAGCCTATGAATCTACGATAAATTATGTTTATGTGTATGTCAAAAAATACAAAACTATGATTATTATTATTTCTTCTAATTAAAATCTTGAAATAATAGTCGACATATAGCTGTGTGTAAAATGTCTAGCCCGTGTTTTATTGGATATATCGTTTCCGGGCTAAGAATTTCCCATTTTGTGCGTGTAACATACACTGTTTTGGGCGCGGGCCAATGACACCTTTAAATCACTGGGTTTTATTTTTATATTTTATTCCGCCGTTAAATTAGACCAAAATCGATTCGACGGCGTCCGTGGTCCTTATTAACTCGTGGGGAGGAGACGAAGGGAGGCGAAGAAAACAGCGTGTGGCTTGCATGCGTGTATATATGTATATATATATGCATTTTGCTTATTTAAAAATAGCGGACATTCCAGGCGGTCCGTGTCGAATTTGGCTTGGAACAATACGATTTCCGAACGACGGAACGTCTTGTATACTTCCCCTTGTTCTTCGCTCCCCTGACCCCAAACACCCTATCCAAATCTAGATCCTCCGGCGAAAATGACAATGACGGTTCCGGATGACTACGGTAGCTGATGCTACCGCTCGGTACTTTTACTATATATAAAACATATGTATATTGTATATCATATATATATCATATATAAATATATATATAGAGAGAGAGAGGATTTTGCGATAAAACACGATAATTTGAGATTTTTTCCGGCCGAGTATTTCGAGCCAAAAGAACACCGTAAAAATTAAAAAGTTGGCGTTGAAAAATTATTAAATTCAAAAGAGCGTTAAAATTTCATCAAGAGTGTGTAAAAAAAATGTATTCTATAACGTGGTTATTTTCAAACAGGTTGTTTTATTCTGTCTTTGAAATTACGTAATTGCTACAATTGGTTTAATTTATTTCTACAGTTATAGGTATATCATATATATGTGTAATATGTATATAATATATATATATATATATATATATATATTTATACCTATAAAACATTATACAACAATCTATAATATCTTCTCCACTATATGTGATATTTATTATGGTCTCACGAAATATTGAATCAAATATCATGAGATTGTGATGGGTAGTTATTTTGTATTCACATAATCTAAATGATGTTTTAGAATCAATAAATTGACTTGTTTTTAATATTATTGCAGTAATTATATTAAAAATAATAATAATTGATGCGACATATGTAGTTTAATCTAATGTAATATTATAATATGTAATACGTCGTTTGAAAATCTAGTTGTAATCCGATTGATAATAAATTAACAACTTAATATAAGTGTATTCAATTTTAAAATGTTATCTTGGCCCAAAAAATCGGTACCTATTAAAAAAAACACGAGGGAAATAAAACTAAACAGTTTTGATAATATGATTTCCTTATTAAGAGTTACATTATAATAAATAATCTTATATAATATAATTATTACCTACAAAAGTTATTATGCAATTTTTTAAATGAATAATTATCATAAAAGAATTCTGATGGGACATTTCGATGAGGTATGTTGTGTACTTATATGTGACAAATATAAAATTATTGACTAACAAAAATATCAGTTATGTATTAATAATACTATGAATGGATTACAATGATTACATTATTTTATATTTATATTATATTTTAATGAGAATACAAGAGAAAAATATGAACTATGTTCACGCAAAGACTGGAACCTACTTATATGCGTAGTAATACCTATACAGGTTAATAGGTAATGCACAATTAAAATTAACTGTCTAAAGGTTATACATATAGTTGATTAACATGAAAGTAAACACAAATTAGCTGATTAGAAATACCTTTATACATATATTATAAGTACAATATGTGTTGAGATATGTTTTTACGTTTTGTTTATATTTGAACTGCTATAATACAAGTAATGGTACTATCAAAAATGTCCATAAATTGATATAATAACATGATTAATTTATTATAAGGTTCTGGTTTTATCAGTGAAATCGTTGAAATATCTGTAATTATAAAATTATATAAATTATAGCTATTTGTTGGTGGTAAATTTACAGTAGCTCAATAATATTTATATTTATATACTTAATTAACTTTGAGTTTAAAATGGTTGACATTTATTAAATTAATGAAAACGACATACTGGGGTATTATCATGATTCATGATATAAGAAAAACATTATAAATATTGCTAAAACAACTTTAAAAAGAATAACAGTAGGTAATAAACAAGAACACGCATTAATTAGAAGTGATAAAATAAAAAAAAAATTGCTTAGTTTATAAAAACCTATAATATACCTGTTATTAATATATTATTATTTAATATAAATTGTTATTGAACAACTAACTATTAAGTTCTTACTCGGATTTCAATTTTGATTTTTTGTCATACGTTTTTAAAAATAATATGTATGTTCAAAAGTACCTTCAGTCATCAAAATACTGAAGTATATTTAAGAACTTATAAGAAATTGTTGAATTTATTGAAACAAGAAATATGTAATAAGTATATATTTTTATCGTTAAGTAAAATGAAAAAAAAACAAAGTAAGAAATTTCACAATTTTTTAGTGGAAAATAAGAGCAAGTCAATTTCCAGTATAATATAAAACGTGTATATATAGATAGTATCGAGATTATCATAAAACTACTCAATTTAATAATTTCTTTAATATTTTTTTCCCCTTTAATAAAGTCAAAAATCTTAAACAAAAGTATTTATTAATTTATTTTTTTTTTACTGATTAAATCTTTCGTTTTAAAAAGTCGATTATGCAAACACAAACTCTTACGCATAATGGATATTTTGCAATCCTATGAATGTCTAGTTTCTTACTACCTATCGATAGTTATTATTTTATCAGTATACAGTACTATGATATAGGTAGGCACTATCATTATCAAATTTTGTTAGATTTCGGACCTACGTAACATCAAATATTAGTTGCCACTTACCACCCAATTGTGGGTAGTCGTCGTCTCATCTACCGGCAATGCACACTGGTTAACGCGTAAAACGTATATATATATATATGCGGGAGGCAAACTTGATTATCAACGACACGAATAACCAGCCGACCACCAGCACCGTCGCTATCACGCTAGCTAGTGGTGGGTAGTCTTTATCGTATCTTAATGGAAATACGGAAAGTTTCTGCAATAATTTGCAAAAGTTGTTTTTAACATTATTATTTTACGTCAAAACTTTCGGGCCAAACTTTCCGGCTGCGCCGAGAAGAGTCCACCGCCGTCGGCTTTTATAATCCAATGTAATAATTTAACGAAACGGCGCGTAAAATATTTAACAACACGTTTCGACATTGTATAAGATGGATGGACGCCGTCGTCCACCGCAGTCGAAAACAAGAAGCGAAAGAAAACATCTTATCAGTTACACCGCACGGGGAATTAGCCAGATCCGATGACACGGCTTTTGTGGTAGCAGCAGGTGACGCGTGTTGGTTTTTTGTAGCGCGCACCTACTTGTTATACATAACACCTTAGAGTTTTTTCGATCATCGCAATCCGAAGAAAATGTTTTAAAAAAACAATAATTATCATAATAATAATAACAATTAATAATATAATATTATGTGACTTATCTACATTATTCGTACGCACAAAATTATTGCTCTGTCTCGATTCAATGAGAGTTCGTGATTAGTTGGCGATTCTGGTCGCTCCATTATGCTATTGTCCGTCCGACCAGGTGTTGTTATTTATAAATTGTTATTATTTTAATAAGTGCAACTGCATACATTTTTAAAAATTGTATTATAACGATCACAAGGAAAAAAATGCGCATATTTATTATGAAACTCCGTTTATACACTTCCATACAAATCTACCTACATTGTACGCGGGCTATAAGAATAGAACAAGGCATAAAATATGTTATCTGATGGTTGACCTGTTTCTTGATTTTAATATTAAACAAAAATTCAACAGTACAGGTAAATTTCTAAAATGTTTGTGTGCAATTTATTTTTTTAATTATGTATTATAGATATACATACGGTTTATTATTGTAAGAAATGACAAAATGCCTAAGGTGTATACTAGATTCATATTGCCAGTAAATGTATCTATAGGTAAATATGTGAATAAAATATATTATGATTCATAAAAGTTTATTCATTAATAATTATTATCTATGAATATAAGTATACTATAAACAGTATACCTTGTACATATTGAATTTGCATGTTTAATTTTAATTTTGTTTTTCGTTCAGGTATGCTGTTCGTTTGGTCAAGGTATAAATTATGATTAAACAATAATACGAGTAGTATTAATGTTCAATAGTGCCTATAGTCGGAATAAAGGTTGAAATTATTGTAATTGTTGAAGTAAATATTATCTTTTCTAATGATATATGATAAGCATTGTTGTAGTGTTTAAGTGTAGAGGTAAAATTAATTAAACTCTTTAATGCGGAATTGAAAAAATCATTTTAGTTACATATAAACAATTAAATGTAGATTTTAAACATTTTTGTTGACTATTTTCAATATTTTTTTGTTATAATTATTTAGATAGAAATCTAAATTTTGGATTGTATTGGATTTATGTTTAAAAAAATATACATTTTAAACAACAAAAAAGATTTTTCCAACGAATAGTTTTACAATGCATTTTATTTATTTTTTATGTAATTGCATTTTTTTTCAGCAGTAAAAATTAGGAGTTTTCCAAAGGTTTTCCGTTTCTCTGACAAAAAATAGGAAATTAACCATCAGATAGTATTTTAAAAGGGCGATTTTGAAATTTTATTATCTTTCATTGAGTATTTCTTATTATAAACCATACATATAGATTAGTAGCTTGATATCCAATAATAAGTGTTCGAATTAATAAATTATTAGCTCATCTCAATTAAAGTCTATGATTGATTATATAGTATTTGATTAGGGAAAAAAGTCAACTCTTAACTACTGTATATAATAATCGACTAATTCGAAAATATAATGTCGAGAGCGCTACATGATTTTGGCATTCAGGCCACAATGATATAAGTTATCTTAGTCATTTGTTAATCTCCAACCATTCAGTCTACCACCGCAATACATTTAATCCAACCTATTACTCGTCTACGCAAAATAAATTGTGAATAATTTATGTAAATGTTTGAGAAAATTTAACATGAATTATACGAAACTATGCGGGTTTTTGTGCTTACATTGTTAATTTTAAAAGCTATGTAATATTCCAAGTTTGTTATGTTTGTATACAACTGTCGCGTAAACAATGAACCAAGACCGGTCATTTGGATCGACCAAACTCAACATAATTGTAGTTATCGTATTATATATATAATAAACTGGAAGTATACAGACGTTGGTTTATTTTAATTCTTTACATTGGTGTCTATTAGTGTATTATATAAATATAACTCTACCTGTATTTGTTTCATATTATCAACCTGTCCGATAAAATAAACATTGAGGAAAAAAAACAATTAAAACAATACGATTTTTTTTCTTTTTGTTATAAGGAACCGTTTACGTGGGTATGTGAGAATCTTTTAGACAAAACACACCTGATACACGACGGTTTGTTAAAAAAAAAAAAACGTACATAGCCCTCACCTTGATTGTCTACGTGGCTTTTGAAATCGCTCGGGAATCGAATTACTGCTCGATCAGCCATGTGCTGCGACGCACTCCTACGATCCTTCTGCGGAACCGCGGAGCCGTATACCTTTCTCGGAATGCCCGACTAGCTCTTTGACAAAAAAAAAATAATAATAATAATTAAAGAGAACGAAAAAAACAACTATTGAACTCCCAAGTGTCATTTCAGATAATTACGTCATTTTTCGTGATAAATTTAACGTGAATGAAAACAAATAACACTATAATTTAATATATATACACTGTCATCCTCATAAACATTATGCATGTTTGTCGTGGCTCGTTAATAATTCAATTGAAAAATTAGTATGGTATAGATATAGTAAGTGATAACATTAATACTCATGACCATATTTGTATGTAGACAATATTTGAAAAACGTATAAAATTAAATTTTTGTTTTATTAGGAATTGGAGTACAATAATATTTACAATGTAGAACTGTAGGTACTGACAATTACATTTTCATTATTATTTATTAAAATTATAATAATTGTGTATAGTGTATGTATTCTTATAGTGAGTATATAAACACCAATTAAATAAAACATGTACAATTTAATCTTGTTTTCAAACATTTATTAAAATATATTATTGTGTAAATTTTTAAATTTTTGTCTGTGAGTGAAATGAAATAAGTTTTTTTCTTTCAGTCGCAACGACTAGACTGTATACTTACTATAATTTAATATCTAGCCATCCGTCTATCGATCGTATGGTTGTTACGTTCTTATATTAACTTTATTAAATCATATTTAAATCCGATAACTTTGATAAAATAACAAAATATATGAATAATTTCTAAATAAATTATAATAATTAGGTAATCGTACAAAAACGTGCATTTTTATTCGAAATCTCTTAAATGTGAAATTTTGTATAAAATAAAACTTAGTTTAATTGAATTTACTTTACTTGATTCGGATTTATTACTCGTTTTTAAAGGTTTTACGCAATACAAAGTTGAAATTCACGAGAATCTGGTCTTCTAGGTAATAGCTATACAGAAATAGTTCTGTTCAGTTAAAGATAGTGTAATTTAGTATTGTCAATTAATGTATCTATTTATTTAATATATCAATAAATCTATTTTAAATACGTTCGCATTTCTATCCATAACTTTGAATAATAATACATTATACACCATTAATTACCTATAATAAAGCATGTCTACATTTGAACTTATTTGACATAGATACTTAGTTTTTTGTTTAATTTTTCTAATTGTAGTCAGTAGGTATAGGCCGTAAAACCTTAATATGAATATAACCAAAAAAGTATGTACAGAGTATTATATGCAATTCCATGTACTCGTAATATTAAATAATACACCTAATCAGTAATTAGTAATTACATTTAATGTTATATTGTGTAACATATTAATATAGTTTAATGTAGTAATCTTACATTAAAATATCTGAATGATATATTAAAATAAATTAATAAACGAAACTTATGAAAAGTTGTAGTTGCGTGTTAATGAGTAAAAAGATAAAATTACGAATATAAATTGTACAATAATTAAATATTATATTATATAGATGTTATCGTAAAATATATAATTAGAACGTAAATTAAAACAATCATTATAAAATTATAAATCAGGTGAAATATATGCAGTATGTAGAAATACATTGTATTATGTTAGGTAAAGAATTAATTAAACATATTATAATAGTTTAATACGCGTAACACGTATGAAATATTCATAATGTACTGTATGATAAACAATAAGTAGGTACTATAATATTAAATAGTATACAATTCAATTGTCAATATATTCGTGTTTTCTTTCTTTTTTTTTTTTGTGAGTGTAGATTCTGAAAACGTTTTTCTAGCGTGTGTAATAAACTTGTTGATATCTGATGGTTTTTATGCTTTCGTCAGTATTTTCTCATGTATTAATAATATTGGTACCTGCTTTGGTTTACTTTTTCTTTCTAAATTATTTGTTTATATATAATCGTTGAAAATAATTTCAACGTAAAAACCTCTTGAAATTATTTCTTTAATGTTCATTGTTTTTTTAACTTCTTATTTCCACATTCTTTATTATCGATAAAGTCATAATACGTATATAATCTAAATGATCTTCTGAGAAATCAAAATAGTAAAACGAGATTTTAAGAAAAAATTTATCTTTAAAAAATGTAATTAAATAAGTTATTGACCAATCGAAAAGCTGACATTTTTTTTTTTTTTTTGACAAAACGTGTAATTAATAAATAAATATTTATTTTTAGCTTCTTAGCCGGGATGTATCTTTGTGAAAATAAAATAATTTATTAATTTAATGAATTAATACAGTTTTTTAGTAGTATTTTGAGTTGGAATTGTCTTCATTGTTTTAAACGCGTTTGTAAAGTTTTACTCTGCAAATGTACATTAGAGAAACAAAATGAATTTCTTAACCTTCGTCCTGTCTTCATGGTATGTGATAATAACGATGACGAGTCAGATAATTATTATTGTCACCGAAATCGTGATAAATGACTCCCTACACATGAATGTATAATGTATATATCAAAATGTGAGCTGAAGAATTGGGAGGGGTCGAAGATTTTTGTTAATTTCTCTCGACACCTCAGAATAATGATCGATAGTTAGTCGAGTTATTTTTGTTGCCGCCCAACCTGGCGCTCCGTGAACAATTTCACTGTAGAAGAAAAAACACTCGCACATACGCACCGCGACCGGCGCCTTCTCAAAAGAGCCGTTGAGTGACAGACTGACATACGGCCACTTAATGGGTATACAGGCCACCTGCCATTGCTATTATTAATATGCACGTTTTCCCTTGTTTTCTGAAGAAACACATTTTTCGTTTGAATTACTCTTTTCTTCATGATCTTCGAACTAAGTATTACGAACGAGGACGACATGTATCCCTCTGTTTTTTTTTTTGGCCATTATGGATCATTAACAAAGTTAAATACGTCTTTTATATTTAATTATATGTGTGTGTGTGTGTGTCTATATGTGTGTGAATGTTTTCACTTACGAAACTATAAAAAGTGTGAAAATGTTGATGATCATATTATATAATTTAATGTATTTTAAAAGGCTTTAATATATTTTTAATTTTTATAATTTTTATCGTTTTATCATTAGTAAAATGTATGTTTTATTCATTGCAGTTCATTAAGTGTTGAAGTGTAGTTTTAATTTTTATAAAAGTTTTATGAAATAAAAATCGTGTTATGATGTTTTAATCAATTTTATATATACGTACATTTAACTAAACTTTATTAAAACTTTTTATTTCATTATTTTACATATTTAATGATAATTAAAATTAACCATTTTTTATGTTTTTTAGTAACTGTACTTATACTTAATAAAATCTTTTTTCATAACGAATTTATTTTAAATTAACTATTTAATAAATGTGTTTTCTTGATTCTGTAATGAAACTCTTTTTAGTAAACGCTGACTTCAGCTTGTAATTGACCACACGCGGCTTGTAAATCTACACGGTTAAGGTTACTAAACGATGTATTGACATAATAATGATTGAAACTGATTGAAAATGTTTTTAGTATTTTAACTTATGACATTTTTTTTGTGTAGGTACATTTAGAATTGATACAAACAATTAATTTTTACTGAAACTGCTATTGCTGTGAATATATTTTGTTGAGTCATTTTAATATTAAAGCCTAGTAGACTAGCTTAACATAATATGATAGATTATATATTTCTACTATTAGTAAATATACATAGCTATTATTTTTTACAATTAAGTTCATACATTTTTATAGTTAAAAAAAAGAAATGGCATTACGTATAAATCAAGTTAACTTTCTTTAGCTATAGTTAATAATAATAGTCATAATTGATGATTATCATTTAAATATTATTTCACATCGACATGTCGTGTATATTATATTATAATGTACCTTGGGTTTGGGTATTTTTAAACAAAATGTTTTATTTTTTAATAAATATTTCATGATACTGTCAAATTTTCATTAAAATAAAAGAATAAATAATATTGTATATTTATATTTTTAACGACGATTCTAATTTGAAAAAAATACGTACATTATTATACCGTCGTCATGGTTCCGCATATGCGAGCAGGTGAGTGAATAAAAAAAGAAGAAACGGGTCGGTGTCATTGGTGTTCGGCTAAAGGAACCATTCCGTGTGGTACACGTGTATAAGTATGTATAGGTATAGATATAGTTTTTAATGTCGGTTTTATTGATCTCGACATTTGTCGGGCGCCGGTACGACGACCCCTTCTTTTCTTATTTTTTTTTACCTGTACTCTAAAGCCTCAGCTAGAGAATATCTTGAAATACGCGGAATCTAGAAGTCTGACATCGCTGAGGTAATATGAAAAATATTTTTTTATATGATGATTATACGACTTAATACTTGTACATATTATTCTTACATAATATTTTTCCTGTTATATATACGTCTTAGAACTTATAAGTATAGAGTTAAGACATCAAACAAATTTAGAAAAAACACTTAAAAATAAACATTGACCTTAACACATCGATCGGATGTAGAGTCACGTGTTATAAAATCCATAATGTCGATAAAACATTATGCTTATAAATTTAGGCAAATGTTTTAATTTGTCCGGAGAAAGCAATGCATAGTGTATAGTATAACACGTTATGTTCTATATTGGATTATCAAATATATAATATTAAGAATGTCTAGAAAATCCAAAAATTATATTGCAATAATTATATAATAACTAATAAAATAAGTAATAATAGTAATAGGGAATACCAACATACGTACATAATCTTAAATATACATTTTTTTCTTCATAAAACTTAAATAAAGCCCTTAAACTAATAAATAAAGTGGAGTATTATTATTTACGCAGTCATATTTATGTTAAAGTTTAAAATCTATTCCAACTAATTTTTTAGTAACCGGTACTTTAAAGTAAATTATTCGAGATGTTAAAAAGTTTATGAATTAAATTTGTAATTGTATTGTATAAATCTTGTTTCTGTATAGGTAATACAATAAAATAGGCGTATTGAAATTTATTTTAAGCGACACGTATTTTTTACTTTTATCTATTTAAAGAACATAATATGTTAGCAAGTACCTGTTCAGTTTTAATTTGTTTAATTACAAGTATGAATGAAAAAAAATTGGTATAAGATTTGCACTCGTATCAGTCACCAATGTCGCATCTGGTTTATCGCAGTACGAACGACTATATTATGATATTATTGTTGTAACATCACACGCGATATATTTAATTTATTACAAGGCGTTCAAACGTTCGACGACGCCTGGCGTCTGCTGTGTAGTATAATATGTTCCGCTGCAACGGTATCATAATATTATAATATTATAGTATTATAAAAACCGGTCGCCCGTATAGCATATTATTATTATTAATAATACAATGTAAATCATATTATAATGCACGCGCATACGTCGATTCGACTCCGTTGATAATTAGTGACTTTTTTTCTTCTCCTCCTGTACGTTCATTCATTTTACGTCTCGACGGTTTCGCGTTGCGATTAGGTGCGCGTACCGCAGTATGTATGGGGGGGAAAAAAACAAAAAAAAAAAAAATTATAAATAAAAATAACGTTCGCGCGGACCCAACGGACGGATTTACATACACAAAGCGGTTCAGTTGCAGGCTCTGCAGCAGTAGCGTGTGCGCGAGTGTATATAATAATAATATAATATAATATCGTACTCACATCACCAGAGCGACAGAGAGAGAGAGAGAGAGAGCGCAGGACCAAACACACACACACACACACACACACATATATATATATATATATATATACACATACGCGCGATATGTGTGTGAGGGACGAGAAGGGTGACGCGTAATTTATTGTAAAGTCCACCCCAGCGTGGTGTGCCATTGTCACCAGGGCCCCCGGTCGCGTTTTCGGGGGAGTCCGGCGTGCGGTGGTGGCAGAGTGTCACACGTGTGGCGGTGACGTCGTCGTCGTCGCAGTAGTAGTAGTCGTCGTGCAGTGGTCGTAGTCGTATAGTCGTCGTCGGGTGACAATTGTCCAGGTGTGCAGCCGTCCGACCCGACCGACGGCGGCGCGCGGCTCCCCCGCCGCACGCGCACACAATGGGTCCAGCCGGCGTGTATAATATACAGCAATAACTGTTGTCGTTGTACTAACACCCCGTCCCCGCACACGCTCAACAATAATGCAATATTATAATATCTATATATATATATATATATATATATATAATTCCGAAGGGTTGTGTTGGCCAAAAACCGTCGTCCTGCAACCCCCTCTTCGCCGCCTCGCTGACTTGTGTGCCGTGTGTATATTTTGTACACGGCGTGCGGCACACGTACGCGCGTATATGATAATGAGATTTGGATTTGTCAAAAATCGATACGATACGTTAGGAGGCGGCGGCGGCGGTGGTGATGCCGGCGGCGGCGTCGGCGGTGGCGGCTTCGCGTGCACCTTCAGAATATATATATATATATGTATTATGCGTATATATTATTATATTTTTTCGTTTCTGTATATACGACACTCACGCCTCTGCCGAACGTGTCATGTACGGCGTGACAAACACTCGCGCGATGTACAATCGATTAAATATAAGATCGCCGCGATTTCGGTAAATTTATTCCATCCCTCTTCCCCCATTCCTTCCAGCCGGGTACGCGGCTCTTCTAAGACCCCCCCCCACCACCCCGACAATGTTTTCACTGCATATTATATGCCGCACCGGGAAAAGGTTACGTTGGGAAATTTTATACGACGTTTCTCTACATGTATAATATATAGGCACATATGGTCATTTACACACAGACGGACACAGCACGCCGCGATGACTATATATCTAATGTTTGAAATTCCGAATTCGGCTTTTAGAACTCTATACAAAGCAGAAGCTCTGCACCCTATACCGTAGACCTCGGTGTTTAAACAGTAGGTATTATACGATATCGTACTTTATGTAAACGTCTGCGGGAGTAGTCTATCTGCGTGTTATGCACGGAACCGTGCAACCGTATTAATGCTGTATAAACGATTTTAAACATGATATTATATATCTTTAATGTTTTGAACGATATTTATTTATTTTACTTAAGACCTATATTGATTTCAGTCAAAATATAATTTTGATATCAATGATAATACATAATAATAATAATCTATAATATCTCATTGAATAAACTTATTTTTATACAACATATTAATTGTGAGTCTTTAAGTAATACACGATCAATAAGTAATTTAAAATAAATGTCGTAGAAATAAACCAGTAAAAAACTAAAAAATAAACATAGGAACCTTTTCATAAATATTGCGTAAAAAATTCTACACTACAAAAACAACCAGGGGCTTATAACAGGAATAGTATTTTTTGTTAGTATTAACTTTTCCGTTTTGACAAATTACACTTTCGAGCTAAAGGTAACATTTGTTGATTAAAAAGTATTATTTATAAATAATTTATACTACTATTGTCGTTTTGATTCGTATATTAACTAATGAATTACCGATTTGCTAAAAAAAATAATTCAAAATCTTGAGATTGAATTTTATTATTTTTTTTTTTAGTTTGACTACCTATGTAATTGATTGAGTTTAAATTTATACATTTGATTATTATTTAAATATATATTATGAAATAAGATAAATGTTTTTATTAAAAATCACTCTATATAGATGTAGACGGTATTCAGGGATGAAAATATTGTATACTTAATTGTTTTAAACCTTTTTAACATCACGCACCTACTAAAATGTCAATTAAAAAAAAACGTGTTTTAGCGAGGTTGGATTACTCTTTCCTCCGGCGCATCCCGTCCATTATGAATATTTTTATTTTTTCACCTAAAAAGACGGACCACGACCCGACGGTAAATCTCGTTATATGTGTATATGTAATTATAAATAGACGCACGTGCGGTTTTTTTCTCTTAATAATATTCCTTCTCGCACTCTAATGCATGTGGAAAATGGCGCGGTTTTAATCCCCCTGCCTTTGCCCACCGCCGATTGCGTGGTTTTAATAGACCCCCTCGCCCGGCGCAGCGGCCGGTGTCTGAGTGCCTGTTTTATAAGTGACGTCCCGTGTAGCGGACAGGTTAAATCCTTCACGTGTGACGCCTTCTATTAATTACCACGCGATATATTTTATTAGACGGTGTCGACCATGTGTGTGTGTGTGTGTGTGTGTGTTTGTTGAGAGGACGTATATTATGTATACGCTAAAAATAATATTCGATTTGGCCGGTAGTGGCGGGGGGGCGCGAGCGATCGTCAGCGGAGGAGAGGGGGCCATCGTCAGAGCTGTCTCTGTTTTAAACGCGTAATTGCAGAAAATTTTTCCACGACTAACTAATCTTATGGCTTAATATTGTACCGAATTTTAAAACTTGACACACTAGAGCTATGATAATAATTTAGTGTTTATTAAAATATAATATTATGTTAAGTTGCATATTGGATCGCCGTAGTCATAATGTCCGCAGGATTAATTTTTCGACCACTGTGCGTGGTGAAGGATTTTCAACGAGCGTCTTTGTATACTTTAAAACGATTTTTAAGATTTTTTTAAACACTTTTGGCAGAGTTCCATGAACATTGAAATATATCCTTTATTACGCTTATTAGTCAAATTATGAAAAGTCAAGTTCTAACGTTTTTTTGATGCACCGGTGATGAACAACTTTACATACGGATGTTTCAAGTTTTATCAAGAAGGTATACGGGGTGATTTAGACTTCCGGTTAATTTTATCAAAGTATAAAAATTTAAATTAATTAACTAATCAAGAAAATCGTTTTTATTTTTAAGTTTCATTAGTCGATTTGAATTTGATTTCATTTGCATAAATTATGTTTAGAATGAAGTTTTATAGAAAAATATTTTCTTCAACAATGTTCGCAAATATTCGCTTTGTATTAAATTACATTAATTTTAAGTAGTTTGATACCTATATAGCATGGGAAAAAATATTCGAATTTGAGTTTTTAACATAATATATATATATCTAATATATTTCAATATTCTTATACTTACAGTACTTACGCAATTATACTATATGTAAAGGCTAAAATTTGTTTTAATGACGAATTATATACATAATTTAACTAGTTATATTATACTCACGAGAATTGTTGTTTATTTTATTTCATTCATTTTGAATGTTGGCCCATAGTCCAGTAACATTCACGTGGACACTGTGGGCACAGAAACAAAAAATGAATAATAATAACATTATTATAGGAGAGATTTAAATATAAGTGACCTAATATAATATATCATTATGTTACTACGAATGAAAAACACGTGAATACTTATAGGCAGCATGTTTTAATCATAGTTTTATTTGTATTTTTTTAACATGCCATTTTTATTCGATTTTATTTGAACATCTGTTTTATATCTTCAAGAAATATTTTTATTCTTTTTTAGATTGATTCTGAGTACAGTAATTAATACAGTTTTGGTATTAATATTGTAATGGATTAAATTTTCTTAAACATTTTTTTTTTTTTGGAGAGCTTCAAAATTGAAAAATTTTCGTATAAGACAATAACAAATTTTACATTAATTTTTTCACTGAAGACCGTTGATAAAATTATAAAAATTAAATGAAACGTTTCATATTTTAAGTATGTTTATTTGTTTCTATTGTTTGTTTTTGATATTATATTTTTTCATAATTCAGCATATGTAAACATAGATACGTATTTAATTTTATCTTTATACTTAATAAAATAAAGTTATGCTTTATGTTGATTCATATTTACCTATTACTTAACATTACTGAACATCTTGAATTTATTGTAGTCATTATACTAAAGAAGTTATAAATAATAAATAAATACGTTATGTCGCTATTAAATAAAAAAATATCGTCACTTGCCGGTTAAGTTATTTTTGTTTATTTGTACAATAAAATAAAATAGTTAAGTATTCATAAATTTGGATGGTTTGCCCATTATATCATAGAACATTATCATAGTTCCATGCCAAAATAAAATAATAAATCCATAGATAAATTAAAACTTATTATTTGTATTTAATAAACTTTTTTATGGAAATTCAAAAATAACTGTAGGTACTAAAAGTTACTCAAATTGTATATGTTCTCAATTTAAAGAATCATCAATTAATAGTTTATGTGTGTATATTAACTATATAATGTATTATGAACATAAATATTCAAACTTTTTATACTAAAAACTCTTTAAGTTTCGTTTGTGTACCTATTTAGTAGGTATTTTGTGAATAAATTGTTCATAACACGTTTATGTCTTATTTACTCTTTGCAAAGAAAATGCTATTTCCTTAACGTTTGTTTGTTCGTGAAAATAACACAATTTTATCCTTTATATATTTGAATAATATTCGTTGATTTATATTTTGTTTAAATTCGTTGGATTTTAAATGATTTGTGCGTCCTTTTATAATTGGACTTTCAGTGCCTTAATGGCTTAAATTATTATTTATTTTTTAATTTGCATGAATACGTACTGTATTATTTATAAAAGAACTAAATTGCAGATTAATTATAGGGTAAAAACGGTATTCATCAGACTATTTACTCACATATTCACGATATACTCGCATTTGAAGATCATGTATAGTTATAGTATATACCTAACACGCAGTTCCTATATAAAATGATAGTAATTTTTTAGGCTAAACTTCTAAAGTTTCTTATTGATAGTCAGAAGACTTATTTATTGTCGATGATTATTTTCAAAAAAATATCTTTTCTTTTTATATTTGGACATTTATAGTATACACGAAACAATCGGCGGCGATAATCTATGATATACGTAGCCTTTGTAATTATATACACACATCGTGTTATAAAACTGTAAGTACATCTAATATTAATTATTGTAAAGCACTTATTAGCAACACTATCGATGAAAGGTAGGTATTATATTATATACTATATTTCGAGAATAAAAACCTCTGAAGAATATGTCAAACGTTGGTACTATATTATTATTTTCTACCGAACGCCTCTGCTGAAAATATTATATAATATATTATACCACTGCAGATACTTAAATCCTCGACCAAATTCGGTTCGCAGCATCCGTAATGATTCCGAGGGTCGTCGACGTCGTAATGGCGGCGCATTGGCTGTGTGGTGGCAGTGGAGGCGGCGGTGGCGGCGACGGCGGCGGCGGCGGCGATGATGAATTCACGGGCACACCTGAGGCGGGCGGCCGTGTGTCCTCCCTCCATATATACACGCACACCGGTAAGGTCCGGCCTCGGTATCGATTCGACCTGTACGGCGCCCCCTTGAATGCTACCCGCCGCCGCCCACGCCATCGGCTTCCGACGCTCCGGCGTCGGGAAAGGTATTACAGCCGCCAGGTAAACACCGCCGTCGCCTCCGCCGCCGCCGCCGCCTGTGTCGCCCACTCCTTTTCACTACCGTCCCCACCACTACTACTGTTTTCCCCTTCACCATCGCAGTCGATCCTGAGGCGCCGTCTGCTATTCACTCGGCTCTGCTGCGCGGTAATGCGTTTATATATATATGTAATATATGTATTATAAAACAGTCACACACATATCGACAACACGTGTACGTGACCGGTAGTATGGTAACGGCGAGAATGAGGAAAAGAGCGAAAGAGAGCGAGTGAGGGAGAGAGAGCGAAAAAGAGAGAGTGTAAGAGAGGGGCAGAGTATATGAGCGAGTCTGCTGCAGTCATCGCACAGTAATATTGAACGTTCTGAATCGTTTAGCCGGATGTTAAATATTTCTATTTATGACTGTGTTTACGTGTATCAATTATATCATAAGGTGACAAAAAAAAAAATGTTGTTCCCAACCATCAGTATATTTTTTTTGATATCCCTTCTATATTTAATTGAATCGAAATGTTGACCGTTTTGGCGTTACTGGTTGTAACATAAAAAAAATATCCATTAATAATAGTAATAATTATTATTATTACGCTCGACGCTTACAATATAATTAGTTTTAATGTGAAACGCATCTTTGAGTTTTGGAATAAATTCTGTCATATAGTTTTGAAAAGTTGTTACATTAATTAAATTGTTTAAGATACGCGACTCAAAGAAAGAATCGTAAAATTAATATCGTTGTCTTTTTATCATAATTAAGTAGTCCTTATTATCTTATTTAGTACCTGTTTTAAACTCTAATTTATTACAGAAACTAGAAATACATTTATTTTACATTTTTATTTTTTATTATCCAAAATGAAGGGTTATTAATTGAATACTCACAAAGTTTAATTTTTATCTACTTCACAATAACTATAGTTATAATTTAAACATGTACTATGTAGTTTGAAACGTAACTATTGTTCAAAGCATATGTTTAATTTGCCGTTTAGAGTAAATGTGTGTAATTG
The DNA here is from genome assembly GCA_036289425.1 of Rhopalosiphum nymphaeae. Lineage (NCBI taxonomy): Eukaryota > Metazoa > Arthropoda > Insecta > Hemiptera > Aphididae > Rhopalosiphum > Rhopalosiphum nymphaeae. Next base: position 31,867,835 of record JAZAQC010000013.1, on the reverse strand, counting down.
TAATTAAGAATACAAAATAAAATGTGAATATACGAACCGGATATAAACATTTGTATAAGCTTATACTTTGTAATATATATCAAAGCAAATGTATATTTTTAATAAAATACCTTTACACAAACATAAAATTTCAAATGAAATAACAAAAGTATTCCAGCTGGTTGAAATGTATACAAAGAAACGTATTATAATCGTTTTTGTCATCTCGAGGAGTTTCAAGTGTACGTTTATTAGCTACGCCTATATATATATATATATAATTAGTTGTGATGAAACGTAAACAAAAATTGTTTTGGATCATCACGGAACGTTTAAACACCGAATGCCAACACCACTGAATGTTAATCTAATAGATAGTACTATAGTGGATGAAGTGTACAAAGTTACTTTTATGGTGTAACTTGAAAAATAATCGTGATTAAATAAAATATTCATGAAGATGAAAACATTTATTTATTCATAAAATCAAAACTTTAAGTATTAAATTCTATATTATTAATGTTTTTATTGAAAGTTAACATGTAATCCAAAACTTTTTTTTTTAACTAAATAACTGGAGTTTTATTAGGAGGGATTATCAAAACTAGTAGCTAATTGCTTTAATTTCTATTTAACATTACTGACAATAATTATTAATATCTAAGTTACGTTAGGACTTGGGTTGATATATGTTTTATGTATTCTTAATAATACTTATATATCACTTTTAGTTATTATTGAAATAATGCAATATGTATAATGTATATTGTATATACTAGGTACTTACTTGGCACGTTTGATTCTGTAGGTGACTATATTATATAATAATAATAATTACTAACTGTAAAGTTATATTTCATCGCGGGGTTGCATCGTGTGTTGGCGGGGAAGGTGAAACTGTAGCGTACAGGATGTGGATCTGGCGGTATCTCGTATAACAGATTTTCAGGTGTTCCCATGTGGTGGTTTTTAAGGCGGTCTAAAAATAAATCCCGGATACCCAATGGACCCGGCGCATACAGTACGTGTGGCATACACAGTGCACACCACAGGGCCAATTATTGTACCAGCTCACATGCGTATATATATATAATATATAGGTATAAAATTAGTTATTCATATACGTATTGAGTAATCCTGACTCGAGGCGAAAATACACCGATATTCGGACACACCTGGATCGTAAACTGCTTAACTGCAGCCTCTATTTGTAACCTATAAATACATCGATAGGAGGTGGTCTACTGCTGCCTTTAAACGGAATTGACTGCACGTTTGGAGCACATATGGTTACGAATTGTCGTAAATATTATAATAATGTATTAACATATGTATATATATATTATACATACACCGTATATAGGTATACCTACTAAAATTAAAATTAGTTTACTTGTACAATTTTACAATACTAAAAATTAAAACTGTTGTTAGCGATGAGAGATATTTAATTATTTGGTATAATTTTACATCTCTTACTATTTTTTTTTTTTAAAACATAACTCAATTGAGTTTAAATACTTTTTATACACCATATAGTATATTAATGCATACTCCTGAATAAAAATCATGTTTTATAGAACAACATTTTATTATAACTGATATTTTTACTTATTATTGATATAATATTGTTCTGTGAATCAATTTATTTTAATTATTTTTATAATATACCTATTCACAATTTTTAAAGAAATAATGAAAGTTTTTCGAAATATTAATTTTTCTTCAAATAATGTAGGTACATACGTTATTATTTTCAAAATTACATTATACAAAGTTGATAGAAATAATTGCACATTTTTAACTGCGGAAAATACTCATATTTTATTGAGCTATATATGTATAAAAGTACCTTTGAGACAATTTTGAAGTACCACAGTTATAAAAGTACATACTAGAACTTTATATTAGTGTGGCATTGTTCGATGATAATAATTATGAACCGTACAAAAAGAAATGTATAATAGCTAGTGCAGTGTGCATTATGGTTCAAGTGAAATCCAATACACGACCTTATTTATTTCGATCTGCTGTAAGTTCATGATTACTGATAGTAAATATTCATCGTGTATAAAAATAAATTATTTTTAAGAACTGTCTCAATTATCTAAAATATTAATAATATCTTGTAGCATATTATTATAGTAATATGGTAGTTTAGCATATTTTATAAAATACTTATGTGTACTTAATAAAAAAATGTGTAACATTTATTATAAAGTGTATTAACGAAGTGATTCACAAAGCATGTCACTGACTTTTTCTATTCAATAATGCAATTATTCAAAATCTGATTTTTGATTTTTTTTTAAATATACTTAATGATCATATTTTAAAATTATTGAGATTTTTGTTCAACTTAAGAACTAGTATGAAGTATCTAAGCGATATGGAGATAAAACTTTTGTTTTTAAAATGACGACTTCTCATTTTTACAATAAATTATAAACTAAAATTACCTAATTAAACTAATATTAAAATAATAATAATATATAATATTATAACTAAATAAATATTAACTAATGGTCTAAGAATAATTAATACCAGATCTGATATGACATCTATTTTATATGTTTATAAAACCATTTTTAAAGACTATATTATTATCCATAATATAAACATTTTAATTACTGAAAAACTACTCATTTAAATTTTAAATAAAGTATATAAATATTTTCAAAAAAATTATCCACTTAATAATTTACAGTAAAAATAGTTCTCATAAAAAACAGACGTTTTTATCGTTACAATACATTCCCTATGTATTATAAAAATCATTAATAATTTTAAAAATGATTTTCAAGTATACTAAAATAATTAAAAATCAGAATTTGATTAAATTCATTATAAAAAAAAAAAAAAAAATGATGCACAGCATGCTTATTAAATCACTCTGTATATAACATTAAATTTTGTTTAATTTAAAAATTGTTTTATTATCTCAAATCAAAAGTCTTTTAATAAATCATATTTTATAGCATTGAAATCAATCAAATTAATTTTAATTATTATGCCATCGTTGTTAATTTTTACTAAAACTTTTAACCTCATACCTTAAAACATTTCTTATGACAAATATGATTTTTTATTAAAATAGTGTAAAACATATTACAACGATAATTTACTCTAGTAGAATTAGAAAATAATATGCTTATATTTTTCTTTGACGTTTTAATGAACTACTCGCATTTTGGTTTACTACTTTGAGAGCACGTATCAGAGATCCGTTGTGGATATTTCAACTTTTGACAAATTGAGGTTGCACCGGACGACTGACAAGGCGTATTAATCGCGAGGAAAGCGTCTCGACCCCGCCGATGCCCACACATTAATATAACGTATAAATAACCATATAATATGTGTAAACGTCATAAGGGCGTTAATTTTATGCATAATAATAGTCATTTGTTTTTTTTTTCAATTTTTACACCTCTCCATCTTTATCATCCGTGATAGCTGGGTCAGAGTGATTTAAAGCGAACGACTTGCACCTTTGATGGGCCTTGCTCACTGTTCTGTAAGGCCGTGATAATTTAGAGAGCCGTTTCGAGTATCGAACATTTTCGAATAATAAGAACTCATCAGTTTTGTGTTTACCACAAAAGAGACTCTAAGTAACAATACTTGTACTGGGATACAAAAGTTTTTTTTTAACATTGCGATGACGACGATGGCAACGGTGTAAGAGGTCGAGGAAAGAGAGGGAAAAAACCGTCTAGAGATTAATAGTCGCCTTTTGCGAAAAGCCGAGGGAAATGGCTAGCTGGAAATATACCCGTAAATAAATCAAGGGACAACTACTGTTGGGAAATTCACCAGGTTTTTGAAAATCTTTTCCAGTTTTTTAGAGCAGAAAAAATAATGTAAACCAGGTAATCCTATTGAGCCCCTATTATTGATTAAAGACTACTGCTATTCACTATTTACATTTTCAAATATCATGGAACTAAGGAAATTTACCTTAATGTATTTTTTTTTCTGAATAGTATTGCCTTTTCCCATTATCCACCAACAATTTGACAAAAATAATTTTGGTTACATAATCGAATATTGTCTTTTACTACAATTATTCTTTGGTACTGTAATTATTTTTTATATTATGTACGTAATCCAATTAAGCATTTGAAAATACATAATTTTAAGAAGAAATTAATGATTTGTAAAAATGCATTAAAATATATTTTGTTGAAAGCAAATTTTGGTAATACCTAACAAAATATTACGGGTATTATTTTATATTGTTTTTATAATTATGATAATATTTATAAGTCGTAAAGAATTAAATAACTTATAACTTTAAGTGTTGTAACAAAAAAACAAATAATTAAAATTAAATAATATTTATATCTTACACAATATACAGAGTATTTTTTTACTTTGTCATAAATTCATTAGTTACAATAAAAACTAATGTTATTGTTATTAATTTCCCTTATGGCTCACACAATTTACCTTGTGGTTCCAATTAAGCGCGTTTAATGAAAACGCTATTAACGTACCACTAGGGTTTTATTATGTTTAATTCTAACACTGAGATTAAATTTTTTTCACCTGAAGTTACTTAATACAATATTATAAAGAGACGCAATGCGGGCCCGATCTCATTACACACCCATGCGGGCTCACAAAATATTATTCTTCATAGGGGAGCTTCACATATAATAATCTCATTCACGATGACACATTATGCTGTTTTTGTTTTGTGCTCGTATCGTTTATTAGTTTTTTATAAAAAGCAAAATAATGCTGGATCCGAAATAGAGAATATTTACGTTTATTTTTAAATGACTCGTGGACAGGAATATTTCGACTGAGTGTAATTTTTCACCTGAATTTTTGGCATCGAATGACTATATTTTTTTACAAGCGCGTTTCATAATAATAATTTATCTCGTCACCTCACGTTTCGTCACCTACATGGCTTATTTTTTTTTTTTTGTTTTACTTTTTATATCCTACATTCGGCTTCAAGACGAAGAATATCTTGATGACGTGTTATTATTATTATTTTAATAATACAAAATAAGTACCTAGCCAACTTTTAATACAAAATTAATAAGTTATGATGTCCGATGCTAAATAAACTAAATTGAAACTTTTTGTATAGTTTTTTATACTTTTATTTTATTAAGTTTATACATATAATACAAATACATATCTTTGTTACAAATATATATATTTTTATAAGAAGTAAACATAATAATAATATTCTAATTTCTAATGTTATAATTTTTAGTAATTATTTTGATATAATCGATTATTTGTGATTAGGATTTCATAAGATAAATATAAGTAGAATATAATTAAAATAATTCAGTTTTTATGAATCTGAATATAAATGACTTGACCAATTCTGTATACACAACACATTAGAAGGAGTATCTTTATTTTATATTATTTTTAAAATTTTCATCTTTTTATAATTTCATGCATAGTATAAAATTATGAAGGTGCAGAACATAGAAAGATTGAATAAATTATATTTAATTAGTCAAATTATAGTTTAATTGTATGTGCCTATTATAAAATAAAATTGTTATTGATTTTTTTAATAAAAATATGTTTTCTTCATTTAGACTTGTTAAATTAACATTTTCATTTTATTGGGTAACATAATAAATATAAATGAGTTACATTTTGAATTACTTAATAAAGGTAGCTAGTATAATATTGTATTTGAATTTTATTCAATGAAAATATGACAATAAGCTTGAATATTTCATACATGCGTGTGTAGTACACCTACAGTGTGTTTATTTTTAATTAATTAATATTTTTTTACTAAAAATAATTATCGTCAATCGGCTTTTATAACAGTATAGAATTTATAGAATTTATGTGTTAAAAATATTTTATATATTAAATAATTAAAAAATGCCGAAAGTTATTTTGTACAGTGATTATAACAATCATATGTATTAACAATTTTTATAGCAAAGTAGTATAAGTATAATTATTATTTTGAATTTGTCTTACGTGGCTACGTAAAAATAAACATTTCTGATGGCGTGGGGGTCGGTCAACTTTATATACGTGTCTGGGTGGCATAATAAAATATACTGATTCGATATTCATTGTCGACTTCAAACGATGCTGTGTCGTCTCCAAAAGTAGCTGACATGGTAACATATTGCACCCTCTATGGAATCTAGATAGTCAATAGTGGACTAAAATAATATATTATATTTCATTTACTCTATATATTATATTTAATCATGACGCTTAATTGTTAGTAGTTAGTTCGAGTTCGTTGTACCAATGACTTTCCGCAATCTTAAATAGATCATTTCCTCATATTCATTTCGATAATCGGCTTTGATTTTAAAAATTTGTATATACGAACGAACGTTACATAATATATATTGATATTGCTACATGTAACTATAATCAATATTGAATTGTAAATAATGATTAGGTCCTGAATGTGCATCACGTACATTACCTCAGCCTCATTCAATCAGAATTTTCGATAAATTGTTTCATAAATATTTAGTATATAGCTTGTATGACTTTGTATGAAATTTTTCAAAATTTGTACTATATTAGTTTTCCAGTCATTTAAGAAAAATAGTGGGTAGGGCTGAGGTGATGTAATTTCATTTTTTTATGATTAAAAACTATATATTCATAGATTTAACTACGCTATAATTAATATTAATTTAATGTCGACGATCGTTTTTAAAATTTGTACGATCAGTGTTCGGCAGCTTTCGCGGTTACTTAAATAATTTTTATGTGTGTTTTCTTTTGACGCACCGTTTTCGGATCGTAATTATCCAGAAATGGGTGACGCGTTTTGTCGAACCGGAAGTTACGAGGTTCGTAAATATATAACATCGTATATGGTTTACAAAATTACCTTATCTTAATACTGAACAACGCATAAAGATGATGTACTCATGAAAACTATTTGATCGAGAACTGAACGGTGCACCAAGGCGCAGTTATAGCTACTACTATATTTTCCCTCGTGAAGGTGTGTAATTCCTAGAGGACGACGACTGACCGATGAAAAATAACACTCATCTGCTTGTGAAAAGCGTAGTGTTAAAGCTAAGTTGTCAAAAAATAATGACATTTTAGTTTCTATTAACCGCGGTCGATTCATTTTTCTGATTAGGCTAAAAAAACCTATACGTCATAGAATATATTCATCACTACCCGCAGTTTTTATGCAGGTTCACACGGCAAATAAGTTGATAAATATTATTCACAGCGATCAAACTCTTTTTAATAAAGTAGACACTAAATTATTATCGGGGTAAGTAATTGTCCATATTTTACATGATGGGGGAAGGTAAGTGACCTGAAAAATAGAACGGGGGTAATTATTAATTATAATTTGCCTTGCTAATCGACTTGCCCCATAACTTGACTATTGCATTAAATATAAACACAAATAATAATATATTCGAAACGAATAAACCAAATTTTCTTACATAGGTATGTTAATTACAACAATGAATATAAGTCTAAAATAATTAATCATGTTATAATACATACACTGTTTATTTTCATTTATGGGGATTGAAAGTGGTGATTTTCTGTCTTTATATATAACACACATGCTATATGAACATTTAGATTTATTCTATTTCTAACGTACGTACTGATAGATTTAGCGGTGCGATAGAAATTTTGAAAACGGAATTCGTTGAATTCCCCACAATTTTGATATTATTCCTCTAAATCTCAAATAATAAGTTAAATTAAAAAAAATTAAAGAAGTTGTCATATATTATAATATTTAAATAAAAAATAAAAATGTATGGGAAAATCAATCTCAAGTATACCTTAAGACAAATTCGAAATTATTTTTAGAATTCTTCTTTGTTAATATACTTGCATATACTGCGTTAACAGTGAGGAATATAAATGAATCGTATTTTTGAATAAGCTTTAATACATCGAAGAAATCTGTTTAGGTATATCTATGTATCGATTGTTTACATTTTATATACGAATTCGATAATTTGAATATTTACATATTATTGAGAAAATAAAATATCAGACTTGTATTGTATTGAAAATGAAAAAAAAGTGAGAAAATGTATGTATATATCTATAACTGATCTCGACGTGTCAAAGTATTACGCATACTATCTTATATTATAATATAATATATAGTTAAAATAAAAAATGACATCGTACTTCGAGCTTGAAAAATCCTTTTCATTTCAAAAGAATATACCGTCCTCCATAAGCGCTGCGCATTGTATAGGCATAAAATAATATGATGTATAGAAAACATAATGTTGTTTTAAAAATAAATTCGGTTAAAAGTTAAAAGTCATTGTTTCAAATCGTATTTAACGACGAATTCAATTTTTCACTGGTTTCACTTGTGGCTGCGTTGCACCACGTCAAAAGCCAAGTGTCGTTTCCGGGAGTGGAGGAGTTTTGACTTTATGCTCTTGGCGGCGTCGTCCATGGCGTATATTATTTGCAGTGCAAAGTGCGCACCCGAGATATACGCGGATGTATATACCTATATATATATATATATATGTATAAACATATACTGAACGTGTATATACAGACAGAAGTCGACTTAAATGGCGGTATGCCGCGTGGTTTTTTATTGTTTTACGAGCCGGTAACAACGGAAAAAACCGAGAAAAAAAACTATCGCTGCAGACGGGGTAGGAAATATTCTCGTCGGCGACGGCGGCAGCGGTGGCGGCGACGGTGGCGGCGACGACCCGCGCGGGCCAAGACGAGAGAAAAGTGTACGGTGGCGCCAAAACGCGAGATTTATGACGTTATACAGTGTTTGTTGGGCGAGGGGGGGGGGTCGTGAACGGAGGAAAAAAGATAGAAAGAAAGAAAGAAAGAAAGAAGGAAAGAAAGAGAGAATAGGAAAAAAAAAGAGACGTAAACGGAAAATAAAAATTTTTCGTCGTTTTCCCGATCGATTTTCCCGCCCGCCTGTTCATCGCCATTACATTCTTCATCGTCGCGGGCGCCTCTACCGCGCGCGTCCGTCATCTGGGCACGGTACAACACACACACACACACGCGCGCGCGCGCTCGCACATTCGCTCGCACACCGCCACCATGTGCACCGCACACGCATGTATAGTAATAATAATAGTAATACATGAATCGCTGTTAAATTGCATAATAATAATCCGGATTAAGGTTTCGATAAAAGTAACATTCGGTGCGTCTCAGGTGACTGGGTGTCGGCGGCGGCCCGCACGGGGTCGGGGAGAGCTTTTAATAATTATCATATATAATACATATACACGTATAGAGCGTCCACATAATAATACGCTCGCGTATAGGGGTCGGACAACAAAACAGCTCCGCGGCCGTTAGGGGACGAAATAAATTATTATAAAATCATATACATATACATATATTATGATATACGTGTATAGCGTGAACGCGTGTGTATATATATATATATATGTATACACACACGTCGGCGCGGCGGCGGACTTCTCTTCGACCGCGCGCGCTTTACGTACATACATTATAAAATAATATATTATACGCGCCGCGGCCGCGTGTGTATCGCATCGGACGCGGTGGATTAGACGCGCGCGCGTGCCGCCCCCTTTTTTTTCCACACTACGATTTTTATTTTTTTCGCCTACGTGCGTTTTGTTCGCCGCCCGCTCGCGCGGGAACCGTTGCAATAACAAGTACCCATTGTGCGGCTGTCACACTATATACTCGCGGGCGGCTCACCACTCGCCGCGCGCGCGGGGTAACTCCTTCAATGCGCTACCGCCGCCGCCGCCGTATATTATAGCACGAGCGTTGTACGCGCACACACACACACACACACATACATACATTATACACACGTATACGTGGTGGCGTATATACGTGCTACACCCCATCGAAAACTTACCCCCGAGGCAATAGGCCCGCCGTCGCCGCGCCGCGTACCTAAATATAAATATACGTGCCCGTATATATGTATATATACGCGCGCGCGAGTTGTGCACTCCCTGCGCTACCGGAGTTACCGCGCCGTGAGAAATCTGTGCGCGCCGCCGAGCCGACCGGCCTAGTATATTATACCCGCCGCGTCCGGGTACCAAACATACAAAGTCTAACTACTGCTGATGTCGCTACCGGAGTGGACCACGGCGACGACCTACCGCACGCGCCACCGTGTTTGCATATTATGTGTGCGGAATGTGCAGGGTTGGACAAAGCAGTCGCCCATGAACTATTCAATATAGAAAATACAAAATCAAGAAATTTGTTTCGGGAAATATATTTGAAACGCCAAGTACATGTATTTATGTATAAAAATATTATTCCCCGTGGTAACTATACAAAATATAGTAGCAATCCGTTATAACTAACGATGATGCGGATTGCAGAAACCTACTCACGAAACATCAAATAAATAATACGAATTTAGTTATACACTGAGCAATATAATACGTAAAATATTTGATTTTCAACTTATCAAAGGTAACCATTGCCGATTATGTACACGCAGTGGCAATGCGCATATAGTCAACATGAAATTAAATTCCGAGAGTAAATACATCATTATTAATATACACCATTAAAATATATTCTAATATAGTCAATATATAGAATATAAAATTATATAAAGTACGTATGCTATATTGTATGAACAGTTTTTTCTGATCTGCAGAGACTTATATAAAATATAATTGTATAATATACATTTAAATATTTGACTGAAAGGATTTTATATTTCGTTAAAAAAACTACCAACACATTTAAAACAAAAAATACAAGGTAAAGGTATTGACAATATTAATTAAAATATATGAATTTTAAATCCATTTGTATTTTTCTCAACCCCTGTCGTTGACATATACACAATAATCATATATACATTTTACATAATATATTACAATTAAAAATAAATAAGAATGCGGCAAGAATAACAGTATCTTATTTATATTTTATGTATAGTATTTGTTTTGCGTAAACAAGTTACCGATAGTTGCGATTGCGATTAAACTTAATTGAAATTCAAAACTTTAACTCACAATATAGTGTTTAATACTTTCGTCTTTCAAACCTTAAAGGAACCGCGTAAATGATACACGTCATTTAGAAAAAAAAAAACAATTGAGTTTATATACATATACGGATTCACGATAATGTAATATATATACGTGAACTATACAATATACTCTGTCGTCGGATCGGCGATACTTTAACGGGTTATATGCGATGTTTATACTCGTTAATATATATATATATATATTATGTATTCACCTATTACATAAAACGTTTACGAGAAATATTTTAAAAGTTTAAAAATGTTTACACCGCGGAGGGATGAGATTATATGATGTGCGAAACGTTCGAATGTCGTTTGTACCGCGTGTTCGCAGCGTGCAGCAAAAGTCGCCTGTAAAACCGTTGTACTATAGATATCATCGCTAATAAACCCTCGCGCGCGATAATTTATCGTCCATTAATTACATTCTAACTATACACTGCGTGTGTGCTATATCACATATATATACATACACACCTACGTACAAAATTTATATAATATGCACTCGCAGTATACAAAATTCACACGTGTAATATATCCACCGTATAAAAACGGGTTATTTGTTAAACCGAATGTTAATGTAATATAATACAAATAGGAGGTATGCGCACCATAGGTACCTCTATATACGTATATACATTATAGTAATAATATATTGTACATCGTATATTATGTAGGTATGAGTTTATACGGCAAATTGTCGTGTTCCACAATATTTCATAATTGTTTCATCGAAATGCGCGACGATTTGTATTTGAACTGCTGCTGCTGCGAACGATATACATTTCCAACGCGTTATTATAGCTTATAATTCACGTTAAACCTATTACCTATATATACAATTGTATTAACGCTATTTATTTGGATAAATATAATTTTGAACTGCAGGCCAGTGTTTCGTTTTAATTTTTTTTTTTGATACGTAAAAGATATAGTATTGGCCAGTTGCCCGACCACAGCTTAGAGAATACAGACGATATTTTCCATGAATTAATTAACTAAATTTTCCGGATCGTAAAACACGTAGAAAATGCTATGTTACGAATAACGAGAAAAGTAAACTTGAAAATGGGCGTAGTAAAAAATCTCACCCAACATTAGGTTTATTGTAATACATCTCTTCTCATAATTTTTATTTCTACTGAGATATTATGCAAATTAATTACAATCATATTATATAATGAAGACATGCATAAAGGGAAATTGTATTTGACATATTGCGAATTAACTGTCATCCGTCATGTTACCGTGATAGTGAATAGACCAGAACTGTGCATGAATTAAGCCAAATGTAAATTAATTTAGTTTTTAGGTTTGTATAATAATTTAAATTTGTTTTTAAAAATTGCAACATGTTCAATATTTTAATTAATTTGATAAAATATTGAAATTAAGAGGTATTGTCGGTGGACTATTTTTTCTTTTTCTTCTCTTTTGCTTTCACTCTCGGACCCTTTTTTATGCGTTCAGTAGAACCAATGTAATGTTGTATTTTGTATTAGAATGAATCAACCTATTATCCGCAAACTTCAAGTTAAAAGAACATTATATTTGTTTATGCGTTTAATGTTTGGCGATATTTAAATCTACACGCATGTTATGAGTATGTAAAATATTATTATTTAAAATTGTTCACAAATTGCAAAAAAATTTAAATAAAGTAAAAAACTAAACTTTATTTTACAAACACAGATAATATTCTTAAATATAAATTACATAATAAGTCTATTCCTTTTAGTATCAAAGATGAAAACACTATAATGGTTTTGCTAAACGCAAATTTGTAGTGTTGTACCTATATATGTAGGTCAGAGAAAGAAAATAAATATAGTGTGCTGACATTTTCTATTAAGTATAAACCTAAATTACTATTATACTACTTACGTTCTTTTTCAAGCTCTTTATCTGAACTAGGTATAATTAAACGTATAATCTAAAATCAAGTCAATCTAAAATATATTTTTATAGTTATGAATACAATGAATTATATTACAGTATTAAATATTTTATAACCTATATTATATTGTGTAATACCTATATTGATGTAATGTTATTGAATTTTTACCATTAAAAACACAAGATATTATATTTATTAATGCTTGACGTTATTTTTTTTTCAGGTAAGTTAACAAAAAATCAAGCATGAACAATTTCGTCATGATACAAATAATACCCAGGTATATAAATATATTTTATCATACCAATATATAATTATATATATTTGAACTTAGAAGTTACAATTATTAATATTATATCTTTAAAGGTTATAAGTTATTCCGATAATGTACATTATTGTATACACATCAATACATTTTATTGTAGTAGATATGTATGATAGGTATGTTTCAGTATTTAATCGTTCATTAAACAAGAAACATTTAAATATAATATAATATGTTTCCTCGTATACACAACAATTAATAGCCGGTCGTTTATTAATTTATTTTTCATTTGACATTTAAATTCGTCAGATATTGTTCGGTGTTTTTTAAACGAGGCAATGCTCACATAAATTATCTTTTATACGGTATAATATGCAAATCGTTGCAGTTGTATAACCGATAGAGGTTTTGTATTGTTGATGTCGGGCTGATCGTTAACCCCGTTTCCCGAATCCTCACCCCATACAAAGCCAGTCGGTAATTTACCTTTCGGATAAACCATCTGTCGACTTGTGCTCTATCGTATACGTAGAATGTATATAATGTATATGTGTGTGTGTATGCGTGTACATGTCTGTTCTGTTCCTATACACACTTGAATTCTCCCTCTCCTTCAATTCTCTATTACGCGTTTCTCTTATTCACTGTATTATATACGCATGTTCTGCCCGACCTCCGGTCAGCGCTCTCATCATCTAACGCGCATACATGGCGTACTAAGCACTCCTTTGATTTTAAACACCGGCGAAAAAGAAATATTAGTAGTATTAGCTATATTATAATATAAGCTGTACTAAACTATAGACACGAAAACATTTTTTTTTTTTAAAGTGCTCTGTGTATGCGTTTTTTTAACGATCCGTTACGAAAATAGAATTTACGCCAACCCGGTGAATATAGGTGTATGGTGCGTCCGAAAGGCATCGTAAAAACTATACTACTGGCGGCACGAAGAAAATAAAACATTTCGCGGTCCGGGCGTAAAACGAAACGCAAAAAAAATATATATACATTCGTATAGTGGTCATTAAAATACGCGCACATATAGGATATAAGGGACTGATGCAGCAATGTACAATAATCGAAATTGCGCACGCGACAGGTCTTTATACGCTAATTAATCATACACCCCAGAGATTATTCTGTGTCTCAGTGCCAACGGCAATAGATGGCCATTATACGAGAAGTTTATAAAAAGATACGTTTTACCGGCCAGGCGCGTCTTGTAAACTTTTAACCGTAAATGCAATAATTATTATGCTTGTTGGAAACATTTTCTGAATTATTTTGAAACTTGACGGCTGACAAAGTGAAACATGCACGCTAATGCCAACATTTTTTATTTCAATTGCGCTGTAAAATAATTGATAATTTAAAACTAGATTTTCACAGTCTCCGAGTTTTGACTCACGTATGTTATTAAACCGTTGGCTATTTTCTTAATAACATTTTGATCCGGGTAAACAATATTATTTTTTAACAATAATAAATAATAATATATTTTATTTATTGACATTTAAAATTAAGACGAGTTTAATAGAAGATGCGACTTAATGAGCAAACACTTAATTTGAAAATATAAAAACCGGATTTATCATTACATTATTGTGACACATCAGTTATTATTTTTTATCAGCATCGTACAATAAATAAAAAAAATAAATAGCAATTGACATTTAAAACTTTGAACAAAATATATTTATATATATATGCACACATGTTTGCTCCAGTAAAATTGTGATCACTACAGTTATTCATGTGATAAAAAAAATATTAAATATGTTCTAACAATTGTATTTTTAAAAACTACGAACAAATTGGATATTAACCCAGCCCTCTTGTAAGATGTATGTTTTATCAATTATAGACAAAAAGGTGTATCAACGTTATATAAAATATACGATAATACATTGTAAAAAGTTTTATTTTATTAACTATACTATTAACCAGCCATACAAAACAAATGGCATAGTTGTTTATATGGATAATAATATAATTATTATTTATTTTAAATTATATTGCGAACCTATATTCTTTATATTATTTCATTATTAATATAATAGGTACATAAACATTGGGTTTAAAATTTAAACTTTAAATTAAAATGATTAACACAATTTTTCCTATTAGACCACCTAGGATCAACATTTTATTTATATGTGTCATTAAATTGTTTTGCTTGGCTGTATTTACCCGAAATAGTTGGGATACGTATTGTTAAAACAAAGCAAGTGTGTAATACGATTTCACATAAAACGATTGTTTGTTCCACATAGAGTTCCTCGGATGATTTTCTTTGAAAGAGCTAATAAACTCAATACTCATACATGTTTGATAAGAATACACCTGTTAGTTTCTCTCACTGGAAAATGGTTTTTCACGTATCTACCTATTTTACATTTCTATTAAGCTCATGCATTTAACCATCCACGAATAAATTTATAATACATAGATTATAAATAGTATAACATTGATTAATTGTATGTGAGTTCAATTTATATACTTACTGTTTTGTTTTACTTAAATTGCTGCATTTAATGAATAAAAGCTAATAACTCATATGATGATAATATTACTAAAATTAATATAATAATATTTAGTATTATATAGTCCAGTTTCCAATGGTGCCGAATACGCTGTAAACAATTATAGACGTATTTATTTTAAATACAACATTACTATTGATATTCAGTTTCACGTACATTTTTGGTAGGTGGGTTAAATTATTAAATGGCGTGTCGCACCTTTTTTTGGTTGTCTGGCGCCACAGAATATGCGTATATAAAATGTATGTATCCCATTGACATATAGATCTAATTTAGTTTTTTTATATAGAATTTTAGCTCAAAACTGTGTTATTTTTTCAAATATATATTTACGCATACACGATGTACACATTCAAACACACGTACCGTTAAAATAATAATCAACAAGAATATAATAGGTTTTTCTTTAACGTTAATATAAGCTTACTTTTATAAGTAGTTAGGTCATGGTCACATATTACTTATATATAGTTATGTCTTATATTACGTACAAAGAAACATCCATAACTACTAAATTTCTATTATGCACCGATAATGATCGAGTTTGTCATTTCAATATAATATGTTATAGACAATTTATAGCTTTTATATAGTATACTATTATAGCATTTATTTTATTATATGAATATAGAGAATTGTGAATAATGTATACATTTATAAATTACCTTTGATTTAAATTTATATATTGAAATATTATAAACATGGATATTATGATATTTGATAATAATTGAGCAAAAATAATGTTAGATATTAGAAAAAGAATCAGTGAATAATTTTATAACTTATTATCATTTATGTTTTTTAATAATTACAATTTACAATATATTTACTTTGACATTTTAAAGGAGGGGTCGTCATATATTTAACTTTATAAATCAACTTCAGTGCACTTCTCTTTCATATCAGAGTTTAAAAAATTATATTAAATTCGCATCGTTTAAATAGCTGGTATTTGATCAATACTATCAGTTCAACCGACCATACCGGCAATGCCTAACCGAGGCGTTGTTTGAGGGGTGCTCACCCCCTGGACATTTATTTTTTTAATTGTTTTTCTCTCCACTGCTTCAGCATTCCTCCCCCATTGTTCACCATCATACCAGTTTAAGAGTTCTTTTTTCTGCTTGTTACGGTACAATGGCACATGTAGGTATATAGTTGACACAACATTTAAACACATGCTCGTATATTAAAAAAATATTTTTTGTCTGATTCCACTTTTACTGCAGAAGTAAATTTTAATATTCTCAAGTATTCATAATTTTAGTGTAAGAAAAAATAATTTCAAATTTGTTTTTCTAATAGAACTACATTATTCTATAGGTAGTGTTCGTTATTATCACTAACATTAGTATTTTAAATTTATTTAATCACTATAAGAGTTATGAACAAGCGACTTTAAAGTACCTACATAATATTATGAGTTATTTCAATATCCGTATATGTATTGTTATTGAAGATTGATTAGTCGTATTGTCTATTATTACAATATGAGTATAATTAAAATGTTCACAGTATTTTTTATAAAAATCTTTTTAGAACATAGACTAGGAATCAGTAATCCTTTTATTCGATAAATTCAAATAGTTTTAATAGTACGCAGCAGGCATTTTAATGTATAGACTCGAAATAGGTGAACGTACCTACACAGTATAGTGTTAGTTCGTTAAAACGGGGGGAGGTAAGTGCCAACAAAATACATATTTATTTTTTACGATTATTATTATTATTATTGTATTATATATTATTTTTATTATTATGTCACCTCCGTCACTGCCCGTATCGCCACAACTACTTAACCGTGTGCGCGTCCCCCTCGCACGTCCGTCCGGTAGTCGAATGACGACGCCGCTGCCTCCGCCTGTACAGCTACTGCGTCGACGACCGCACTGATAAACGGCGCCGCTTTATTATACGACGCCGTTTCAAGACCAAGCAGTTAGTTCCTTTTCTTTTGTGTGATTGTCTGCCATCGTCGTAAGTGCATTTTAACGGAAACGAGGTTACGACTCGACAGCGCGGCAGCGTTGGTGGTGGTGGCGGCGGCGGCGGACACGGTGGGCGTCCTGCCAGGTGAGATAGAGGTGGGTGTCCCGACGATTGGTTACAAAACGAATGATAATGGCCGACACCTGTACCGACCCATCATCGTTGGCGTTCTTCCGCGCATTATTGCCTGTATAGTATATATACACGAGATCTATAATATCCTATTAGTTAGGATAGGCGTTTGCTTTTCGACGTTCGTCGTCGCATAATACATTTCGACGTTCGTCGTTGTATTTCGATGTCGGTCGTAATATTATTTCGACGCTCGTCGTGCGCGCTCTCGTTGCCGTTTGTTATAGCCTATTATAATAATACAGCCTATATAGGTACCTATATATTGTATTAATAATAATATTATCATCATTCGGGTTCAATGTCAAACGCGCAGGGCCGGACTGCAGTTCACTCATTATCAATAAATGCCTAGCTAATTATACATAATAATATATTATAGTCGTAGGTATGATATATTATACAGTATTATCATCGCCTATTCAAACGTATATAGTATTATACATTACACGTATATGTATTTTTTACTCTACCTACTCGAGTCTCCGTCCTTCCGCTCGCTCGCTCACTCACACTCTGTCTCTGTCTCTCACATAAATACTCTCGTCCGCGTCGTGGTTAAACCGTACAGCGGAGGGGAAAAACAATAAACTTCATATAAAAATAGTATATTGAATTCCACGCGCGCGCACACATATACACACGCACGCACACACCACAGTAGAACACACACACATATATATATACATCTCAGGTCCGGTCTTCATCTATAACATTACTATACACCATCACGCGCAGTGCGCGCCTGCAGCATCATCGTCATCTCCTGTTTACCTAAAAACTGAGTGCGCGGCGCGCCGTCGTTTTTAAATAGATTTCGGTGAAGAGAGGAACGTTAGCTCGAACGTGCAGGCCACACGTACGTATTATACGTGTTATATATATGTATATACAACCGTGGCGGTGGGCCCCACAAAAACCGTCGGGGAAAAAATACACATAGGTGCGCATCTCCGTATATATAATGATAATAATAATAATATAGTGCATATATAGCTACATCAGTGGCTTACCGGCGGCGGCGTGGTTAATTAACGGCGGTCGGTCTGTCGTTGCAGGGAGCCCAAAACGCCGCTCAGCCTCCGCCTTTACCGTGTTTACCTGCGATCGGTCGCATTTTGACGACCATTGGCCCTCCGAGGGATAATTGGCGGAAACCTGGCAATATAGGACGACGTAACCCCTCCCCACTCCTTCCATCCACCCATCCGCGGTCACTGTTGAGTGACACGCACCACTTGAATCTCTTCGTCGCCACCGCCGTCAGTCCGGCCATTACCACGATTTCTTAACGTGTTCAGTTTTTTTTTCGTCCGAGTTTTTATAATAAACGACCTCGATAATTATAAAACCGACTTGACGTGTAGCCGACTTCCCAATTAAATTATACATATATTCGGCACTATATAGCGTTTGCTCCTCTCCCGTATTTGTTATATATATATATATAAAATATGTGTGTATATCTTACTTGTCGTCTTTCCCTCACACGCCCGTTTTATTTCTCTCTACGACTGTCTCTCTCTTTCAAATTTTCTATCTCCCTTTTTCTCTATATGCATCTACTAGTCTACTACAGTGGCTGTCAACTGCGTAAACGATAGCGACGTAAATGTACGCACGTCGGCATCGTTCTGTGTGGACGGGTTGAGCGGTGCGGCGACGTATCATCTAAAACGTTTTACGCGGTCATCTCTATGCTTGTCCTACCATCTTCTTGGTCGTATCTATGGTTGGAACTGTCGGAGGTACTAATGGTATTATATATGTAGTGTAATCGTGTCGTAGGACATAGGTAGGTACATATCCGCGTCACGCGATATGACACTTTACACAGTAATGATAATAATATACGTGTGCCTTGATGGAGCAGTAAGTATACTGAGTACCTCTATATGAATATGTATTATATGTATATTTATATCAAATTGACAAGTCGCACTCAGTATGTTAAGATAAAAAAATGTCTGCTCGTCGATTCTCTATCTACGATTATATAATGTATATATTATATGATGTTATATTATTATTCCATGATGCGTGCATACAAAATCGTATAGGAATGAAGATTTAAGGAAATATGTCATATTACACTATATACTATGTTCTTGGTCGTTTCTCGTATTCCCATGAGAATTTTTTTATTATCATCAAAAACTCTCAATTATAATTCTATTGTTGCTTTATACAATGTTTCAATATTGTTTTAAGGTAAAAAAATACCTGCAGTTATACATTTAGTAATTTAAATTTTGAATTGTACTTTTTTTATAGGTACTGCTACGTGCAGCAAATATAAGTGTTATTTTCATACACTACACATGAATAACAACGTTGTTGTTTTTACCTTATTCTTTTCATAAATTTATAAAATATTATGAAATTATTCCCCGGGTTCAAAAATGGGTAATAAGTAAAAATATATTATTTTTAAAATATGAGTATATTGTTACTGCACAGATTTTATATATTTATACTTTTTACCCACTACCTACTTATATATTTCATCGTTAAATAAAAATTAATAAATGTTATTATTAATATAGTTGTACGAGACGATTTTCTCGATATTAAAATCATTTAAACGCTTTAATTGATTTGTTTTATTTGAAATCAATTAATAAATATTAGGCACATTTGAATATGATACTTTTCGTCGGGTATTTCTTTATCGGCCTTTTTTTATACTACCTTAAAATTTCAAGAAATACGATATTAAAATTACCAATAGTCATATCCAATTAAAATTGAAACTAAGTGGTTTCTATTCACATTCTATAATATGTTTAAAATGATTATGTTTTGTTGTTTTGTTATAATTACCGTAGACAATTTTTGACGGTAATTACTTATTAAATACTATATAGAGTTACGTTTCAAGGTTTTATTATTTATTTGCATTTAAAAATTGCGTGTTAAAATCCCGTGTTCGTTACGCTCAACGCACGCCCGCCCGTATTCTCGTTGTTTTTTTATGTGTAGGCATCTAATTTTTTTACATCTATTTTATTATTATTGTACGGTACATCTCGGCCGTTTCGTGTCAGTATCTGGTGTTTTTACAGATGTTTTATGGTTTTATTTACGTTCAACGAATAACCTAATATCGTTGCCTACTATCCCTTTTTTCGTTCGCCTCTCGTACACATTATATTGTATACACACACACACACACACACACACATATATTATACGTATACCTACTACACATAATACACGATACCCTGTGCAAACACACTCGCACGCTCATTTTATAATATAAATTTATCACGACATTATATGACGAACGCAGATTTCCAACAAATTCGATAGTAGATTAAATAACGCGTGTTGGAAACCATACGAACTGTTGTCGAGTTATCGTTTACCGCGCGTAGTCCAATACGATTTATTACTGTCAATAACGTTTTCGTGGAACTTATAATTATGATATATATATATATATATATGTATATGTATACGCTGGGCGTGCGTGATGGTGTTATTATTGTTATTTTTTAATCGAACTAATTGGAACTCCCGCATCATCGTCATCATCATCATCATCATCACCGGCCGTCGTAGCAGTTGTGCGCTGTATTATAACGATCGTAATAATAACTATAACATTATATCGTGTGTACGTATTACACTGCTACGCGACTTCGACTCGGTTGCGTCGTACTGGTACTGTGTATAATATCGTCGTCCCACGCGCGCGCGCGTGCACCGTCATCCCGAAACACCTCCTCGAAGTCCGACACCTCTGCGGCTGCGGCTCTCGAATGTTTTTATTTCGAGTTTTTCCGCGCGCGGTATTAAATCGTAACCGTAATGATAATAACCATCTCGTCGCCACGGTCGGTCAATTAGTAATATTTGTATTGGCCTTGGCGGGTTCACCCGGTCGTCCGCCACACACGTCGACGACTGCTATTGCGACGACGGTGTTCAGAAAGAAACGAACGGACGGACAGACGGGGGACAAAAAAAAACTGTGTTTAAAAAAAAAAAAAAAAACCCGCGCGCGATTCGACGAGCGGAAAAGAGTGACGTGCGAAGTGAGTGCGTGTGGTGGTTATACTACGTGACTCCGCCGCGGACATTATTAGCGGTATATATAATAAATAATAATAATAACATTATATTATAATATAGTACGGTGTAGTTTCGTTTACTCATTTCACCTATTGCCAACAACCGCCGTCGCCGCCGCCTCCGACCACTCTGTCGTCGTCGAGTACATTATATATTATTATTATTATTATTATTATTATTATACTGTAGCGGGGCGGCTAAGGGATTTATTATTTTTATAGGTTTATTATTATTTGCATGCGAGACGCGCGACTCGACCTGTTCTTCTGCGGAGGCGGCTTGTATTATACGCGGTGTAGTGTGTACACGCGTGTTTCTGTGAATGTTCGAACTGCCTCGCAGAAGTGTAATATAATATAGAACGTTTAAAATTTTTCTGGACTGCGTGACGAGCGGAAAATTTTAATTTAAAACCTTCGTCGCCGTCAGTCACTGGTTTTTATTGGGCGATTCGACGCGTCAACACGTGGCGATAACCGTTATTGCGCGCGTGTGTAACAAACAGCGTACAGCCTTATTATAACGGTCCGGATGAAAGGTCCAATCGCTTTTAAATTTAGACGCCATTATACAACCGCAAACGGTCGCAGGGCCCTGAGTTATTTTCGGTGACCGTGGTATTCAAATAAATAATACATGTTACCATGTTATATTATGTCATTCCTCCGGGAGCTTTGCAAAAATGTCTATAATAATGGAAGCATGATAAAATAATATGTAACATACAAATTCAATGCAGTATACTTATAACTTCCTTGGTAATAAATATTCTGATACCAGTTTCAGCCAAAACTTTGCAGCTTACGTGGACGCGTGCGCAAGTCGTCGAAATGGGTACAACAAAGAAGTTCTGTATATATAAACTCCTGGCGGTCCGCCGTCTGTTTTAATGACGATAATATATTTGTATTCGTACGGTAACCACGGTATATTGTGTCGGTTAGTCTTGAAAAAATACTATTTGCGATCGTTTTCTTCGTGTCGGTCTCTCGCAACGACTGTTGTTGATCGAACCATTTTGACGTTACCGTCCGCTACAGTGGCGAATACGTACATGAATATTATTATAAAAAGAATGGAGTACTGCAGCAGTACAATGTCATTTTGGTAATTTTTACGTTTTACTGGCCGCGCCCACCACCTAACCAAACGCTTTGATTGTATTCCGCGGAAAATATGTTGTCGGGGTTGAGGTAAGACGCACTTTGCATCCGTCATCAACATGATTATTTATATATTGATATATACTTATTACTTATATATATTATTCACATCTTATCAGTTATTTGTATGATTATATTATAGTCGGTTGTATGTGCACTATGTGACTCTGTAACCGTAATTTACTAAAATATATGATGGCATATTTTATGTGTATAGTGTATACTATTATTATAATATACCTGCAATGTGCAATTATACTAAAAATATAGTTTGCAAATCCAAGGTTAAATTATTGAATTATTTATATTGATTCGATAATTTATATTATGGTATAATACTGCAGCTTCACAGCGGTATACTTATGCATTTGATCTGCAGCAGCATTGTAATACTCATTGGTAGTCAACAGCGCAGGCTTCTATTACCATGCGGGTGCGGGTTAAGGTGTGGTTACGAAGGGGTGAAAAATAATAACACGAGATCACCACGGTCACCACAGTCTCAGTTATGTAGACACCATATTATAATAATTATAAAACCTTATAAACTTATGTCCGGCAATAAACGATTAACGAATGATATATTCATATAATAAGTATATTATATTATAAAGTATGTTTTATGCAGTCGATCAGTTATCTGTACATTTGATTTATTTTTTTAAAAGTCACACATTGAAATCTTAGGATTATCGGAACGTATTCATTGAAATAGTAAACGAATTATAGAATTAATATTTTAGTTAGTCTGAATTTGCAATATCAAAAGTAGGCACCTACCTGAATTTAACTTGTATTATTAGAATAATTTGGTTGTAAAAAGAGGAGATAATCATATTCCATAATAATATGTGATTGAGTTGTTAAATTTTTTATTTGAATTTAGAGTGTACTTATGTGGTAATTTTGTTTAGTGGAAATTTTTAAAAACTTCAATGTAAATTAAAATTATAACTTAAAATTTGTTGTAATATTTGTTTCAAATAATCAAAATATCCATAATAATTTGAAAAATGAAGAAAGGTACCTATTGAACATAATTTAACAATACAATGTTATAATCTAACAAAACTATAGTAATTCGGTATTTTTGTCAGCTTTAATTAATAATTATAATTTATAATACAATAATAATTATGTTTATTCAAATGCTACTCTAGACTAATGTTTAAAGAAAGGTAGAGCATTTTAGTAATATATGTATTATGTAGGTTAGGTGGGCATAATGCCTTAATTTTAAATTTATCGAATAAATAGGGTACGTATACCGTACATCTATATACTTTTAGGTAATACTAAGATAGTAATAAGATCCTGTGTTTGTTATGAGTCATGACAATTATTGTAGAGAGTCTGTTTATATCGACACAACGCTGCTGATTTAATTTTTGGGATGGACAATAGCTTAAAAACTATGTTGTTATCATCTTTATTGTGTTACGATGTATCGTACTATCGTCTATGGACTACGAATGTTCGTGGGCGGTGCAGTATATTATGAGTATACTAGTACCTATGCATAGTTTTTAATCACTATGACACGACTTATGCATGAAGAGGGACGATTTCAAATATCTAATGAGCTCTTATGTTAATTTTTGTGCAAGAAGAGTTTGCGTTTGCGTAAGGGAATATAAAGTAGATTATGTTTCGGCTCGGGTAGATAATTTTATTGGAGAATGAATATAGATACAGTTATAAAGGGTGGATGGTAAACAGTTCCGAGGGGAGTTCGAATAAAAATAACAACGTTAGTTTTATAATTTTAAATTATTCGTATTGACCTTTATTTTACGAAAAGACTCGG
The DNA here is from genome assembly GCA_036289425.1 of Rhopalosiphum nymphaeae. Lineage (NCBI taxonomy): Eukaryota > Metazoa > Arthropoda > Insecta > Hemiptera > Aphididae > Rhopalosiphum > Rhopalosiphum nymphaeae. Next base: position 31,842,972 of record JAZAQC010000013.1, on the reverse strand, counting down.
AGTGCTATACGAATGGAGCGTGTTTAAATTTAATTCTAAGTACATCTGTATAGTAGTATAAATGTATAATATATTAATATGCATATACTATAGGTATCTGGTACATTCATATGAAACACATTTATATAGTATATAATATTATAATACAATATAGATCCTTGAAATAAAAAAGGGTTTTAAATGGCAATTATTATAATTAGATAGGTAATGTACTAATATAAATAATATAATTTGAACTTATTTACATTTTTAAGATATTCATTTGATCAGATATAATATACATATATAGATAGATATTAATTAACATATACAGTATATAAATGTGTAATTGGTTGATGACAAAATAAATTAGATTTATTTTGTTAGTTGATACTTACTCGATAGTTGATATATAGGTAATATAATATATATATATATTATATTAGTATAATGCGTGATATGAAATTTTGCACCTACATATCAGAATGAAACGTGTAGTTTTTGATTTATATACATTTTATGAAAGGAATAAGTCGTCTAAATCATTTATAAACTATATTATACTGTATACGTTTCAACTCGTAGTGACAATTAAGTATATATTTCACTTTCGCTTTAATTTAGCTGCAGGTTTATATTGAGCTAATTGAAATAACGATGTCGGTATGTTTGTCTGGGTACATAGGTATTAATTATATCACTTTTTAACATGTTGCTTCCGTTACATAGTTATTTTAGTATAATAGTCACCTACAATTTTTCTTTGTGATCTTATAGCTGTTGTGTAATATTCTGAATAATGGTTATAGCTAAACAGGATATTATTTTTTTAGGAATTTCTTTACTAAATCATAATGTTAAAATTATAATGTATAGATATTATAAGATGTATATGATTAGCTATTTACGAGTTATGATTATTATACTTATAATTATGATTGACATGAACCACTGAGTCAATAATTTAAATCAGTGTTTCTCAACCGGTGTGTCGCCGGATAAGTCCAAACGTGTTGCGGGACGTACTAAACTGTACTACTTAAATGAAACAAAATGTACACAAAGTATGAACAATTTTAATAGTGTATCGCCATAATACAAAGGTTGAGAAACACTGATTTAAATAATCATTTAAAATATTATAATTTCAAAAGGTTTTTTAAATTTATCATAAATATTTGCATATTATAATATATATCTACTAAGACAACATAATATATACATATAATTGATAATACGATATTTATATAATATATTAGTTATTATGCAGTCGTGGTTCATTTTATATTACAAAATGTTACAATGTATTAATGAACATTATTGTAACGTTTGGAAATTGATTTAGTCCCAAAATATCGTTGTGACTCGGCAAGAGGGAGAGTTGTCAATTTGTGGACCCTATTTAGAGACGATATCACCCAATGTCAACATAGGTGACGTAGTCATCAAGCTAATTTTACCCACGTGTGTGTGTGTGTACCTTGCAGATTTACCTACATACAATAATGTAGCTTGAGAACGCGTGCAGCCCTTTAAAATCCATAACTGGGGGCTGTATAATTTAGCCCCAGGCGTTATAGGCACATGTTTGCTCGACCCGTTCTTTGTTTTGTAACCTATCCGAATCATGAAACTAATAACGGATGTGTGTGCGCAGTCGATCACAAAGGGGTAGTTTTTACACACTGATTGCCGGACTACGTATAAAATGCAAATGGATCCTTTTCGACGGTGCGGCTGCAGCAGAAGCAGTGTTCTTCCATCGTTCCAAAATAAGTATGTAAACAAAAATGGATTTTTATACACCCCACAATACCAAGAACATTTACTGTTTTTAATGCACCGTAAGTACGGTGTTGTGTAGTGAAGGGAATAAAGGATAGAGGGTTATATCACGTTATTCAAACTCGTCGTCAAATTTTTTTTACATGTCCTCAGTATTGTTGGTGGTACTTATAACGCCATCTAGTTGATTAAGTACGCGTAACTAGAATCGCCCTCTGGTCTGTCCTGCCGACGGGATATTCTTCTCTATTGTCATTGACACTAGATAGCGTTGAATGTATAGGATTGTCGGTATAAACCCTTGAAGTTATGACGAAGACTCGAAAAAAGATCGTTTAAACAGGTTGTTAATTAAAAATCAATCATGTGATTTTCAGGGATAATAACTAATTTTTTAATCATGACAAAAAAACTAAATATGTCTATTTGGTTATAATACATAAAAACATGAATAATAACTAAAAATTGTATGAATCAATATAGTGAGCTAATGGTCCTTTTAACCAATGTTTAGTGACCCAAAATTGGTTCGTTAAATTTTAGTGAACTATTAAATCAATACATTTCTTATGTAATCCGGAATAATAAATACCTACAGTTAAAGATAATATCAGTAATATATCTATACTATAGATTATTATTATCTATAAAAAAAATTCATGTAGAATAATCATTTAATCGATAGGTTAAAATGTATTTATGCAGAATGTTGCTGAATTTTTATGAATATGTAAAATAGTCGTTGTAAAGTCCAAGAAAGTATACCTATATTTTATGAAAAATAAGTATGATTTTATTACGAGTTAAGTACTTCAAGCACGTTAAAGTAATGTTTTTTTACGGTTGGCTACTTAGAAGGGGGACAAAAAAGACAAAAATTTAAAAATAATGCTGTTTTATACAACTTGTTTCACTTGTTAAATACAAGAAAAAAAATCAAACTTTAGTCAACTGAACCAAAAACGAGGGTTGACAACGTTACTGTTTATTTTTTTTTTTAATGACTTTTTACTTCTTTATTTTGTAATATCTCCACCTAACGTTTTATACTACACTGTAATACATTTATACATTATGGTTGTTCACGGATACACATATAGTTTGTGTATCTATATGTTGCTTGTACGTGTTTTTTAAACAATTTATGTAGATGTAGTATTATTAATCCCGAGTGTTATTAAATAATGTTTGTAGTGATTATCGTTGTATACTGTCACGAGTCATTAGCTGGGTTTGGGTGACTGGACACTATGTATAGGGGGCCGGTGTATGTCTACCTGAAAGGGATTTGTGGGACTTGTCGAAATATTACCCGACAGCCATGATGAATATTATGTTATACCCCCAAATCCGTTCCAACGAAGACCGTAATCATTTTAATACACCGGATATGTGTAGCAGGTAAAACGAGGGACGATATCCCGCACGTGGGGTCATTTCTATATTGAGCCTAGTCAGCTTTTGGAATGTGTGGTTTCGTTAAAAATCAACATTATCCCTGGGTCGTAAATTTTAGAGTATAGTGTGAAAAATATGTATGTTCAATTATTAAAACTATTTTTATTGATTTTAGCACTAATGCACATCAGTGCCAAAAAACAACGATTGCAGTTGTTGTAATCCGTAAAATAAATCCTGAACTATTGGCCTTATTCTTAGAAATCTTGAATTGTATACATTCATAATTCATTGCGTCATTCATTTTGTATATACAATCTATGATTATTGAAAATATGTTTTAGACGTTATTTGGATAAAATATCAAATTAAAATACTAAACCTAATATTTAATTAAAATGTAATATATAATAAATCTGTTAATTCGTCTTGCTTAAACAAAAATTGTATTCATAATTTAAGTAATTTAATCTAAACAGCTATTATTCTTGATTTAATTAGATATTTTAATATGAACCTATAAAATTATAGACTATGATAATATAGTTGTTACTTGTTACTTATATTAGCTGACGAGCCTAATATTTTAACAAATAGGTTTTATTGGTCTAAGTATTTACTAATAGAAACGTTTCGGACTATATGTGTGGTCCAAATGTTCAATTGTTTATAATCTGCCATCAAATGTAATAAATTAATAACAATAAAACTGTTTTACATTTTATACGTACTATTAATGTATATATAGAATACCTACTAATGTTCCTATTGTATGTGTCGGCTGGGCTGTCCTTCTGCCCTATAGTGGCTATCGATTTGTTGTTTTAGTTAGGTACAAACAGTTTATTTTTAGAATTTTTTTATTAATATTCACAATTTTTTTTTTTGACCAAATTGTAGGTAAGTCATAAACTCATAAACAAATTACTGTTTGTATTAAAATATTAAAATAATAATAACTAAAAAAAACCTCATAAACTACTTACCTATTATATTATTATAACGAAGAAAATTTAAATAAATAGTCAATAAACGATTTGACAAAAATAATTAAAATAATTAAGTATTTGAAAAAATTTCATTATAAATGCATACTGACAGTTATAAGATAAATTAAAAAGATAACCATTATATAAAAACTTTGATTTGTTTATGCATCAATAATCAATACATTATTATAGTTATTAATACGTTAATGTTTTTATTTTATTATAATTATATTAAAAATATAATGAAATTGGTAAAATTATGAAACATACCTCTTTTATAATGAATCGCTTCATGTATATGTCTTTACCTTGTTGTTTAAAACATATGATGTAAGTTAAAACGTAAATACTTAGCTTTCATAGTAAATTGTTATCTATACTGTTGTAATTTACTGATCAAAAGACACAAGAACTAATAAAATAAAATATATATGTAAAAACCAGGAGATTAGTGTAGTTATATATTGTATTATATTAGTTCATATTATTATTAGTGACCTTTTTCCAACTTTAATAATAATTTTTATTTTTTTATTTTAAGGATAATATTAACAAAAATTGTATTTTGGTAGATATGTAATATAATTAATATTATATTTAATACAGCCAATACAGGCAAAACACCTGAACTAGTATAACATAATGTCAACATCTTATCACACAGCGTGTTTTGATGATATTCTCTTTGATGAAAATTTGTAATTACATAATATTTATTATTTACAGAAATTTGAAAGTTATGAACTATGTAAATGTAACGTAAAATATCATATTATTATGTTTTTAGCTTTACCGATGGTATGATAAAGGTACGTATGTATTTTATACTTCCACATACATATTATACACATTTTAAGTGCACATTTCAGTATATAATATCAATAATCTCTTACCAGCGAGTTTATTACGAAATAACGTTTATTCTGCAAAAGATAATAATATAATATCGAAACTAACCGATCGGTTTATGTTATAGTGTCGTTATTGTCATACTGGTCGATATTTTTACTATAGGTATATTATATTCGATATTGTTACTTTCGTCGTTATGAATCTTTGTGGGTTAACCATCCGGATATCTAATTTTTATTTATTTTTATTTTTGTTATATGAAACATTTTTATTATCGCCGCGCCGTTTTAGCAATAAATTTCGTAGAACCGTTCACCAAAAGTATAGTTGGTATGGTGTTTTTACGTTGTGACGGCCACGAAATGCTGAGAGTTACTTTTTTTCTTTTTTACCTGGGTACTTTTCAAACTCTTTTCATAGTTTTTTTTTTTTATCATCGACCTGTCAGGTCGATGACAGGTTATGAATAGCATTAATACCTACAGGTAATTAGAATTTAGAATAGTTACAGGCGTGCACGGCGCAATGGAACAAAAAAATCGTGGGATCACAAAGATGATCCTACTACGCGGTGGCTGACCCCTCAACCCTCAACAAAATCGTAGTCGGGCCGATGACCGCGTGCGTGGTATTAGAATAAAATTGTATATATAAAAATAGAGGACTATATATTTATAGTGAACATGTGGCGTTCAGGTTAGGGCGCAATAATAATAATAATAATAATAATAATAATAATAATTGATCTCACCGTCATCATACTGCGTCTCCTGCTCCGGGATTCTTCCGCTGCAGCACCTCTTCCCGCCACGCATATCATATATATGTATACCATATAACATAGCGACATAACGGTCGAGTTGTATAGTACGCGCACATACACAATTTCTGTCAATTTACTTTAATAAAACGACCACTGTTCGCGGCGGGGCCGCCGCCACGGGCGCGCAGCGTGCCGCGTGTCGCGCCCACCGTTTACCCCGTCGCACCTGCCCTCCGATCACCTATGCGCGCTTGGAGACCACTGGCTGTTGGGTGTTATCGCCGCACATTGCGTTTCATTATGTGAACCGCATGACGCCCTCGCACCGGCAGCGCGGCGCCCGCTAACGCGTCCGTCAGGCGCACATAATATATAATAATATAATATAATATAATATTATATTATATTATTCGGCGTTGAGGTGCTAAAACGCACGACCCGCCGAACATCCGCGCCGGCCAAATCCGTAGTGTGCAGACATTTACACCGTTCGGTTTTCCAGTGTATTTACTGCAATGTATACAAGACGTGTTTTCTAGGATTGCCAGCCGTTTACCTAAAGTGCCACCGTCACATTTCAATTGGTGGATTGCATCCGATTCGGGTGCAGTCTACCGGTTTAGGCGGACTTATTATACACATTAAACTATACTGCAGTCCTAATATCTACTTTGATATTACTATTACTATCTACTAATTATATGTATAGGCAATGGCGTAGCTAGTGTTTTTAAATATTTGAATACAGGGAGGGGTAATAAAACTCTATTTAAAAATTAAGTTTGTATTGTTTGCACTAGAGATGACTTTTATACGTCTTATTAATGTACGATTAGATATATAATATTAAATACATCCTACTGAGAAGAATGCTATTTTTAACAGGTTTTTATTTATATTAATTTATTACAACTAACTTAAATCTTAATGAGGTACTTATAAGTTATAATATTACATTATTATTGTGTTCAAATCCAATATAAAACTTTCATTTTTTAAGAAGACTTTTTTATAAGAGTGGTCAATATTTCTTTTTCTAAAGTTGTCATATTCTGCAAAAATTTTATAGCTGATGGTTATGGTCTCTGCTACTGTATATTGTGTAATAGGTACACACTATATACATACATATTATGTGTATATGATTATGTTGTTTCTAAACATTAATGTTACACATATTTATATTATCTTTCAACGCGATTTTAAAATTGTTTAGATATTTTTATATAGACTAGATTAGTATAATATTTTAAGACAGTTATAATAATAAAAACATTAGTTATTTAAAATCGTTTGATTATTTAACAGTTAAAAGTTTTTTAAAAAAATAACAAAGTATACACATTTGTATAATAAATTATAAATTAATAATAACAACATCTGGATATTTATTTTTGTTTATATATACCTATTGGCGTTAATACATTGTTTTTAGCAAATTAAAAAAAAAATTAGAAAATTGTCACTATACATTTTTTAAACGATAATTATAATTTAATATTTTTCAGTTTCCAGGCAGTGTTTTTCTCTTAATTTTGATTTTTTTTATTACGTGAAAGTATTTAAGACATAGGTATAATATACGATGTAAAAATTACATTTCTTAGAAAATATTTTTATTTCATTTTTTTTTTTAAACTGAATTCGACCGAGACAATTGTGTGCAATGTGCATCAACGGAAAACATTTAATTTTTACTCTTTTATTATGTGTAAAATCCAGTTTACTATTTCTCTCTTGTTTTTTATTTGTTATTTTTTTCTTACTTAAACTTTCGTAATTTATTAGGTTTTTTTTATTTCACCACGTTTTATCGAACTGCGCGTCCAGACTGTAGACATCCCAAGACCAACGAAAGTAATAGACAATAGGAAATTATATCGACAAACTTTCAGTTTATTACTATACTCAATTTTTAATGGGACCCCCAACAGTTCGTATTTACTGTATATCAGTAAAAAAAAATAAAAATTAGCACTTGTAAAAATAACATAATTTCTATTGATTTTGTTGTAGTGGTTCGAACCGGTTTAAATGTTAAAAAGGCGTAATTTAGAAACCTACAGTTATTTAGTTTTTATGTTTTGTTGTTTATTACAAGTTAATAAGCATATTGAAAAGTTTTACATATAGGTTTTCTTTTGATAACTTCAATAACTCCAATTAAATTAAACGTTGTATTCATGTACAACCTTGCTTATATATTTCAAAGTTCGTAGTAAAACAATTAGTTAAGTATATATATAGTTTATATTTCCATTAAACAAATAACAATAGTAATTTATTATCTTTATATTTTTAGTTTATACAATATGTAATTTTTATGCAGTAGCTTAATAATGTTCGTTATGTACTTCGAATGCAATTTTCAGATTATCCCTAAGCTCTCACAATATCGCATTGTATCGAAAAAATGAACTTTGGTCATTATCAAAGTCAATAATGTTAGGTATTTAAAGGATTATATTTAGGGATCGTTATAAAAATGAAAAATATTTCTGTAATGTTCATATATATATATTATTGTTACAGTATTCAATATACTATATACTTAATTACATAATATAGTTGCAGCATATGTTTGCGTAAGGTAGATTATTTTTGTTCCTAATAATAATAAAAAAAAATGACTTAGGAAAGGCGTATCGAAAATTATTGTTATTGGGATACCGTCATAATAATGGTCCAGGACGTATATTAAAACCACGGATGTTGGTGGCGGTAAAACAGAAATAAATACAACAATTTTCATTTCATAAGTAATAAAATTCCTTTTTTTGCACAACCGTTTTAATTGTGATTATAAATTCGATGTATAACGTGTCCGTATTTTCTAGTTAAATAAATTAATGATGTTTAAAAAACTACAATATTGCTCAGGAGAACTACTCGTTTGCTTGCATAATAAAATAAAACTCCCGGCTTTTCCCTACTTTATATTAATCGATTAAACGTTAATTTTCATTGTAGTGAAAACAATAACAACGTAATGCCTGGCAATGGTGGTATTAATTTAACTGTTGACAATGAGTTTATTATTAATTTAAAAAAAAAAGATAGATATAGATAAAATGTCATCTATTGAAACATCTTTAAACTGTTTTAAGCTGTTTTAATTTTTCCTATAAACATGTATATTTTTTGTATATTGAACTAGAAACACAAAGTTATGATTAAAATTAATTCTCAGTATACATATATATATATATTTATATTATATCCATTTTTAATCTTATTGACTTGTAGGTAATTCAGAAAAATTAAAAAAGATAAATTAAAAGATTTTTAAATACAAAGAAGTGCCTATACTCACCTTATTACCCCTTTTCGCTATTCATACATTTACTCTAATTCGTCTAATTATAATTATAATAGCTATAATATATATATATATAAGTAGGTAAGTGTTTATCCTGCCATAAACGCAATTATTTTATAACATTTTCAGGTGGTTTTTGTTTTATTTTAAACGGTGTTAGAGTTGAACACGTGCCTTTGTTGGACTTTTTTTATATGTCTACACGTACATATTATTAGGCGAGGGTGAAAACTGAGGAGAGTGCCGTCGGTGGTAGTCTTAATATACGTCATAAAGTTTACCGTCGACGTGGTCGTCGACATTAAGATAATCCGTAAGATTATGTATATTTTTTCTTTTCATGAAAAAAGAATGAATGCAAACTTATAAAAAATAAAAATCCCGTGTCGCCGGATAGAATTGAGTTACGTAGGGCTTTTAGAAATATGAAGTTTTCAGAAGTGAATACAAAATACCTGATTACATGAAGCAGTGGTGGAGGTGGTTATATAAGGTTTATGTTTGTTTGTCGGGGGTCGTTAATTTGTCGCTGTCGTCGTAAAAATCACGCGTACACGCACACAACAATAACGGTACCTTATGAAAAGGCACGTAGGCGGCGAGGGAGAAAGGCTGCTATTGGGAGCGTGAAAAACAAAAAGAGTTCAATTTCAAGTAAAACGATGTTCCTATGTATACGAGTGCGTATGTATGTGTACGACATGGAATAAATCGGGATCAGAATTTTTATTGTTTTTTCCTTTGCACGAGGCGGTGGCGACGGCCACGTGTGCGTGTGTGTCACTTGTTCGCAGGAGACATTTAACGTTTTTATTCGAATTCCATTCGATTTTCAGGCCCGAGGTGTTTTGCTTATATATGTCGATGGCGAACTACATCGATATACACGCGCATACTCAAACACACAGGGGTTTAAATCTTCGCCGTTTGACATTATTGGATCTTATACACACCTCGTGCACACATACATAATACATACACACATACAATCGCGGGCGCCGTAGACGCGCATATTATTATGGTTGGGGTCTTCGGGCGAATCGAATTGGAAAAATAGTACAGACAGTACCGAGACACAGTGTCTCATAAAATCAGCTAGACGTGTACCGTTTTTACTGGTATATATTTAATATATATTATATATAGTGTATTGATGACTGTCAGGCGCAGAGGATTTAGACTGTTTAGAGGAGCTTGATAATAATAACAACGATGCGCTCTTTTTTTTCACCTTTATTTAGAAGCAGTTAACACATATTATTTTCGTTGTTTTTATTTTTTTTACTTTTATCTTTATTGTCGACTTTTACCGCCATTGATTTAAATTCGAACACCGAGCCTATAGAATCAGAATCATTTCGTATTTCAATATGTTTTTCTTTTATTATTGTCGTCCATATACATAGATGCCAAAGATAAATTTCATTTATGTTCAATTACGACACTATAGTCTGCTGTGCTAGCTTGGCCAATACATTTAAACGATTGATGCATGCAGTGTACACGCATTTTAACTTTCAAGTATTAAATGCATATAGCTCATATTAATATAGAGTGTTTATGATATCCCTAATATAATTTTAAAGAATACAATTTCCCAATTAAAAGTTACAACGTATAGATATATTCTGTACGGTTCAATGAATGTATTGGTTTTAAAATGTTATTTATGTTTTTTTGTTATCAATGATGACTTATCACATTTTTTATCTGAAAAAATGCTTTTATCATTAACTTCTGGTTTCTGATTGCAAGATGCGGATTAGTTGGTAAAAAGTTGAAAATTTATTTAAAATTTTTGGGAAAAAATGAGAATATTTACGCTACACTAGATAAAATTGAAATGTTTTTTTTTTTATTGAATTAAATAACCTTAAAATGTATGATCTCATGAATAATTGAAATTTTTATCAAATATTTATAATTGCTTTTTCTAAACACAAGATATAATTTCTACAATATTTTGAAATATTTATAGAAAATACGAAAATATGCGCATTATTTTGTAATTAAATATGTATATATTTTTAAATTTTAATAGCTATATATTATATAGGTAATTAAAAAATGTATGGTGATAATTTTTTATGTAGGCTTATCAAATTAAAATTAAAAAAAAATGTATATAATCATATTTCAAACGAAAAATAATGTGTTTTGCTTTAATGATTTTAGTCATTTTGTTGTAATTCGAAATGAGGATTTTAAATTGTTTTCCATTACGTATGTATATAATATTATTTTCTATATAATATACACAATGATATTTTCGAAATCAACTATGCATACTAGTCTAGTAGTATTAAGTAAAATAAATCAAAAAATATAATTATTACTATATTTATAATACAATATAATATTATGATTTATTTTTGAAAAAAAAATAGATTAACTTACTGTATTATTAATAGGAAAATTAATTACTAATAGTTTTATAAATAAGTTATAATTTATAAGACAATTTTAGAAATATTGGTTAATACAACCCTACCACCGTGGCCCTCTACCACGAACCGCAATGGATTATCAAAGAATTATAATTTAACACATTCATTACAGTAACCTTATTATTTAAAAAATATTTTAACGTAAATTTGTTGGCAAACATTAATAACATGTACCTACAATATATGAATCTGCATGTAGAAAAGTCTACGGAAGTTAATAATTTTGAATAAACGTATTTTATATTTAATTTAATTTTATGATTTAAATTATTTTTTTAATATCTAGTTAATATTATAAATGAACAAACAATAAATATTATATTTGTAAATTAATTAATAAAATAAATGCTTAATTCAAATAAATTTTATTTGTATTAATAGTTATCACAATTATTATTGTTGTATGTACAAATATAAACGTTCTGAAGATTTGTTGTTTAGTGTCCTTGTTGACCATCGATTATTGGAGAAAAATGCAGAGCATGAGAAGGTTACTCCTTTTTGTATGGACCATTGACTATAGCTCCCTACTTTAGACCTGTCGATAAAGTGGAAAAGTTTTCCTCGTTTGATCCTTTCTTTGCGATTCAACTGCCAACTATTATAAAGTCTTCGATTGTATGCAACAAAAAGTCCTTGTTTCATATATACGATCCGGATATCTTAACAAGAGTGTTCGTCTCCCTTTATTTATATAACAATATACCTTTATCGAACTGAAAATTTAACGGTTTTATATTATAAAGCAAAATTTGTTGCTAGACAATTAACAATTAGCACGGGTTAAAATAAATTAATCAAACGATACGAATAACCGCATTCAATTAAATAATATATGCTATGTATAGTTGGTGGGTCGAAGCGACTAAATAATCGTTCTTTAAAACGCTTTTTTATTTTCTCTCGCTCTCTCTCTTTCTCTCTGCATTGGGTCCGACAATTAAATACAAAACGAATTATCAAAGGGTATAAGGGATTTATAAGGGTTATAAGGCGTCTAGGTGAATTAGGATTGTTAAATTTGGTCCCATTAATTCGGGTAAAAGTTTCAATTTAAATCGGACACTTACTTTGTACAGTTCCAGTTGGTGACGGTGGTAGCTACAGTGGTGGTGGTAGTTGAGATGAGAGTGAGAGGGTATGGCAAGGGCTCGAAATGTGAAAACCGCGAAACCGTTTTACTCTCCCCCTCTCTACCGTTTCGACCTGTTAAAATCGTAAATACTGTTCCGCGTTAAAATAGGGCTCCAACCGTAGCGTGGTAGCTGGCAGATTTCTTCAACCTTTATAGGGGACCTCGTTGCTTGCGCGGGGGTTTATATATATAAATTATCGTATATACGGTCTTTTATTAAGTGGCCCGGATTACATTGAGTACTTGTCATTGAACTTCCTTTTGGGTTGATGCGCCTTAAGCTCACTGAATTTATGCGACCATGTCAATCCGCTATGGTTGAATTGGTTACGATTCTGATCTTTTGAAAAATACATTAATTGTCACACTATACACCGGCTATTTTTGTATTATTTCTATAGTGTCTCATATCGCCGTTTGTTCAAGTGTTCAATGTTTGTTTTACCTTCTAAAATTACTCCATATTATATAGAAAACTCTGTACACGCGAGAGGGTGATTTGTTCAGTTTGCGTCCATAATATAACAGAGTGCACCCACCCTTCGCAGCTATACGTCGTTCAGTAAAAGTCTCGTGATTCACTTAACAATGTGCGATTGTGCGACCTATTGTCACAGTGGTGACGGTAGAACCCTAATCGAAACTACCAGAAGTATTATATACATACGTATATATTATATATAACATATTATATAACAGTAGTTCAAAATTATATTTGTAGGTCACATTGGTCGTAGACCGTAGTGGTATTGATCAAGATTAACAGTAATGAATAATTATACTAATTACTAATTAGTACTTATTATACATAGGAATTGTGTTTATAATAAAAATATTTTTATTTTCTAATTTTAAATACCATTTTATTATCATATTAAATCCAGATCATATTGTATTTAAACATTTGACCTCAATAAAGTATTATTGAAATTTTAAAATTGTAATATACGCATATTCGCGCGTATTTAATGCAGTCTTAGTTTATACACAAGGTATTTTATTAAAATTTGTTTTTATGAAGCAAATGAAATATTCTAAGGTGTTTGAGAAAGAATATATTAGTAATTATTATTAGTATGTTATTTAATTTAATAATCAATATTAAATATTCATTAAATGTTAAAATTATAAATTTACAGTAATAACTCTAGTACATATATATATATTAAATATATATTTATATACGAGGTTTTGATCGCAGCTGTAAATCAAATGATTTTTTTTCTGTTGTTTGTAGGTATTCTTACAAGCTCGATTAATTAAAATCTGTGTATTGACCTTATTCTCTTTCCCCTCCATGTACCCAACTCAAAGTACGTATCGCCATGCACAGCAGTTTTATCGTCAATTTCTTCAGGTTCAGATTTCCGTTTATTATTGTTGCGGCTAATGAATTCCATCGGGAGTTTATATAAGTACCAGAAATAATAACAATAATAAGACCTGCTCTTTATAAAAGACTACTCGATATGAAACAAAAACTGGGATGGGATGGGAAAAAAAGAAGTTTTTCCTTTGGATTATTATTAAATCTGGAGGCAAAAGGAAAATATTTATTTTCACTTCGCTTTTAATCCTACGCGAACTCGCAATGCGCGCTGTTATTGGCGTCTCCGCGGGAGAAGTGTATTATTATCGTAAAACTTTTAACATTTTGTATTCGTTGAAACCATGGTTTTTGTGCACTCAAATTTTGATGTTGAGTTTAATCAAATAAAAACGATACCGCATTGTTACTGATAAATACATGGGGGACACGTGGCAGTTGATATTTAACGGACTTTATCGTTGAATTTATATTGTAGTAGTATACATAATATACATAACGTACATGTACTTGTTTTCAAGTCGTTTCAATTTCATTAAATTACAATTGGCAGATTTCCTTAATCCGATGAATCCCCCCACCCATATAAAATACAACCAAATACTACCACGTTTGCCAATATTACCATTGCTTTTCGTGAGTACTACGGCGTCGGTTCGGTCGGTCTTTCTTTTACATTGTTCTTGTAATAAAGTATTTCTGTTGTCGGGTGGGGTGGAAGAGGATTCAATTATCTTTATTAAAAAACACAAAACCAAAGTAACAATCCTTTGAACATTTTACGTGACGTATGAAATCGATGATATTATATAATATAACTACCTATAAAATATTTGGATATATGTTATTCGATGTGATAAAACCACACTAAATATTGTAATAGTTTTGTCGTTATATTATTCATTACTTAAGGTATTTAAGTTTTTAGTATTTATAATGTTTTCTGATTCTGATACGTATATTAATAGTTTATTTATAATTACAATTTTAAGAAGTAAAATATTGATTTAATGTAATATAATATTGAATGATTACCTACTATTAATACGTATGTACATATTATTACGTAACCTTACATCTTACTTAGTTTTAAATAGGTATAATAATTATATAATTAAAACATGATTTTTATTTGTTATGATTTATAAATGATAAATTAGTATTTATAGTTAAAACAAAACAAATTAAAATATTCCTATATACTTAATAATATACAAGATTAATAAATATCATATAATGTATGTTAACGTTATTTTTTAATGAGTAAATAGTTAATATAATTATTTATGATTTATATGGTACCTTATCGAAATAGTTATAAAATAATTATATGACAAAACATATAATTTGTTTAATTCTGAAAAGATGTTTGACAAATGGTATGCACATATTAAATTATAGTAGACATTTTAATTTTAATAGTTGTAATAATATTTTTTTAAATGTTTTAAAATTCAAAAAATAATAATTATTATAATGTTTGTAATAGTATGACTAAAAAAAAGAAGAAAAATAGGTAGGTACTATCATTTACAATTTTAAAAGTTTGAATGTTCTGATGAATAACATTATGATCATATTATATTATTCAATAAAATTGTAATTATAGATCCTAGTGAAAAATAATTATAGGTATTTATTAATTATTACATTTATAGTATAGCTAGTGTATTGTATTTTTTACTTACTATTAAAATATTTGTAAGATTTCTTGACTTTTAAAATTTTTCCAAATATCGTTTGTAATTTTAAATTAGAGTTGTGATGAGTTAACGTAACAAAATAAGTGTTATTACTTATTTTCTTTATGACGTTATTTTAATAGGTCTGTTGGACATATGCCAACCTAAAATAATAATGTTTAAAGCATTATATTAACCGAAAAATCTAATTATTATATTCTGATTGTAATTGTATTGTGTTTAGAAATGGGTTTGGGTATTAATTGCCTGAGCTCCGTATTTGATGTACAATGTATAGGTAATCAATCTTTGTGAGCTGGATAGTTGTTCTAAAAGGTGAAATGAAAATTTAGTTTTTAAAATGTACTACTTAACTATTTTATATTTTTTTTTATTTAATCGATCGTTCTTTATTACAATAAAAATATGTTTTAGTTTAAATTACATAAAATATAATTACTAATATTATGTATTATGCCGTTTCTACTATTTAAATAAATTTAAGGTTCACCTCATTGCTAAAGCATTTGCCCACTTTTCTATAGTGAAACTTAATAATTTATTAAATATCTAACAATATCTAGTTATATAATTTAATAATGAAAATAGTACAATGCAGATAATCTACAATACAACCTAATCTGATAGTGAATACGGGGTGGTTGGATTTATTAAATAAGTTAATAAAGTTATATTAAAATATTAGTTAAATAAGTAGGTATAGACTTGTTGATTTAATTATTATAAAAATTCAAAGCAATAACAACAATTAAGGCTATATTTATATTCATTTTTAATAACTGTTTAAAATCAATTACATTTTTAGATCATTGGTTTAAGACGATGCGGTCATTGTAAATATTTTTTTTATAATATTTATTGCATCAATACGCCAGATATAGCCAATAGATAATTAACTATCATGATATCAGAAATATAAATACCTACTACCTAGGCTTACGTATAATTTAATCAATATTTTAATAATGAGTCTTGACTTAAAATTAATCAAAATATTTTAAATAGATGAATCTAATTAAAAGAGCTTAACAAAATTTTCAACACTCTAATTTATAGAAATAAAAAAAAACTACATATATTTAAATAGTTAAATTACATATCTGATAAGAGACATTTAATATTTTAAGTGAGTATAATAATTAAATGGATTATTGTTAAATAGTGTACCTATCTATAGTAATAACTAATAACCTAACCTATGTATATGTTTTAAAGTTTAAACTTAGACAATAAAGACAGTATTAAAAAAAAATAAACATTATTATATAAATTAAAACAGTAATGGTTTTGTATCGCATTTCCAAATGACCAATTATGTTTCCATATGTATTGTTATATGAGTAAGAGAAGACCAAAAGAGAAAGTGTTTGATTTATTTGTTAGTAGATAATGTGCTGTTTCAAGAATGTATAGCAATAATTTCAGTTTGCTTATTTTGTTTAAAATCCATCAGTTCGAATATTTCGAAATGGTCATCTTGAGAACTTATAGTGAAACACTAAAGTACAATATACTATACAGCTGAATGCTTTTCAGTTGTATTCTTAAGTTCAATTATTAACCTTATTTGCTCTTCTTATTTTAAGGGTTAGTATTAATTATTGGGGGCTTATCCGTAGCGGGAAGATTTAAGTGATCTTCAACGTGCGGCGGGTACACATACCGTAGCGTGTGACATAACGTGAACCAGAGTGTATAGTGTTTGGGTATGCGGGGGAGAAATGGAGAATTAAAAGAACATTTTTGCCTCTGGGGATTATTTAGGCCTGCCGGAATAAATGTTACGGTTCTCCGGGCTAGAGAGAGGCTTTTGCGGTACACAGAAAGGAAGGAGGAGGAGAGTGAGTGAGATGTCTTTAACCGGTATACAGCAATGTATATATAGTATTGGTTGGATAAGGAATAGAGGGGGGTGGTCTAATCCCCCGGTCACACACACAAAAGGAAAACGGCCATCTTTAATGAAAAACTTAAGAAGGCGTCAGGAATGCAGCTCTTAATTTTATTTTTACAATACCGGGTTCAGGATTAAAGCTCAACGTACCGTGTGTTACTTAACCGTGTCTTTTCCATTGTTGTATGACTACGTAGTTGTACGGCGGCGGGCCGGCAGGACGGAGAATTCGTTTTCGCGTCAGAAAATCCCACCCCTTCGACGCTTTTGGAAAACTAAGAAAACCTCCTCTTGTCTTGTTTTTCCACCCTTCGTGCGGCCTATTGTTTTTGTCGTGTTTTATTATTATTCATTAATTTACTAAGACATGATAAATTGATGATTCCGCCGGCATGTATACGCACTACAAGGGGTGACTAGATAGGTATTAAGTGGCGTCTAATGTCTACCCCAGGGGATTTGGGTAGCCAAAAATAAACCACCGATATTTTTTGTTTGTTTTTCACTCCAATTGTTAAAAAAAAGAAAATTATTACATCGTATTGTATATTATAGTAAGTATAAAAAATGCGTTCATAAAATATATAAATATACACGTGTGCGTGAATATATATATACAGTGCACACATTATATTCCACGTATTTCTGTGTGATATGTTATGGTATTGTTTTTCTATGTCATCCGCACCAACAACGATGTGTATACATGTGTTTCAGTCCGTCTTCTCTTTTGTCACCATGTTATTAATCGCGTCTAGGTGAACAGTCCGTGACACGTTGTATCGTCTGCTTAAGAAATTCTACATTAATCAAAATCACATTGTGTGTAGCCCGCTCGTTACTTGACTTTAAATTAATTACTCATAATGTGTCTATTGTTGCAGGTATGTATAATATGTTGATTCATATTAGAATCGTGACCTTTTATATATGAGTTCAAATTATACTCAAAAACAACAGAATTTGGTGTTACGGTATTTTACGGTAAAGTATAAATTTATATTTTTTATAAATGTTAAAATGTTTAAACATTAAACATATTGGTAGAGTTTATTCTATTTTAATGATTATAGACAAGTGGTTAAATGTTATTATCGGATAATATATATGTACATATATATTTATATTATACACAATATATTAAAAATAAAAATAAATAAACAAATATGATCAATACGCGTTATTTTTGATTTATAAGTTGCTTGGAATAATATTCGAATTAATAAAAAACATTATTATTCTGATACGCTGATTATTTTGGTACATATTTTAAATAATTTTTTAATACTTATCATAGAGGTGTATTTTATATTATACTTTAAATCACCTTTAATAAAAAATCTATAGTTTTATTAAAAGATCAATTATAGAATATAAATATATTCTAATAAGAAAAAAGTGACCGTTAAACCTTAAACAATACAATTAATATAATTTTAACCTCATTTGATATCTTTACTACATCTTCAACAACTGATGCTTTGCAGTTTAGTTTCTATAACTATGAAACTATGAAAGGTTTTTGTAATAACCTTTACATTATTGAGCGAAATATTTTTTCTCGGTTTCTGCGGTCATTAATTTCCTATCAAAGTAAAACTCTGGGCTCCAGAAATAACCCTTCCCCCTAAACCTCCCTTTTAGGTCAAGAGAGTAATTAGTAGCATCCTCGGTTTCGTTCTTGAAACAGGCAACACTTGGCACCCAATCTCTAAGGGTAGTTTTTACCATAGAGGAGGTGTTTGTGTGTGCGTGTGCGTGTATTTTGTTTCTGTCTGTGAACATTTCACCACCTGTTTTCTGTCGTTCTTTCTCTCTTTTTTTTCATTAAATGCTCAGAGCCACTTACAATTTCATTTAGAAATCTAATAAAAAGGGGAGAGATTGAGACAGATGCGAAAAATCGTTTGGAATGAGGTTTTTCGTTTTTAATGTTTTGAAGAGGTGAAAGATATATGTCTTCATTTGAAAAAATTACCTAAACAAATCAAACGCGGAGAGATATCTGTCGGGAATAATATTTTCAACAGTCAAAACCAGAGGGCTTATTTAATCTCCATCCAATTAATAGCCTGTATTTAGCCTTTTTTATTATTTCTGACGTCGATTGTATATATTTTTTTAATTGATGATTAATATTAATCCAGGAGATCGTTAAAAGGATAGTCCATGCCTGCAATAAACTTTGGCATTATATTTTATTATTTAAAAAAAAAGTAAAAATTATAAAGTATATGTGTATATGTATTTTGGGTACTCAATAAAACGCAGATGAGGTTACTACTGTGTGGTTACAGTAAAACGAATTGGCGGGGAGTGGTGTCATTTAATCCACACATTCAAGCCGCAATAGTTATTGTATATATGTTATTCGGTCGGAAATCGGTACATTTATATCTATAACAGTAGGATTTCTAAACTAATTGATTATATTTTATAATATTAATATATTTGTTAAAAATAATGGTTCATTTATAAATAAAATATATTAAATTTAAAAATTATTTTTCAATATTTAGTTTAAAAAAAACCTAAAAAAGGTTTAATCCTTTTATATTGAATTGGTATAAAATATACTAAAATTTTTTATTAAATATCAACTATATTCATAGTTATGCAATAAATTAATTTTAATAAATATTCTTAAAATTGTTATCAAGTTTAAGTTTTAATTAAAAAAAAATAGAAAAGTAAATATTTGTAAAAATTCAAAAATTTATTAATATTTTAATCTGTAAATCTATAAACCTCACAAGTAAAATAAAATGTATATTGTAGATTATTAAGACAGTAATTTTACAGTTCAATATTAAAATATTATATTACATTCATTACAATGTAGCTAATTGATTATTTTTCTAAAATTAAACACCAATTTTAACTAAATATAATAAATTAACATAAACATTAAAGTAGGACAAATAGGTCAATAAGATATTTTGTTTCAAATTTCTATAATACCTTACTCATTATTATCCTAAATTATTTATAACAAGTAACAATTTATATAAAAGACCATACTAGGTGGTTAGATCAATAGATTTTTCTTTAAGACATAAATTTATTTTATTACTCCTAGGGTCCGTTTTTAGGTCAAATCTAATAATATATATATATATATATATATAACGCATTTATATATTATATACCTATATAACACATGTAATTCGTTCATTTCGAAAATTGCGCGTATTATATTTCTGCAATTCTTTTGATCTTTCGCTTGGGTCGGGTTACAGGTGTTTAGAGTTAAATTAAAAAATTCATCTTGAGTAGTTTTTAAATGGTTATTTATAATATTATAGTCGTATAAAAAAAATTTCTGCGTCTTATAAGTTTACAATTATTAAATTAAAGACCACTTTATAATAATATTTGCGTAATTAATAAATAATACAATTTTAATCTGTACATAGTTAAGTACTATGTACTATATAGTATATAATATATAAACGTATAATAATTATATATTATATACCATATTGGTATTTATTATATTTACTATTGGTAGATACCTGTTTTTCTTGTAGTATCACAACTGAGTATTGGTAATACTAATTTAAATAATATTATAATACTTATTTTTTTCTTTAGTGCATTTTATAATATATCAACAGTATTTATACAAAAAGAAAATATTTATGATAATAAGTTTTTCTATATTATATTTATTTGATGATTACTAATGCAATTCAATATGCTTATAAGTTTGTAAACATACGTACCTACAACTTATATTTAACTATATATTATTATGGACTGTGCGCACGCATCATAGTTTTAAAAAATTTGAATAAAATGTTTTGAAATTTCTAAATTGACAGTAATGGCTTTTTAAATTTTTATAAATAGCTTAAAGTAAAAAAAGTATAAAAATTAAGTATTTAAAACTACTTAGGACATTTTTTCTACAAGATTTAACGTATAATAGTCGATAAATAAAAAATGTACTAACTTTTTTAAACCAACGCACTGTCTCATTTATTAACATACATATGTATCATACATATAAAATATGGACTATTAGCATGGACTTGTATAAATCAAGTTTTTTAATTTTGAATAAATTACCTGTGAAAATAATATATATAAGATACAAAATATCGACAACTGACTCTGCTCGTAGTCTAGTCGTTAGTTTTCTTTTGGAAATTCGTAAAATAACTAAACGGAAAGAGTAGGGAAAAAAACAAAGCATCCGAAACTTTTCAGACATTTGGTTTATGTGATAGCAATAGCACAGGGGTTTTATTCCTAAACCAAGCAAAAGCATAATTATCGTGAAAAGTTCTTTTTCAGTAGTTCACCATCACTATCTGGTCTGGTTAATCTGAAAAAAAATCGTATAAGCGAATAGGAAAAGGCAAAAGTAATTCAATAGAGTTGGGCCAATTTCTGGTTTCTGTTCGAATGCCTATAAAACAAGATCGACCTATTGATACGTCCGGGTTTTTACGATCCAAACGATGGAACCGTTGCCTGGTCGTCCAATTTACAAGACGAACGTATATACATATATCACCGCTACCGAACTACTCCGATATACGTAGAACGTACATAATATACATATATAACAGTTATAGATTATACTATATAGTGTATATACAATATACATACTACATAGGAGTGAGGCCTCATTTCATCGTCGTCGTAGTCGTCACCGCCACCGCCGTGCGCTTGCACTGTTAACATATATACAGACCAAACGTTTTTAAATACCCTCGGGAATCCTGGTCGAGTAAATTGTGTTTTTATCTCTATACGCGAATTAATTGCCTGTGTGTTACATATATGTACTCGCGTGTATGTGTATAAGCTCCGAAACCCTGATCATTTTGAGGTTTAAACGGCAATTCATTGTCCTCTTCGCGATGCACGCGTGCGTCGTTCGTGTATATTACAAGAGCGACCGCGAAAGGGCACACGGCGAAACGACCCTTTTATTATTGGAAAGACGCGCGCGCGTGGAAGAGTAGAAAAATAAACCAATTTTTTCTCGACACACATCTACCCCTACTCCTTTTCCGTAGACTGGCTGGTTATTATTATGCCATGTGATCCCGCCGTATATTATATTATATACAACCACATTTACATAATGGGATAACGTATTATATAATAATAATAATAACAATAATATGTGTACGATGACGGTGGTGGCGTATATAAGGAGGAAAAACTATCGCGCGCAAGTTCGTCCTCTGCAGCTTGCTCCCGTTCAAGTAGACTAAATAATTGAATAATTGTACACGGCCCAAAGGGTCAAACAATATTGTCGTTATACAACGAAGTCGTTTGCACTGCACGGTCTCTCTCACATAATATTCAAATTTTCCCCGCGGGGTGCAGTTTAATGTATATGTATATCATAGTATCGTCACATATATACAACGATATTGCTCTTCTATGCATGTATATAGAAAATAAACTCACATTCCATAGCGTTTCACATACACACATGATGAGCCGTTTCGTATAATATTATGGTACAGGGTGAGGAACTTTAATATTTATTTTTTGTCTTTAAATATTTTCGGTATCAATATACACACCATAGCGAATATCATAAAGTGTGGGGTGTAAATAGACTCAACCCCTTCACACTACTATGGGCCAGGCTTGGGCAACGAGAGGCGTCTCCGCGCAGGTGTTTTCACCTGAGTCAGGTGACGCGAACGCGGTAAACCACACCCCGGTCTACCATCGGATGGGTTTGGCCATTTCACGTGCGCATTCATTCACTAGAGTTGTGATGGTGGGATATAAAAAATAAAGAAGTACCAAGTTCACAATGTAAGCCACAACAGCAATTAATTTAGAATTATTTTATGTTTATTTTAATGAGGCACGTCATTTAGTGTATTAACATTTTAAATATATCAAGTTCTATTGACATCCTATGAGGGTGGTTTGTAAATTTTGATTTATTATTGACATCGAAAAAATGTAGTAATATGTTTTTATAAGAATGGTTATTTACCAAGCTTAGAATAGTAAAAATGTGTATTGCAACATGTACTTAATATACAATATACACATTCATTGTTCATACATTTATAATATTGTTTGGATTATAAAAATGTATTTAATATTTTGTTTATCTTCTATGGTTAAAAAATGTCTAAACTATTATTTAAATTTTAGATAAATGTTCAAATAATTTATTGAAAAGTATTATATATTGGCCTTGATTTAATATAATAATTTCAACTTCATTATGTTCCGTTAAATTATTTCAATTTCTTCATACTACAAACTTCACCTAAAATCTATATGAAAAGGCTCTTTTTGTGAACAGAAATAATATATGTATTCTATAGTGTGAAAAAAGGTTTATTTTTTATAAATACAAAAACTTATGTTTTACTTGGTTTAATGTAGGTATGTGATGTCATCGTAATGTTGTTTTTGTATTTTTGTTAGTCTCCAATCGGTATATGGCATAGATATTATTTTATTTCTCAAATTATTCTAACGTTAGGTTGGACATTTACCAAAATATCATGTATTCATCAACTGTTTTTGTATTACATGTAAAAATAAACAGAGTAATTTTCTCAACGTTCTATAATTACCTGTTTTTTATATTTCTATGGAAATGTTATTTCTTTAAATCGTTCTTTTAATTTTAATATTATTAACATTATACAATATATTTCGCCAGTAAAAAGACAAAACGTTACATAATAAGTAATTACATAATCATTAATTAAATTATAATATTGAAATTTATTATTTATTAATTTTAAACGTTACTTACTAAATATTTTGTTAAAATTGAATAAATATTTTTAAGTTATAATTTTATTTCTCGAGCTATATTAATTTATGAAATATTAAAATGTGAGAATATTTTAATTATGGCATCATTATTTTAAAATTAAAAATGTATATTTTACCCTCAAAATAATACATATTACCGTAGATTGAATCAAATTATAACTGGAAAATGTTTTTTATGTGTCATTAAAATGTAGAATAGTAGGTACTAGGTACTCCCTATTGTCTATATTATATTATTTACAATACTGCATACTGATATAAATTAAAATATTAAAATTAAATAATAAAGAAAACAAAAAACTAATAACTTTAAGTAAATTTTTTCTCAAAGAAATTTTGTGCGTTTATCTACAAAAGAAATTAAGTAAACAATATATTATGTTTATTAACCCATATATTTGTAATTAATATTTAATGTTGTATATAAATATTTACTAAACAATAACTAGTTTCTTAAGATATATATTAAAACAAAACGTTTTCACGAATTCGTGTATTGACAATGGTTTGGATCACATTGCAATTTTGATACCGCTGTATTTAATATATAGATCTAAAGTTTTTTTCATTTATATAAAACTTAAGTTTTGATAATTGATTATAAAATTATTTGAACAAATAGCATATATGTACTAAAATAGTTTTATGGGACTGGAAAATTTAATTTAACGTTTTTTTTCACTGGATAGACTTGAGTTTAAAATTTGAACTTTTTCTACCCCGTTTTATTGATTTGAAATCAACCGGATAGAACGAGAAAAATTTCTTAATAGAATTTAATTCAATTTAATTTATGTCATAATGTAGGTGTATAGTTAATTGCTTTGTTTTACTATGTACATTGCCATAGGTAATCTTTAAAATGTATTTTTATTTAATTGAGCAATAATTGTGTGCACATAAATATAATTTACACCTACACTCATCTTTGTCGTTTATACCACGTCATTTTTTTTTTTTACCACAGTTTCATTATGTAGGCCATGTATATAGAATACGTTTGTCGTATATATAGTCATTGCACATTCCAAATAGCCATGCGTGTGCGCGCTAGTGTATGTTCGTGTGACGCGTATATATGTGTGTTAAACGCGGGCGTGATGAATGCAATAAATAATTATTACGAGTGCAAAGAGGTAATAGCGAAGAGTGAAAATGAAGGGAGAGGCAATAAAAAAAACTATATGAGAAATATCGTAAAATCTCATGTCAGCCGAGTAAAACTAAAGTTTTCCACATCTTTACGTTTACAGATATACACGTATACACACTCTCACCCACCCACCAACCTACACACACACACACACACACACACACACTAATTGCTTGAAGAACGAAACGGACGAAAATCATTCGTTTTTAGGACGCGCAAGCTGGTTACATTCCGGCCACGGTTGAAAAACTTTATAATTATTATATCCCGGACGAAAAGTACACGGTTTTCGATTCCGAAATATTAATAATAATTTCCCTTTTGAGAAAACTTTTCTTTAGGGGTTTTTGAAATTTCCCTTTGCTCACTTTGTCCCCGCTAACCTATTCTCTCTCTGTATTTCTTAATTATTTTAATATTTCTGGCTCTCACTATACCACTATAATACTAGTGCGATAGCGCTATATACCACTACTGTACCGGACGTCGGGCGGCGGTGGAAGCTGTGTCAGATGCGTGTGAGATTCAAATCTCTTCGTCCGGATTTTAATGGAATATTTTCGTAAAACAATATAATATCCTATAAACGTGTAACTTTTAACGGTCTAATTACATCAGCTTTTAATTACCCAGTCACCCGCAATCACTGCGTCGTGACCCCGTTCACTCACACTACTTCATATATATATATTATAATATATATAATATACACTGTTGTATTATTATATGTTTCTTTGAACATAATTTTTTACCACGTATTTATTCTGAGCACATACTCACGTACGTCTATCTCTGCCGCTTCATACTCAATACGAAGTCAGTGCAGTACACGTATATAGTAAAAAATAACAACGAAAGAAATAAAGAATCTAAAAAAAAAAACTCGCGACAAAGACTAAATCGTTATATTCCATTAGTAGAGATGTCATCGGCAGTGACACGGTGGTTAATGTAAGAAAACAACAAGGACGACGTCCCCGTGCCGCCCTCTTAAAGTTTCCCCCACGGATGACTACGTAATACCTCTGCCGTATAATTTGTACACGGTACGATAAACATTGAAAAGGGTATGTTACTGACTCGTCACCATCACGAGCTCGTGGTGTGCAATTTTACATTTTTACATTTTATATTTTTATTATTATTGTTGTTATATTATTATTCAATATTGTGTGCTTTGCTAATGGATACGATGACGAAAACGACGACCGCAACGGCAAGCGGAGATTGATATAAAGTTATTGGAGCGATGAATAAAAAAAAAAGAAAGCTTATCGAGAGGAGGGAGTATAACAATAAACCGTTATAATATTACATAAAAGGGAGGATGTCGCGTCGTCTGTTAGAAAACGTTTTCTAGTTTTTAATAATACTAAAATTAAATTTAACTTCAAAATGTATTGTTTATTCTTTTTGAATAATTACCTACTGCAAGCTTATATAGTTCCAGGGATTCCATTGATTTTTTATTTGTTGATTTTAAATTACTCTCTTGTATATATTCTCCTTTTTATGTTTCCCTACTTTGTGTACTCGTATAATATGTATACAAAATGAATTGAATACCGTTTTATTTCACCACGTTATTGGCATAGTATATACATACATTAGCTTATGAAATTTATGTTAATCGACTGACTGCTGCTGTTGGTTATTTTTTATAAATATGAGTTTTGATGGTTACTTCATATAGTTAATAATATGTTTGGATAGAAAAGTATACACTTTTTCATTGTTTCTGGTTCTTCTCGAGTAACCTTGCCGTCGAAAGTCTCTCTGCTTTATACACTTTTAAAAGTTGTAGGATACAAATAGAAGGAAACCTATTTGTTTAGTTTCCTAAAACTCTAAATCTATAATACATAGAAATCTATACACACACAGTAATCGTTTCGATCGAATGGCTAAAGTTGTAACAATATTTGATTGGTTTTTAAGTTTAAAACTTTAGTTTGGGCATCAAGTTATGAATAAAATATATATATATATATATTTATGTGACACTAAAAATAACTGTATATTTAATTATTGTAATACTTATATATTTGATAGAAACATAACTTTAAAATAATTGTATTTCATACTTATATATCATTACCACCATAATGTCATGTTGTGTTAGGCGTTAGGTATAAATTACTATCCTATATAGGTTATATTATATATTTTTACATTTTATTTAATATAATATGACGTATAGACGTATAGTTAAGACTAAATCCAATTAAAATGTTTGATTGAGAATATCGAATATCGAAACGTACACTTTTCATGAGTATGAAATTTATTTAC
The DNA here is from genome assembly GCA_036289425.1 of Rhopalosiphum nymphaeae. Lineage (NCBI taxonomy): Eukaryota > Metazoa > Arthropoda > Insecta > Hemiptera > Aphididae > Rhopalosiphum > Rhopalosiphum nymphaeae. The sequence goes on along the minus strand of JAZAQC010000013.1, from coordinate 31,815,153 downwards.
CACCACTGATAAATTACAATTGATCAGCCCCTCAACAAAAGGCATTATCTGAATTCCCGATACACGACCCTTTAAATCAGGGTTGTTTCGACCCACGTTTTCGGCAAGTATAACATTGTGAATTAACGGTAAACTGATTCGTATCAAATTGTTTTTATATATATCTACAAATGCGGCAAACGCGTGTGAGCTACGCTTGTGCATGGGTGCGTGCGTGATGCGTCTATCTCTATCTTTACAAAAATAATAGAATTGGGTCACGATTGATTATAAAGCGGTTTTTGTGCTACGATAACTAATAATATATATCATAGGTACCTATAATAAAAATAAAAATCATGGAACAATAATTAACATCCGTAATCCATGCATACTTGTAATGGGATTATTCCGGATGATTTTTGTATAGTTATAACAGATTGTCGTCTTATCGTCTGCATACATGCAAACAAGAATTTTTGATTAATACAAGCACGTACGTGTAAAGTAAAAATTCATTAAAACGTTTAAACACGGCGGCAGCGACGTCACATCATGGTATTATTACGACTATTATCGTAACGAACGGCGCACATTTATAGTAAGATATAATGTATAATAATAATAATAATAATAATAATAACGACGGTGGTGACTTTTAGGGCACGCCTGGTCGGCGACGTGTTATAATCCTTTGCGGCGGCGACAACTGCACGCAACAAGAGGGTCGCAAACGGGATGGGACAGTTGGTGTGCATATAATATAATATAATATATAACGTACACGTGAATATTAGGTATATATATATATTTATTATAATGCACACGTGAATATTAGGTATGTCGTGCTCTCCGCGTATATCACGCGTTTCCGTATGCGCACCATACGCATATATACATTATATTATTATGGCGGCGGCGACGTGTATAATAATTAATTAATACACCTCTACAGTTGTGTCCTTGTTCTGTATTTACGCGCGTACAATAAACCACTATATAATATTATCATACGACTCGGTTAACGCGTGGATTTAATATAATAGTAATATCATAATATGTATACGTTTAATCTAATTCGAACTCGACCACCCGACCGTGCACCGGTGTCGTATAATCATCGGTGTACAGTTTATTATTGTATAATATTATGTTATGGGCGAAAATACTGAAAATCGAACATGCATAGTAATGCAAGATCAAATCAAAGCGGGCGCGGGCGGACGGCGGAATATAGATGAAACGTGACCAATAATAGTTTAACAACCTACATAATATATTAATATTATATCACAAATCTGTTGAAATCACTGCAATTAGTCAACATATTATTATACAGAGTTAAACACGATCGCTCTGCAAACAACTATAGTATGATGTAAAATAAATATAAAAAGCTATTAAAATTTCGTTAACTAGAATTAATTATAATTTGAATTTTAACGATTAAAACATTTAAAATTAAACAGATTTAAAAAATACCAATCAAATGCATTAAAGAAAAAAAACATGGTTCGATTTTTTATTATAGTGAACTTGTGTACATTTTTATAATACTTCGATACAATTCAATATAATAATATTATGATATTCGGTGAAATACAGGAAACCTTTGTGTTTTAAAACGATAATTTTCAATGCAATGCACGAATTTCCTACTTTGTGTTAGTTTAACTGTATCATATTATAATACTGATACATTATACAATATGTTATGATATTACACATATTATCGCACTGCTGTTATATATTATATTCGTTAGATATTATGTATGTATATTGTATTCCGTCAAACCAACGCCTACTATACATTATAATATAATTTATAATATTATACTGTCCGCACGTGTGACAGTCATCCGTCGATACACGGCAACTTACGTGTGTGATTGGGACCTGTGCACCGGGTTGGTAATCGCATACCGGTTGTCACGCGCGTGTTGTTGTTTAAACGTATAGTACCATAAATATAGAAGAGGTGACGACGTCGTGGGCGGCAGACAGGAAGCCGCCGCGAGCCATATGCAGATAACGTGCGAAATTATCATACACGCGTAATACTAGTAATAATATTATATACGATCGTATATTATTATTATAATAACGCTTCTCTGTAATAATTTCGGGACGTGTCCGGTAGAGTAATAACTGAAAATGCTGACTTCTACCATCACGTGTCGCACGACAGGTTGACGATATAGTTATTCCTAGTGTTATAATCACTCTTTATTCGTTATCTTGTCATAAACATTGCACAAATGAATAAATTAAAACATTTTTTTAAATTTTTAAGCCCAATACCTATCGGTTTTTTTTTTTTGAGAAATTTGTTTGTAATTATTAGTCAAGAAGACGTACCGAGTACGATAAATATTTACGTCACATTTTTTTTTAGGAGGGTATATGAGTTTACATTTAATTATAATCTGTGAGGTATCTTGCACACTTTTCTTCAATGAAATAATTTTTAATAATATAATGTAATATAATAAAATAAATTTATATATTTGTAAAAATCTGTAGCATTTAGTAAATAATATATTGCTTGCATATATACGACCCTGAGGGGAGGGTGTTGGCCTATTATGAGTTATTGACTAGAACCCTTACTGTATGCAGATATAAAATACTAAGTCTGTCCGTGTATTATACGCGTCACCGTTGTACGTTCTTACGCTTGAAAAACATAATATATAAGTACATGCGAACTATTCAATATATTATGAGTTAGCATGTATAATATATGTATAACGCGTCGTCGTCGTTTTGTCGTATATATTTTTCGCTGACTGATTTTCGTTTACACGTGTTCGCGGAGCCTGTATATGCTGTAGCCACTGTATATATACGCTCGCGAATAGTTCATTAGCATATACAAAGAGCAAGTTTAATGCGCGCACCACACCATTTATTCACGATATATGTATATATATATATATATATAGCTGTCCTTCCCGTTGACGGACAGGTGTAATGCTCTAGAAAATTGTATTCTTTCTTCGTATATACACATTATTATTTCGTTCGCTTAAAAAAAAAAAGAAACTAAGGAAGAGAAAAAAACACAACTCGTCCGCGTGCATATACACGACCTATAGCGCGTTTTTGTCCCTCCTAGACATCATTACTCATCCGGTCCCCGGTTAAAAGGGCACTTTTCCGGAATCCGAAACGATTTGTTTTCTCGAGTGCCGAACATTAAAAAAAAAAAAAGAAAAGAATAACCCGCCTTCATCGCCGTCGACGGAGTAATAAAATTCGGATTTTTGTCCTCCTCCCGCGGTGCACCGTCTTGATAATGTATATAATATAGTGTATAGACTTATATTATACGCACGTACTCAAGTGGCGTACACTGCTCTCGCTATAATATATATGTATTACATAGTATGTGGGTGGTGCTTACCTCTTGTACAAGACAAATTTTTTCTTGAAAAAATTACGTCCATCCTTTTTCTATATCGTCAAACCCACGTATATACATCAACGCTCGCAAAGTGCTGCTAATAATAATAATAACGGTACTATAAAACGGCGTTAACTTCCTCTTTTACGAATTTATTCACGTTCCAATGACTTCCGAAAGGAGTATACGCGTGCACGCTACATTTGATATTATTAAAATAATTTACGGAAAACAGTGAACGTGGGGTGGACGGGCATAGGCGCAGAGGTGGCCGAGGGGAGACGGAGCGATAGAAATTATACTCGTTTCAATATCTCACGGTTGAATGTTTGCGCGCGGCGAAGATTTCGTCGATTTATTATTTCTTCGTCCCAGCCTGACTATATGTAGCGTATCGTCGACGCATCCCGTTTCGTATTACCATAATATGTATTTTTTGCCTTTTTCCGTTTGTCGCAATATATACATATTATATATATTTTCACTTTTCGCATCGTTTCTCGATACGTACTCGCGTACTGTATGATACCATAGTAATAATAATAATATTACAACGACGGTGACGACGGATTTTGAAAAAAAAATAAGGATTAGCTTCATAAATTTAATACCGATTTTGCCGGTTGTCGCGAGTTTTTCTTTCTAAAAATTGAAAGCGCTGTACAATGAGCGTTCGCAGAGATATATACAGGCGGTCAAAAAAACCGTATATTATATCCGTCATTGCAATTGTCGTCGGTCTTATTATTATATTATACATATATATCGTGTTTGAAATCCTCTGTGCTTAAATCTATATATACGTACATACGCTAGTCATGGAAGCTCTTGTGTTATTGTAGTATCCGGCCAGTTGTGTGATGTGAGCGTGAGTTTGTGAGTACGGGCGCGCGAAAGTACGATATATAATATAAAGGAGAAAAAAGGGCCTATGCTTTCTTTTTCTTCTTCGGTCTACTCGCATATTGTCCCGAGCCAAAATCCGCAGGACTTTCGGCGCGTTTCCGGAATCCGGATGACACATCTCGCCGAATTTCACATATATATATACATACCTTTTTCCGCCCTTTCCATGGTCACCGCCGTCACAATACATGTATATGATGTTTCCACCCAAAAAAAGAAGAGCACACACATACAATGACACACGTCGCTTACGGTATATAAATATACTTATATATATATATATATATTTATTTTGTTGTGTGCGTTTCTTACTATTATACACAATGACAATATGACACGCCCTCGTGCTGAAGCTGAATCGCCGTACAATTCCATTGTTATGATAATTAACCTTCGATTTTCGTCGGATTTCCGTCACCCGGCGGCCACGTGGCTCGGTAATAGATTTTTTTTCTATCTCACTCCATTTCAATCCTGTTTCTTTTCTCCGTCATCGTTATATATTATGCTCATACTATCGCCCGGTCATAAAATGATCGTATCCGCGCGATATATATTATGATGTGTACTGCACGCATCTGTATTGTATATATATATATGGTGGGCACAATTATTATATATTCTCCAGAACATCGGAAATTTGACAAGTAAAAAATGTTACACACACTTTATTCTCCCGTAAAAACGTAACGTTTACACTGCACACACACATCGTATATACACAATCGAATTACCGTACATATATATTATATTTGATGCATTCTGAATACGATTTTTCGTATATTGTATATTATTATTATAATATACGTTTATACATGACTAGGCAGTGTCGGCCGCGGAGAGACGGTCTGGCGCAGGTTTTTCTCTTTCCACCACCGCTGCTGTTATTGTTAATCACGTTAATGCACGCGCGCGGTCTCTTTTTGACTTTTCCCGCCGCTGCCGTTTTTTTCATCCGGATATTTCGCATCGCTGGATAATCCCCGACGCCGTCCGTCAAATTATCGCACGCTCGCTTTTCCCCGGCAGAGTCGTCGGCGGGAACAGTAATCCACTTAAAAACGACCTCCTGTCGGCCGCGCGTATATACGCGTGTCTCGCGAACTACTACTATTCTTCTCTCTCTGCCCCCCTCCTCCGGATGCCCTACCAGGATTGAACCGGGGACCGACCCAGCGATACCGATCCGTCCACGCGTTCCTTTTGAAAAATAATACATTTTTATTCGTTTCTTCCCCGTGCGTCCCGCTGAGAATTATATACACACGTTCGGAAACCCGTGCCCTGTCACAGCCCTTCGTCTACACGACATATATCCTCCAGAACCGGACTGTACTCGTTGATTTCACTCGTCATCGATTCCTCTCTTGTCTCGTTTAATTACGTGGGACCGAGAATGTCTTCGTGGACAAATTTTTCGTCGTCCTTCAAAATCGAATTTTCTGATTTTTTTCTTGACAGAATATGAATCTTGTCTATTTTTTGTCACTACGCGAGATGCACTTACTTGGTTTATAATTATAATATTGTTATTAGGGACTTGCAGTCTTGGCGCCATATACGCACGTGTAACAAATGATTATAATTTCGTTTTCCGACGTTAAAATATGAACTAGCGCAGTGTTTTAAGGGGAATGCCAACAATAAACTCGTTTTCGAAAAATGAATTTCTCAAAACTTGACGGAATCCGCGCTCGCTATTTTTTTGCCGAGAAGTGCTGTAGCCAATACGGCGGCGGACTCGTGCCCGAAAAATATAATGCGTAATTCAAATTAATTAAATACTTGCAAGTAGAAAATTCAACATAAATGCATTAATATTTTTAAGCTACAGTTAGTTAAAATATGTAGAGATATTAACTCTGTTATACCGTGTAGCTGCTGTTGTATATATATATATATATAGACTAAACGCCAAGTGAACGTTACGGGAAAACGACGGCAGCTTTCTGTATACCTATATATATGTACACACACACACACACACACACACACCGCTCATTTTTCTCCCTCAAGGCGCGCCTCCTGTTGCTGTAGTAGTTCTCTTAATTGCTATAAATGTTAAGTATTTGATTAAATTTAAATGTTCTCCTGTTGGATAAATTATTAAGTACCTTGAATAACAAATCAGAGAGTTTCGGAAAATTCGATTAGCTTATCTTGTATATACCTAATTTTAAAGTTTTTCAATACTGTAGACGTCTTATATCAATGGTTATAAAATATTATCTTTTTATAATGTGCAATGATGATAAAACGTAAAAGTTTACTCAATTTAAATCCGTCACTGATATCACAGACCTTCGATAAATTTGCATAACGTATAGGTTACATAACAATAAAAATAATAAAAAACTAAAGTTAGTTTGTTGTATGTACCAACACTATACATTTCATATAGGGAAGTTAATATTAGGTTCGTAATATATTTATATATATATTATAAAATAGGTATTAACGTGATGAAAAGCTGCTCTATCGTAAAACGGTTCTGTCAGTTTGTTTACGATTTTCACGAGGATAATGATTTCAATATTTCATTGATATCATCTGTCATCGTCCACATGATAATAAAATTTATGAAATATACTATATTATTAAATTCCGAATTCGGTGTCACTTGTTATAGCGTATTACGTCATCGCGAACACTAAGCACCTGACCATATACGCTAGCGCGTTCAAACTAAAATTGGTTTTTCTTTTGCAAGATATTTCCAAAATATATATGTGTATAATATAGTATAATTTATTATTATTATGTGTATAAAGCGGCGACGATGGATAATAACTTGTGAGCTGCAATAACGATATTGGTTCAGGGAAAATCTTTAGGTCTGATGCGCCGGCACGCTTGTTTTCCTCGTTTATATAACACACGTTCACATGTAGGCCACGGGGACGAGTCCTCGCCGTACACTATTCGTCCCACGAAATTGTTATTACCATCATCGGCCCACGTGACATTTTTTCCTTTCTACCGAGATGATACACGCACTACCCCTTCCCCTCACACTCATACGATTTTTCGCCGATTCGCTTTTCATTCCACTGAAAGCCTAAATCCGTCTGTGGCGATTATTATAAGTATTGTACACCCACCGTTTTACAAGTACGAACCGAGATGAGAAAGAAAAAAATATAGGATTTATCGTGAATTCTACTCCGCCTTCATCACCACAAATACGTATAATAATAATAATTATTATTATTATTGTTTTCCCTATATTTTTATTGGTATAATAATAACACTGTATAAGTTTTGTAAGTGTGGGATACACCGAGACACACGGAGTCCAAACAAATATCTAAAATTCTTTTGGAATTGCCTTCTATATTGCTACAATTGACTTCAATTTCAATAGTGTTCATATTTGTACAGTTTATATGTTTATGTGTACCGGTGTCGATGTATAATATTATTTCTTATTTAGGTATACATATATATAATTACTACACAGTAGTGCATACATCGAGGTAATAATATAATATTGTGGATTAGGCTCCCCGCTGAAATTGAATTTTTCTTTAATACAATTCTCAAACACATAATGAATTATTATAATAAGTTTTCATATTTGATAATAATGTTTTTAAATAGGTAATTAAGCAGCCAAAAAAAAAAAAATACTGATGTAAAAATAAAAAATAAATATTTAAATGGAATATCGTATTTATGTATAAATATATGTTACGGTCTAAGTGGATAAATCAGTCATTGTAATACAACGCCGCAATGCCCGGACATTATATACAATGTATAAGATGTTTGAGTAAAGTAAATAATACATATGTAATTTCCATATAGACTAGTCATTGTATACAATGTTGTATTAAACAATGCTAATACTGGTGTGGGCAATCTGAATATTAGAGTTATCTTAGAGTGTTATAATTTATAACTATGACCGCTGTACTTGTAACTAGAAATGTAGAAACAAGAAGATGCAAATGTAAAGCTACAGGAATTTTATGCAACTCTATAAATGCCACAGTGGTAATACTTGTAAAAATAAATAGTTTTAATATTAAATTAAAATTAATATAAATAAAATATTCTTCATTTTGTTTAATAATAATACAACAATAATGTATGCATTATGTTCACTTGCCACTTTCAGAACTTGCCATTGTATACAATAATTAGTCTATAAGGGATTTACATATGTATTATTTACTTTGCCCAAACGTCTTAGACATTGTATATAATGTCTGGGCTAAGTATTACAATGACCATTTATCCACTTAGGCCGTAACGTCCGTAACATATATATAATTTTAATATAATTTTTTATTAGGTAAATAAATTTATTATTATAACATGTTTATTGAATTAAATACATTTTGGAGGAAAGTGGAATATACTGCTTCATCGCGTAGTACTTATTCCTTTGATAATAAATGTTAAATAGCTTGCTAAAGCTTTTTATTATGCATAAGATACACTTAAATTTAATGTTTACATTTCTATATTAAAATATATGATAGGTACTATTTTTACTACCTGTAATTTACACAATTATGGAGAAAAATTTTACAATTTTATCACTTTGTTAGGCTACAGTGTAAATCTATTTATTATATATATTTTACATACAATGTGTAGCATTCGCAAGTGACGGCAGACCGGTGTACAACCGATCGCGATAATTCAAATCTATATTGCCACGCGCGTCTATCCGTTCATGTTTTCCCTGGTTTACACATTCTCCACACGTATTCGTTTTAATTTTTGTGCGCGTTTCGAACGTTTTACGGCGTGCCGGCGATATCGTCGCGAAACGTTCATCTGAATATAAAGGGTGCGGTTTTTTTATTTAAAATTTATTATCATCATTATATACGGTACACGTATATGCACAACTATGTACAGTGACACAATAATGTTATTACAACAACAAGCTCGTGCACGTAAATATCACGTGTAATTATTTATATAATGTATGTGTATGTGTGTGTGTGTGTGTGTGTGTGCAGCGCGGCGGTGAACGAATAAATTTCAAAAAAAAAACCGAAACAAACGGCGGTGGATGGACGGACGAACGTTATACGTTATTGTACACGCGTGTTTTGACCCGGTGGAGCCATTTTTCATTGGTTATAGATGGGGAATGAGGGGATAGTAGAATGAGACTTAATTTGTGCTCAGTTTTTATTCTTTTTTTTGTACGCACTCTTCCCGTCCGATTAGCAAGTGGTGTCACACGTTATTTTGTTTTGTTGTCATACAGATGAGGAGCAGTCGGTATTATGTATAGTTTTACGACAACTATATGTTTTCCCAAAACGTATACATATATATAATGTGCATTTTAAGTATACAATGTATATATATCCAAAACAATAATATTATAATACCGGACTGGCCATTGTCCGTGGTTGAAATTTGGATTTTTACACGTAGAGGTAGATATGTATATATATATTTATAAATGAGATGATATATTGTGTTATGCATGTACGTCGAGCGCATTGTTCTTTTTACTATTTTATTTTAGCGTATACTGCATATCATATGTATGTATATAATATACGCACGGTTCGATCGGCGTGGAGGGCGTAAAACTAAAAAAAATACAACACAACAAACGATGTACCAATTCCCCCCTTCAACTACTTTTTTTGTATTTATATATTATATTCTAAAGGAAAGTTTTTGCAGTCAACCCTCTCTTACCCCATTGCCCAGCCGACAATCACGCCTGCCTTATACGACACTGCTGCACATACATATATACTATATATAACTCTGTCACACATGTATATTTATTATATTATTTATATATTATTATAAATTCACGTCCGAATCTAACTCGCACACAATGCTAACCTAATGTCAAAATACTCTGTAGGACAACTTTTGAGCGTGTACGGAAATCGCGTCAAATTATGTCAAATCGGGAACTTTTTTATTTTCGAATTCGTTTTTTCAGTTCCTTCCCACCACTGACCACTTCCATCGTTGTCACCTCCTAGTGTGCGTATAATAATAATACCATACAATATTACGTTACATACACATAAAACATGTAGAAAAAGTTGTTTTATTATATCTGTGACACAATATTGTATATAATATTCATGTTGGGTCACATGCGGTCGTCATGTCGCTTTAGATGCCTGTAGACGTAGCCGAAAAGGTGACATTTTGTAAGGTATCAGGCTCGTACGATATGGATTGCGTTTAGATAAAAACTGTCGCCAGATGATGATGAGTAGCTGTATTGTGGTGGCGGTGATGGTGGGGTGTAAACCAGGGGGAAGCCATCTGGCGTGTCGTGCAGTGTCATTAGTGCGTGTGTGTGCGCGCGCGGATGGAGAAGAAAAACAACAGCGCATGGGGTTGATTGGTTTCGGATGGATTGACATGATTGCTAATTCGACGGGAGCCCCTCCACCTCTTCGATCGCCACGGCCACCGCTTCGAACTGCGCTCGCGGGAGAGCGCGCGCGGAATAAAGGGGAACCCTTTCAATACCTACCGGACTTAATTACCATGCTCATCAGCGGCACATGTCGCGCACGAAACGACGACATTTGCCTTCGCCACACAGCGCAGTGAAATAATAGTAATAATACATATATTATATTATGAACAAAAAAGCCATATAGAGTCGAAAACAATCAAAGTGGTACCTATATATAATAATATTATACATTTATACTGCATTATTTAGTATACAGCGAGCAACGACGCGCAGTGATATCGACGGTGCAAACATATAGCCAGAGGGTGTGTATACTGTAGTGTATACAATGTGTACACAATATATGCAATATTATATGTGTATATACGGTGATAAGGTTATGTACGCACTGTGCAACTACCCGACGGTTCGTCGATAAATGTACCCCTCTTCTCGCCATAACATAATATGTCGTTTCGTCGACTCACAACATATATATATTATTATAACGAGGAAACACACTAAAGTGTATGAAATATCGTCGCCAAAACGACGGACGAGCCCCGTGTACAGTATATATTATTATAGCAGTCATCGCGGTGAGGGTCACTTAACTTAATGTACCAAAAGAGTTTTTCGGGCCGCTCCAAACGGCAGCTATCTGGGGGGCGAGGAGGGATATACGTCCAAGGTGGACCTCGCGATGAAAAGGCTCATAAATTCCCGTCCCTCTCCATTCGTCTCCGTTACTAATTTAAAATATGATTTATGTCCGTAGTATATAGTTAAAGCACGACGACGACGACTATACTGAGCGACGATTTCGCTTTTCCTTTTTATTGCGTCCGCCGCCAATGTACCGCCACCCCTCTAACCGGGTATCGGAGCTATTTATCTGAACCGTTTTCGAGTAATAACCTATAAAAGTGTTTCGAGATGATTAAAGATTAGTTTTCCTTTTCGTTTTTCTATGCTCTTCTCCGTGTAATATATATCTATACACAATATACACATGATATATTATATATGTATATACTTACGCAATTTTTCTCATTATTTTTCCCCAGTGGAAAGCGCAGACTGTGACATTGTAGACCGCCAACAGGATATGACTTTGTGTGTGGAACAAGATGACGAAATTATTATCAATCCGGACACTAATCACAACCATCAGCCGCTGCTGTCGGCGGGTACCATTACCAAACGACAATTCATCGAAAATCGTAGTCAGACGGCCGAGGATACTAAAGATTCTTCTACGGTAAAATTTAAAAATAATTTAAAATATTATCTATAATAACTGCAGTTATGATGATTAATAATTTAATTATAATATATTAAAGATTATTTAGTACAAAATAAATTATTTTCTTGTAGTCAAAACATACACATTATGTATAACTATTATATAGTTATAGTTAGTAGTGTGTATAGTTATAATATGAACTGCGTATAGGGTATTATACTGTAATATGATCCATATACGTGTATAATTTCATTATAATTGAACATTTATAGTTAATAATTATACATTGGAAGGATTCAGTATTTATTATTTTTTTATTAAAATAAGAATATTTTGTTTAAGCCATGAAAACGAACCTAACCTAACCTAACATTTATATTCAAATATAATTATTGCCTATTGGCGTAAATTAATTTAGTTCTTTAAGATGCTATAGTTTTTGAAAACACAACTGTAAACATTTAAATATTTACACTATACTCGTAAAGTTAATATTTCTATTAAGCACCAGGAAATTACACCCTAACCCTCTTAAAGACCCCAAGTAATATAATGTTCTTAAGTAAGTAAATAGTAATAAAATATATATTTATTACACCCAAATAAATTGAAATCGAGTGCGTAGAGTAAATTAATGATACATTTTTACTTGACAGTTTTCGTTTAAGTAGTTTTATCATATAGGTGAACATTAGGTTGGTTTGCGAATTTCCACAAATCAAATAAAATCTATTTGTTAAATATCCGTATTATGAATTCCTTATATCTATTTGAAAATATTTGTATTACTTACCTGTTTATATAAAATAAACGTATTTTATTTTATTAATTGTCAATAGCAGTTACTATGATGTTACAATTATTGTTATAAAGAAACATCATTATTATTCATCTGATAAAGTGGTAAATTGTATTGTTCAAAACTAAACGTTGTTTTTGATTTTTATAGTCAGCAAACGAAGACTGTACAAGTAGAGACGATGAAGAGGACATGACGGTAAATGACGAAGACGACGGCACAGCTGCTGTTAAAGACGATGAAGAAGGGGAAACGGCGATCAAGGGTTGTGACAAAGGTAAGGAACTGCGCTTTTACCGTTTAATAATTCCGTATAATTTATAAATTATAGTTCCAAAAAACTCCTTTCGATATTAATGCTTGGCAATTAAGTGGCGGGTGAAAGGTTTTTTAGCCTCTTTACCCCACTGGAAAAGTCAGTGCTCTCCAAGTGAATTATTATCTCCAGAAGTCAAAGTGTATACTTCAGAAAGTTTAAGACCCAGGCGGGTGTTTTCTGTCTCTTATATACTCTGTATAGGTGGATCATTTTATCCGAAGTTTACGGCTAATTAAAAGTCGACGTTTAAATGAGCAGCGATTAATAAAATGACTGAAGTACTTAGACGTTTCGAAGGACAAAGGGCAACACAGTTCCGGAGCGATTAACGTTTTTTATTTTGTTTTATCAAAACCACTCAAAAACTCTCTCTGGTTTTTCAACGAAATCTTCCTAGAGTTTCTCGAATGTTTATTTGAAGTTTATATAACGACAAAGTTGGTGTAGAAATTAGTAAAAACAAAACTAAAAATAATACATTTTTTTGCCGTAAAAGACTAAAATTATTAAATTTTGATCGAACGTGTGTACGAATTGACAACGTGAAGTTTAACCTATTGTACAAGTCAAAAATACTTGTGTTTATAACTAATATAACATATAAATATAGGTACGTAGTCGATATTAATAGCTACATTTATAATTAATTTTATTTTGGGGACTTTATAAAAACATTCTTATCATTCGTTTTAAACTATACAATTATCACGAAAATAAAATATTATATATAATCTCCTCAAACTGAGGTGAACAACTAAAAAATATATGTAACTCCAATCCTGCTAGTATACTCGGCAGCGGTGGATCCACCCCTAACCGTAGTATCGCCTTTGGCGTCGTATATTGCGCGCCCGTTGTTGTTGTTATTATTATTATTATGATTATTGTCATTGTCGTCGTGTATAATACACGATATTATTATATTATATATTATATGATATACCATCGGGAAAAAAACCAACCACGCCCAATTTTCCATTAGGCCCCAATGACAAAGATGACGTCATAAAAATAAACGCGCGCGACCGCACGGCGATTCGACTTCTCCGGCAGGATTATCGCGTCCGACACACTTTTATTGCCGATAATAAAAAAAAAATGTATAAGCAAAAAAGAAATAAGTAAAAATACGCTCTTTTTTCTTTTACGGGCGCGAACTCTGAGAATCGTCTGCCGCTAAACATTTTCGTAGTATCGCTTTCTTTTTATTATTTAATTTTCTCATTGAGTAGATATATATATATATATATATAAACGGCTGCGGCGACGGACTGGGAGATTTTTATATATCATACTCCATTTATATTTACCGTATACTCCCCCGTCGCACATACTTTTAATCAAAATCTCTCCGCGGTACGGATTCAAACCTTTGCGTGCGCCATGTCTCCAGGGACACATTCGTTACACACGGCGCGTGATCGAAACCGTTTTCGGGTCCTGTTGTTGCGGTCATCACTACACCTCCCCCCCACTATGCCTTTATCGGAGAAATACTTCGAGACGGTAGTCACGTAAACGTTTCCCGCGGGTAAGGTGAGAGCGTGTAAAATAGGATCATTAACACCACCGTCGCACACCTCTATCAGCGTAGTCGATTCTCGCGTTACGGTGGGGCTGGTCAATCTCGACCAAAACAATCAAGGCGGAACACTTGTGTGTATATTTGTGAGTATATATACCATATAGGGGTCTGTTAGCTTCCGTGCTCGCTTAACGATCCTCTCTCGCAAGCACCACACTATTTCATGGTGTATATATGTATGTATAATATGCAAGGAACGGTAACCGGAGGTGAGTTGGTAGATAAGACCCTTCTTCCGTCATAATCGTCTTCGTCGCGACGATCTGATGTAATATACACCGCGTACATATATGTACACCTCTAATATATATGCACGCGTACAGTATATGCTGTGAGAAGTCAAGGTTTCAATGATCGCCTTGTATACATTGTGTACGGGGAAAAAATTAATTTTTAAGACCCCCCGTCGCGACAGGGCTTTTAGTCAAGAGTTTCCGGATCAAGAGAGCGCTGCCAAGAGAGCGCATATTATTCCGGTCGTCCGTTCCGCGATTTCGTAAATCATTTTTATTGGTCCGAACGAGTCCGGCTGCCGCTGCTACTGCTGCATATAGCTGTGACAACACAACGGTCGTCGTCGCGTCAGCCTTTGCCAAACGCCAAACGCTCGATGGGTAGGCGTATCTTTTTTTTCTTCACCCGCGTCTCGCCTTTATCGCCTTCACCAATCCCTCCACATCGAAACAATAATGTCGTTCCGGGTTTTGGCATGACCGGGCCAATAATTTTAAGCGCACCGAAGACACGACGTACATTATTATTATATAGCTGTGCGTAGTAGTAGACAACGATAAAAACGTTAAACAAATGGTTGTAATAGAATGGCGTGCCTATATTCCATTTGCAGTTAAGATTGAGTGATTATATGTGTGCTGCAGTATCAGCGCGGGATGTTCACATATAATACATGTATATTATATATCATGTACTCTACCCTGCAAGTACCACGTAGTATATGGCAGTACATAATAGTATATATATTATACGGATATGGTAGAATATATGTGTAATATATCGCAACTGGTTATATATTTGAATATTTCACGTCCAGCACGGTGACGGTATTATGTAGAACAGCGGGCCTGTTAAAGATTTACGAGCGATCCTTAATAGGAGGACATTCTGGCAAGTTTCTCCGTCTTTATCTCTCTGTTCTCCGTGTCCACTGCAATTTTTCTCCCGCTACTCTAATAAGGTACTGCAAAACGTTCGCTGACTTTTTTGATTTTTTTTTACGGTTTTTGTGATCGTGCCAAATGCCCTTCTTCTGTGTGAGCGTCCACTATTATTAGTCAGTTATATTATACGCGTAACATCGCGGTGGTCGCGGGATAGTTTGTAATGCATACTCAAAAGCCTATAGAGTCTATTTATCACTGTGTTTAGGGAAAAGGCGTGGCTGATTTAATGGTGACAAAATACCTGTTATGGATACTTTTGTACTTATAGTAGAGAATTTCAAGAAAAAAAACGACTTTCCTAATCTTCGATTGACCGGATAATATAGGTATTTTTATATCGACGGAACTACAGCAACAGTCTTGTTATAATGACTGCATGCGTTTGGTATTATATTAGATATTCAACATGACGCCGTACAATACCGTGTACGTTTCGGCGGCGATCGTTTTCTTCATCATCCTCGTCGGCTGTAATTCATTTAAATTTTAACAAGCAAATTGAGCTTGACTAGTTGTTATGCTGACAATGATGACTTTAGTAATTAAATAATTTTTTTAATGATCCCGTCGTGCGCGTCTATTAGGGGCAATAAATTTGGCCGTAAAAAATCTGCTTTGGTCGTTATAGTCGTTACGAAATAATTTATTTAAGTAGGTGGTATTAAAAAACATGTTATAAGAAACAAGCGGTTGTTTAAATACATTATTTCAAAACAATTTTTGTTGCATGGCTTATTCTGTTTTGTCATTTTTTTTTTTAATTTACAATATATCATATTATTATAATATCGACTGTTATTCATATAATTCTATAATTATGTTGCGATTGGAACCATATACTAAAATTAACCAATGTTCTCAAAAGTGTGATTTTCTAATAAAATATTATCCTAATTTACTATTACGACTATAATACATAAGTTAGAATCTGTTATTTATATGGACTAAATTAGTAGTTTTTACTATATATATATATATATGTGTGTATATGATTATTAAAAAATATTATTTATTTGAAAAAAATTATTGGTATTCACCGATTAAAAAATTGCAATGCGTTTACCTTCTATACAACTTTTCAGACTGAAAATATGTATGTATATATTATTTAAAGGTTGCAATTGTGTGTACGATTCGCATATTACACCCGTAGTCCTTCCGCCTCGTAAGTTTTACACACCTTATCACGCCATATTATATTACTCCAGTTCGTCCCACTGGAGTTATACTTTCTCAAGGCGTTTTGTTGACCGCATATACGACAGCTCTTCTTCCTGTCCGTATTTTACGGCGATAAAAAAAAGATCCCAAAAGTTTTTAATCAAAAGTTGGCCAGCGCAAAATATAATGTAATATATATATATATATACATATATAGCCTTGGATACATCGGCGATGTTGTTGTTGTTGGATGTACGTGTGTGTGTGTGTGTGTGTGTGTGTGTGTGGGTGCGAATCCAACAAGTTTATGCGCCAAATAATACATTTTGCGTTTCTTGCACTGTAAAAAAGAGATAGAAAAAAAAAAGAAAAAGAAAAAGAAAATAAAGAGGAAAGCGAGAGAACCTTTTTCCGTTTGAAAGGAGAGAAAATAATAAGTGAAGAGTATAGAGAAGAAAATGTGAGGGTAACAAAAAACTGTGATATATATATATATATATATATATATATACATGTATAAATAAGAAAAGAAAAGTAATCCGGCTGAGGCCAAAGTGCGCCGCCGGTCCGGCGCCTTCAGTAATTCCGACGCTATTCCACGCGCGGTGGCGGGCGTCGTCCCCGTGTACATGTTATATATATATATATTATATTCATGTACCATACGACCACACCGCTCACAGTCGCGGACTACAATATAATACACGCACCGCTGATGCCGTTGTTGTACGATCGAGATGACGCGCGGGCGGCTGTTACGTCGAGGACGTTTTTAATTGACTTTTGTTCCAGAAAAATTACGAATTTCTTCCCCACCGCATCACCGTCGACGTTGTCGTCATTGTTGTCCTCATCGCATTGATTATCGTTAATCGTTATGTTTTATAATATTATTATTTCGTTACTATTATGCACAATCTTGCAGCCGTCGCCGATCCGTCGATTGCAGACCAATGGACGATTAAATATGATAACACCAAATAACGATATAGTAAAATAACATAAATATCATCATTCATTATTATGGCATATACTCATAATAATAATAATAATAATAATAATAATAATAATAATAATAATAATAATAATTAGTAATATTAATAACTGCGAGCGCACGGTCACGTATATATGCGCGGAGGCAGCTGATCCGATATTCTCATACGATATAATATATCTAAGTTATATTATATTGTATGCCGTGGTGTACATGTGGTTTTTATTTTTCATTTTGGTAACCTTCCAACGCGCAATGTTTCTCAGAAACGTAATACCGTGTACTTTGTGTTTTATGCGCGTTACGCGGTTAAACGCCCCGCGTGCACCGTACAAGCCAATCTGTACGGCGACGGCGGCGGCGGTAATGGAGTATAATATTATATATTATACGGCCACGGTGCGTGTGCGAAGCCGTCGTCGTAAACGTCCGGCGTGGGTTATTTTCAATCTCCATCCGCGAATCCTGAACGCGAAAATATAATAATAATTTCACAAATCGGACACAGATGTAATCTTGACGACCGCCGTTGTACGTACACGACGAAAATCTACCTATTATTATTATTATTAATGATCCCTTCGACTTTAGCGTGTTCCCCTCCTACACTACAACGTCGCCAACGACGAGGGTCGAGACCTTAAGTATACAACGCTCCTGCTATACATCCAAATCAGTGCCGGAACTTCCGTATAGGTGCGGTGCCTGATAGGGGCCCCAATTCCCAAATGTATATTATACGCAGTCGTCGGATTTTATTATATACACATTATTAACGAAACAAAAATATATTTAGTTATGACGTCTTAGAAACAATGTGTACTTAAAAAGTAACTAATAATTCCTATGATACCAAGACTAACTCGTCCAATCGACGTTAAACAAGTGCCAATATTTTACATGTATAACATAAAAAAATGTTTGCCATTTTACTATCACATTAATATCACTATTTATCATACTACCCATAATATTCACAATCCATTACAATTATATCAGTTAGAACGTTGCTGTTGCTACAGATATAAACAGGTATAAAACAGTATAAGTTTCATACGTTTCTCTATGACCATCATTTAGAATTCTTTATGTTAATGTGATTATCAATGTACTTTGTTAATAGAACTGATAATTCGTGTAAACTAGTACTTAATTATAATAGTTTCGTTGCATAACACGCATGAAAATTGTTGATAGAACATAATAAAATATAATATTCAATATTGCGTACGGATCTGTTTATCATAATATTACGTCATACAATTTTAATACCTATATATATATATATAACTACATTTTGTGAATTCTAATTAAAATCGTTAGTATTTTAAATTTTTCATGTACTCGTATATATAGGACAATTGCACAAATTATACTTACCCCTATTTTTTTTAATAATGAAATTTTACAAATTCCGATTTTTGAAAATTTTAAAAATACTTAATGACCATATTCTCAAATTACATTTTTTATATTACAAGAAGTGTCATGAGGTGAAAAGCTTCTGTTTTTTAATGAAAATCCCCTTTTTACTGTTAAAAACGCATTAAACGAATATCATAAATACATTGAGACAAACGGCTATCGTTTTATCTTCAGAAATGGGTACATGTAAATTTTTTTAATTTCTCATTAAATAGGTGTTATAATATTTTAGGAATACGTTTATATGGTATTATATGATATAGATAATTTTAATTTATGATTGATAAGGGAACTAAAGGAATATAATAGTATCTAACTAATAGATATGATTTTCAATAGCAGTAAAGTAGGCAGAAATTTCGTTTAGTGATTAATATAAGTTAATATTAAAATATTAGCATATACAAGTCATTGATGCCTAATTAATTATTTTTTATGATTATTTAATTATTATTGAAACATTTATCGTTATTTTAAAAGTGATAAAATATCCCTTTATGTGATATGAACAAAATAAACGTTATATATATAACTCATAATTAAATATAAATAAGAGTTATTAGATAAATATCTTGGGGAGGTATGAAAAAAAACTAAATATTACATACATCATAAATAAAATAAATAAAGATTACGAGGGGAATGCCGTGGCTGTGAAGTCGGCCTAGAAATGACGTCATAGCAATATTATATGCGAACGCGAACATCGGTTAACGATTATTACACCGTTGTATGTAATATATATATTTATGTATAATTTATACTCTACCGCGACGGTATTATATTGTAATGGTACGGCCGGCCGTAAAGTAGTAAGAACTTCTCTGCATATGTATATATGTATACGGTAAACCGTATTATATACACGTTTTCAATTATTGTAATCTCTTCGGGCGTGCACGACATCGTCGTCGTCGCATATTATACCAAAGGAAACCCTTGCACTCCTCACCTCCTATCACTCTTTAACCACATCCCATCATTGACTGGGGGAGGAAGTATGCGCACAGTCTCTTCCAGCCGTCGGTCAGGAAATGTAGTTTTAATGTGCCGTTATCAAATTAACCCGAAAGTCGTCGTCGTCGACATCCACCTCATGCGCGCCCCCACCTCAGCAGCTTACTACCCGGTAGACCGTGCGGTGGACCGAAGTTTCAAATAAAGATCCACGAGTGGTGGTAACGGAGTGGGCAGAAGTAGTATGTGTGTGTGCGTAGAGCAGCTACAGCAAGAGTTTAGGTCGGTCAGAGAGAAGCGGGCGAAACCATTAACGTTGTCGTCGTCGTCGTCTCAGTCTCAGTCTCAGTCTCAGTCTTGGTCTCCCAAAACAAAGCACGTGTCCCCTCTCGCTCTCTCGGTCTGTCTCAGTACCGGAGGAGAAGGGGTATAAGGTCCGGCGGCGGCTATACGGTCTTGGCGGAATGGAATACAATCGCAATTTAAACTTGAATCCGTAAATCAAACGGGAAAAGGCGCGCGCGTACACCCACTAGTACACACACACCCAAACACATGCACATATACGCACGTATACACGTATACATTATATACATACACGCGCAGAACTTGTCGTCCGCCGCCAAGACGTAAACTTCCGTTTGCGGTTAACCTTATACGCGTTCTACCCCCGCCACTGCCGCAGTGCCCGTCTTACGAACGCGTAACGGATGCCCGGTGGCCTTTTCGGCTCTGTACGCACAACTTTATACCTCCGGGCCACCATGCTGTGGTGTGGAAACGAATAAGAAGACGAAGGGTTGGATGGTTGGCGGACGACCTTTTTGTGTACGTGGTCCTTTGCATCGCGTTTACATTTCCGGCAAAGAGAGCTTTTCAAAAGACGTTTTCCGCTACCACCATGGTCGCTGCCACCGAGCCAAAACTGGGATATTTGTGCGTGTGTGCAGCACTTCACGATTACAGAAATTCAAAACAGATTGGTTCACGTTCCTCATATTCTTGTAGCACCAAGTAATTTTCCAAAATTACAAATATTTTGGGTATTTATATTTCTATTTACATTTTAAGTTAGTTATTAGTATACGTAACTGTATCATATTATACAAGTTAATCAAATAAAAATTATGTTATCAACAGATTGAAACATTATTTTATGAATCAACGTGTTCCTATAAATATATATTAATTCAATAAGCAGGAAATTTTACATTTATATTATTATTTAAATTTAAATAATAATATATACATTTTTTTTTCATGAAAATTAATACTAAATAATTTTTATATTATTTTAGGAGGGGGTAGTGATGATAAAAAATAATTTTAAATAACTATATAGAACACCATAGTGGACGTGGTTGGCGTGGCTTTTTTACCGGTTACAAATAGCGATTTTCTTCGTGTCAAACAAATCTTTACACTTGTCGGGGTGATTTTTTTTTTTTATGAGGCACGCCTCGAGTACTTAACAATGGATCTTCGTGACGAGGGACGAAGTGGAAAAACATTAAGCTCCACAGGATAAATAATAATATTCCGGGTCTTTAAGCCTCGGTGAAAGTCATGGGCCATTTCTTCTTTTGGTCGTCCGGATATTCTTCAGGGGTCGTTATTATTTTTCACTATCATCATCATCATCATCATCATCATCATCATCATCACTACCACTACTCCTTTCTTCCATCGACTCTATCGTGACGAAATATTTTACCCAGATTCTTGTGATTCGTCTGCTTTTTACCTTTGTCTAGGGTGAGCATTGAGCAATTTATGAATAATTCATCACCGAAAATGTACGAGTCATTTACTTTTGCGTGCGACACTAGAATTGTTGTAAATAATAATAAAATATATGTATACACAAATAAGGAGACCAACATTTTTTAGAACGTTCGAGTATTTCACGATGTGCACAGCAGTGGTTCGAGTTTTATATTTAAAAGTCAAAATATAGCAATCGTTAATTAATTTCGCGGGCTCCTGTAGAACGTGTAGGGTGAGGAGGGTTGCGTTGATAAATTATCTCGAATATTTAATAAGAGAAAACTTAATAGAAATGGAAATACGGCGTGTTTTATTTACGGAAAGACTTAATTGAGCTTCCCAGAAAGTTGAGCCGGATTTTGGGCATGGGCGGTAAGGTCAAGGAAAGGGTTGTTTTGAAAAATACATTGGAAGGGTGCGGCAGTGGTGGTAGTGGCGGCCGTCTAATTAATTCCACTCCGGCAAATCTAATTTCAAAACAAAAGAAATATAATTATTATTCTTGCGAGAGGAGCGTAAAATAGTAGATCTCTACGTGGGAAAACACAGTTCGAAAAGATTTAATGTTATTTTTATAGGAATAAAAAAAAAATTATAATAATAACTTAGCCAATCAGTAGTGTTGATTATACGAAAGTGTGACTAATTTGACTGATTGACTAAGTCGTTTTAAATCTTCAGTGAAGCATCTTTTTAAAATACATTCATTATTGAAATTATTATTGCGGGATTTAAAAAAAAAGTATTATTATACAAAATTGCGTTTATATGCAGCGGGATGGGGAAGCGAACAAAAAATAAGAATCCCCTTTATCCGGGAAACCTCTTCAGGAATTCAGGGCTCACAAGAACAAGTCCTTTCAAGGGTCCAGTTTAATTAAATTAAACGATCCTCGGGCACATCTCTCCCCCTTCTTTATCCTGAAAGACGGTCAAGAGTTCTGAAGTACAACGGCTATTAAGTGTGTAATGCAGAGTGAGAGAGCGAACAGGATTCCTGCATTAAGGTATTTCGGTTATTAGATACACGAAATTAAACTTGTAGGAGATTGTGTTGTTCGACGCCTAAGTTTCTTTGAATGTTTCTCCACCCTTAGGTGGAGTTTCCACCTAAAACACTGTTAGTTTGGTCAAGGAATGCAGATAGAAGGAATTATTGAAAACCTGTTTCACCTTTATGAACGCGTATGGAATCCTATAGGACTTACATATAACTTATACAATATTCTGTAGTAAGTATTATAATATAAAGTTTTGATTAGTACACTAAAATATGTGTGATTATTAAATTTTTTACAATTTAATATTACAGTATTTATCTATTCATTATTAATATAAAAAAACAATTGTTGTAAAGACAATGATTATTCAAATTTTTTACCGAAACATATTCTAAACAAAATGTATATATAATTGAAATGACTTAATAATTTTTTTAAATGATTCAGTTGTTTTTTAATTAATGTATTGATAACATTGAAAAATAAAATAAAATAAATAATTCATCAATTAATTAACAAAGAAATTTAGTTATTTTATCAAAACCTTTTATTTTCAATCAAAGAGGTGTATGTAAATTAAAGTTTTTATAAAATAATATCTATTTTTATTATTTTAGAAATATACTTATACATGTTTTCTGAGATCTACAACATAAATTAGTCATTTCAAAATATAATACTATTTATTTCTTCCGTAAAAAATATTGAGTGTTTCATATAATTATGTTTATTAAATTGGATATTTGTAACTGTTAAAAATGGTTTGCTATATTTATTTTTGAGTTTTGATGGTGATTTCTAAGTTATTTATGTGATCCTAAAGAATATTACCAAATGGGGAGAGTTCACACTAATTAGTGCACTATCCCTAAGGATCTAAGATTAGGGGCTGGAGGATTTTTGTTTTTCAAAGGTATAGAATGAGTAATTAACGCGGGCATCGAGAGAATCATGGGATTGATTGATGGGGTTGCTCATCAGTGGTGATAGGACGCAACTATTTAGATAATGCATTTAAAACAAGAACGGGTGGGTTCCAGACAAGGCGGGTGATGAACATGAGTAGTAAAGGTCGTGGTAGTGGTACTGGTGTGGTAGTAAAAGTGGTAGGGGTGCGGAAGGATGAAAAAAATAGATGATGAAAAACCTCAGTTAAGTACATGGCGTCTAAGAGACGAAGTCCTAACCTTATTTCAAGAGGTCTAAAAGTATTAATCGTACCGTAGGCGGGCACCTCGGGTTTGATATATGACTTAGATGTCCCTGCAGAGGTGGAAAAAAGAAGTAAATTGCGTGATAAATTGCGGGAAAACCTTTCTCCTTTTTCTCCCTAGTTGTTTTTCTCTTTTTCTTTCCTTCTATTTTGTTAAGGGGACAAATTGTCTAGCTGAATGGAAAACTCGATTTTTGGTAAAAACACAGAGGTGTACATATACTGGCTGGTGTGCCCGGAAAATCCACGTTGATTGTAAACGGGTCATAAGTCGTGATTAAAGTCGAGTTAACTCGGGACACACCCCCACACGTCTTTGCGGTGTATTGAGACAAATGTTTAGCGATTTAGTTACGCCAAAGCTTTTAGATGACTTTCCATTTATATATAATTTTTTTTTACCTACACTCTTAACAATAAATTATATTTAAAAAGTCAATTTAAGTAAATTGCAATGTGCATTACATTATATGTATATACATCTATATGTGTATGTATTGTATGGTAAATTACTTAAAATCTAAAACCATAAATATACATATTTATGCATTATAACTTATAATTTATAACGATTTTTTTGATAAAATTAATGTTGTACAATTTATATTATCATACGTTATCTTTAAATGTATTTTAAATTTTAAACCTGTGAGATTATGTTGGTTAGTTAACCATATGTAGAAACCTTTAAATTATAATCTTAATTTCAAGTATTATTATTATTTAATATAGTTACTATATACTATAAAAACTATATTTGTTCTATTATTATTTCACATTTTCTTTATTTTTTCAAACATTAAAAAATTAAAATATCTTGTTAGTATAAATGTTATAAATATTTAAATTTACATTTACATTTAAAAACGAAAACAGTTGTAAGGTAATAATATTTTGAGAATCATCGACGATGGAAATACGATGCATGCTATGATGTAACTTGTAATATGTACTTCAGTGTATAAAAACTACTCCAAGAAAAAATATTCATAACAAAACTCATTGTTGGTGTAACGGTGACGCTGGATTATATTTGTTACTTGGAGTTCTTGTGGATTTATCGTTCTAAGATGATGGATTTCTGCCAAAAGAATCATGATATCCAAAAATCCACTTAACTCTTACGAGCAAATTACTTGGTGAGACGACACTGCGACGGTAACGACAAAAGTGCCAGTCTCCTTTGCATTGCCCAATTTTTTTATTTTTCGACATCATCTATTTGTTGTCGTCTGTCACTGTAATATGTTTTACTCATTCTTAATATCTCAGTTTTTTGTAGTAATTTTTACTACCTATTTTTCGTAGATAAATAATTTGAAAAACACGGAAAGATTCTAAATAATTGCCAAATTTTGTTGTATTAAAAATTTAATAATAAACATTTTATACGTGTTTCTGAAAGATTTAAATAATATTTTATTAAATACTGTCAACGCAGCAGTGAATAGACATAACTATAATATTATGAAGTATCAAAGTTGTCATCCTATTGAAATGGGTATAGTTAATGGAGGGGTAATCATCCAAGAAAATTCCTTCTTACTTTGTTAGGGGGTTTCAAAACTGATTGGTACCAGGTAGTCATCCGGCCGTGATGTTCACATCTGTGACCATCTTGTCTTTTATAAAGGGGGTGAAGGAACATTATAGGGACGAATTAATAATCTACGTATTGCAAAATATTCAAATGAGTAATATTGATATTGTTTAAATTTTCGATAAATATTTTATACGTTATTGTATCAAACATCAGAATATTAAAAAAAAAAAATAAAAAAAAATACGGTTTTACTATACAATATTTCTCTAACGATCCAGTCGAGTTTATTTCGGCGTAAACAAGACCTACACTGTGCTTGCTTTTCTTTCACGTTCAAATCATTATAATTTTATAATAAATAAAGAATGTACATGTGTCAAAAAAAAAAAAAAAAAATGAATATACAAAACCACAATATTACTATATTATATATTACGATTAATCATATATTACGTCAAAAATCCACGTGTATAATTAAGTAATGAACTTATGAAAACGTGAAATTATGACATAATATATACTCATCATCATAGCTACTATTCTTGTACATTTTCAAACCAAAGACGAACGTCTTTTTAAAAACATATAATATATATCGAGATTCCACATACCTACGTTATAATATTATATTATTGTTTCTATATACTATAGTAGATGCGAGTGTTGTGTTTAACCAAGGTTAGTACACCAGTTTTCTTCTTAAAAATACATCGCTTGCATATCACAAAATCATTAAAATTTCTCTGTACCGAAAAAAAAAAGAAAAACCTAAAAAATGTCCTCTCATTGCTATACCTCCATGAATAATTCATATCTATAAACATATATATACACGCAGTTTGACGGTGAGACGGAATAATAGGGAAGGAGAGAGAAAGAGAGTGCACGTTTATGTGCAGTGTGTATACGTATAGACTTTTGGTTTTTCTTCTGGTCCTGGCGTCGACGGTGCAGACAGGTGGGAGGGAGGTGCGGTGGCGGCCGTGTGTTTGGCGCCGGGAAGTACGCTCACGGCCCGGGAAAACCGGAAAAATCATGTGAAAACTTGTAAAATGTATACGCGGGGACGGCGGCAGTGGGATCGTTTTGGCGTCGTACCTCTCCCCCACCGAATAGTGAGTATATGTGTATACGCCGTGTATATACATGTGGTGCGTGTGTTCGTTCCGTTCGTCGGGTATTGTCACAAGGTGAATGCGTGAGTCGTTGTGTGCAGCCTCCCCGCGGGCGCTCACGCTCACTGCTGTGTTGCGTGTGCGCGCACGGGGAGAGCGAGAGTGCCGCTCTATATGGGGTTCTCGGACTATGTGTACGTCGAGGGCGGAGGCAGCGGTTGTGAGTGGCGGAGAGGGCGTCGGTAGCCGGGAGGGTGGTGGCGGTCTACGTTAACAGACGTTGGCGTCACCGAGACGCCGATATAGAGCTTGCCGGGACGCCGCCGCCGCTGCCGCCGCCGCCGACTAAGTCGATCGTTTACGCACGGTAACGCGTGGCTACCGCAGCAGTTGGTGCAGTCGGCGCGAGCGTTCGGCGAAGACGACGGACGTGTATATAGATAGGTATATGCGAAACCTTTACGCGATACAATAATCGTGTTTCACCTCGACCCCACGTCAACGCCAAGACAACGACGACGCATATATCGCACATATAGTGCTGGATTCGGTCTGCTGTATACACTTATCGTCCTCGAGTGACGAGAGACTTTTTTCGTTTTCCTTTTCATTTATAGTATTTGTCTTCTGCTGCTGTTGTATGTATTTTTAGTTTTCCTGTACCCGCTAGCCGCGCGATTAACACGTCCGATGACAAATCGGTCCCAAAAAAAAAAAAAATCTCGTCGACGTCGTGACAGGTTATTAACTGATGACACTTTTGCCACTGCGGCAAACTGTATATACATAATATATATATATACCACAGCGCGCCAGCACATATTATGTAGTTTATATCTATAGCGTATAATAACAGCGTAGGCCATTTTTAAACACCAATCCAATATCATATATACATTATTATATGTCATAGTGTTGTATAGTGTTCTGTTTGCGTTTTCTTTCTCCTTCTATTCTCCTTCGGCTGACGTGCCAAACCTAGAGAGTGATCGCGTACAAATAGAGACAATGACGATTTTGTTCTAACCGTCCGTCAACCAAGCACCAGAGACTCGGTATAATAGTAATAATGTGCGTCAACGACGACGACATCAAGACAAATAAGCGCGCGCGTTCTACTCAGCCGAAAATCGCACGTCACTTGGCGTGTAAAAAACGCAAATATATAGGTATACATATATACACAAGATGGATATTGTAGATCTATATAAACGATAATTAATGATATTACTCGTTCGTCTGGCTCAATATAATACTGGAGACTACGTTATTTTTATACGAGCACAGCTACACATCTGCAGTCGCCTCTGCGGTAAATTTAGGTGCGTTGTAAAATAATTACTTTCTTATACAGATATTTATTTCCGACAATGATTATTTTTTTCGTAATTAACATTTTTAAAATATTATTTTTTACTGTAATTCCCTATATTATTAGAGAGACACAATTATAATTATAGTTTTTGGTGTTATTTATGCGCTTCTCGTAAAAATAAAAATGGAGCTTAAATCATTGCGCAGGCAATTAGATACTACATATTGTGTACTCCATGAGAGTATATAATTTAATACCTAATCATAGACGCAAGTATAAGATATACAGTTTTGGTGGTTAAATTATTTTAATGAAATCCGATATGTGTATATTATGGTACAGTTTTTGAATATTTTTTTTTGAGACACTAAACTACTTCTAAGAAAGCTTAATCTCCAGTTTCATCATTATTCGTGTATAAATATAAAATTAATTATTATTAAGTAAGCGAGTAGTTATAGTAAAAATTATCAGTGTATAACAAGAAGAAACATGCAGAGATATTCTGTAATTTGGTATGGGAATTAATGGTATATTATAAGTTTCCTGATATTTTTGTGTAGTTGTGTGTTAAGCTATAGCGAAATATTATTTTTTTTGTCGCCATAGATATATATTTATTTCAGTCCATCCAAACTAAATTTTCAAAAGACACAAAATTCTCACAATAATAATTGTGATATACTACAAATACAACTTTTGAATGTACTGAGTCATTCGTTATTCTAACCTCTCCGTATTCGTGCTACGTGCGTACTTTAGTCCATAGGTCAAATTTGTCTTTAAAAAAAATCTAAAACACACATAAATATATATATAGATCCATTTGTTTTCATTATACACAATAAATCGTTTATCGAGGACGCGCGTGGAATTGTCACGGGATTTGTTCCAGTTTGTTTTTCGTATATATAATACACAATTGCGTTCGTCGTAACACGTGTAAATCTCGAGTTTCTCAAGCCGCGTACAGCTATTATATACAAAGGCTTTTTTTCCAAAAATAGGTACCTCTCAGTTAACTGAAAAGATTTAAAATTGAGAAAATATCGCGAATTGTCTTCAGATTACACCGAGTTCAACACTATAATATAATAATTTGCAAACATCAGTTGGAAAAAAGTTGATAGAAAATATATAGACGCTAATAACACTAAATTTTGATGAGGCTGTAACCCTCATATTTTTTCTTTATGAATCTATAGGAACGATTTTTCATAACCCTATATTAAGTACACCCTATATTATATTGTATATGTTTTTAAGTAACTTATAATAAAATATATAAATATAAACCAACATTAATATTTATATAACATATACATTTTTTTTTAAATTACATTTGAAATAAAATAATTTATATAATATAGCATATGGTACGTTTATAATTTAATAGTATCATACGGATACGAATGAATTTTTTAATAGGCCACTCATTAACGATACTTAATTTTTTTGCCATAAATGTGTTTATTATTATACAATTATAAGTTAATTTCTGTTAAAGTTTAAAACAATAAATGTTATAAATATTATTAGTTTATCAAAAGATTACGACGCCACTTCCTTTTTATTCTTCATCGAGGATTTCTGACAGTATTAAGATTTATAGATAAATATCTTATTTTGGGATTATTAAGATTTTAAAATATCGTATAAAAGAGAAAATATTAAGAAAAATTCTTCGTTTTTGTAGTTAAATCATTAAAAGAGTTTGTAGACAAATAGTAACGTATCGAATATTCACAGCTGAAAAAGCTGAAATTACAATTAAGATTAGTATTTTTGATGCGCAATCAATAAATTAATTTTTATTCTTATAAAATATCACACATAATATAATGTAAACACAATATTTGTTTCGTTTTGAAATTTTAGTATTATTTTATAGTAAGTATAATTTAGGTATGTCCAATATGCACGAACAAGGAAAAATCGTATTATTAAATTAATGGATCGCAATATCAGATCATTTTCGGTATTACAGTGGATTTTTTATTCAATTGTAGTTGTGTTTATTTCTCGTCGTGTAAAACCAGTCATGCAGATAATACCATGAAAGACGGAATAACCTCGTAAATTGGTAAAAAAAATCATCAAAACAAGCGCAATAAAATTATTAAATAATATAATATTTAAATTTGTTATACGTAATGTTTTTATATTATATACAAAGGTTTATATATATAGTATATATTATACACTAGATTTAACCAGGATTTAAAATTTAATTAAAAATATTTATTTTACGAGATTTTTCTTACAGCGTATATAAAATGTTTGTATATTATATTTTATTATTTAAATGGATATTTAAAATTTACTTTTATGGTTTGATGTTTCAACATTTTGTTTAGGTGTTAATTCTATATGTATATAGTGTAATATTATATCTCATCAAGTCAAATGATTCTTTAAAAACTACATTCAAAATATAAATTATAATTTTGAAGTATTTTACTAGGCATTATCACAGGTTATTTCATTTTTTGCAATTTTGCCTTAATATATTTATGTTTGTAAATATATGTTAACAAAACCCAAGTAAATCAATGATGAAATCGTCGGGTAATATGGTTGTCATAATATTATAATCCTGTATATCTCGTATACAAAAATATCTTCAATGATATTTATAATATTAGTAACCAAACACGGTACCTATAATTTGGATAAAGGGTTAAAGAGTAATATAATAACTTTGTACCACAATTAATATCAAAACGCCGTCTATATAGTATGCAATTATTATAATCTCGGTAATAGTACAAAACTTATATGTAAAAATGTATTATAATTTATAACCCAAACGTCCTAGTTGTTTATACACCCCGATAAATTAATATGCCTCAATATATGTATATGATATGATATATAACATAACATATATATTATATAAATACATACAAAAACTCGAATTTACTTTTCAACATTTATAAAATAGCTATGAATTGAATGCACTATAAAATCACAAAAAATGCGATATAAATTTATAAAACCTACTTGAAAATTAAAAAAAAATGAAAGTTTATAAATAAACTTCGTTGTTACATAATTCAAATTATTTGTAAAATAAAGTTACGTTTAATAATAAAACAAACGAACTTTGCTACAAATTTGAACTTTTATATTTATAATTATTTATAATAATAAGCGAATTTGTAAATATTTACTAGATAATATCATGATTATAGTACTGCATAAATAAATTGTTAAGTCGTTATAAAATATATGTATTAAATATATATTATTATGTTATTCAAACCAATGATAATGTCATAAGTATTATAAATAAAAAAAACCTATTAGAACTGATTCTGTTAGAAGCTGTAAATGTAAGTACATTCTTAATGTGTTAACCTTAATTACTTCTATTACTATAAACTTAATATATTAAATCAATGTTATAATTCATTATGCTGATATATTTATTATGTTTCTATATAGATGATGATTTTTTTTAAATAATTAAATTAATTTAAAGCCATTTATGTATTTATATCATTTGAATAGTTATTGATATTTTTCAATTTAAAAATACATACAAACAAATTCACAATTCATATTTTATAAATTATTGACAGCTTTAAATTGATACTTCAAAATTGAATTGTATTTAATCAAGTCAAATGATATACATACTCACGTATTTTAGGTTTTATATTTTGATATTTTTCACAAACACTTATCCAAATATATAAAGGATATACACAGACAATTTTAGCGTTAGACGCCGGTCGCGTTAAGTAATCAAAGTGACCACCACTGTTACCACCATCCACTATAGATAACCATGTCCCATCATACGTAACCGAAACGAAGAACATTTTCATTTCCAATATTGCGAAGTGTACGCGCGTGAGGGAGGTTTCTCCGGGCACAGGAAGGACCTGTCAACCCTTTTCCGAAACCCGGACATATTATGAAAACCGAAGTTAACTCCGTCCGACTTTTAATAATAATTTTTACCCGTTGACCTTTCCTCTCGTCATTATATCATCTTCCCTTCGGCCGCCAAGCGTAATCCGAACGAGATAGTACCGCCATGACGTTACCACTGGTCCCCATTGATTACTTGTCACCTTCAACTATATACATCCTCATTTATATATATTTGTGTGTGCGTGTCTCAGTGTACGCACACAATATGTAGGGAAGAAAATATTTGGAAAAATTGACATAATCTATAACGACTTCGGTACAACTTGCAATCGTATGTGCAAAATATTGCGTGTCGTTATTGTGCGTAGATTATTACTATTAACTGACCGTAATAAACTAAGCATGGATATTATATTATAACTATATATTTTTTGCGTTTTATTTTTTTGTCAACTAACTGTAATTATGTTATGTATATATTGCTGCGTGATTATAACGCCTTTGTCTAATTGGCCTCGAGAGACACATCATAATTTCAGCAAACATACACAAGAGATGTTCTTCGGACTATATATTATTAATGTGATATAAAAGCAAAATCGTCATTATACCCCCGAAAGTCGTAGTTGTCGTCGCCATATCCGTGAGTATAATATATAATAATAATTAAACGTTAAGCATATACATGGGGAGGTTGTTTATTACGCGCGTGACCGACTATGGCTGTTAATTTTTTTTTTATCTAAAAACACGCGTGTATACTCTTCTCTCGTAAACTCATAAACGTCAGGGGACGATATTTTGTCGGCCTAATAAAACTGGAGGGATAATAAATAAAGCCCCGGCAGGAACTCGCGTTGGTGTGTATGTGTTTGTGTATGTCAGTACGTAAGGGGTGGGGGTATGTGTCTATTTGCGAGGGCGAAATTATATGGATAAACTTAACAGCAATTAATCGCCGACGAGTGTTGGGCGGGGGGCAAGGGTAGCAATGGCAATGACGTGTGTGAATTTCAAAATCTATACATGGATTAAATGCCGCCGCCGCTGCTTTAACCCCTCTATATTTTTCCATCATCATTATTTATATCGTTGTCAATACACGTGTGTGTATATGAGTTCGAGTATACCTTGAGTATATACACACAACATATTATGATATAGGTATAAGTAAGAGAGGGTGTGAGTGTGGAGAGTATGAGGGGAGTGAGGTCAATATAGTTTAAAAAACAAACACGCCAACAAGTCTGGAAATCTCGTCGAAGCGTTAAAAACACGTAGGTATAAATTGAGTGCGCATGTGTTACTATACACACTCATTGTGTATGATTTCCATTTTTTTTTTTTCGAAAACGGAAAATAATACCTATTGGGTCACTAAATCCGATCCACGTTAAAACCGCACGAACCTGCACCGGATTTATTATCTATACTCAATGACTTCATACACGTAATTACAGGGTGTTTCTTTTTTTTCGGGCTTGCCGCCGGTGAATATAATAATAATAATTATTATTGACGCGACCCGTTTTTGACCCAAACCAGGGCAATAGAAAAAAATAAAGGAAGATTATTTATTTTGTATACATCCGTTTTATCCCAAGACCTTGCACAGACATCGTGGAGTCTAGCTTGTACGCAACAACAATGGGCACCTGACAGAACCAAAAACCATTAATTTGTTGTGTTGTGTGTGCCGAACACGTCCCAGACGGGCGTATACATAATATTATACGGAGTATCGCTAGACTGCGTGGTGCCTATAGATCCCGCAGGACGCGACCCGTTATATGTTTGCTAACAAAATAGGTTACGATGTCAGGTATACTGCAGCTATATAATAATAATATATCGGATGGGATAATCTTTATTCATTGAATAGTCATTGTCTGGTGCCGTATACATTGATATATACTCGTACATGTGTCACCCAGTCATTGACGTAAATACGTGTTATCGTATAGTCGTCCAGTCGTCATATACTATTGTTTGTGTATATATATAGGTACGTATATAATAATATAATCCTTACATCAAAAATGGCCAGTCTTCGAACACCGCCGTTCGTCGGTACGTTTCTCTTACGAAAATGTTTTGATACAATTGTACATCTATACGATTGTACATATAATAATATTATCATCATATAAATATTTAACTCACGCAGTTACACTCTGAGTAGCGTTCGTAAGTCAAACGCATTGCACTAACTCTGTAAATATAATACAATATATTATAACACTATATGCGACGCATGTATTGTTTCTGTATATTATATAGAACAACTGCACAATCGTTTTGTGTCTTACGAAATACACACTATTATTATATTTCGCAACGCGTACACGACCCTCCATGTTATATTTTACACACACCACGCGCGCAAGTATTATAGTAATTTAGTTTCTAAGTTTATGGAAATAAACTTGTATCAATTTCCTCGGAAACAAATCTATACCTAAAGAGATATTCCCTCTCTGCCCATCGCAGTCGTTTTCTTATTACATTATTATTATTATGCTCGATGTACGCATAGAATAGATCTCGCTGCAAGATATACGCAAGTATGTATGGAGTGATATACATTTACGTGCGACGACTGAGCAACATTCCAATTTCGCGGTATTCGCTGAAAACCGTATTGTACCGTAAATGCTAAATCTTACACAATGGCGCCCGGTGCCCTCGGTGTAATATAGTCGAACATCGGTGGCCCACAAATATATTTCTAAGTTTTTTTTTCATATTTAATTTCATACTGATTAAAGAGCACGTGTGCGGTACGAGTGTATATTATTATATTAAATTCGTTGTGAAATTCTCATTCTTCAAGTTAATTGATTTTTTTTATTGGCTCAGAGTCAATTAAAAGAAAAAACCGGCGGAAAAATTATATTTAAATATTATCGGTCTACAATTTAGTATATATTATATTATTACTGTCGAGTCCATTTACGGGATTACACCGTTTATATAATTAGTTGCCACAGTGTGCCAATACCGATTGGGTTTTACTTGTTGGTAACCGCGTGGACGTATATAATATACATAGACAATAGACATGTATAGCAATAATGCGTTAAACCGTCAATATAAAATACATCTATATAGCGCACGTTTGCGTTTTATATGCCCATTGCTATTTTGCACTTCCGCTTTTTAACTGCCAAACGATATAGTTGTCATCGTTACACGCCTATTCAATTCGTAAAACAAATTATTTCTATCACATTCTGCAGTATAGAAAATACAACAATATTATAATAAAAGGTATATTTTACCAGTATCAATTAATACTTTGGATGAGGATCATAAAGTTTAAACAACTGGGTGCGTATTATTATAGTGCAAATTATTAAACATTCGTTTTATGCTGCAGTATATTTGTTTTAATGTTCTTTAATTTATACGTGTTTATAATGATGTGATATTGATTAATTATTAGTTTTTGTATTTCGTATACCAAGACGATAATTGTGAAAAACGTTCAACAACAGTTTGTCGATTATTGTTTGCGATGCACTTTAAAAGTGTTCAAGCAATTTATGTACGCGAATTTGCATCATATATCTTCCGCATTGAATACTTGAAACATTTTGTCTTCTAGGAATAAGTTCGAATCAAAATCAATTGTTCTGTATACATATAATAATAAAAATACATACCATACAAAACTAAAATACCTTTAAACATTTCTGGTCGTTATTAAAGCGAAAAATACTTCGTTACGATCCTTTCAGGTAAATAAATACGGATTACGAATGATTTTTATTTTGAACCGTATTTTATATAATATACTTCTTATTATTCGTGTATAATATATTGGTGGGAGTGGATGTCGGAAATTAATTCTTTAGTGTTGGCACGTAGTTTTTACGTTTTCGAGAATATGTATTTTTTTTCCTAACACAATTAAAACCATACGACAATAGATTTGAAGAAAAAAACCGTCAACCTTATATGACGTACTTACCCTACCTGTAGATTTTTATATAATGCGTCAATGTATAATGATAAATTGTATTTAATATACCTAAACATATTGTAGAACGTTTATAGATACTTATATAATATGAATAGTATCTTGGCTTATACTACCCGTGCGTGTATAATAACAGAACATCAGGGAGGCAGTATACCTGTGCATAATATATTGTGATACGTACTATGCAGTTTGCCGACGTGCGTAATTTCTAATAGTTGTTAAACATACGTACTTTTCAAACGGAACAGTAATTTTTCAATCGAAAACGTAACGAATTTTTTACGCATAATATTCATAGAAAATTTCAGAATTACATGATCAAAATAGTAAGATTGATTTAACGTATTTATTTGGACGTTCTAGTTTTTAATTGGATTTTATATTATGTTGTTTGTGTATTTAAGGGTATTGTAATCGTTCGTACTGTAACTTTTTGATGATTATTTTATCTTTAAAGTAAAATGCAAATTAATTATATATTTATAAAATATATTGACACCCAATTGTGGATTTGAGTATGATAATGGGGCAATCACCCTGACATTTTTCGAGAACATGGTTTGACAATTATTATAAAACATACAAATGATTAGACAGTCCTCAAAAAGTGAATGAAAACAATTTTTCTCAATACTTGGTTTCATAAGTGTTTTTTTTTTTTGTTTATTAATTGATATAAAATATACTAATATTGGTATATCATAATTTATCGAATTCACTCCTCTTACACCTATAAATTAATCTAATAAAAGATTTCGACGCAAAACACAACACCATTCTAATCGTTTATTATATTATAATAATAATTTGTAGGTACTATAACGTATGTCCTTACACATATTATACCCGTATAGAGCGCCGAATCGGATATGATTTTTAAAACGTGTGTTTTATATACGATATGCCGCGGATCTGGGCACGATATGTTTTATTTGTTCGATAAATAATCATATTATTATAGAACATAATATTGCATAGGTCCTGTATAATATATGTACAAGGATAAATACGAATCTACGGGACGGTGGACTGGTCGTTAATACCGTATATTATATACCGCGCGCCGGACACGTTTGCGAGGACTTGGCAGTAGAGGGTTGGAAATCAAACTGCGGCGAGTGTTTGAGTTTCCATCACGCATAGTGTGTGCAGTATAATATAATAGGTATGTGCATGTATGTGTATATGGTCATCGTTCTCGTTCATAATATTATACGATTCGTATGCAATGCGTATTGTTCTGCGAGTGTTAGGTTGTGTGTACAATAGTACTATTATATTATTATTGTGTACCTGATTGCGATAAAAACATCGGTTTCCCAATGAACGTCGATATTATATTATTATTTGTATGTGCGAGTATTATTATTATATAATATATACGCGACACGATAATATGTTCCGTCTCGACGATAGTAGCGGGGGTGGTTTTTTGGGTAGTAGGAAGTGGCTAGGGATGAAAGAGGGGTATCGACGCGTATATTTTGCGAGCGCAGGCGGGCTATACACTGGTGCAAGAATGTAAATAAACATTAACCGGGCGAAAACAACAATTGGACCAGACACAAAATTGGTGGTGCTCAGGCGGCGGGCGCAAACAAGAACCTTTGTGGAATAATCGAATCCCGCGCACTACATGGTAAAACAAACACCACCGAACATTGTTCCGATCCGATTGATTTAGTGTACATGATATCATATACTTATATATATATATATATATATAGTATGTGTTATTATCATATTATATACATTATAAAATACGGAGCCGAGTATATATGTGCTTGTCCGATGACGACTAACGCGTCGAGATAATAACAAATAATACATATATATATATAATAACGCGTGTGATGAATAAATTTAATATAAATTTCACGGCGTTTTGTTCACGCGTATCTGTCGCTACCGTCACCGTCAGTAGTCCGCTGCAGAGGTTCGTAAAACAAAACGAGATTTAAATGTGTGTGCGCGCGCACCTAATTTCCTGCAAAATCGTCAGTCGGATGCAATTTTTGCAAATATCAACTGAGTATTTATTTAACATACATACGATATTAAAACCGCACAAATCACATGACTGATGCCAAACATGTTCATCGCCATAACCTCACGTTATAAATACGACTAAATAGTAAATCGGACGATACGATATCGCGACTCCGTAATGGCCAGATCTATTGTTCGGACGGAAGGGGCAAACAGATTCATAGGAGGGAGTATTAGAAAATGTCTGTTATAGAATTTTATTTCTACGTATCAAATACAATTTTAAATTCTGAACCGAGGGAAGAATGCGTTGATTTTATAATGATGTGAGTTTTTTATATTTTTTTGTATTTAAAATGCTCCGATCATCAACTTTAAGGCAAGTTTCTGGTAACAAATTGGATCTAGTTGGTTAAAATATAAAATTTTAAATAATCATTTAAATAATTGGGATAAAGAAATACACATATTTAAAAAAAATTATTTAAATAATTGTTTGATAATTATGGTTATTAAAAAAAATGTTCACCGTATATTCAAATTTAACACATCCATAACAGTGACGAAGTACAAATTACGAAGTACATTTGACATAATATATACTCTACAATAGAATGGTTATATAGTTATTGGATGGTTTTTTTTTAATTTAAGTTTAAATAAAAATATGATATTAATAAAAATATATTTTTATTATTATGTTTAGCAGTATATTTTTTACTTATTTTTATTGATGAGATGAATTAATATCAAAATGCTAAGGGGAACGATTGCCTTATCCCCCAACCTCACAACTATTAGCACGACCTGTGATATCGTTATATTATATTACTTCGGTGCATAAACGGCGCGCGTTTTAAACATTAACCTATAGGCTACAATGACATATAACGACATAACGTATTGTACAATTTATACGAATGACGGAACCCAACCGAGATTATAAAAACGGTCATTTCCGGTCATCTTCAGCATCATAATTTTGTTATATATATTAGGTTTTTGTATCCTACGTATGTACATTATAACAACACACCAATACCTTTTTTATGTGCATCAAACTATCAAAGTAATATTAGTATATATTGTAACGAAGATATCAGTATTTTTTTAAATAGTAATAAAATTATATGACTAATTATTATTATCTTTTGTCGGATTTGATTTCAGAAACGCATAATACAATACCGTGTTGAGATACAACAACATCACTGTAGGCAAAACGGAAATTTTTTTTTAAACAGAAACCGTTAAATTAAATTTAAATATACCTCGGCTATTAGTCCATTAAACGTTCATACTATATAATATTAGTATGTATAGTGATTGTGGTCTGTAAGGGACACGTGTTTCTTTGTCCCTGACAGGAAGTCGTATATTTCATATATTATTGCCATTTTTTTACGAGTTTTATTTTTTTAAATCTCATATAATATGTAAAAACAAAAACAAAATGACTAATTAGAAATGTGTTCTATTTACATGTTTTTATGCTCGTTAAGTTTGTTTTCGCGGTACTTGTGCGTTGATGACCGATTTTAAAGTTTGGTATATCTTTTACATCGTATATTATTGTTATTATTATTTTTATAAATTACATAAAAAACATATTCATACAATATACACACATAAAATATACATTTTAAAAACGAAAGTAATATTATATTATACTATAATAATTTTGTGTTGGCTAAAATGCAAATTTTAATCGTTATGTCAGTGGTGGTTTAATAGTAAAGGGTACAAGGGAGAATAATCCTTGCATGACTTTATTTTTCAATATTTATAATAATATATATATATTACAATCTATAATGTATATATTATTACCTATTTATTTACAAAAAAAATTATGTAAATAAAAACCAGATTCATCCATTATTATAAATTACACTGACCGTCATTGCATTATGTACACGGTTATGTGCTGTGAGTGTTGTGACGTTTCACGTCGAATAGTATATATTTATATATATATATTATGGTGTACGCAAGTCGGTAGTGTAAATAAACTACGCGTGCGTGTAAAGGGTGGTGGTGACCGCCGCGTCTCTATACACAACGTTTCTCTCCGCCACCGCGAGCTCGTCTCATCACTATATAGCCCTTCTCAAAACGTATCTTGTTTTAACCTGGTCCAGACGCCTCCGTGATGGATTGCTTGTTCGATTAATCTTGATTGCTTCTTCAAGTTGTTTCCGAGCTCTCCCTCGCCATGTGTCAACAAACTATCCAATCCCCTAATATCCGCCGGAACACGTTATCACTTAACCTCTCTACCACTTCCGCTGCTCCACCGCCACTACCCATTTTTTTTTTTGCTCAATACACTACACTATACTTCAAACTCTCCGCGCCAAGTTTTTACGCCGTCCCTGCGATGAAACTCATTAACCTCGTCGTCGCTGCTAACATACGGAATCGGCGTAGCGTAGCCGATGTTGGTTACGGTTACGCACTTTGCACGCTATTTTATGATATAATAATAATATGTTGCTTTTAAAATTCAAAATAACAGTCTGATTGCTCTTGCATAATTATATTATCACAGTTTTTTGTTTGTATTAATCGTTACGCTGCATGCCAGTTTAATAGTCATTTTTTGGTGTTGTCATGATAATTAAAAAGACTGAAATACGAGTTAACATTTTAACACCTCAAAATAATTGTTTCACTTCGGTTTTGGGTTCTATAATTGTGTGAATATATATATGTATATAGGTACCTACCCTACGTAACAATCATTGTCCATTAACAAAACCTACGACCGAGTGCATGTTGTATACCACATACAGACTGTATATATGTATATAAATATATATTATTACAGGAAGTGTGAGTACCGGATTATCTGGAATTATTGTTTGTAGGTAGGTATATGACACGAAGGCGGCAATGGACCGTACTATTGCGAAGATTTCTAAAAAGGAAAAGACAT
Organism: Rhopalosiphum nymphaeae; assembly: GCA_036289425.1. Taxonomy (NCBI): domain Eukaryota; kingdom Metazoa; phylum Arthropoda; class Insecta; order Hemiptera; family Aphididae; genus Rhopalosiphum; species Rhopalosiphum nymphaeae. The sequence goes on along the minus strand of JAZAQC010000013.1, from coordinate 31,774,041 downwards.
AATATAATGTAATACGCACAATAAACATATAATAGAGAAAGGAAAAGTATTACCCAAATGTTGTATAGCCAGGACCCTTCTTAATAATAGGTTAGTCTATGAAAATAACGCGCGTGTACAATAATAATAATAATATAATATGTAAGTATTGCACCGGTTTTTTCTTCTTTGACCCGTACACAATATGACATAAATCATGAGATTTCAAAAATCCGAAGACGTTTTCAATAGCTTCATCTCACCTTTTTATCCCTAAACGCACTCGGTGTCGTCACTATGTCTAGCACATTGTCTTATCACGTATTTCGTTTCCCCAGACTGCTGGTCGCCTCCGTGTTCACCACCACTACCCCTACCACCAGTGTCACATCCTTACCGTATACAGATGCACGTGCGGCAGTATTATTTTTTTGTATATCCACTGTCGCTGGTCCTATTTTCGGGTTTAATCTTCGAGGTTCTTGTCCAGCACACGATCACACACATACTCACGCACAAATACACTCACACATATACACACCTATCCCCAGCGGTCAGGCTGCTGCGCCAAAGTACGATTCGGAAACACAAACACGGACGGCTAAAGGATTTCGTGTGCCGCCATCGAAAGAGGCCACAGAAGCTGCTTAACTTGGTCACTTTATAGATTAAAACTTGGGAAAGGGCTCTTTGCACTCTACTATTGCAACCCCACCGCTCACATCCCACGGACCCACGCGACTTTTAAACATTAATGACAAACGTAAACATGCGGTGACCAGCCAAGATTCCGAATTAATTCTACTACTTAGTGTTTCCGCCGATGTTTTGTTGACCTCTGTAGCCAAAAAGGGGTAAAATCCTGACGACGGAGACGAGAAAGTGAATAATAACAATGATAATGAAAATTTAAAAAAAAATGGTAGAGCAAAAACAGAAAAACTACAAGACGCGTGGGAGTTAGATGTAGGACTTTCGTTTTGCCTGCCACTATGACGTGGTGGTCAATTGATATTCCTTCGAACAATCTGTCGACGAGGTAAAATTGTTTTAAATTCAACAGTGGTGCGTATATGTACACCATAATAGTTTATATATTATATTATTGTATATTATTGATACTGCTCTGTATAGTATAAAAATTCGCCACTTATAACAATAACACAGTGTAGGGGACGTTTGTATGTATAATAATAATATATTACGTATAGATACTATACTTCTGGGGCTCAAACCACTTGTTAATATGTATATAAATAATATGTATAATACCTTACTATATAATATACAAGATGATCCACAAAGCACAATCACCATAATTTGTTCCTTTAATAATAATAAATTAAAATACTAATTTTTGAAATCTATACTTAAAGATACTTAAAGATCATATTCCAAAACACTTCGATTTTTACATAATTTATAAAGAGTGTCTTTTGATGATATAGACTTATTTTTTTTCAAATGAGAACTACCCTTTCCCAATAAATTATTGAGCAGTTTAAATTTTTGAAAATACTGATGTATCTAAATTGAAATTTAAACGAGTAGTTTTAAGTGATTTATATCTTTGTGTATCCTGTAGCAAGGGCAATCATCATATTATGATGTAATAAACGTGGTCGTGCTAATATATAGATATGGCATTTTTGTATCTAGAAATATCTAATTTTTCAAAAAAAAAATTACCTGGTAAACAAGAATAATGATTACTTTCCATTTGAAAAAATAAGTTTAAAAAATACACTCCTTATTAAATAGTATATTAATCTAAATAATTGATAATTTATTCTTCAAATATATAGAACTAATGAATTTTAAAAATCGGAATTTGAATAAATTCATTAATAAAATGTTATATAAGGTGAAAATGGGTTGATTGTGCTCTGCAGTCATTCACCCTGTATATATGTGTCGTCGTCAAAATCCCTTATCGTCCGATCTTTCCCCGGACCGGACGCTGAGGCTTATAATAATATGCTCTCCATGATTAGATTACTGTATTGCAGTGTACAACGACGTTCTGTTTTCTGTATAAGCGTCACACAGTAACACCCTAAATATTATATTATAGTATATTGTATAATATTTCCAGGACTAGCACAAAGGTGCCGGTTAATACATGTGTGTGAGTGTGCGCGCGCTCGATTATTACGACACATTTATATATACGGTTGCAGTGTATATCACGCATTAATAATATTATCGTCACTGAAAAACGATGAATCAGTATAATATGTGTAACGAGAACAACAACACACCGATTAAAAACGTCCAAAACATAATTGATTTATCCGAGTGAAATGTTTATTTGTGTTCGACTAACAGAATAACGCTGCACTGTATATTATATACCACGCGCGCGTACAATGTGAAGTTCATTATGTTATACATATATTATTTCATCAGAAAATCACTGCCCTTGACATTTTTTTTCACGAAAACAGACGATTACATTCTTGGATTCGTATGAAGAAAAAAAACGATTAGGTCGTAGGTAATTTTATATGATATAATAATATCTCAGTTAACCAGTCGCCTTCAAAACGGACGACACCAAATTTGAATACATTGCAAAAATTGTATCGATAATTTAATCTATTTTTATATCGGTATACATTAAAAATTATTGAATTAAATTTGTTGTAAAATTAAATAATATACAATGTTTTATGAATGACTAGATCACGCGCGTACCTGTTACATATCTTATTCGCGATAGAAATAATTCTTATTTTTGTACTGCACTTAGTAATTAAATATGTTACAGCCTTAGTTGGATTTTAGTTCTTATATCTCACTCTGCTGAAAATTGAAAGTTTATTTTACATAATATTCACAAACCAAACAAATAAATAATATACCGTGTACGGTTAACTGTAATATATTACCTATTTGATGATGTACAATGTACATAATGCTTATTCATTATTTGTTTTGGGTACGTTGACCTAATATTTATCAAATATGTTAAATTGTGTATACATAATATAATATTAATTCGTGAATGTGTTTTTTCTTTATTCATCAGAATTTGAAAAACATTTTGTGTACAATATATTCGGAGAATGTCGATAATACGTTGTGAATTTGTTAAATGACCACCGTGCGTGTATGTCCAAGACTAAATAGTTAATAATTTATAGTATGATAATAATATTCGGGTTATACGCAACGACATAAAATTACCAATGAAGACTACTTGGATAGTATATAATATGTTATGTACAAAATGTATTATATTATAATATAGTTGTATGAAAAATCCCAACACGTGTTTTTTTTCTGCCGTCGTCTTTGTCTTCTACTACACTGCTACAATCCGGACAATACGCAGTCACGAGCACAGATGAGTTTTGAAAAATACTTCCCTTTTGACGACAAAAAAAAAAAAAAACAAAAACAAACCCATATAGGAACGTCCCACACGAAACATCAAAAACCGTTGATAAGACGTTAAAAAAAACAGAACACATACATAATTTTGGACAGAGGGTATATAATAATACATGTAATTTATATATATATATGATAACAGGCGTATGGAACGTGTGAACACGTAAACAGGACATCGGTTTCGAACGCGGTTAGATAGTGTGGCGATACTGAGTTTCCTGTATTACGCTCGATATAATATAAATATATATACGGGCATATATATAAATATTATATAAGCCGATAAATCGGTTCGAAACAAAACTATTGCTTACAGAGGTTGTGTGCACTTGTGTGTTGTACTTTGTACGTTTACGATACATACGAGTTATATAGAGAAAGAGAGAGAGATTTTCTCCAATAAATATGGCTAGCACAGGCGCGACAATTTTAATTAAAATTCGTCGGGTGTCTTTGCCGCCGCTGTTTCCTCGTCTCCAGTCGTCTATGCTTCCGCCACCCCTTTGCGTGATTTAAGTGTATTGCGGTTTTCTTATCGCTTGTTTTAAGTTCAATGTGGGCCGAATAAATTGTCGGTTTATACGCGAGCGCGTGTACGCGAGCCCACCTTGGGACGGAAAAAGCGGTTTTTATGAGACCATTATCACATTACACGCACGTTTTCGCCGGGGCCCTCGGAGACGTTTTAATTGCCGGCTTATAATAAACTTTTGAAAAAGACGACACGACCGGTGGTGACGGGAAAACCATGTATGGAGGAAGTTGCGAGGAGGGAAGTAATAGAGAGACGGAAAAGGAAGAACAAAAAAATAAAGAAACTATAATATAATAATATACGACGGAAAGGAAGGAAAAAAGGCAAAAGTACGAATTCATCGGGTCGCGTGACGTTTATATAATTATATAATGACGTTTGTTGTCTAAAAGTTAATCAGTGTTAATCGGGATTAATGGTCGGCAAAAGGGTTATGAAAACTTTTTGCTCAGAAAATTGATTTTCGTTTTTAAATGCTCTTGATTATAAATATATATATATTAATATGCGTATTAAAATTATAAAAAGGGTGTACAGATGGTGAATGAAAAGTAATTTGTCAAGCGGCGGCCAGCTTAATTTCGGGGAGGTATATACGCGATAACACCGGCGAATTAAAGTTTCCCGAGGAGGAGGGATAGCAAAAAGAGAAGAAAAAGTTTTTCGGTTTTGTTGAATATCAAGGAAAAGCTTCTTGCCATCTATAATTGTAGTTAATTAAAGAAAATTTCCCAAGCACCCTAAGTACGAATTAATTACTTTTTACCAGTGGGCGGAAATTTTACAAACTTTGTTTTTTATACTTTGTCTTTTGTCTTTATATATATTTTTTTTTTATCTCTTCCGGCCCTCCGTTCCTGACCATTAATTCCGGAAACCTAACCACTGATTTAAATAAGGACACCAGTATAATATATATATATACATAGAAAAAGAAACCAACAACAACGAAAGAAGGGCAGGAAGAAAAATCGGTTCATGTCTTCGAGGAGCTTTTTATAACCACCACTACTTTTTGGTCTACTCCTGCAGCCACCGGTCTTAACCGTTAACATTGGTTGAACTACTGATGGAAAATCGTTTTTTTTTCTTTAGTTCTTCCTCTAGCACAATATAAATATATCCCCTTGCCCCGCTGTCCAGCAGCCATCGAATTCGTCGGCCTGGTAATTAATATACGACAGCTTTTGGCTAGGGGGAGAAACCAATTAGATCACGGTGAGATCGAGGACAAAAAAAAGAAAAAACGAATGGGTGGGTTAGCAAAAAAAGGACACGCTAAAGGTCGTTCCGGCCAGGAAGCAATTAGGGATTAGAGGTTAGGTCTGAGCCCTGGGTCATTGATTACTCGTGGGGGTTACACGAACTATGCTATATATACCTCTCGGGGTCTCAGTCGAAAATTTGCATAATAAATTAAGTCCAAGGATTTCTTCTGCAATTTCGGGGGTCCTACGCACACTATTGTATCCCTATATCACCGCGGGCACACTTAATGACCCGAACACACGAGAGATTTTCAGACAGATAAAGGTACCTATATATAATGCACGGTGTGTCTTGGTTGTAGAGAATATTAACGACATCGAAAATGTTAAATTAAGCGAAACAATTTGTACGGCCATATAATATATATATATATATATATATATAATATGAGCATAATAATAATATAATAATATATGTAATGTATGTTTATTAAATATAGTGCGCCAAGAGAAAATATGCTGCGCGTATGTAGTGTGGAGACGAATTCCGTGGTGTTTTTTTTTCGATAAAGCGTGCGGTATATTATACACACACATACACATATTTGCACGCGTATACTTGGGGCCCGCAGGGAGTGGGAAAAATAAAGGAATTCCAAAAGGGGTTTTTATGTTCCTTAGGTACATATATATATATATATCCGTATAATACGTTTGTACGTGTGAGCGGGTGTGCGTGTATATGTGTATATGAATGGACAATCGGCTGCGGCGGAAAACAGTTATGCATAATAATATAATGGCGCGCGCGCGCGCGTATAACTATACGCATATAATATATACTATATCTGTATAGCCGGCAAATCGCTATAAAACAGAGAGATGGTCTCTCTCCGGTGCACGCCTTTTCATTGTAGTTTTGCGGCCCGGGCCGAGCAGTCTTCTTCCCGAATCGGGAAAACTGCCGAAAACACCGCGCGCGTATACGTGTGCACAGCCGGGGCGGTGGCGAGCTGCAGAAGAATAGTGTATAGACGATGACCTCAACACCACATACACACACCGCTGCCCGTATACTTATATACATATCTGTGTATTTTATATACACACGTACCGCTCTATACAATGATATGTGTGTGTGTGGGTGTGTGTACGCGGGCGCGCGCGCGTGTGTATAGTTCCTCGGATGAGATACAATAGAAATTTAAGATATGCAAATGACGTTTTACCCTTAACTCTACGCTTGTGTGTGTGCGTGTATGGCCCCGGGGTACCTACACACCCATCGCATCGTCGCGACACGATTCATTGGTGGACGCCGACCAAAAGAAGAATATAACATAGATAGATGTGTATTATTATACATACGCATATGCGCTGTATATGCGTACGCGTACTTTTTTTTCCTTCCTCTCGGAAATATATTATTTGACTTTTCGGTGTGTGTATATATTATTACGTATACATGTATACAGCATATACTGTATAACATATACACAGTCGGTGGTACGTCTTCTTCTTTTAATAATTGAATTCATTTTCGTACGACTTCGTCGTCCCATCACACTATTATACTGTATTATATGATGTATATATATACATATATACAGTTGTACAAACACTCTCCGTCGTTTCTGTTGTGCTATCGAGATAAAACTCGTCCTTCGAAACCTATTTATTATGATATTATATACTCATAAGTGCATATGTATTAACAGTCACATATTATTATTCAACGCTAAATACTTTACTAATATGTGTATTATTGTGCAACTGAGCAAATTGTTCATCGGATCATATTTCAAAATATAATATGCAGGTAATATAGTGTAATGCTGGATACGAGTATTTCACTATTCTACCATAAACAACGGACATGTATACACAATTATTTATTACGTTTAACATATTACTTTACTTTATATTTTTATACTAGTAATCATCTACTAAATTATTTGCTATGGTATTTACATTATGAGTAAAATCAAACAAAATTGTTTGTTTAATTAAAAATGAATCTAATCAAAGTCAAACTAATATTACAGTATAGTTTTCTGAAATATCATTATAAATCGACATTTTATTAGATATAGGTCATACAAATAACCGTATAATGTTGGGATATTTAAACAACATAAACACGAAAACAGATAAGGCGGTACTTTATTAGTTTATTGTAAAATTTAAATCTTACGATTAGAGTAATAAATAATTGTAATAATATATTCTCAAAATAAAATATATTCACTTATCTTCATATTCATAATTAGAAAGAAATAATTATTTTATATTCATATTAGCTTCTAAATATTCAACCGATATTAATATTTTCCAATATAATTAAATGTTAATGATAATATATAGATATATATTGTTGCAAATATTTTTTTTATATACATAATACCTACATAATCTAATATATATTTTTATCTGCAGAATTGAAATGAAATATAATTCCAATTACTATAAGACTTTTTTAATTTTATTTTTGATTTATCAATTTAATCTCTAATATTTTATGTACACAAATTAACAAATTTGTATATTTGTTGACATTTATGAATTCCGATACACTAACAAATGATTTATTATTTAATGTTTATTGAAATTAATACACGTTTGACGTGAATTCTATTCAATAAAGTCCTTGAATAAATTAATATACCACAATATCTATAAAATATAGGTAATTGTCACTCATAATAATTTATAGATATGTATACTTTGTATAATCTATCTTTGTCATTATAATTATACTAATATAATATTGTTATAAATAATCATATTATACATTATTTATATATTAATAATCCAAACATATCGTCATTTCATATTTTAAGTATACGTTCGAGTATAAATGAAACACATAATATAATTGTGTATAATTATAATTTCTAATAAAATATATTTCAAATACCATTGTAATATATTAAAAATACTTAAAATTTAAATGAATATGATTATTTTTGGATAGCATTATTTAATGCGTTTATATATTTCATCTTTATCAATGATTCCGTTTGCAATTATTATTGTAATATAAAAAAATAGCGTACGTGTACACTAGGTCGTAATCGGTGGTATGTAGAAAAAAAGAAAAATACTGTCGTTAGTGACAACAGAGACGACGGCATTTTAAGAGGGTGCGTATGCAAATTATAAAGGTACTATAGTGTCTGAAAACGACCTCTTTATATATACGTGAACGGTAATAAAATAAATAAGGAGATAATTGAAACCGAAAACGCTCGTTTATGGGTTCTGGGAAATTCCCCAACCACAATTACAACCAGACCAGCACGTATGCATATGAAATTCACCCCTTTCCTACGACGACAACGGTGGTTGTCGGGACGGCCCAAAAAAATGCAGCGTAATAAAAGAGATATGATAATAATAGTAATAATAATAATAATAAGTAAAAAATATACGTACCCCAAGAAATTGTTATTTGTTTTAAGTAGTGTAGTATAACTGCAGAAATGCTTTTAAAAACAAACCGTTGCGGTGGAATGGCGGCCGGCGGACACGATATTTTAAGTCCGAAAAAATTAAAAAATAAAGAACAATTCCTGATTCCGCGAGGGCAAAAAAATGAACTTTTTCCCTCGCCATCTGTCATGGTTCGCCGCCTTTTTAATTCGTTTGTCGTGTAATAAAGTGGGTATTTTTTTTTAAACATTTCTTTTTTTCCCCGTGTATATATATATTATATTTACTTCGGGCTTTTCACAGTCGTGTGGTTTACCTAAGGCCACGCCCCGGCATAAAAGGAAAAAAAGACAACCACGTCCCGGGGACTTAATTGACTTGGCTCGGAGGAGAAAAGCGGCAGTGGCGTCGACGGCGTGTGGTTGCGGAAATATAGGGGATGACAGGCGGTAAAAAAAAATGTAATAAAAGGGCCCCGGGTAAGAGCGTAACACATGTGTCGAACGTACGTGAAGGGACGCTTGGTCAGCAATGGTCAGCACACCTGAACCCCAACCCAATGCGAACACACAGCACTCACGAGCTCGGTCGCGGCAGTTATAAGAGAAAAACGATATAATATTGTAAAAGATAGTAAAATACGTGTACACATATAAACCGAAGGGAATATTTATTTACACATATATGTGTATAGAAAAGAAACAACAATATATACATAAGGGTGTATGTTTTTGTACGTGCATGACGTATGATATTATTCTGTGTAATATACTATACACGGTCTAGCTGGTAGCGGATTTAATTATTTATTGGCAATGAAATACGCGAAACGATATTGTATTATATCTAAACGCGGTATATATATATGTGTGTGTGTGTGTGTGTGTATGTATTTTTGTTTAAGAATAAATTCGACGTTTTTCGTCTTGCAGAAAATTTCACCTACTCCCCCCCCCCCTTATGCTATGATACATATAGAAGATAAACCCATGTTCCACTGTGACGAAGGTTTTTATCGCCAAAACGTGTGTATTTGTGTGTATATATATAGTCCGAATTTACCGTCGTTTGTATGCCGAAGGTTGCACAGGATTCGTGGCTATGTATATTATATATAGGTACGGTTGCCGCCGCGGGAGGGTATATAATAATATAATATGTGCGCTTCAAACTGTGGCCAGAAGTTCGGACATAATCGTAACAATAAAAGAAAATAAGGAAATCGGTTCGGAAGAAAGAGATTATTAAAAGGTTTACGTCGCCGGCGTTATGCGTGGCGATACAGAGAGGGAGTGATGCTGAGCACGTAGATATATATATATATACGTTGAAAACTCGGTTTCGAAACCACCGGCAGTTAGTACTATATCCGTATAGTATTATATATAGATATTGGATTTGTGGGTCTTGTTGGTTGGCGTTCGAAATTCGATTCCTTTAATGTGTATAATAATATACTTATATTATAAGAGTGGTTGCGCGAACACTGCTGCAGCCGTAGCATAGCATTTTTGATTTCGATATATATGCTAGTAATGAAGTGTTAGTGACATTTTGTTATTAATTTAGTTCGTTATAATTCAGTCTGCAGTGTTAAATCAAAACAAAAAATCACGTATGTTATTGAATAAGAATTTGATGACAGTCCCATATGTGACCTTCAAATAAATTTTAATTCTATTGTACTTCCTGATTACCTATGCAACTTTCAATAATGTGAAGTATATGAAACTAAACTACTAGACCGAAGTTATAAGTATAAAATGCTAAAAATGTAGTAGTAAAAAAATGTACATAAATAAATTAGTATTAATTTAAAAAATGTCACTTTTCCTTTACTGCATCAAAATTTGAAATTAAAAATTAAGGATATCCTACCAATAAAACATAACTGTTTACAACCACGCAAAGGAAGTTTTTGTCGTTAAAATAGTAAGAAATATTTATATTTCTTGACCACTTATAAAATTGTATAGCATTAAATTATTACTAGTTAGTATTTTTTACCAAAAGGTTTAAACTTCAGTAATTTTTGGTCTTATATCTTCGAAATATTGTTGTAGGCCAAAAATATATACTTATAGGTCACGTATGTGACTGTTACCGACAATTTTCGTAATCGACAATCGACAATGCAATATAGTTCAATCGAATGAAAAACAAGAAATTTTTAAATAAATGTTTGAAGGTTCAAAAAATTATATGGTATATAAACTACATAAATATATATATTATTGCACATTGAAACTCTATCGGTTCTAAAATTTCAACGAGAAAATAAGTACGATAACTTTTAACGACTGTTGTACACTATATTACTACTGCTAAAATATATTTATACATTATATGTATATATTTACTATACGCAGTGAAAATCGGTAAAAATCGACCCCCATATAGCACTCGGGGATTCGAATAATAAAAGTGGGCCCGCGACGGCGGCGGCTGCTGATGTCGCGCGCGTATTAATTACGTTGTTGGTCGATGAAGGGGCGCGCGCGGGATTTAGCCCATTCGATTAAATGACGCGTAATGGTTATGTATACATTTTAATAATAAGTATATACATAGCTAGCGCGGAGTGTAGTTAAAAACTGCTTGAGAAAATGCGCCGCGTATAATGTACAGTGAATAATATTCCCTGAAGGAACTTTTCGCCATCCCCCGCACCGATTATTATTATTATTATTATTGTTATTATTGTTACTACAGTGTATATTATTATGATTATCATTATATTTTTAGTCGTATGTATATTCTTACCGTCATCGTCGTCGTCGTACACATTGTATTAACGATCGAAAATAAAATCCCGCAGAATGCACACCGATCCGTGTATAATTGGCGTGGCGACAGTGTTATATATACGACGACGACAACTATACGATCGTTGTACCATCATCGTGCTGCCCGTATAGGCATTATAATAATAACATAATGGTCGTGAGGGGATGTTAATTATTATACGAACCGAGAAAAAAATTTGAATTTTCCGCGCTAATTGAGATCCAGAAACGCGCGCGTGAGAATTTGGAGGCAGTGGTGGCGCCGGCGGTGATGGCGGTCGCAGCAGTAGAGCCAAATGTGCGGCGACATCGTATATTATTTCGAAAAAAATATCCGTTGATAAATAATCATAAATAACAATGGGACAAAAAATGAACCAAAAATAAATTAATAATTAATTTCGGTAAATAAAAATCGGGACATTTTAATTAAAAAAAACATACCATTCTGATGCAGTTTTATTCCACTATAAGAAACTATTCTTTTTATATAATATACAATGCATCTGTATACCGTCATTTTATTATATAATATTATGTACTGTAGTTTTTGCAATAAGTTTGATAATAAATACGCACGTAAGTATCTTTGGCATGTCAGAGCGCCCCGAGATTTTCTGATAGTGTATATACTCTTTTTTTTTTAATTTGAAAGAAAATCCTTCAACAAGAGAATATGATGGTGCGCGGATGAGGGCAGGCGCAATATTAATATTGTACAACATTCCTCAGTAGCTATGAGACGTGATTTTCATTGGCTCCAAGGTATTACTCGAAAGTTTAAAAAAAAAATAATAATAATAGGGTAAAATTAATCAAATATCCTCGGTGATGGCATCAGTCCGCTCCCGGAAAATTGTTTCCGAGACGATCGACTGCCACGCGCGTGTGTTGAGTATACCTAATATTGGCGGGTAATATAATAATAATAATTATTACTATTATTATTAAGATTATAATTGAGTTGTACGATAAGGAAAAATTCTTTACCAAGAAGGGTAAACATAATATATCTATATATATATTGCAATAATTGAAATGTTAAAAGAATGACCAAAGAACTTCGTAAATTAAAAAAATAAACGTACACCAAACAACTAGGGTATATGTACATAATATATTATATTAAGTTGAAATTTATTCCGTTAAAAACTGAACATAAAAAAGCATATTTCGTGAGTTCTGTGTACCACGTTCATGTGTATACCTACCTATATAGTTACAAACGGTGGGAAACGACGACGCCACTCGTCGCGCGTCTTCCTATTGTTTTGTTGCAACGAGCGAGCGGAGGGCAAAAATACAAATGTTATTAAATTGTTTTGCAAACAGTCCTCCGGGACTACTATTGCCGGTGTTAAAAATGTGAAAAAAAAAACCGCCGGCAAAACACTTTTTTTATTATCATTATTTGTATTTTGTATTCACGCAGCACACGGCTGCTGTTGTGTAAAAAATTATATATAAATTAAAAAAGGATTTTTTTCCTATACCAACATCACCGGTAATCTTTTTTCGTTTTTTTTTTTCACACACGCCGCCGCCGCTGAAAAAAACAACGCGACCGCCCGCTTTTTGTACGTGTACACATCACATAATTTATGGAGTCCCAGTGGGTGTAAAAATCTGTTACTGATATATTTCATATCACATAACGGCATCGGGCAAAAAGCAGACCGGCTCGCTGTCCCGCAGTAGCGGTCTGAGTTATGATTACTACTACACCACACATACCGGTGTCTGCCCTCACCGAGGCCGCACACCAAAAAATACACCCATTTTGCTGCCACCACTGCAATACAGTGGCAATGTGTTTGTCACAGGACAGTTCGCTTGTCTCGCATTCACATTATATATATACACATATTATATTATATAAAAATATTGCCCCAACATTTGCCGTAAATCCATCGTAGCGCGTTTTTAACCTCATCTACCACCCCCACTGTTCTCCAGCTACCATACATACTGCCGGATAGTCGGATAATGTAATTACTACACATTTGTATAATATGAGTATATCGCGATGAATTTGTATATTTACATTAGAGTCGTTGGACAAGCATTGAAAACTGTAAAATTCTATATTTTGCTTCTAGTTTGCAACATTATATCTTATAGTGAAGTTGAAACGAGGAAAATTTATTTTTGTCTTAATTTGCTGTTTTCGGAAAATTCTACTGTTGACACAGCTGTTTGCACTCCGCTGCACGCGCGTATAATACAACCACCTCCGCTACTTTCTTTTTCTTTTAGAGGGACCTTAAAAACAACACCACCGCTGGGTATATACCTTTCCGGCGTAGTTCTAGGTGCGGAACAGTACATTACTATAGGAAACGCCAACTGTTCACCTGATGACAAACAAGAGGGCGGCGGCTATACGGGTAATATAAATGCTGCCGCTACAGTCGTTATTTCGGTGTTAAATATATTATTATATGCATGATTTATTTTGAGAGCCCTCGCGAAAGCATCACATCAAAGTATGTATATAGGTGCAATGTTGTGAAAAGGGCGTTTCTGTAGTCAATGCTGCTAAAAACAGTGTTTGTTGTTTTTTCGTAAAAAGTTACAAATGTAAATATACAATATATATATATTAAATTATTCAAAGCTATATAATAATAATTAATATTTACATATATATACTATATAAATTATAAATATATTTAAATATATATCATGTTGTGTTATTTTAAACTAAATTATATATAGGTATTATCAAATTCGTGAATAAAATTTTAGAGCTTTTTAGTATTTATTTAAAAAAATTTTTTTTAAATATTATAGCAGTTAACTATTGTTTAATAATTCGTATAGTTGAAATAAAATAAATGCATCATTTAAAAGTAAATTTTTCTCCTACAGTTGTTATACTTTATTAATCGTTAATTAATATTGTATTATTAACTATAATTATTACGACAATCGATCATTAATTAGTTGTCTACAATCTTTGTAGCTATTCAAATATACATTAATTTATACACTCGTTATCATTCTTTTACGTGTCGTATTTTGAATTTCTATTGTTATGCATACATATACATTACAATATTATATGGTTATTTGCTTATTTATCATTAGATGTGTATTATGATTAATTAATTTGTAATCTTTACGCGATAACAAGCATAAATGTACAGCATTTTTTAATAGAAGGTTTTTCAAACAAAGAATGTAGATCATACTACCTATTGTACGTTAAATAGTATATTTGTAGCTTTGGCCATTGAGTCATTGGTCGTAATCTCTTTTAAGAAAATCCAATTAAAATAAATTAATATGATAATAAAAAAAATAACATCAAACACCGCAGTGAGTCAATAATAATTACAATTTTTAAAGATTACATTTTTGACAAAAAAAAACCATTTAGGTACATAGCCTGTAGTGGTAATGGATAAATAATAATAATGACTACTGGTTTATTCTGTGTTTTTTTTAAACAGTAATCATATTAATCATGTAACATTAAATGTTCACATAATAAACAATAATTAATTTTTCCTTATTTTATACAGAGTGGATTAATCTGGTATGCTCCCCTCTTTTTTTTCTACTTTACAGTTATTCAAAATCTGAGTTTTGAAATTTTGAAATTTAAGTAATAACTATATTTTAAAATTCTTAAGATTTTTATACTAATTTATAAGGAATACCACGTACCTTTAGATAGAAATTTATGTTTTTAAAATGACCCCCCTCTTCTACTGTAAATTAATTAGTGGATACATTTTCTAAAAAAATTGACGTATCAAAATTAAAATTCTAACCAGTAATTTTAAGTTATTTAATTTTGTGTATATATAAAAATAATGCAAGTTTTAAGATAATTGTGAATTGGGCTTTGAAGAAATAAATATGATATGGTAATTATAAAATTTTGATAAAAAAAATTAATATATTAATATTTGTAATGTTTAAATGGTCCACGTGTAATACTACATACAAAATTAAATCTATTTTTATAAAATAATTTTTAGGACTATTATCCTCAGCATAAAAATTTCAATAACTGATAAACTATTCGTTTAAATTTTTAATCAAGAACCTCAAAATGTTCGAAAAAATTATCCAATAAAATTTAGTTAAATATAGTTAAGTTTTAGCTTTTACAATATAATGATGAATAAAAATATTTATTTTGATCGTTTTGGACCACGACAAAGTAAGTTTCAATAAAGTTTTATCAAAGGACACTCTTTAAGTAATACAAATAATTTCAAGTATTTTAAAATATGGTCTTAAATTTGAAAATTCCATGGATCAGAATTTGAATACATTCAATGAATGTTGAAAGAAAAATTAAAAGTGAGCATGCTTGGTGAATCATTCTGTGTAATTTTTCAAAATAAATATAAAAACAAAAATCCAGAAAAACTCTTCGTTTACGGCAACATGACAGCGATTGCTATTGCATACATAAAAAATAAAAACGCCAATGCAGTTTTTGACATCACTGATAGCTGGATTTTTGTTTTTATTTTTAGTATCGGTGGTCTTCATCGTCGTTTTTAGTACAGACAAAGAATAAGGGTATATAATAATATATACAATGAGAGTAGAGAAAAAAATATTGTTTATTAAGAAAATATTGTTTTGATAAAGTCTCCAGGCCCGGTGGCTTTGCCGGCGACTGCGGGGGTGTGTACACAGAATAAAAGGTATATTGACATTCCGTGTTTTCCGGAGGGGAACAATAGCGGCGCAGTATGCTGCAGGACAGAAGCTGCTGCCATTGCCGTCGCCGCTGAGTCCGGCAGAGGCTTTTTCGGTGGGTGCGATGCGGTGGTGGCGGGTAACGTATAAAAGTAAAAACACTTTAGTTTTCCTTTCGGACCTGCTGTTTACCCCAGAAAAGACGACACTTTTAAAAACTCTCTCTTCGCCACCGCTGCTATCACGCGGTGTGTATATTTATTTTGCCCTGGCATTGTTAGTGTCCCGCAATACGGCTCTCGGGTATAGTGTATCTATTATATACATATATGACGATTGACGGTTGCATCACGTATGTGCAGTGTATAAGCTATATATATATATATATATATACCTTTTATACTTATATAACATATAATTTACGTTCCCCTCTATATTCGCACACTGATTTCTTCTTTCATCCTCGTTGACTAAAAATATATAATACATAAATATTTAATATCTATGTATTTACGCTATGTAATTATTAGTGTTTTTCTTGATCTTTTCTTCTCTATTGTGGCTATAAAAAAATATATTAATTTTTTTATATATTAAATATAATGTCTATTATAATTACTTATATACAGTCACTATATGCTTGTCATAAGTTACTTGTTCTTTTGGTCTCTGGCTTATACTTTTTAGATTATATTATAATTATTGTTCTCAAATACCTCATTTCCATACTCTGCATGTCCATGTATTCGAATTCAAAAACTAAATTCCGTGAAAATTAATAGTATATCATAATAATGTAGTTACGTAATTGCTGGGTGTCTTCGGAAAAGACAGAGGCGCAATTCATGTGGTATAGTTAGTGATTGAAGGGGGGAGGGGTGAATGTCGACGATTTTAACGCCTCCGGGAAAACGGTTTACGGTGCGGTATGCTATAAAGCGTCGCTGCCGCGTATATATTGTCGTATAACCGTTATAGCAGCGGCAAAGCCGATAGCGCACTGCAGTGGCGTCTTCGTATGAGTGCGTGCGTGTGTATAGCAGCGACCGTTCACATAAATAAAAATGGAACGGTTGAAAACAAAAAAAAAAAAATAGCAAAGTTCAAAATTGAACGTCCGTTGAGATAAAATGAAGAAAAATGGTCCGCTGGTGAAATCGGACGATAAAAATAACCGTGTTAGACGTGACGGCCACGGGCTATAAAGTCTCGTGGGACGTGAATCTGTGCGTATATCGGCAAACGTCCCCTGGCGGCGGCAGTAGCGGGCGCGGGCGAAGAAAGCAAGAACAGGAAAAAAACCGTTGTTTTAGGTCAGATATACAACACACGTCGTAACGGCGGGGGAGGTGCGCACGCGTTGTAGGGATGAGACGCGGGAGTTGTAGAAGAGGAGAGCTATCGAAAAAACAACATAGCGCACGTTGTGTGCGGGGCAAAATAATAATAATAAAAAACCTAAGAAGAGATGCCCGTCTTGTATCAGATTTATATATATAATATGGTCTTTTGCCGCGGAAATGACTATAGACCAACACACCTTATCTCCTTGCCAGGGTGGCACGTCTCCTTGTATATACATATTATATTATTATTATTACACAATATAATAATTTAAGGACAGCACACACCGTCCATCTTGTTCGTTTTGTATATTTGTAAATATATATACATATATAAAGGTAAACGAATTGTAAGAAGTAAAAAGGGGTCTTTGGCTTATTCAAAGGATTTCTTCAACGGCACGTTGATACAACATTTGCATACCACGCCAGTCGAAAAATTAAAACAGTTCATCTGCCGCCGCGCGAACACCGAACGAAAGAGCGTATATATTATTATAATTATTAATTTTATCGATCGAGGTGGTTTAATTCTCTTCTCCTCTCCTCTCCAATTTTCTTGATTTTCTTGTGTACATTTTTCTTTTATAATAATATGTTCGCGAAATTAATAAACGTGGATACGACAACGGCGGCAACGTGTATACGCGGCAAAAGGCGAAGTGTGGAATTAAAAAAATGTATACCGAGAAGCGATCGCCCGAGGGTTGTGCAATCAAGGTGTCTTTTGTGCAATGTCCGCCAAATCTCAACCATGGCTTTGACGCCTTTGTTTTACCTATTCAAAAAAAAAAAAATACGACCAAATGAAGCGCTCGTTTCTTTTTCATTTTTTCCCTATTTTTTGCGTATTGTATATGTCTTGCAGCTCTCTTATTTCTTTTAAAAATATTTTTCCGCACATAACATTTTTCTGAGGGTTGTATAGCTGTACTAGAAAACTATATGATCAAAGGGTTTCACAAATCAAAATGTGACGAGAAATATATAATTTCAATCAAAATTTGTATAAAAAAAACGTATTTATATTTAAGTGCGTGTTATTAGTGCGTTGGAAGATTTTCGTTTCTGTCCGTGCGATTTATATTTGATTTCAACCGCAGTCGAGATATGCATGTATAATGTATATTATATATTTTTCACCATTTTTTTAAGCAGTTCGTTATCGCTTGTTTTAAATTCGAACAAATACCGCCGCAAGCCGTTTTACATTTTTAACGACGGCCGTCTGTAGTCCGGACTACAGAAAAACGTACGCGGTTTCATAACTGTTGTGAGTCGGTGTAACATATTACCTATATACGATATCCTGGCCAATTCGTTGTAACAATAATATAGTATCCCCACTCTCCCGTTAAAAAAATATTTGCGAGTCTTTGTTGATGTAGTTTTTACAACAATATAATAATATTGTCGTCGACTTTTGCTCCTAAAAAATATTTTTTCTGGAATACGAGTACAATCATCTCACAAAGAGCTGAGTCGTTACTGGACTGTATCATATAATAATACATGTATACATAGTGACTCGACCTGCAGGCTGCAGCGCGCTTGGAATACTAAAAGAAAGTCCGGTGGAAAGCGCGGACACGTATACCTACATCCGCGGGGGCTTGAAATCCCCGAGGGATAGATACGCTCACGCGAAGCAGGTCTCGCGCAGACATAATAATAATTATTATTATAATATCAGTGCAATTGGATATCTCGCATGTAGTATATATATAAATATGTATATTATATATCGTAATAAATCCGGCAGTAATAAAACAACAAAGTTTTTGCCGCCGCGTGTTTATTTTGCCCATATAATATATACATAACAAAAAGCACGCGGCATGATGGTACATATTATAAATATATATATATATAATTTAATATATACATATACACGTAACTCGGTTCGACCTTTATTTACATTATTGTTTCCACGCTTACCATCTATCTGTGTGGTATAATGTTATTACTATATAGTATATATACCTAACCTTCTTCGTAACGGGCTGACGCGAAACGGCACTCGTATATATATGTAGCGGCGTTTCGGCGCATAAATATCCATCTTTTATTAACGAAAACCACTTCCGGTGGCGATACCTCCCACCTCACCATTCATCAGATCCCACTTCATAATAACACCGTGTGTTTTATATATATTATACGTTTTAATCTGCATTTATTTCGCGGTGTTTTCCTTTCACGCGAATACAACCTATTCTGCACCACCTCTCTCGGCCTGCACGCCGCTACTACCGCTGCCGTTTTTCCTTCGAGTCGTTTGAATATTATAATTTATAATAATAATAATAATAATAATAAAACTGCGTATATACCATGTTATTACACGACACATCGCGGCGTCGGCGCGACGGTTCGAAATATTATTATTATCGTCATTATTATTTTGGTTGTTGCGGTCGCGACCGACGATGATGAATGGTGACGAGTAATAATATTTATTGCGTATATATAATAATATAATGTCGACACGAGGTGAGAGACGGTTTTTGTTGTTCGCCCGCACCGCGCTTCTCGTCAAATTAATATCACCCGACGAAATCATCATCGTGTTTCGTATAGTCAGTTTTTCGCCGCACAGTTTTCTTTTATACATAATATATACGACAGTTGTACCGTTGCCGTATGACGACGACAGGGAATTATCGTATTATCCTTTTTCACGCGCGCTCGTTCGTCGGCTCTCCGTCACCACTGTCACCGCGCGCCACCAACTCCGTCATCATCGTCGTCGTCGTCGTCGTGATTAATAACGCACACCTTTTCCGACAATTAATCGCCGCCCCCTCCAACCCCTTTTAACCGCCGCCGCCATTCAATGCCGTTCGCTCTCTCTCTCTCTTTCCGAGAGCGTCGGCGGTTCGACCGGAGCTCGATCCGTCGTCATCGAGTCACTTCGTTCATTCTTTTCACCTCGCGGCGGCCGTCGTGCCGGAGAAAAACTACGCCTCGTGACGGCCGGGTCAGTGACGATGACGAGACGACGGCGACGTTTCCTGCACGTCGTCGTATCCCGCCGAAAGAAGGGTGCAGCGGCGACGGCAACGGTATTATTATACGCGCGCGCATGAATCATCACCCCGTCCGTACTCTCCGTCCGGCCCGCCGCCGACCCCTCCCGCGACACCGGCATAATTTTGTTTTACGGTTGACAAAACGATTAATCGTTTATATAGACACACACGCGCACTCACGCACGCATGCAAAACGGCAGGAGGGGGACAACTGTGTATACGTGTGTATATACGCGTATTATAATATATTATTATTATTATATGTACGAGCGGACGATGACGAGGAGACCCTCCGAAAAGAGGAAGGGTTATTGGCCGCGGTCGTATTTTTTTAAGTTCACTGCCGCCACGGACATTATAACAAATATAATATATTATATAGGTGCGCGCACATTATATATATATATATATATATATAGGGTACGTTAACGAGAAGTAAATGGCCAAAGGGATACGATTTTTTTCACTGCGGTCGTCGTTATTGTATACATTATACATCGATGATATTATAATTGATATGTAGGTATCTTTTATAATCTTCGTAAATTGAAAATACACATCGCAAACACTGTAGGTAAATATACTTACCGGTAACGATTGAAATTGTATCAATGTAACTATACTACATGAAAAGTACAATTTAATATATCTATTTTTATTTTATGTGTGAGAGAAGACAATGTCTCTTATTTATTTTACATTATTCATTTTCGAAAAAAGTACAAAATTGGATATTGACAAAAATTCAAAGTAATAACAAAAATGTTTTAATTATCCGTATTAATAATTTAGATACTAATTTAAATAATCGTTTATTACATTTATGTGGGTCACTTATATTCACTATCACCACATCATCACGCATTCACGCTATCTTTCTAAATTAATTTATGTACTTTATGCAACTACGTAACACTATTAATTAAAATATTTTTGAGTTTCCAATTCTAATTAAAAAAAAAATTAACTATGAATCAAATATATATTACCGATAGGTGATGGTTTAGCCACCATTAATTTAGACTTGACTTTCTGTAGTATACTTGTATGTTCACATACAAACCAATATTGTATTTTAAAATAATTTCGACTATAATATAATATTATGTTGCAACAATGGGTTTAATTTTGTTCAGATCCTTAGTCATCACATCGTCGTCCGGTATATAATGTATATTATATTTATATATTATACAGTATCCCAGACCATAATAATATAATTAATTTAATAGATTCTACGGGGCGGTTTTATTTTTTTACATTCTTCAAATATATATATATATTTATATATAGACTTTGAATAAAGAAAAAGGAAACCAGAAAAGATATCTATCGCCGCCGTGCTCCTAGCGCATGTATACAGATATATGTGTGTACGACGTTCATACACTGCACATATAAAAGAGGTCCAATTTTCCGAATGATTGTCGTGCGCGCCCATTGTGCGGTATATTGTACGTGCATTTGTGCGCGTATATATATATATATATATATACATATACGCCGTACAGTTTTTACATCCGGTTTTTATCTCCGATCGCGCTCTTTCGTGTATATTACTGTGGCGGTGTCGTATACATGTAAGCGGAGTGAAATCGTCCTAGAGATCACCGCGACAGATACCGTGGTCCACGACAACGATCTCGCAAAATAATAATATGTAAAAAGGGATTTTTCCCGTATATACCACCCGCTCGCACGCTCACATACACAAATGCAAGCACGCGAGTCTTCTTTTCGTACAAAAACGTATTAAATAATATATATATATCGGTTGAAGGTTTTTAATATAATTGCATTAGCCGACATAATATTACGAGGAAAAAAGTCGTCACAGCGTCTCCTCTCCTGCAGCACGCGTGTCAGTAAAAGTATTATAATATTTATATTTATACATATTATTATTAATATATAATACGTATATAATGTCCGCACCGGGTCATATTATTATATTCCCCGGACCTAAGCCGACGGTATATACACGTATTTATTATTACTATGATCGTCGTCATTATATTGTACAGTTTCTAGCCTGAGGGACAAAAACCATATAGACATATAAACATATATATATTATATATACGTGTGTGTATATAATATTATCCATGCGATATTTATGTAATATATGTAAAAGCATTTTTCATTTTTCTAACACACCTCTACAGTGCGTCTGCTAAACAAAATGCAATTGAGACGATCATATATAAATAATACGAGTATACATATTTTAATGTTATTAAACATTATTAAATTGAGAAATTGGACGTATTTACTCAGTGTGTTTTATAAGATTAATAAAATGCGTATACTGTATTCTATATAATAGGTATTCGACGCGAACGGGAATCGGGTCTATGACAATAAGACAATCATTCCGTTGATTGTAATAATCTTATCAAATTTAATCACTATGGCAATGATGTCAAAATGTACCCATTAAAAAAAAATACACTAAATGTTGACGTCGGAATGTTTTTTACAATGAGGTTCTTCTACGAATACCTAAATAATCAAAAATCAGAACTGTAGTTTATATGAGTCATCTCTCATTAACATTATATTATCCATTAGGTATTCTCTTATAAATGTATTTATATTTAGAATATTGATTATTCTGATTCATAACTGTTTATTTTACCTATACACTGCAATAATGAACGTGTGTTGACTGTTGACCGATTTAAACTTTTTTCACGCACTTAAATGTCTATATAGACATATAGTCATAACGTTTTTTATTCGCGTAAAATATATAAACGTATAGAAGTATAATATAAAACAGCGTTGTTTTTATTTGCGTACATTTTGTGTTAAAAATCATCTAAAACGCAACGTTAACGAGTACCTAAATTTAAGATGGCATCATAAATAGTAAATATGACGTCAATTCGCTTGTTTACCGAATAATATTCTTATATTCGCATTTCTAACGCATACGGTGTACATAGAATAAAAACCATTTCAAAAACTCCTGTTTCTATGCATGGCGCGAAATAAACATTACGTTTTTACCGTTTTTCAACAGCTGACTGTACGCATGTGATTATTAACAACGTCGCTCATTTAGTGTAGTACATGTATGTATACATTTGTATAATGTGTACAGTTTATATATTTATATAGCCATTAAGAGGTCTGCAATCTTGTCACGAACTAATTGGCCCACTATCATACACCATTACACAGCTGCGCTATTCGTCGGATCATTTAAATAAGAGTTGGCTCCGTTTACCAGAGCTCGAGTTCGGCACACGTCATAATACAAACCTAAATAAGCACATATAGGTAAAAATCAAAATTGCATAATTTCTCTGTGACTATGTGCGAGACCTTCGCGCGTACGTCCGCCGTCTTAGTGGTAAGTCGCGCGGCCACTTGTTATAAGACTCGCGCGCCCGCCAATAATAAGACGATCACGGCAGACGACAATATAATGATAACAACGACGACGACGATGATGATAATAATAATTATAATTATCCGCGTCTGCGGGCGGCCACCGTCGCCAGCGAAGAAGAAGATCCGTCGCCGACGGACAGGAGGCGGCGGCCGGGATGTTATATGGGAGGCGGCCGCCCCAAAAGCGCCGCGCACCGTACTTACCGCTACCGCCGCCGCCCCGCGCATCAAGAGTGATCGGCGTCGGTCGGCGGGGCTCGGGGCCAGGCGGCCGCTGCCGCCGGTGACGCGTGCGTGCGGCGGCACGGATCGCCGACGGTGGCGGCGGCGGGCGTAGGCGCGGGCTCGTCGAATTTTGCCCGCCAGTATGCCGCCATGCTTTGCGCTTGACGCCCGCGACCAGCAGTAGTCCGGACGCAACCGTCACGCCAAGCCGACGACTCCACTCCTGCAACAGTCGCACTTGCGTCGTCTGTCCGCCACTATCACCAGCAGCCGCCCGCGCGTATACCGTACAACACGTCGATTCGGTCTCCTACCTATATAAAATAATTCGCTTTTCATCATCACATCGACGCCGTTATTCACAATAATACTATATCGGCTTGCTCGTTATCTGTCACTCTCGCGCGCGCACGCTGCACCCGATCATGTATTCCGCTGGAGCCGCCGCCGCCGCGGCCGCAGCTGCAGCGGCCACCGGCGGGGCCAACGGATCACTTTTCGACAGTAGCTACTCGTACCGTCTGTGGTGTTTGGCCAACGTGTGGAGCTGCAATCGTAAGTCTGCATAATATTTTATAATATCTATACTATATAATTTTAATATTATATATATATATATGCGATATACCCTTATGGCTCTATTATATTGTACTTACCTTTATCTCTTTCAAGGTTTCTTCCGAATATCAACCATTCGGCCGTCGTAGAATTAAGTCTTATTCGCTGCATTTTTTGAAATCCTAAAATTCTTTGCCTATAATCCTGGTATATTCGTCTAGTTAATGTCCAATCTATTTTCAGATAAACAAAAAAATAAATAGTGATCGTTTTACCTCTTATTCGTAATACGTATATTATGCATCTTATTGTATACGTTCGTGCCATCGTTAGCACTTGGGATTAGTCTCACTATCCTAAAATACATACACGGCCTTGTACACACAAACTGCAGTTTTTTTTTATCCGAAATTATATCGTATTTATTTTTTCTTAAAATTACTTACAGCGATTTAATAATTTACGAATCTTCCTGTGCTTACATGTCTTGATTACTTGGATTCAAAAATAAAGTGTGTACATGCAATATTATTATTATTAAATCATAAATCATAATCGTAATGTAAAGATTATGAAAATTAAACGTCTAAATATACTATGAGTTGCTATTACAGTTGCATGATTATATGTATATATTTATACTGAATGTTTATTTTTATCACAAGTATGATAAAATAATACCTATTTCATGTGAAAAAAGTCGATTCCCCTTCTATTGCGAGATAGGGTATACTGTTATCTAATAAATAAGAAATCAAAATGGGAAATCCTTAATTTTTGGAGATATTATTTAATAGTATCATTTTGCAAAGTTGTTTTAAATAGACACTCAACGATTATCTATAGTCACGAAATTGAATGAATGTATAATAAAAAACAATTTTACTTTGTTGAAGTGGTAACCTGCTATCCAATCATTACTATATAGGTAAATCCTATAATACACTTTTACAAAATAAAATGTTTAAAAATCTCTATTTTAGAAATAATTCTTTTAACAACAAATAAATGCATAAAACAATTATCGTTTTTCATGTTTGATGTTTGCTCCCCTTTGGTATTTTTTACGTACCATGCAATAAAATATACATTTGTCACGGACATCGTACAAATCAAACGTGTCGGTGTGTGTCAATTGATATCCTATTTTTAATATAAACACGTTTATACGCGTGTATTTTATATCGTTTATATCGTATTTTATACTATATACTAAACACATACGTATATTATGTGTATGTAGTTTTTTGTAGTAACTTTTTTCTATAATTATTTTTTTTCGGTTTAGGTGTTCGAGGTAATACTTACTTCTTAAAACTACAGTTAAAACAATTATATAATAATAATATTTTTGTTTATTCTATTATATTAATGACGTTTTCCAAAATAATAATATTATTATAACGTAGTAGGTTTAAGGTACCATAACGTAAAAGTGTGTGTATATCAAAATAAATATGATAGTGTATAATACCTATTTATATATACGTAGGTTTAACGTGAGAAATAATATCCAAACGAATTTGATATAACAATAATTATAATAAAAATATGCTAATTTATTATGGGTAATTTGTGTATTTTTTGTATTTTATAATTTGATTTATTTACCTAAGTTCTAACTTTAATATTATATAATATTATAATAATGAAAATAAAATTTTATCATTTTAAATATTATGAGTTATTATTATCTTTTTTTTCGATAACATTTTACGTATTTCATCGCTAATAGGTTATTGTATATAGGGAAAAAATCGTCAACTAAATCATTAAAAAATAATAATTATTGTCGGTAAATTATAATGACAGATAAACGATTCTATACTTTGGGTCTGCTTGTACACGTAAATTTATATAAATACATGTATAACAATAAAATTACGTTACGTATATATATGTATTATACATGGTAAAAGAGCACCCGTACAATCAAAAGGTTATGGGACCTTTCTTTAAATACGATATTGTCTTTATCGCAAAAACGAACTAATCAATTTAATCAGAACATAAAAATTAATACGTACACGTTTATATGTATATAAGTTGTCTATATGATGAGTATATTACATGTTCACGTTTTCTCTGAAAGAAAAAAATCAACAATACCTGGTATTATATCGTATCCCATTTACCTTATTCTCTAGATCTAGGTCTAACCAAATGTAGAAATGTTGAATACATATGTAATACTTAATAAAATATAATACAACGTTCTAATCTTATCGTTCTTCAGCGAGGAATTATTATCCTTATAACATTCGTTCTCATTTATATATACAATAAACAGACTGCGTTGGACGCCGTCATCCCTTTTTTCGCCACACACGTGGTCCAAACATTATTTTACATTATACTCACGTTTAAAATTATTGTCGACATTATAGAAAATGTGTACATTTAATATAATATTATGGTGAAAAAAATCACCGTCGGAGTATACGTACATAATAATATAATATATATAGTATAAATCGACGTGACAGAGAACAATGACTGCGTCTTATAATTAGATAACGTAAATATGACTAAATAACATTATAATATATCAGCTGATTTCTAAGATTGTGTATACATAATATAGTATATTATGCCGTATAGATCTTATTTAGGTGCACATACACATCACACACACACACACAAAACCGTAGTTTTTCAATGCATGTTCCATTTTAATATCTACAATATTATGTGTATACAAATTCTGTTAGTAAACAGTATATATTATATTATAATAATGTTACACATAACACATTATATTATTATATATATTGTATAGTCACTATGTGTCTCTATCATCCGTATATATAACACCACGCGTCCCGTGATGATTTCCTTTTGGTCGGACCACCGCCACCGTATATATTAGCGGCTATTGGATTATTCCATTCAGCTCCGTTGTTATTATTCTGTATTATAATATTATTATTTCTCTTGCACAATGGTCAATTATTGTGTAGTATAGTTGTTTTTTTCTCCTAAAAAAAAATAAAACCCGCTGTTGTGTGTTATTTCTTCTGAAAAGCGCCGCGGCCGAGAGTACACACTTTTATTAACGTTTTATATTAGTATATGAATTATAAACAAATTGCGGTCAATACAAAATAAAAAGAAAACTATGGACGCTTCGTTATATGTTGTATAGTGTATACTTATATGGGCATCGTCGGATCTTCACCAATCTAATACCTACATGTATTATAATATATGGTATATATTTGCACACACAAATTACTCCTTTAGTATATACCTATACTGTATAGTTTTTAGTAATAACTATAGTAGTAGTACCTACTATAATAATAATTTATACTAATACCTATACGGAGAGATTAGGTGATCGATTTAACGTAAGATATATTCATTAAATCGAAAGTGATTTCACATTTGTGATGTAAAAGTCTTACGTTATGTCGATCATCTCGTATAGTATAGATATAGGTATAATGTATAGGAATGTTTCGAAAATTATAGATCGATAAATTAATATAATATACACGATTGACAACAGGATGTTTTTTTTTAATTATAATAATTGATGCATTAACCTTTAGGATAATATAAATGTGTTCAAAACCAATGATAATAACACTCATTATGCCGCATAGATGATTCCATTATAATACATGTATTTTATAATAACTGTGTTTGATGGTCGATATTAATTTCATATCATATCAATTTACCACTTTTCGTCATATTTAATTTAGAAACAAATATATGTATCATACCTAAGTCATTGTGCGTTTACATAGATAATATATTATATAGGTAATATATGTACTATATAGTATATAGTGTGACATATGGGTATTATTTGATAATAAATATAGTATAACAGCTAATATCAATCTTAATATACCGCCGTTTAATATATTTAATGTGTGTATATGTATTACAATAGTTTATAGCTATCAAATTATATGACCATGTTATATATTATGTTTTATAGTTCTCCAAAATATCAAATACGTATTTTAATTTATCATTATATACTCCTCGGTATACTCATACAGACCTCGAATTTTTTTATAGATAGGTAATACTTTTATCGATATTTTATTATTATGGGTTAGCACACGTTATGATGTATTGTTTTCAATGTCTATAACTATTTTGGACGCTTTCGTTTTTACATAAAACTGTTATAATAATATAAGTAAATTATCATTATAAATTATGTAGTCTGCGAAAGTATAACTATTGTGTTGTGCTTTCCCTTTTAGACAAATTTTTAAAGATTTTCACAGTTTATATTCGAATAAGAATATAAAATTAATTCATTTCAATCTTTAAATAAAATAAAATATGTATGTTAGAAGTTAAAATTAGAATAATAATTAAATTAGAATCACACGGCTAAAATTAAAAAATATAATATTTTGTAGGCATAAGAATTATGGTACATTTTATAAAAATTAAAAACACTATAAAATTGTCATATATGTATAAAAATATTTATAGATAAGATGTATATTGAAAAATGTCACAACACTCATAACTTATAAAATATAGAATATCTATTAATAAAACACAATATACGTCATAAGTATTAAACACGTAAAATAAAATTATGAAATGAAGAATAAAAATAAATCCTTGTTGATAATATACACTGCAGGTAGTCCCCCAGAACCATTATACCATTATAACATTATCCGCGGACAGGCCTATATATAAAGAATTTAATATTATGATGTATAAA
Source organism: Rhopalosiphum nymphaeae (assembly GCA_036289425.1). NCBI lineage: Eukaryota > Metazoa > Arthropoda > Insecta > Hemiptera > Aphididae > Rhopalosiphum > Rhopalosiphum nymphaeae. Next base: position 31,744,778 of record JAZAQC010000013.1, on the reverse strand, counting down.
TTAAGTATAATATAACAATATATTGCGATGCGAGCTCGCGATCGTCGCGCGTGTAATAATAATAATTGTCGCGCAATTGGTCTGCGTCGACCCTAATGTTTTTCGATATTTTTATTTCTTTTTATTGAAAAGGGTCCCTCGACATGCATGTACGTACGTACTCGAGTATACTTTAAAATAATATGTAAATATCGTATAATACGGGCGGCGCGTTTATTTCATAAGGATAGTATATTTTGTTTTCCCCATACATATGTATGGCTACATTGCCAACAGGGGAGGTCAATTGATATTTGACTTTCTTCGGTCCGACTATAAATATTGTTGTATACGTACGGTCACGACGACGAAAATTAAAACGCTGATTATCATAAACAATTATAAACACACGCGCGCTCGCGCGGAGTAACTAATGTTTGGTATTAATAATGATAGTAATAATGATGGAGTTTACTGTGTATAACGTGTATGTGCGCGTACTTTGTGTATGCGTATAACGCGACTTGGCCAATTAACCGTGCGGCCCGCAAAGGTTAATTGATGCGGGAACGGCGGCCGAGACGTTCAATTGACCCGCTGGCGCGAAACGATTATTTATCGTTGCTCACATACGCACACGCGCTCGACGTCGACAACGACAATACACATAAATTAAATATAATGCCGTATATATTAAAATAATATAAAGTAATATAATATATAATACATATTGTATGTGAAGAAGCTGTAATACCACACAAGTAGGTGTATTTTATGTATATACACATATATTTAAATAAAAAAGTGTGCAAGTATAGTTAGCTGCTCTATAGTTATATAGGTATAGATCTTCAAACCTACAGTAGGTGTCGAGTGACGGAGTGAACCTTGTCATTGATTGAGTCTCTGAAATGAATGTGTTAAAATATATAAATTTAATGAATTATCGTGTACAAAGATGATTCTGAGCAGATATCGATAACCATTGTTATTAAAAATTATTTCAATAATAATATTAATTTTTTAACAATTAATGTTCGGACATTTTTATTTTGTATAATTCCGAATTACTTTATTTAGGTTACAATTACTGGGAATTTCATTTATCTTCTATAAAAAGTGTTTTTAGACACAAAAATATAAAAATAAATACCCATCATTATAAAATGTATACATTTATATCGCTCTGCTCAGAATTTTAAATTAATTTTATCAGACATTTGTAGATAATATTTATATGTTTATTGGTGTATATCATAATTTTCGGGAAAAGTGTTGTAATATATTGAAATAAATTATTACGATTTAGCTGATTATTTCCAAAGTAAATATAAACTTAAAAATTAAAAGTAATTCATATCAAATACCATTGTCACTGTGACTGAAAGAATTATTTTTCACAGTGATAATTTTGACATAATATGCTTCATTTATACATATAAATTCCCAAAAAATTCTCATTCTTGACTTAAGATGAACAGTATTACTTGATCACCGGTGGTATGACAATTCAGGCGTATCTATATAATATGTAAACTGTACGGCACATTTGATACATATCATGTAATATATATTATTAAGTACGTTTATGTTCTATTCATAACGCGTGTGCGTGACATAAATAAAATGTATCTCGCGTGCGTGCAGCACTGCCGCGGCGTCACATCGACCGCGTCAGTAGCGTATTTTGCGCGCGCGCTGGCGAAAATGTATTCGACACAGGTGAGCCGTCCAATAGGCGGCTCGGGAACGTCCCACCTGCGCGCCGCGGGCAGGTAGACACTCAACGCGGGCGCTCCATTGTACACGCCCACCTGTGTTGGCGGTGCTGCAACGCGCACACCTGCGCACCGCTCGGCGCGAATACATTCTTGACGTTCGTTTCCCCTTTCCAACCCCCTCCCCGTAACATCGAAAGTCCGCTTATATAATATTATATATGCCGTCGAAAAAACTCGCACGTCCTTGTTTATTTATCGTAGCCCCGCCCCTTGGAAATTGGCACTTTTATTAAACCTGCAATGTTTATATGTATAAGTTCACCGAAATCATATTCGATCAAACGGGCGTGGAAATTGTTTTTATTTCACTTATTATCGATCAAAAAGCTCGAACAAGAATTTCTCATATATAGGTATATTTTTAATGTCACATAATTCCTAAATATTTATACCTATATTTAAGTTAAAATTATATTTAGGTAAATGCCTATAGACTTGATGGATGCTGCAGGCATGATGTAGAGAAGATCTTACATCGTGACCGTAGATGGTATATACTATATATATAGGCGTGAGCAGTATATTTATTATATCACGATACCTGCAATATCGACTTATCGTCATCGGCGCAATCGTTGTAGCATATAGGTATATATATATATATGCTATAATATGTTATATATTATACACCTATACTATGGAAAATACAGTCGGGCGTTGACGACGACTACGACGCGAGATTGCTCGGAAAGCCCGTCTGTGCACCCGCTACCACCCACATTAACCCATATATATAGCGATAGATATATTATCTCTGTCGAGGCACCGACGGCGGCGGCGACGGCCACCGATCGATTTTCGGCCCTCTGCTCCCCCCACCGATACTCGACCCCCCACCGACCCCCACACAATCACCAAGTGTCGGGCGGCGGCGATGGTATATATATATATATCTATATATTATAATATAAAAGGAGGCGGAGGAAACGATACGGGAAAAAATACATATTACATTTTATACACACACACATACATATATATATATACACCTAACCACCCGGTCGCTATCGTGCATGTGCGTGTGCGTGTACGTGTACGTGTGATGGTGCGTGTGCGTGTGTGTGCGTGTGCGGTGTGCCGGCACTGCGCTCTTAGGATCATCATTTCGTACCTGCCGACCGTCCGGTACGCACGTCCCTTTCCGTTTTGTATACCTATGCACCGCGCTCAGGACCGGAACGTATATACACACAGCAGTCAGTCATCGGGTAGACGTCGAGTCCGACCGTCGTTATAATTTCGTTTGTACACCTGCAACCCGTGCACGAGTTTATTTTTTTGTATGAAAAAACAATTTTAAATCGTGTCCGTTTGGAATTTTTTTCCGGTACGCTTGCAACTATCTATATTGCACTACTGGTATTCGTAAAACTCTTCGTCATGTATACTGCCGCACAAGTCATCGGTCTGTTTCAAAACGCCTTTCCCTATGGCAACTATGCACGTAAGTTATCATTTAACTGTATCGTATTATAATATATATAATACCTAATATTGTGCTACAGATTTCAAATACATATTATATAGGAAGATAATCATATCATAATTGTTATTAAATTGTATACGTAGAATACGTATCTCTATATACGCCGTGATGCGTCGTTTGTATATTATTATACATCGTCATTAAATTCAAGTTTTTAATTTTTTTTTTTATCGGTGTATTTGTACAATATACGTATACTCTCAATATCGATGTTATATTTATTTCAATGTATACATTTACTTTTCAATATTGTTTTGTTGACGTTTATCAGACGACGCTAAAATTTTAATCGCCGACGCGTCCTCGTAAATCATGTAATCTAAATTTATACACTTTGAACGCACATATATTTTTAATTAAAACTATATACTTGTACCTCGTAAAAACGTATGCGTATACAGAAGATATGTACACATATATATGTATACGTGCGTCCAACTGCTGCAGCAGCAAACTGCCTGTGGATATAAATTTAATTTACATCATAGTACTATAGCTGTATACATATGATATACACTATACAGTATAGTCGTGTAGGTATATTTCAAGTTAGGTGTAATATACGTATTATATGTATATTAGAATCGTTAAGTCAAAAAGCTGTAGATATATAAATGTGGAAAATATTATTTAAAACGACTAGTAAATTATACTTTCAAATAAATTTAGCTATTTGCACGTTTTCATTTTTAGAATAAAATTACACAAGTAATGATACTGTTTAGTAATGGTTTAAACACATATTGGCAAAACACTCGAGTTCCACGCAACATTATACACATATATCCACTGCGCGTGTAATACTATTTATTGTAATGTGCAGTAAACTAAAAATAATATTTTTTCGATGAACACTGTATAAATATGGTATACTTATATATATAGGGCGACGATATTACATGATTTTTGTCGTCATCTGTATATACATTGTTGGAAATAAAGTCCTTGCGACTATATAGGGTATAGCATGCTTACATAATAATATAATAATGTATGCAAATAATTTATGCTTATAGATACCTGTATAAAACTAATAATATATTACAAATAATAAATAAATTAATATAATTTATACGTACTACCGATAATGAACCATTTACATGCAACAATAAGACCTTCGTATAGTTTTTTTTTTGTGCGCGATTTAACTGGAAACTTTTACGTGCAGGTTCCTTGGAATATCATCGTTATATAAAATTATAAATTCTTCGAACTGATAAACTTCATGATTTATTTAACATATAAATGTATTAACCTCACCGGCGTTGATACATAAAAAAATTAACATCAATATCGATTGATTCCAATATAATATGTGCATGCAATGTTCTATTTAAGTTCACACTAAATATTTTGAAGTTTTAATTTATTAATTATTTTCATATAATTTCGAAACATTTTTAAAAAAAAAACAGTTTATTATTATCATTTTTAATTTTCTTAGTTCTTACTTATATTTTTTTATTGCTAAATTAATTACTTAGTTAAATTTTTATTTTTGTGAATGACAATACACATTTTAATTTTATATTCCGCTGCAAAATATATTTTAATGTATAAAAATCAAATTTCGAACTAGCTATATGGTTAATAAGTTATAAGTATTTAAAGTTTAGATTGGGAGTGGTGTACCTATAGATATTAGATATAATTGCACAACATCTTATTATTTTGATCGGTATATTTCACTTATCAAATTTTAATAAATACTTATGAATACTTTGAGTCAATTATGTAAAAATAATATTTTTGAAATAGATAATGGGTGTAGAAACTTAATACATGGTCTCTTATTATATTTACTCATTAGGTATAAAATATAGAATGAACCTTTTTATTACAACGATTTCTAACAAATTTTTCTGTTATTATTTGTTTCAACTTAACGTGTTTTGCACACAGAATAAACACACCGTTTACATAAAATACACCCGTTATAGGTTGTAAAATAAATGTATAGTATAAATAATTATTCGCACATATCAATATATTATAATATGTACAAATGATTCACGTAAATGACTGCATACGAAAGTGCGTATACCTATACATAAACTATATATATAATAATATGACCTAAAAATATATCTATATGATTAAACGTGTGTCTATACAACTATCGAATAATTGACATTATAATATTATTTTGAACACAGTTAATAATTTAGCTAAACACGTGTAATACAAACGTAATTAATATAATATGTACCTATATTATAGGTATACATGTGTTATAATGATATGACGTATATTTGTGGACCACACGATTTGCCAGATGCCGCGCGATAAACGTGTCCGAGAACTATATAATATATAAATATATAAATGTGTGTGTGTGTGTGTGCGTTGAAAAAACAACGTTCACACACCACTATGGCATATTAAATAATATACGTATATATTATTTAATAGTAGAAATATATTAAACGTTTTTCTGTGTGTGTATATATAATACTATACACATCAGCATATGCACCGTTTGATTTGATCGGCTGTACTATGTATATACTTAGGTACTTATATACTTTTGCTTCATATATACTTCATTGATTTAGATTATTACTATATAATATTAAAACTGTGAATTTAACTCGTATAGTCGTATGGTGTATATACATAGTCACTTTTTTACACGTGTATAACAGAAATATATACAACAAACCCGCGAACGATTTAGCCCAATGATCATAAATATACACTTTTGTATAATATATATATACACATCTCTGAAAGATCGTTAAAACGCCGTGACCGGATTCCATCCGGTCGAACCTAAAACACATTAACCACCCGCAGTACACGCTTTCAAATACCTAATGTATTATATATATATATATCATACGAGTATAAGATATATTAATATATAATATGGTTTCGTTGTCTCGCGTTAAAAACCAATCAACAAAACCGTGTATAAACAATATGATTTAATGTACGTATATGGTACCTACCTTTAATATTAATAAATATCCGTATTGTTGCATGTATATGTGCATGTTGATACGTGGGTATACGTTGAAAATTCGATGTATAAAATATAATTATTATATTCTACTATGCAGTTATATATTGTATATTTCGAGAGAGACATAGATAATATAATTGTCCGGACTTCAGCTTTTGTTTCTTTAATAATTGAAAAATCTTAAATGTTTTCAAATCAAAGTGTAGTACATACGTATTATTATACCCATTTCATAAATCAATAAGATTCGATGATTACTGTCCTTCACCCTCCTCCCACCCCCAAATGCATACAATTTTTGAAAATAATGATATAAATAAGAAGATGGACGGTGATATGTATAACAATAGATAGGTCGACGAATACACCTGATTGGTTTATAGGAGGTTACGTTACCTGCGCGCAAGACCCCCCACGGACCGCTGGGCAGGTGCGATTATCACGCCCTTTACTCGCGCCGCCTCTTGTCATTGGTGCGACGAACAATGCGTATTCACGAACAACAGGTACATACATATATTGTATACCTGCAACCACCCGTTGATTGAATTTATCGCACATAAATGGCCGCAATATACAATTGTATATTATAATATTACATTTTATTATTATAAATAACATATAGGTGTGCATTTGATTATACTCGGTATACCTTCCTGTAGATTTAATGTTATATTTCTTGTGTATTCTGACCGGTTTTCATGTATTTTAATTTTTAACCTTTTTTGTACACAGTTCCGTTGCCTGGGATGAGTCTGGAAGGTCTTCTCAAGGACTATCAAGACTTACACCATCAACAGCAGCAACAGCAGCAGCAACAACATTTACAGTACTGCCCGTTTTGTCGGGAATCATTCGACTTGGGATCGCTAAAAGAACACTTAGATGGTGGATGCCGTGCCCGGCCGTCTTCGCCACCCTCAACTACTGTTGCAATTTCCGGCCAATATGGGTGCTTGCAGTGCAACGCTGCTTTTGGTAATCGTGATCTCCTCGAGAAACATGAACTGCTTCACTCGCCCAACGCCCAAGTGGTAAGCGCTTATAATGTAATATTCTCAATAATTACCTACTATTAGATACACATATATTATATTTAATAATCATTTATCATCTGCACAATCCTTTCGAATAAAAAATAAAAAATTCTAAATCGTAAAAACGTTGTAATGTCGTATTATGATGTAGGTAAGTAATACGCGTATTATATTATATAGATACAACGTTTTTCTATACGATTTAACAGAATTCTGTAAAAACGAGCAGTGAATATAATCGACACATGCACGGTGCCGCACAGTTACGCCGTGTGGTTTGGTTGGCCTCCGCGGAGGTATATTTTATTTATTTATTTCCATTATATTCCAAATGATTTATTTATCTTATATTATATATACATGTACGCTCGTGGTGACCTCGCCCTGGCGCACCTCCATACATGCGCGATGACTATAGGACGCCATGAAAGTAGCTCTGCGGGCCCGAATAACCTTAATATATGTATTTGTGTGTTTAATATAATATACTTTAAACGACCCGTCTCTGAGAACGTACATATCTTCACACACACGCACATATATACAAAAAAATAAAATAAACACACCTAAAATCCGGTGCGCGTGCGTGCGAGTATTATATGTGTGACCGACTCACACACAATTGAACACATTCTCCGTGTGTTTTTCGGGGCCATCGCGAGTGTGTGTGGTCCGGTGACGGGTTTCTACGTAAGTTCGTATAAAATATATTTCCGGACAAAAGAACAGAAATATTTTTGGGGGGTCAAAAGAAAAATACAAACGCGTCCTGCAGCATAGTAATATAATAATAATAATATAATCATGTAATGGTGCTGATGCAGCAGTAAACCCGACCTTGGCTCGAGAGGATCCACCGCAAGGTGTTATTCTCTATATAATCTTGAAAAAAAACCCCATCCTTCAACCACCACGCCTCGCACAGTCTATACTTGCGTGATGCAACTCTTCGGGGTTCGTCCAGATGTGCAGGTCTCCGGTCCCTCGTCATGTATAATATATATATTATTGTTACCTCCCGCCGTTCGTGGAAACGTGCATATATACTTAAAACCCGACCCGTTCACAAAGGGATTCGACGTGCGCGCCGGGCCACGACGAAACGTCCTTCTTCTCGCTTGCATCACCGACACCATATGATGTATACCTATAACGCGTTGGTACTTATTTCATATATATACCTACCCGACGAAGACCGACGATGGCCATTAAAATCTCGCCATGACGGTCTTTTTTTCTTCTTCGTTTCCTTCCCTCCGAAACGAATCACCCACATGATCACGTATATGGTATGCACCTACCCCTATACCTCGTATATAGTCGATCGACCTTTCTTCATATACTCCATACACAATAAATGTTATTGCAATCGTATACTAGCAGGTACCTATATATATATATATATATATATATGCTTGACACGTTTGTATAATGGATTATCGCTCGTTCGGGGGCGGAGACACGGCCTCACCGGATATCAGCTATAATGTACGAGTCGGACATGTATTATATATATAATATCCATATACTATTATTTCATTATTATTATATTTTACACACGGCAGTGCAAAACACATGCAGGACCACATGGCCTTTACAAAAAAAAAGATTATATATATATATATATATATACAGTCGTACATTATTATCATCTGTACAACATGTCGATAGAGAGATAATATTAATATTTATGTGGTGTATAGTAATATAATACTATCATTGCATAAAATAAAGTCCGATCCCGTGGTGCGCGCTTGAACTATTAGGTACATAAAATATTATAATACAATCCATCCACTGATAATCGCGTTGTCACGTCTGCCTCAGCTGATAACAATTATTATTTTATGTTTTGTCGGTTATTTTTTTCCGCCTGTGTTTGATAAAGGACATAAAAAAGAGGTGTTGCCAGAAAATGCGGGCGCGCGCACTTGTACGTGTGACCCGAAATATAATAATATTACACTTAATAAAAATATATATATATACAATATAATAGACCATATACGTATCTCGAATATGTACAGCCTCACATATATAGGTATACCGACGGGAGAATGGCTACAAGGGAGGACGAGAGATGAGGTAAAGACGATGCCGACTGCTATTATATATACATGTATGTTTAATATTATGTGTACATGTGTGGGAGGCGCAGTTAAATTAACCGATCGTCATGTTATCATGGTGTGGCGGCGGCGGCACATGGAATTATATAACGATTTTCGTATAACCTGTCGCCATTAGGGTTTCTCACGATTACTGCAATGCACAGTGTGCCTGTATATTGTACAACACGGTACATACACACACAAAAACACACACATACATACATGTATATATGTGTAAAAACATAATATTATAATATATATATACACACCACACGTTCTAACACATGGTGACACGTTGTTGACGTCATACCTTTACGACGTTCGTCGTATTTCATTCTATATAATAATATACTCTCTAGTTTTTTTTGTCTATACTATAACCGCAAGTCGACGGTCTCTCTCTAAACGGCGCTTTTTTCGTTTGATTATTATTTTTAATAAGGCGTCGTCGTCGCCGGGCATGGGATTTTTAGGACTCCTACGAAGATTTTTTTGGTCGTGAGATTTTACGCGCCACGGTTTTTTCTTTCCTTATTTATATGGTCTTTCTTTCTTTCATCTACCTATACGCAGCCCGACCCTGTCCTTATACGTTATATACTTATGTCCCTGCAGCTCATGCGATGTGTGTCCCGTTAACCTTCATAAAATAATAGCTACTCTTCTTAATAACACACACGTGTTTTTTTTTTGTTTTGTCTCGCCTGTAGTCTTGTAAGGTGTGCAACAAGACGTTCGCCAATGTTTACCGTCTCCAAAGGCACATGATAAGTCACGATGAGAGCGCAGTGCTACGCAAGTTCAAATGTCCCGAGTGCGAAAAAGCGTTCAAGTTTAAACATCATCTCAAGGTAACTACTCTCATTTAAATTATGTATATGTTATATAAATAAAAAAAAAAAATGTACTATAGTTAATAGTATCTATATAAATTATTTATACGTACCTTATTTGATTTCTAATTTTCTCGGCGTAATATAATAAGTCATTTTTTTGGTTGTATATAATAATAATTCTAATTTAAATTATTGAATTCGTGTATAGATGTGTTTGTGCGTCATTATATTTGATTTTTGAAACTAAACAAATGTTGGAATTTATTTTCATAGGAACACATTCGCATCCATAGTGGAGAAAAACCATTCGAGTGTTCCAACTGCGGTAAACGGTTCTCGCATTCCGGTTCATATTCTAGTCACATGACCTCTAAGAAATGTCTGATCATAAATCTAAAAATGGGAGGCCGTGGGTCACAAGCCAACAACCGGAACGCCGCTCACCATCAACCAAACAACGGTTATCCAAGCAAGCGTCCAGTTCCTAACAACAACAACAACATAACCAACAACAACAGCAGCAACCACAACAACAACAGCATTGGTGCTGGTAGCAATACGTTCTCGCCCCTATTGCCGTCTTCAGCGTCCAAGTACGAAATGCAAGTGGCACAGTCGAGTCCAGCACAAGCGCAATCGCTTACACAACAGTCATTCTATCACACACAACCGAAAGCCTCCGCGGCCGCCATTTATTTCCCAGGACTGTTCAACACTCAGAGTAAGTTCAACATACACGATCTTCTGCAGCCATCGTTAATGCAGTCGGCAATGGTTAAGCAAGCACAAGAACAGGAACAGGAACAGGAACAGGAACAGGAACAAGAACAAGAAGAACAAAAACAACAGCAAGACGATTGCTGTAGTGGTGACGACAAGAATAAGACGACAGACGACGACCAGAAGGAGCACGAGAGTGGTGGTGAAGACTTCAACGAAGACGACGAGGCCGATGACGATGACGACGACAAGTACGACAACGTGATAGACGTGGTGAGCGTGGTGAAGAAGGAATGTGAAGACGGCGGTGGTGCGGACGAGGACACAGCTGTCGAAACAGACGCTGCTGTCAAGAAACTCTTGGAGACGGTCAACGTGTCAGCGGTCACCAAACAGCTGATGATGGCCAACGCTGCGGCCGCCGCAGCGGCTGCCCTGCACCACCAGCAACACCAGCCGCCGCCGTCTTGCGGCTCGTCGGGCGGTTGCCCTAGCGTGACCAGCGATTCGCCGCCGTATCATCACGGCTACAACCTGTACCCCAATCACAACAACCATCATCACCTCCTCAACCACAACCATCACAGAGCCGAAGGGCTGGCTGTCAAGGCGGAATACTCAGCGGGCGGTAGTTCCGGGGCCTGCAAGACGACCATCAACAACAACAATATAAACAACGGTTACGACGCGGGCAGCGACTGTTACACCGACGACGAGCACAGGCCGTGCACCACCGAAGAGGAAGACTCCGTGGACCAGGACGGCCGCAAAATCCGCGTCCGGTCGCAGATAGCCGACGACCAGCTGGCCGTACTCAAGGAGTGCTATGCGGCCAACCCGCGGCCAAAGCGTGAGGAACTGAGCCGGATCGCCGACCGGATCGGCTTCAACGTGCGCGTGGTCCAGGTATGGTTCCAGAACAACCGGGCCCGCGACCGGCGCGAGGGCCGCCTGGTGCACATGCCGTACTCGCCCGCGTCCGCCGCCGCCCACGCCGCACCCGTCTCGAGTGTAGAACAGCCGCTCGACCTGTCCACAAAGCGGGGACGCCGCGACGACGAGTGCAACAGCGGCCGCAGTTCCGTTTGCAACGTTACGCTGACTAACAAGTGTACCATACAGTTCAAGTGTTGGACCGCCAACAACCGGGACGACTGCAGTTCGTCGCCGCCCGCGTCCATGTTGCAGCCGATGCAGCAGCATTGCCGCAAGACGTTTCTGGGAGGCGCGTACCCGCCGCCGTCACCTGCCTGCGCGGCACCGCCCCCGCCGCCGCCTTCGTCCCACCTGCACCATCCAGCGTCTCATTCGCCAATACCGGCCGTCGCGCTCCGGCACAACGGCAGCTTGAGCCCTGCGTCCGAGAAGCGTTCGTGGAAGAGAGTGAGTACTGTTTGCAACTATATATTATATAATATTATAATACACGATTTTATTGGTGTGCCGACATCACTTCCGGTATTGTCGATATCAAATTCAATATTTTATTTCGTGTACCACCGCGATATCGAAAAACCTATACCCGCATAGGGTACCTACCGAAACCCGATATAATTATATAGGTACATGTGTTATACACACTCTGCGATATAACCGATGTGACATGTATATAAAATGTCTTACATTTGTGTGAATGTGATTTGATTATAATAAATTTCCTAGTATGGAATTTAAAAAAGGTATATTTCTTTTAGAAACTTTTGAATTATATTACATAACCCATATCGACTTATGTTAAAAAAAACTGAATCGATAGAAGACTGTATGAGTACGCACGTATTTAACGCATGTTGTGTTATTCCGTTCCAATAGTATCCACTCGTACACGAAATCTATGTATATCAGTATGACATCATCGCGCGATTGCTCTTTTATGTTATTATAATACTTTATGCGTGCAATTTAATATAATATATATACATTGTAGTGTGTACTGCTAAGTATTTTTCATTAACAATTTTTTTTATTTTTTCCGAAAAACTGCCTCGGTTGATCGGAATGCAAAAGCTGCGGTTTGCCACAATGCTACATGAATATGCGTAGTATAATATTATATACCTCTACCTACGTATATCATTTAACGGCATGACGCGTTTTTAAATATTATTTATATTCGCATGTATGTCATACCTCTCATAATTGCACTCAATTTTACCTCGTTAACTTAATTAACGTTTTGACGGTGCGTGTTATCCTATATATATATATATATTATATTTCTATCTGCTGCGGTAGCAATAAAATTCGCTTTGAGATGTACTCGTATATATCGTCAACACTAAATTTAGACATCGCTATATGTGTTACCGGATTATATTTACTAACAATTTCTTTTTTCCCTGGAAATGTATAGGAATACGGAGACTGGAGCGACATGACGGACGAAGCTGAAGACTCAGGGTGCACATCCCAAGACCCTGACGATGCGGTGTCCACCGGAGCCGGCGCAGGCGCTCTGCACAACAACAACAATAATAACAACAAAAACAACAATCACAACACTAGTAATGGCGCAATGGCGGCCGCGGTTGGTTCGCCCAGCAAAAAATCAAAGCCTTCATCCGTGGAATCTGCTGAAGTACCAGGTATGCCGCAGTGCATTTATAATAACTGTACATGTTAAGATATTATATATTTTATATAAACAAGATTTAAAAGAAATAACTGATGATGACAGGTGTAATCAACTAACAACGTAACAACTTTTATTCTAGTTATTATATTTTAAAAATTTAATTATTTACATATATATATATGGTAGATTATATTTAAAAAAAAAGCATTTTTTTAATGGAAACTACACGAAAGTTATATAGTATGATTAGTTATCTGTGTTTATCAGTTATTATTTCTTTTACCCTCTACTTTTATACAAATAATATATGCTATACGCCCCTAACCAGCCCTATGCAGCTGATGTTTAATTCTTCAATAATTCATCACTATATCCACGAGACCACTGAGACCCATGTCTATAGGGGATATATTGTTATTAAATTGTTTGCTGAAATCTATAAATATATATATATATAACTGTAAAATGATTATAATCGCAGTACGACGTTAAACGACGCCGTAGCGCCATGCAAACTTCATGCGTGCGCCTAATTGTTTTATGTTTATCGTATATGTACAAAATAATGTGAGAAAATGTATTGTTATTTGAACTGATGGTATATTTATTAAAATTTAAATTTAAATATTGGTTCCATAAATTTGTAAGAAAGAGGAAGGTTTGAACAGGATGACGGTGTTCAGAAATTTTCAATAAATCAAGAATAATTTTTCGATTATAACCATGCAAAATTTACAGAATTTTAGTATAACTTCATATCAGAATAATTAATAATTTCAACACTGATAATGGTGTTATGGGAGGGGGAGTTAAACCAATGATATTTTCCCCTATGTAAATACACTCGTGGATTTTAAATTATTTACACTCCCACCACCTTGTTCTACAAGTCTTGGATATAACCTCCACTGGCTGAAGCTCAAATGACCATACATACACCCCCCCTAAACTGTATAAATTTCATTATGCGTATAATAACGTGAATACAATATTATAATAACACATGTTTAGGCACCTGCCACAGTCATAAATCATAATTAACATATTATATACCTAGGTAATATAAATATATTGATCAATAATTTTGTCGTTGCAGATCAAAGACCGCACAAGTGCGATGTTTGCCCAAAAGCGTTTAAACATAAACACCATCTGACAGAACACAAGAGGCTGCACAGCGGTGAGAAGCCGTTCCAGTGTTCCAAATGCATGAAACGGTTCTCGCATTCGGGTTCGTACAGCCAGCACATGAACCATCGATTCTCGTACTGCAAACCGTACAGAGAGTAAATTCCACAGATCTATTCAAAACCGACAGTATATATAATTAATAATATATAATATGTGTATGGTGTATATATTGTCACCGTCTCTATACCGCTTTATTATTATCTAATATAATTATAATATAATAATAACTACTATATTACTACTACTACTACTACTACTACTACTACTACTACTACTACTACTACTACTACTACTACTACTACTATTTTATTATTATTACTATTTCTACCATTCGCCTCGATTTTTGACGGTTTTTGTTTTTCGTTTTTTTTTCCAATATTCTTAGGTTTCTTTTTGTAACGCCCATCCCCTTTTTTATTCGTTTTGAAAACAATAAAAAAAACATTGTAAAAAAAAGAAAAAAACTTTAACGCAATATGTATTTAAAAAGGGTCAACGTATATATATATATATATATATATATATTTAAAAAATGTGAAAAATATAAATGAATATATATATATATATATATATGTATGTATATAATAATCGAGACAATAATTTTTCGGGTTGTTCGACACACTCCGCACTGATATATATGTATATATATATATGTATATATATACACACAATAATATATATATTATATAAAGTGATGTGTTTTAGCCGTTATCATTCTGAATTTATATTTTTATATAAATGTTAATTATATAGTATAAATATTGTATAAAGTTTGGCAAAAAAAATAAATTATATATAAGTACATACATGTTTTGCGTATAATATGTATAATAATTAATGATACCACGAGAGACAATAACTAAAGTAAATGAAATAATTGTTCAACTTTGTAAATAGGTCAGTTTTCTAGTGTGTGTTTTTTTCCATGAAATATTAATATATTTATGTATAAAAAAATCTTATTATTATTACTATAATTATATAACATACAAATAATTAATAACAAAAAAATTTAAAAAAAAAATCGATTTATAATATATATTACATATTCTACAAAAAATATGCCTCTATGTATTATGTATATAATATGTATAATAATAACTGACTTTCGATCCTCACGTATAATGCAGTATATTGTTATTGATTCAAATATTTATATATACGCGAGCTAAAAGAATCAGCGCCGATTTTTACTATACTTTATTATTAGATTTGTAAATCGTTTGACAAAAGCAAAAAACACGAAAAAAAAACAAAAAAAAACATTTAATATTTCCCGCTTATATATATTTATATATACATATTATATTATATAGTATCGTTAGCAATCGTCCGTTACATTTTGTTCGATATTTATTCATTGGTATTAAAAATGTAGTACCTACATATTATATTATTATTGTATAGGTATATAAATAGTATTATAAATTTGTTGAATCGACTTAATCCCCTCTATAGCTATAATGTTTTAATAATATAAAAGGTTTTATTTATCGCGTATATATATATAATATATAATACACCAATCACTCACGACACCCCCTCCTCGCTGAATTCAAATTATGTATAATTATTATGATTTTTTTTTCGACCGTCAATAATAGACGCATAACCATCTATTTATAAACATATTACCTATCACACATTGTATATACACCACACGTATTTCGATCGTTTTCCGAAATTTTCGTTTGTACTTACATGCAGTCCCGCGTTACATTACTATTATTATTATGATATTATATATACTAAACTGCAGTATTATATTATCCATTTCAAACAACGACGGCGGCGGCAGCATTGATATTGTGTTGTAGTATATACACACACTCATTTCTGCTAAAGCCTGTGCTTATAGGTATATATATATATATATATATATATATATATATATATATACCTATATATATGCATATATTTTACGCCATTTTAATGCGAGTTTTGTGGGACTATTTTTTGCTAAGGGTCGATGATTATTATTATTATTATTATTAGAATTATTATTATATTTGATCGGTAAGAAAAATGATTCATTTTTTTTAAGCCGACAAATTATGTGAATTCAACGTGCCTAAACAATTATATTTTTCAGTATTTTATTAATTTATTATATAATATAAATATTTATAAAATACGCCGTGAGCGAAAAAAAAAGTTGTAAATAAAATTATATAATTATATATATACATTTAAGGTTTGTGTGTAGAAAATACGATTTTTTTTTAGTTTTAAAATTGGGCTAGAGTGACCAAAGATAATTAAGGAAATATGTTTAATCTTAAGCATTCGTAAAAATTGTTTTACATTATATAACTTAATTCGTGTAAGTATGTTTTCCGTGTATTTTTTTCGACTTTTATTTTGTGCAATGTGTTTTATTATTATATATTTTTTTCTTTATTTTTTAAGTTAATATATGATATTTTATGATGTACGCTTTTTTTACGGTATCTTCTATGTTTTTTTGGTTATTTAGTTTATTTTGGTTATTGTGATTTTTTTTCGATAATTTTATTTTACATTTTTCAAAGATTTTTCAATTTAATGTATGTAGGCATATACCTATATACCTATTATAAAAATAATATGATTTTAATATTTTATTTAAAAAAAATTTATATATATATATTTTAATGTATATACAATACAATTTATACATAATAAATATATAATTTAACGTAGTTACCCGTACATAATATATATGTTCGGATTTATAAATAGGTTTATGTTATAATAATATATGCATAATGTATTATATATGGAAAAATTATAAATATGTAATGTGTATACATAAATGGCTAAAATTTAATAATTTACATTTATTCGTTGTTTATTTATTATAATATATAATTTCATTCAGACCTTTTCCTGGAATATCGCTTACCTATTATATATATATTATATTTATGGCACATTCAAATTATGTGCTCAGTTATTCATTAATAATATATATCACAAGTTTATACTTTATTGTATAAACACCTTGATTTTCGTATTCTGTATATATTATATATATACGCATATGTACACATTATTGTTTAGTAATGTATGTGGTGAAGTTATAATAAATTATTGCTGGACTTATGTCGAAGGAATAGTTTTATTCATATAATATATAACTGCACTTATAGATATATATATATATGGAGAACACCAAATATTTTCAAAACAGCATCCAACATTTCCAATTCATAATCTTCCGTATTATAATGAAGATGGAAGACACATATATCTTTCTTTAAATATAAATATATGACACATACTTAAACCAAAAAAAAAATCACCTTATTGGCTTATTATAATACAACTATTGCGTGTTCAATCGTGTCATCAAATATTCCTACAGCAATAATCAGTGCTCTGCAATTTCTATTTTTTAACCTGTAAAAAATAGGTAAAAAAAATCCAAAAATGTTGTTTTACAATGATATGTAAAAATAACATTTTCGAAAATTTGTAATTGATAATGAATATATACATTCATAGTTATTTAGATTAATCATTTTGTATGATATACCTACCTGTGAATAAAGGTTTTATATGCATATATTATAATATGGTACCTGCTGCTGTATTATATTGTACCTACACTTTTTTCGCCACTGTTGGTGACGCGCAGTATCATCTGAATTAGATATTTAGTGGCTATAATATATACTATATCTACGATTAATCAGATAGTTGCTGCACATATTGTATGTCACCTTACAGCCAAAAGGGGTTCATAGTAAGTGCCGGCGTTATGGGGGAGGCAAAGCGAGACATTTGTCCAGGGCTTAGCGTCTTTAATTACACCAATAACCTATGCCCTATGGGCTATACGTGACTATAGTTACTGATTAAATAAGTTTTTTTCAGGGCCTCGCAAAAAGTAGCGCCGGCCCTGTTCATAGTATAGGGTTATTAATGTTATTACATATAGTTGGGCTTACATGTTTATTTATAAATTTATAATTCCATAGTAGGTTTTAGTTGTCACGATTGAATGCAATATTATATAATATATGTATGTTATTATCGAATTTTGTAGTGGACTATAAGCTTAACAATAGTGATGGTAAGATCAGCGGATATATATTTAGAAATAAAATAACCAAAATTTTCTAAAACTTTTAGAGTATAAAAACTACAATATCGTATATTTTTGAGGTTTTTCAAAAAAACATTTAATAAAATACGTAAATTAAAAAAAAAAAATGAAAATTGGCCATGGCGTGAGGATCTATAACCACTATACATCCCCACTTGCAGTACATATAAATACCTACGCTTCTGAGTCACGTATATTATTTTGTATCGTAAATATAATCATACACTACCACGCGGCGACATCGACGCATAGTTGAAATTGTCGGTTTTTATAGAAACTTCGCGCGTGTGAAACACATCTGCTGATCTTGTCAGTTTATACGAATGTGATGATTGTTTATGAAAACAAAACACATAATATTTATCAGCCCGGTATTATAGGATTGCTTTGACAGATCCCTATGAAGGTGTATAAGAATAGGGTGACCGACCCCATATGGCCATATATATAGTTGTGACTGAAGGGCGAAGAAGAAGTAGATAGGATTTCTTTGTGAGCACCAAATATTTATAATAACAAATCAAGTAATATTTTATTTTCATTATGAATATGATTTATTTTACTGCTGCAGCGTTATACTGTACCTATATATCTATATAATATATTAGCTAGGCGATGCCAGGCTGCATCACTTAATTATATTATATAATATATATATAAATAAATAAAATAATATTCCTCACTATTTGTATATACTTTGTATTTATCTTGACTGAAACATGGAAGCGTGTTATAGGTAATATAGTTAGGTATATATGTATGGTATTGCCAGGTGGTTCTAATAATATATTCGAAATTGGTTCTTATGCTATGAACTCGCGCGTACAATATAATGTACACAAGCTCGGATTAAGATCTATTTATAGTGTCAGTACGCTGTAAAAAGTTTGGTGCCCCTATTTTACTATCCCTTTATTGGCCTTTGTAAAAATATATTATATATTTTTTAAATTTTTCAATTAATAACTCATCATTACTCTATATCTGATACTTGAATAAATAATAAAAAAAAATACTTTGGCTTTATTGACCATATCAATATGTCCGCGCAAACATGTAAAAATATAAAAAACACGTTGACCGCCAATAAGTGCCGGCCGGCGGGCATCTGGGCTGCTGGTGATAACACTGAAAATGTGGTCGCCGGCTGTCACGCTACCATGTTATTACCTATAGCGTTATATTATAAAATCAATGCCTACCGCGAGCTGTCACATTCCCATATATTTTCAAACAAGCTTTGTTGTGCTGGCACTGAATTAATGATACATTTTATATTACCATTGCATAAAGAAGACAATTATACATCGAAAGGTATATTTTTTACTTCGATTAAATATTTTTAAGGCATAAAAACTATGACAAATGGCCGCCAACTAACACTTCAATCTAATACTATATTCGTATTGGATAGAAAAAAAAGACTATTCTGGTATTGGTATCATTATAATTCCCGATGATTAATTTTGGAAATATTGAAAAAAGCATTCTACGAATAACTCTCTAAAAAGGCTATCGTGTGCATCAGAGAAAGATTGTCAAATGCCCACCTCCGGGCACGTGGCAGTCAACGTATTTTAAACAATGTTTATTTTAAATAATATATAAATAAAAAAATATAAAACAATCATATTAAAATAAAATAATTAATTTAAACATAAACTATTATTTATACCTACTTTTCTTTTTCTTTATTTTTGTGTTAATTGTATCATTAAAATCTAATTTTTTGACCAATTCTAGTTCAATGCTGAATTGTAAATACTACTAAAGCATTTAGCCTTTCCTTCTTTATGGTTGACCTCTTATAGAATTTTACTCTTAAGAACGGAAAAAGTCCTTTTGCTTGAGCAGTTTGAAACTGCTGTACATACACATAATTATTTCTAAATTTGGTAACATATATTTCTTTGATTTTGATATTGATATATTTATATATAGAGAGAACAGATTTTACATTTTTATTTGTGGAAAAAGAATATACGCTCCTCTGCAAGTAATTGTAATATCGCCAAATACCGGCTTTGGTTTACTATTTCAAACTTCAAACATTTTAATAAAAATAATAATATCAGGACAGTATGCGGTGCCCCTTAATCCGTGGTTGTGTAGGCTGCAACCTACACTGCTTACGCCTTAATTCGGGTTTGATTATACATTAATATACGCAAGTGCCTAATTATGGAATTTACATATACTGGTAAATTACAATATTTAATAATACCACAATATAATATGGCATACTTATTATAAGAAATGCAATTGAATTTCTAATTGTGAATAGGAAATACATATCTACAAACATAAAAAAAAAACAAAGCTAAAAAGCGATTGCAAACGTTAAATGCGCCATTTGTATACGTAGATACCAGCTAATACTCGACAATAAGACGAGATATTATGTTAAAAATCGTTGCGCTTACGTGCTATAATGCGTTTTAAATGTTATACTCACAGCCATATTCGATCACTTTAACATTTCCGCCCTATAGCGTCGTTGGCTGGTTACCCATTACCTATACGACTATTATACACTTTCATCGTTAAACCGTGATATTGCGGGTGGTTAAGTGACGGCCGGCGGGCCGGAGGTTTTGTTAGCTATCAGATTTTTAAGTAATCCTACAGACTATACGCGTCCCGTCACACCGCTGAAGACATCAATCTAAACACGTATTGACCAAGGAAATCAGCAGCGGCCCATAAACTTGGCGTATCATATATATATATAGGCGTGTGACGAAGTCATAGACTGCGTCTAGACCACGAAAGATCGCTGTGGAAGACTCTTCAAAAGCTTTAATCCATATCCTCAGTTCGCGGTACTGTACTACAACACTACGGCGATTATACCGGCGGCTAACGAGACTGTATGTGGAAGCGCTTAACTCCCAGCCGGTACCGGAGACCGTCGAACATCATTGACGTACGTAATAATTATCAACGCACATGGTTGACTTGACGCCGGACGCGAGTTAAACGTTAAGAATCAGTTATTTAGATAGGCATAAGAAGAATTCGTGTAAGTAGACGTCTATAAAAATATACATACAATAATTGATTTTTTTCAGTCAATTTTACATATTACATTATTAGTTTAAGAGAAAATTGTGTTTGCTAAGAGACAAGAGTTCTGATTAGTTTCTCGTGCATCGCCAATAAGAAGTCTACCTCGGTGATTAATAGGGCCAAACTTATTTTCTATTACATAAAATAAGTCAAAAAATTGTATTACACTACTTTGGCCAAAATAAATTATTATTATTATTATTATTATATAGTTGTAATTAATTAAATAAAATTTGATAAATATACAACTATTGTCATTAAAATAATTTCAATAACTCAAATAAATATAGTAATTATAATTTATATTTGTCATTTGTGTGTAATAAAAGAGCATTAAAGCATTGGTTTTTGTATAAGACAATCGTGTTGCCGTTTATAATTTTCTATACTATCAATTCAAAACTTAAGCAATTACATTATTAATACCATGATGACTTATAACTTTTAAACACTAATAAATTAAATATTTTCTGATAGTTTTTTTTAACGATATGTCGTATTTGTTAAGTTTGTATTTATTAACATAGTATTATGAGTTATCCGGAATTTTCTCATAAATAATTTACAACCTACAATGCATAATACTTACAATTAAAACAATTTGTTTTCATTGATATAATATATTCATACAGTCGTCCCATTTGAGATATAAACATTAATTTAAAAATATTAATTTTCATTTATTATTATGTGACCGATATTTTAGAAATTAAAACCATACACCATATTAGACAATATAATTTATTATAATCAACGTCGTGACATAAGAGGACGTAAGATGGTGTGTATTGCATTTTTTTGACTAGAGTCTATTTTGAAATGGAGGCCCAACATCAAAATACAACACAATAAAAAAAAAAAAGCCTTGAAATTGTTGTCATCTATATATCACTATATTAATTTATATATTTTTGTTTATTAATGATTGATGTAAACAATAAAAATAATTAAATATAATAATACTTGATTTGTTTTTATGTTTATGATTATTTGGCAGGAAAATATTTTAACTCTTATTGATTGTATTAAAGAGGTACACAGATTAATCTTCACAAAGCACATTTCCGTGTTTTTAAAAGTTTAAAATTTGATTTCTAATATGCTAAAAAACTTATACTCCCTTAATAATCCTTAAATTGATAAAAAAATGCTTTTTTTTACTTTAAATAGTTCAAAAATGTATACACAAGTACAATAAGAATTAAGAAACAAATCTATACATAATATAATAGTATAAGTTGACATAATATTATAAATGTTTACTATTTAAAATCCATCATGTAGTATTTTACTGCTTAATCTTCAAAATAATAATTGCACACCTTTGCTTTGGTAAATCATTAAATTCAATCACATTTCAAACATTGTGAGAAATGATCAAATATAATTTTATTTTTATGGACAATACATTATTATATTATTAAGCATGCATTATAGGCCAAATGTTTTTTAATCCCCGAAATACGCCTTAATATGTAAAATAATTTTTTTATACTTATCCTGAAATGGATAAGTCTTTAATCCTCGTTAGGCTGCATAAAATCAATTAATATAATATATTATGTAAAAATTAAAAATTCTACTTTTTATTAACTAACCAAAATAAAAATAATTATCTAAGAACTAATAATTATCTTTCTCCCCAATAAATTAAAATATTATCAAATACATAACAATACAAGTACATAATATTATTATAATTAAATAATACAATTTATTAAAAAAACATTTAATTTTGCTTTATAAAAAAATAATTTATTCATTAACTTAAGATTTATAGTTTAAATATTTGAATCACAGAATTAATAATCTTCAGCATTCTTTGGTGGCCGAACTTCTATATTTCTTTGAATTGATTGTACTAACCATTGCATTCCTTCATCAATACCATCACTAAAATAGATTGAATCAAAAATATTAAAAAATAAATAAAAACTAAGTCTTTAAAAAATAATAATAAATAAATACCCAGTCAATGCAGATATTGGCATAACCATAAAATCTCTTCTTCCAATTAAATGAGCATTCTGATTAAAAATTGGTTTTACTTCTCGGACACCCATACAGTCAGGTATATCTTGTTTGTTTGCTAATATTAAAAGTGGTATACCCCCTAAGTTTTCGTTGCATATCATTTTTTCTATTTAAATTTAATAAAATAAATTAAAAATTTGTGACATTGGGACAAACATAAAATATTATAAAAATTTGAAACAAGTATATAATTAATATTAATGTTATATTCAAATTTCTGTTTCAGAATGCAAATAAAATATTATACCATAATATTTACAATAGATATTTTAATTGTATTTTGTGGATTCTTAGTATTAAAAATGTAATAATCCAAAATTTAATTTAAATTGATGAAGGTATATTTTAAATACATACCAAATGTTTTC
This sequence comes from Rhopalosiphum nymphaeae, assembly GCA_036289425.1. Taxonomy (NCBI): domain Eukaryota; kingdom Metazoa; phylum Arthropoda; class Insecta; order Hemiptera; family Aphididae; genus Rhopalosiphum; species Rhopalosiphum nymphaeae. Next base: position 31,720,536 of record JAZAQC010000013.1, on the reverse strand, counting down.
TTTGATTCATCCATGCGCTCTCGATCAGATGAATCCACAATATATATAATTGCATGGCATTCAGCATAATACTAAAAATAAACAGGTATAAAAAATATAGTGAATTTTTTTTAGTGATAAATAGTACTCATGATACTCCATGTCAAGAAAACAAAATCATTTTAATGCATATAAATGGCGAATAAAAATTTAAAATACATCTAAACTCATACTTTGTCCCAAAGCGACTGTAGTTCTGACTGACCACCTAAATCCCAGAAGTTCAAGCTCACTCTGTTTATGTCGATGTTGCCAATGTTCAAGCCAACAGTTGTTGTGATTTTACTAGGGTTGATACCCTTGTAGTTTTTCTTGAATTTTGTTTTTGAACATTCTAAATATGTCTGGAAAAAAAACAATATCAGCGATTAAGAATCTGATGGCAATGTGCTCGAGTAAACAATTAGAAAGTTTGTTACCGTTTTACCAGCATTGTCTAAACCGAGTATGAGAACCCAAAATTCATCTTTCTGCGTCAAATACTTGTAGAGTCCGTGAAGCAACGTATACATAATATTACCGTCTTAATCTCACCAGGTCAACATATTTTAGTTATTATGGTGTATGAATTATATAGTGTCGCACAACCACTGTACCTTTTAAGCCTCAATTTGTACGAAAAACTTCGTATTTCACATGATGCATACCATCATGCAGTCAAATAAAAAAAATATGAAACATTAACGATTATGATTCGTTTGACTTTGAAAAAAATCAATTTAAATTTGAATTTCAAACTAAAGTCTGTCTATTGTTGTGACACGAAGAAGTACCTCCTCATCAGTTATCGTTTATCACATTTTCTTATCAACCGTCGTCGTCATGTTATGTCACAATGTTTAAACTTTGATTATCAATGTTCATTAGTCGAATTATTTTAATGTCTCATTACTTGAAAAGTATACCATCTTCGTAAATAATCTTAACTTTCCCGGTGTAATAACTAATAATATTATGTTTTACGTGAAATAATATTTGTACTGCTCCACTATTCGCATCTGATTGTACAAAATGCCTAATACAGTTGTTGTGCAGTGCTAAAGTATAACGTTCCATTTGCTTTGTCGTTGGTGTTTGTTGTGCTCACACCCATTGGCCATGGGAGCGTGCTGTAGTTGGTGCAAGGAAGAGGATGCGTACGCTGTAAGGGTTTATGGGAATTGTTAATTTTACACAGCAAAACTACGAGAATTTGAGTTATTATTATTATTTTATTTAGGCTGTCGATCAAGAACGAACTCATTTGCTGATTGATCCAGATTGTAACAACACAAGCGTTCAACGTGGTGGTATACCGGAAGACTACCATTATGGATCGCTACCCAAAGAATCTGAAGAGCAAGCTGGATTAAATCGCATATTAGAAGAGATATCATCGTGAGTTTCATTTTTTGGCATAGTAATTATGCCTACTTTAATTAATGTTTTAGATATAAATGATATAATAACACATTTAGTTGCAACTTTAACCTAATTTTATTCTTAAAAAAATTTGTTATTTATTATCATTATCTACTTGTATTTAACCTGTAATTTTATAATGCTATGAAGACATACTTATTATATAATAGTCAATATTTAACAAATGTTGCTCTATATTTTTTCTTCAAATTTGATTTAAATTAGATCACTTACCATCAAGTTGAAAAATAATTGTATAATATATTAAATATAACAAAATGTCTTCTATATACTTGGGTTTAAAATTTAACTGTCACAAAATTATGGATTAAGCTTTTTATTTTTGAATGAATACTAAGTGAATTAAAAACTATTTTTAATCCCATTTCCACTTAAGTGAAAACATCTACTTAAAATGAAACTTTTTTATTTTGCCTTTCAGAAAAAACATAAATAATAAATATTACCTAAATAGCGTCATTTTTTATTAGATACATCGAATGATGATAGTTATTGAAAGACAACATTTATTATAAAATATAAAGATAATAGAGTACAAATAATAAAAATTAGGTTGACAAATGCTAATCAAATTTAACAAAATCATAATAGGTATAGGTAGCAGTCTAATTTTAATTATTACCACCAATTATTGTTATTTGTTAGTCACTTTTATCATTTTTATTTTTTTTTTTCAGAAATGTTATTGATGTTGGCCAATTACACAATTGTATTGACCAACAAGAGGTGATAGAACGTCAAAACCTTTATTGTGCTAAACTGCAAATTGTACCCCTTTCATCTGTAGCTAATACTATTGTTAGTTTGAGACAAATGCCTGTGTGCCTATTGAAAGATGTTCCTGGTCCAGAGAAGGTGTTGTCTAGAAATATAGGACTACCAGAAAACTATCGTCACATAATGGTCTGTGTAAACGATATACAAAGACACTTATCTATGATGAGTGTGGAACACAAGGGTGATTTAGTCGTTCCATTTTGAAATGGGCACATACTGTTTTGTAATATGTATTTCAATTTATCATTTATATATTATATAAGTATTTTAAATATTTATACATTATTATTATTATTATTATTATTATATTATACATGAACATAAAAATATGATTAGTTTTTTTTTCAAGACCTCTGTATTGGTGGCACATGAAAAAAATATAACATGAATCCTGTTCCCATAAACAAGTGTAAAATAGTTATCAAGAATATAAACGCAAATGGTTTCTGTCCTAATGAAGGCATGATTGAAAATACAATTACATAACCTGACACTAGTGTGCCAGCTGCGACCAAAAGCCACTGCAACCAATTGATTTGAATTACCCACAGAATGGAAATTGGCACAAATATTGATAGCGAGTATCCATACAAACACAGCAGTTCCAAGTAGCTTAGATTAAACTAAACAAACAAATATATAAATACTTATTAAACATAGTTAACAACATTAAGTATAAAAATAATTAAGAAGGTAATACATATTATACAACATAAAAATTAAAACTTATTTTGTTAACTTTCATGATTTTTTCTTTGAGCTATACATTATGCTTTCAAAACATTAAATAAACGGTTCAATAATATAATTGACATCCTTACCTGTGGTTCTTTGTACTTGACAAAAGCCCATAGCATTAGTGGTAATAACCAAGCATATAAAAATATTGCTGTGGCTGCTGAGGATACAGCGTGGAAATTATACTTCCAATGATAGTCATGATCAGCAGCTACTTGTATGTAATTTGCAACATTTCCACTGATGGCTATAGAAAACACCAGAGTCAAACATATCCAAAACGGACCATATACATCTGGTTTTGCTCTGATATAGCGTTGTAAGTAGTTGACTCCATAAGTAGGGATCAATGCTCCTTTAATACGTTCAAGTACATCTTCAGAAGTGACATCGAAATACTTTTGAAAATACTCAACGGTCCAGATTGGGTATTTGGGCAATGGTACTTCAGTGGGTGTATTTGACAAAGGCGGTAGATTTTCGTTTTCTAATGTACGAAAATCCATAGCTGAAATCAGTATTGTTTTATTATTTGGTAAAATTAAGTTATATTGGTAGTATATTTTCCATAAACATACTGTTTATTTATTTTTTGAAACTTATAGTTGCACAATACACTTAAAGTTATGTCTTCGGGTAACTCATAATCACGGGAATTTAATGTATTTATTAAAAAATTTTAAATTGTCAATTTATGATGTGTACAAATTACATATAGATAATATCGTGGTACAAATGATAAAATAATGAAATATCTGTTAAGCGTTATCTAATTCATATTTGCTATCAACATTACATAGAAAACAGTAGAAATGTTATCAATTCAGTTGCAGCTGCAGCTGTGGTACCCGTGTTTATTTATCACTCATTGTTCACAATAAAGTAACCGTTGATACCGATTGTACCAACACTAATATGCATTTTAGGTTAATAGGTTATCAGTCTCTCTTGTTTTTAATTCCTATTTGGACACGATAACGCCAAGAAGTTGTTTGCTTTACTAGTTTCCTAAAAACTTTTTACATTTGTAATTAAAAAAAAAAAATTTAACAAATTTCGTATTCGAGTTCCTAATATTGTTTATCTTATTTTTATATTATTTTACAATTGGTAAGTTGGTAAATATAAACAATTATTAATGATTATTGAGTTACTTGTTTATTTTTCATCTTAATCATATTAATTTTATTTGTTTTATTTATTTTAGGATGATTTTTATTGACAAAAATGGTGATTGGATTACAGCCTTTAGAATTTTCTGACTGTATTACAGACAGCCCATATTTCCGTCAAAAACTTCATGATCATGAAAGAGAATTGCAGAAAACTAATCAGCAAATCAAGCGTTTAATAAAGGAACTAAAAGATTTGCTAAATGCTGCTAAAAGTGAGTTAATGACTGAATAATTAGTATAATTATAAATTAAAACAAATTCATTAAATTATATACAAAAAAAAAAAATTATATTTTAAAATCAAGTAGGTAGACATCTATTTTTTATTTCAGTTACAGCATTCAAAAATAAATATTAATTGTATTCTATAGGTAGGTTTAAATGGGTATTGATAGGTATATTTTTAAAATTAAATAGTTAGGTAAATGTTGATTAATAAATATTATTTGTATTTGGTTTTAATGATTAATTCATAGTTATGGTACAGTTAAAAACAATTGTTTGTCATTTAGGACAAATTAATAATCTATTCATTTATTTGATAATATATTAAAACAGAAAAAAATAAATGTTTACAAGTGAGTTATTATTGTTTAATACATTAAAATGTAATTAGACAGAATAATAATACTAATTTATAATTAATTTTAATAGTTTTTCAAAACTCGAAAGCATATAAAATCAATTTGGTTTGTGCTTTGGGGCCATTTGCTGTACCTAAAGTTTTAAGTTTAAAAATACTTAAAGTCTCTCAAAAAAAAAAAAAATTATGTTTTGAGCCTATTTTATAGTTATTTTTATATTATAAGGGATGCTGGTGCAACTGTTTATGCATATTTTCAGTTTAAACATTGGTTATCAGTTACCAGTATAATGTTCATTGATTATAGTGTTATTTTTGTAATCTCAGCTCAGAAGAACAATAGTAATAACTATCCGGTTTACCATATGAATGAATGGTCCATTTGATATTACCTAAAGACTAAAATGTGCCATGTAACACTAAATAAAATAAAGTAATATAGGTACTTATTTTTAATAAGATAATTTTATATTTTTGTATAATATTATGTATAATACTTACAATTCAATGTAAACATTCTATTAGATATATTACAAAGCATTTAAATTTCATATTTTGTGTAATTCAGTGTTTCTGGAACACATTAAATAAAATCTTAGAAAACTAATATAATATATTATATGGAAATTACTGAATTTCATATTAAATAATTTAATATATATAAAAGTATTAAATTTTCATGAATCACATTATCTTCTTGGATAATAATTTTATTTTTAATTTTGGTGATTTTACATAAACTTTTTTATTTCCAATACACTATGGTATTTGTCAAGTTTTAATTTGAGAATAGTGTCATCATTATATTGGTTTATATCCTTGTTATATGTTTTATTCATTGAGTGTATTGAAAACTTTTTTTCTGTATAAAATTATAAACAACAGAGATAAGTAACCTACATATTTTTGCGATAGACGGTACCTTTATCTATTGTCAAGGGACAATTTTTAATTAAATATTATAATAGTATTTTATAAATTATTGATTTTTAATTAATTCCATTTAAAATTATATATATTTATAAATAGTCGATCTATGGATTGTACATGTATTTAGTATTTATGTTTATATAATAATTCTGTATAATATTCTATATCAATTATAAATGTTTAAGTATACAGTCATAAATATATCATTTAAATAAAATATTGAGATAACAGTTTATGTTTTTAAACAATAAATTCAGTAAGTGTACATAAATTATATTAGTCTTTAGATAATATATTTTGTGTAATAACAATCGCATTTTCACTTTATACTTTAGAACAATTTTATTTTATTATCACTATAATAAATTATTTCAGAAATAGTGGCAGCCAAGTGCTGAAATGTATTATGTTTGAAAAAATTATGATCAATGTTTAAGAAATACTAAAAGAATTTTATTAAATTCCAAGTAGCTAATGATAATTCTATATAGTTTTCTTGATAGACATAATAATATATCTAAGTCCAACAAAACTTTTATAGGGGTTTTTAAAATCATTACATAGAATTTTTTATTTTAAATACAACTTAAAACGTTAATCATTATTATTAATATTAATGTATATTTATTTAAATGTATCATTAAATTATCATGTTTGATATAAAGAAGCAATTCAAGTTAAAAATGTTTAAATAATTAGAAAGATCTTTACTTTTTACAATAATAAAATTTATTAATATGTAATTTATTAATTTTATTTGCTAATTAAAAAGTACTTGTAAAGTGTAGCTACTATGTTAAATCTTTTAAATACCTTTTGACTTTTTAATAATATTATTTCTAAATCTGCAATTTGTATGTCTTATATAAATTATATCAAGTGGAGTTCTGTTACTGAATAATCTCTTCACTGAAGTTGCAAGACTATTAATTTCAATTTCCATCTTTTTGATTTATTATACTAAGAATATTATACAAGTTGTTGAATAACTCAAAAAAAAAATTAAATTACATGTCAAAATATGTATAAAAATTATACTATATATAGCAATAATTGAGAATATTGTTTTGGATATTACATACCTATGTACTAATTTTTATTCTAAACGTATTATAATTATGTATTTAATTTTACATCCACACAATTTAAATATTCTTTTCTAAAATTATTATATTATATACATGCTTTTACAAGTTTTATTGTTAAACATGTCCGAACATATAGTTTTATACTTTTGGCACAAAATAAGTACCTGCATAGTTTTTAGTAGCAATATAGGTATAGATATATTGTTATTTTGCCAACTAGGTACGCTATAGTCACTTTTTTACCTATTGGCATGAATCCTCGTAATAACTGTGAAAAAGAACGCTATCAGCACGTACCTAGCGTACTCATTTAAAATGCATAATCAAGTATCTAGTGTCTCTGCGATTCGTACAAATTACATTATTGTCAATCTAAGTTCAATTCTTCTTATGTTAATTACATTATGCACGTCACGGATTATTTACCGTGTAGTTTAAAGATCGCCTTAGATATGTTACTTATTGTAAGACTCTGAATCGCGCGGCTCGTTTCTTTGAGTACAACTACTTATATTTTTTTAGAGTATTTATTTTAGTTAAATAATATTGTCTACGCTTTAAGACACTAGACGTTGTCGCCTTTGTATTGTATTACTTTTAGGTATTCACTTTGAGATTATGAAAACTGTTTTGATTTATATAGATATCCGTATTCAAATTTATTGTGTGTGTTTAATGGTTAAGTGTCCAAAGACAGATGATTGTTGTTAGTATAATTCAGACTATGTTTTAGTCAGATTTTAAACTATAGAGGTCGAATTAATTTTAGAGTTGTATACTTTCAGATAGTCTAACTTAACGATTATTGTGTATGTTATGAATAATTTAATACGTAATTTTGACTAAAACATTTATGGTTTATTAGTCAGAAATAAACATATATATATATATATATATATATATAAATATTGTAAAATCAACATTGAATTTATAATTGTACAAATTAAACAAATCGAATTAAAAAAAAAAATTGTGTACAAGGCATATGTTTGCAATATATCAACAATATTGAAAATAAATTGTATAGAGAGGATTATTGTTATAATACCATTTAAAATTTCTTTTTATAATTTACTCATTATTGATCATTTTTTTCAATATTCATTAGTTTTGGTAGTCATCTCTTTAGTGATATTGCAAGCATGTCTGTTGATAATAGACACTTGGTTGATTAATTGGTATTAAGTATATTTAGCTCTAATACTAGTGATTTGTTTAAGATTTATGAACTAGTCTATATAGTTAAAACTAGATATTATCATTGTGTACCTATCTAGTTGCTTTTTACAATATAGTCATTTTTATTTTTTGAAAATTCTGTTTACCATTTCGTGAAAAATTGATGTTTTTAAACAAATAAATAATATATATATATATATTAATTTAAATATGTGATATCAACTATAGACTGTATAGTATCTATGTTCCATCCAGAAAACCTTTACAGTATACGTACCTATTAGTTGCCGATTCCTGGTTGTTTCAAAAAGTACCTATATGCTAGTATGGCTTAATTAGCTCCTAGGTTTTAAATACTATTTGTATTTTACTTCATATATTATATAGGTACGTTTTATATAGATTATATACATTTAGTAGGTAGCTGGTAGGTATATATATATATATAGTTAAAAATGTTTGTACATTTAATTTTTATTTTTATTCTATCGATAAGTAATATTTTTGTATCTAGTTGTTATTATTTATATTGACGCAAATAATAGACATAGAAAATATTATATTATTAGACAACTAGAATTCAAATTTATTCAATAAATCTTAGTGAAAACCTAATTCGTACTATTTTCAGAACATTTTGGCTCTTTTGGTATCTAGAATTTACCAGACATATCCACACTCATTTTAATATTTTTAAATTCTAATAGTTGTTTATATCCTAATTAAAAATATCAAAAATAAAGTCTCAGTTTTGTTTTAATTATTTTGTTTCTATCCAAAAGTATTAGTCGCGGAAATTCGACACCTATATATACTATAGAGTTTGCTGATCGTCCGCCGATCTTTCCTTAACATTTCTTATGCATTTCATTGTCCTAGGCAGCTAGTCCTATTAATTTTCGCCATTTATATATATACATATATATATTTTAATAGACCATAAATAAGAGTATGCAAGTTTTATATACATGCACGTTGCATCTATTTCAATATTGTAGTATAGTATGAATACCGTTCTTAATTGTAATGCAAGTATGAGTAATGGGTATATATTATACCTATAAATTATATACAACTATATAAGTACTTCCGGTTTCATAAAGGTGTTAAAAAAATATTAATAATATTATTAACAAATAAATAGATTGTTATTTATTATTTTATTGTATCTTATATAATTGTAAATGATATAGAGCTTACGTTATTAATTCAGACATAAAATCGATGAGTGTAAATGTATGATAATAATATGACCGTAATAATTTATCATTCATAAGAAAACTTATAAATTTAAACTATCACCTATTAAATTTTAAGGTTACTTATCATTAAAATACCAATAAGTAAACGTGGATTTATATATTGATTATTGGGGTACGACGCTGGCGCCTGTAAAAATGTAAGAAGTCGTGACTTAAACATTATTGAAACTACCTACTTTTTTTTATATGACTTCTCAATATCTGATTACACTTTATTCGTACGTTTTAAAAAATTACTCATCGTATAAAAATGTGACATACCAATTGGCTATATAATATTATGTAAAAAAAAATTTGGTAGTATTAGTGTGTAGTGACTGTCAACTGTCGTAAGTCATAACTCATAAAAAATAAATGTTTTATACTTATATGGTTATAATACGAGAATTTTGTTGTCGTTCAATAATATTAAAATAAGTGTGCATTATCTTATACAGGGTGTAGTTCGATAATTCGACATATTTAAATATGATTTCATTGTAAAATTGTCATGATTTAACTGATACACCTTATGTAATATACATACTATGTATTACATAGTACCTACCTAAATATTATTATGAATAAAATATTGTGAGATTTTTTTTTTCGTTATTCGTCATATTTACACATATACTCATTATATTTAATATAATGTTATTATATATACCTACATAATATGTATGTATATATATGTTAACAATATAGATTTTATTTAGGTAATATAAATATTTATTATAGTGATTATGACAGCTAAAATCATTTTTTAATGACGAGTTATTGAAATTTGTTTAACCAAATATGTATAATATATATATATATGTATAACAAAAGTAATAATCCTCTTATTTTTACAAATTTGTTAAAGATCTGTCTCGAGCCCAGCGCATGGTGTCCAGTTCACTGCAGCAATTCGATTTCGAATGCATAGGTACAACGCAAACGGATGACGAGTTGGTGATAACTCGATCGTTAGCCGAATTCGGTCGCCTCATCTCATCTATCGAAGATGAAAGAGACAGAATGGTTAGTTTATATAATGTATATGTATATGTGTTTATAGTAAGTATATTATACCTATCGATGAACGCGTTGACGTATATTGTGTGTATGTAAAATATCAAATACTCGAGAAGACGTACTTACACATACACATTTTTCTCTGCAGGTTGTATACGCGTATGCTCTGTAGGCCCAGTTACTAACCTTGTGTGTCAGTGAAAGTGTGACGAGGAGCATGACAAATCGGTAGTCCGATAGAGTTTAACGCACGCCGTATACAATATAATATTGCGTTCTATCGAATTATTTTTGAAAAAAAAATTAAATTATATATACCACCAATACTAGTAAAAGATAATATTATGACGTATTAATAATTGCATTATAGTTTTTTATACTATACGTACCTTCGTAAAATAATCTATACTTATTTTATTCCGAAATTGAATTTCAAAAGTTATGTTCCTAGCTGCATGTCTATATAAAACTGTAGTTTTTGTTTTCAAATTCCTCCACTCTTAAACAATCGAACATGTACCTAGTTTTTTTAAGTTATAATAAAATAGTATTTTTTAAACAACTAAATCAAAAAACTTTATTGGTATATAATAATATGCTTTACAATATTTTTCATTTAAAATATTTTTTCTTTGTTGATAATTTCTATAGACTACATACCATAGTGTTTACGAAAAAAAAATAATTTATCATGATTACAAAATGTATAAATATAAAACATAAAGATTTATGTAATTAAAAAGTAATATTTTTTAACGAGTTATGACGTAACTTTCCTTCATTAAGATTATTCCTAACTATTTGATATTATATTTTGTTCAATTCTTTTATTCTGTCATTTATTTGATTTCCGATATTATGAATAGGTAATTATATAGTCGTTCTGTCGAATTATATATAAATAAATTTATATAATATATAGGTAATAAAAAAACTTAATAATTGTTTCAAAAGGTTAAGCTTTATTTTTTTATTATTATTTTAAACTGAATTAAATATTATATAAGATACCAACATCAAATTATACAATTATATTTAATACTATAATATGTTATGGTGCAGTTAACTTATTATAGGTGAATTTATTTAAAAATATATTGTCAATAAGTAATTACAATTTACTAATTACTATAATAATATTTTGATAATTATCAACAATATTAAATATTTAAATGTTGTTTATTATTCCTAAATCCTAATTTTTATTATCAATTACTTCCCATTTGAGATAATGATTGTATATATATATATAGGTTTTCTTCAAAATAGTATGTGTAATAATTAATTACAAAATATAAAAACTCACTTTATTTTTTATTTTTACAGTTAGCCAGGGCCTACGATCAGTTCATAATTCCTCTAGAAAACTTCAGAAAAGAACACATTGGTGGCGTTAAGGTAATACGAATATCAAATATTAAATACATGCATCTTACGATTTACCATTTTAGAAATACGAATACGTATAATAATATATTAATAATAAAACTACAAAAGAGTTAACAGCTAACAGGATCCAACGTTGTCAAATTTTCAACACCATCATTTTTATATAATTAATTATTGTTGTTTCGATTGTATTATAAAAAATCGAACAATATTTTAAGGGTAAAAATAAATTGAATTTTATTTTACTTACTTAATAATTAATCTCATGTAAATACTATGATTATATATTAACAAACAAATAATTATTTAAAAATACAATGCAATTCAATCAAAAAATTAAAAATGATTAAGTATTGCATATAAATGTATTTATATTGTTACCTAAATTCGTCATAAATAATTTAAAATAAAAATTGTATTTTTAATATACAGCTAATCGAAAACATACATACATTTAAATATTTTTATGCTTAAACACGTTTTAACTTAGATGATAATAATAATAATATATATTTTATCATCATACAATAAAGAATATAATAAATTAATAAATATACAAATTAATTTTACATATGATAAAAACCTCTCCAAAAAGTGAAGTTTGTGCTCGGAGTAGGCGAGTTCGTAACAAGGAAAAACTACCATTTTATTTTTATGAAATGTTTATCTCTTGAAATTTAATGTATTTTTGTCATCAGGATCGTTTTTTGTTAAATGCATTTACTTTATCTTATTTGTTATGTACAACTATAAACTTCGTACAATTTTGCATCATTATACAAAAATAAAATCTATTTAATTTATTATTATGCATATTATGTGAAATAGTGTTATGAAAAAGATACTGCCGACAAGCACGTAGTACGCAAAATAATTCTACCCTTTATTAGTTTCTATTATATAATATATCAGCCATTAGTGTGCATAAATTAGTCTAGTATTGAATTAAAAATATAATATGTTAGACATGTATCTAGATATCTATCTTATCCTAAAGATTTTGTCGATCATACACGCCGCCGTCGTACTTGTACGTATACCTACAATTACTAAATTATATACCTAAACATCTAAACTTAAATCGTATGCATGCAAAACATGATATATTCGTTTTGCCGATATCGCTGCGGGTTGGTAATTAGATAGGTCTAATAAAATGTAACCAATGGCTAATTATAATACGTACATGAATATATTATATAACAATGAAATTGAGAAAACGATATTAAAATTTAAGATTATTATCTTTTATTATTCGATGTACCGGAATATATTATCAAGTGCGTGTAATAATACAATAACTATAATAATGATTGATGATGTCCAACGGTCGTCGATTCACGAATTAAAACTGTATACTTAAATGTGCGTGTCGTCAAAAAACAATAATATTTGTGATAAATAACAATTGTAATTGTTCAGTGATTGAAGGAAGATGTATGTGTAGTGATCAACATTTTACTGACAAAAAAAAACACGGTCAATCAAACCTTAGAACAATTATTATAATAATGTTGTAATATATTTTCGTTATAACTTTTATTTCATGACGAAATAAATAGGTGTGATCACAATTTTAAATGAATTTTGTTGAGTTGTGCGCATAAAAGGGTAGGAGACTCGGAGACTTCCGTATCTTTTTATCGGCTTAGGTATTATTTTAATAACATACAATATCATAGATTCATATCATTCAAATGTCTATAAAACGTAGTGGAAGACTCATACCTTTTCCCCAATATTGCGTATTACTAATTTGTAATCGTACCATTCGTACCTATTGATTTCTTCACATTATATTAATTAATTGATAAATTAATATAATTTATATAATTATAAGTTGATGACTATTAAGCAAGTATAGTAACGTCAGTAACGATTTAAACAGTAAAAATATATTAAGACAATTTTGTTTAACAGTTTTTTATTTCCTTTCTCAATTTCTTAACCCCGATCACCTACTATAATTTAGCATCAGCGTCGTTTAATATAATATTTTACCGCTGAATTTTCTAATTCGTAATCTTCCAAAACTTGCTCACTTTCGTAGTCATGTTGGTTTCTGATCATATAATCTCTATTAAAATCATTTAACTTGAATGATGTGTTCTATGCGTCTTTTCTAGACTACATCACTATCGAGTTTTATCCTTATTAAATGCATTATTTTACTAAGAACTTTTAATATTTCTTTCATCCAATATATTTTATTAGGATTTTTGTAGTCTTTAACAAAGCACATCCCACCCTCTTTAAATTTAATTAATTATTCTTTTACCTTTAATAAAACTTATTTTAATCTTTACTTTTACTACCTATTTTTTACCTTGCCTTATTTTTCAGTACATATAATCTAGTGCACATCATTTTACCAAATATAAAGGTTGATGAACACTTTGGTAACCGAACACAGTGTTTCTATTTTATAAAACAAATTTAATCATCATTGATTAATTGACATGCCTTTTTTGAGTAATTTAAATTAAATATATGTGAAAATAAAGAACAATTTTTTTTAAATATACGCAATGTATAGAATGTAATAAATTATCAGAAACTTGACCTAATAAAGCATAGTTAACATTTTTACCAGCAACTATTACAATATACGCAAGACGGACCAAATAGAGACAACTAAGTCTTCACTGCCTATTTTAGATATATAATATATATCCCGACTAGTACAAGGAAAGTACGTGCTTTGCTTATTTTTTCCTTGTTGACATTATTGTTCCGTCACACGTCGTATAGTCATTGGCATTCGCTATTCGGTTTCCTATTACCGTTAATCGCTGATGACATGATTGATGCGTAATAATAAACATGTTTGGGTTTGGCTGATAACGAAGTTTTGGGGATTCAGATCAGTGGCGCTAAATCCTAAGTTTTAGATTAGGGATAGTTTTTTTTTAAACGGGATTTATCGAATAGCTATGGCTTAAAATTTACCCTAGGAATAGTGATAGACTAATAATTATTATACATCGATACCATTGGGCATCGGTGCCTTATTTGTATGAGTGAATTAAATTACCTATAATAAATGACAATTTATAATGTTACTGGTGTTTCCTTTGAAAATTGAATAAATGGCTTTTCTATATGAAGTAGAAATGTAGATTTGTGGCTAGTGAGTATACAGGTGCGGAGAAAAAGAGCCGTTGTATTTTAATTTATAAGTTCAGCGCCACTATTTAGGCCTATCATAATTGGATATACTAATGGCCTAAACTAAATAGGTAACCTAGTTTTTCTGTTGAATAGAAAAAAAAATATTTTTGTTAAAAATGTAAATTTTTGTTGTTGTTTGTCCAGATAAAAAAAAAACTTTACATTTTTATTTTTAAAATAGCTACATATAATTCAAGGTTAAACCTATACTATCCATTATTATTATTTTAACTATTATACTTAAAAAGACTTAAAAAATATATTTAGTTGATTAATTCATCAACATATATCAGAGATTTAAAATTTGAATAACAGTGTATCTTAAGGAATAATTTTTTTTTTGAAATTCCTTTAAATTTAATTTTTATATTTTGACTTAATTATTTTTTAAAGAATACAGAATTTAAATTCAAGTAGGTTATTATATGCTATATATTATATTCTAGGAAGGAAAAAAGAAATTTGAAAAACAAACTACTAAATTTTGTCAGAGCCAAGAACGTTATTTAAATCTGTCAACTAAAAAACAAGATTCAGTACTTCAAGAGGTCTGTTTTTACTATTACTTTATGTTGATAAGAATATATTTTATTCCTTTTTTTTACTGATGTAATGTATAATTTATTATTTCTAGGCTGATGCAACATTGGAAATGGAACAACGTCATTTTTGTCAAGCTAGTCTTGAGTATGTGTTTTTACTACAAGAAGTTCAAGAAAGAAAGAAATTTGAGTTTGTTGAAACTGTAAGTTATTTAATTTTTAGTATTTAGAGTTTGATATATCTAGTTCAATTAAACAATAGATTATTGTTTATAGTTTAAACAAAAATAAAACAGTATTTTTTTTATGTAAAATAAATATCATTAAAGAATGATGGATTATGATATTATATAATATCAATGAAAGTTTAAAATTAATATATTATTTAGTTCTATTTAGGGATAAAAAACTTCAAAATAGGTATAGTAGTTCTTCTTTTGTATGGTATTTATTTTGTAGGTATGGCAGATATTATTTCGCTCCCCCACCAGGTTTAAGCTCTTTATTGTTAATTATTACAACATATTGTTTTTAAAAGTATTTGGCTTGACTCAGCTTGAGCTTATTTAACACAATTTTTTTTTGTGTGTTTAATGTTTATATATATAATTACTAATTAGGCTTTAAAATATTTATATTGTATAGTTACACTTAAAGTTATGCTTGTTATATTATGAATAGTATTAATTTTATGATAAAAATTGTTAATAATTTTATATATCTAAATAATTCCAAAGGTTGTTGTATCATATTTAAATGAATAGATTTATAATTAATAAAGAATTTGATTAGTAGATATCTCCTTATTTACTATATTTTAAACACAATAGAAAAATAATTTCAATATCAAAATTTGAAACTCATCCACACAAACAAAAAAAAAATTTTATGTAGTATGCTATTGTCTGTCATAAGGGACATTAAAACTTTATCTACTTACGAATTTATGATGTTACATTTTTCAATGATATAAGATAAACTGTATTTATTCAGCTACATATACATCAGGAGGGTAGTTATAGTTTATATGAATATGATTTTTGTGTATGAATTTAAGTGATAACAATTTTTGTTTTTAGATGTTAGGTTTTATGTTCAGTTGGTTGACTTTTTACCATCAAGGACACGAAGTCAATGAAGACTTCAAACCTTATATGCGTGAATTACAATTTAGGATACAAAAAGTAAGTATTTAATAGCATTGAGAATTTTTTTGTGGAATTTGAAATAATATATTAACATGTTTGCTTGTGTATATGTTAATGCTAATGTTAGACTAGAGACAATTTTAACGAGACTCGTGACAAAACAGAATCTTTAATGAGAAAAATGCTGGAAATGAGACAGTCGGTAGGATATTGTATAGTTATTTAAACCGTTATTTGCTTGTGTTGGCATTAATATTGGCTTATTAATGTTTCCTATTTAGAAATCTTTGGAAACTAACATCAATAATCAGAAAGTTACAAGAGAGGGATATCTATTTCTTCTAGAAAGAAGTATAATCATTTAATTAATTCAAAAATATTATTATTCATATGTTTATAATATTATTTTTTTTTTTTTAGAGCTTCCAGGATTTAAAAATACTGGTCAAGCAACTAAATGGTTACAAAATAAATCATTAGGAGGTATAAAGCCTTTTTAAATTGATGGTTTTTTTATAGAGTTTTGTTTCTATGATAATCATTTTCTTCATGATTTCAGATGCACTTAGTACAACTACATGGACTAAACACTATTGTATATATCGAAGAGAGACTAAAGAATTTGAAATGATCACTTTTAATCAAATGATTGGAAAATTTGTAAGTTTTTGATATTGTTTATTGTGTTATACCTTTACTTAAAAAATTATTATTATTATTAAATTGATTTGTTTTTTAGAATACTTCCGAAAAAATGATAATTTCGTCATGTATTCGTCGAATGTCTGATTCGATTGACAAACGATTTTGTTTTGATCTCACTAGTGATGATAGGTAAATTACTAATTTATTATTGAGATAATGCTGCTTTACATGCAAATTAATTTTTTTTTTTTTGCTAAGGCCTGGAGTGATATATACTTTTCAAGCATTATCTGAAGAAGATCGTAAACTTTGGATGGATGTTATGGATGGCAAAGAACCAGTAATTAAACATATTCAAATTTTGTGTGTTCCATTTTTAATATTAATTTTTTTTTTTAACAGGAGTATGGTGTACCTTCTGCACCAACATTAAATAATGATAATAATATATTTCTGGATGATGCTGGTTTCAATTTTGTGACTAAATGTATTCAAACAGTTGAATCGCGAGGTATTTATTAATACATTAATTGATTTAAAAAAGTTACATATGTTCAATATTTTATTATTATTAACAGGTTTAGATGAACAAGGGTTGTACCGAGTTGGAGGTGTAAGTTCTAAAATAACTAAACTCTTAGCAATGGGTTTGGATCGTCGAAAAACAACTAATGGGTTAAACTCGCTAAGCTTTCTCGATGACTGTATTGAATGGGAGACTAAAACAATTACTAGTGCTTTAAAGTTATATTTAAGGAACTTGCCTGAACCGTTAATGACATTTAAGTATCATAATGCTTTTATATCAGCTGCCAGTAAGACCTGATTTATTATTGACATAATGTTTATTTTTATCATTGCTAATCTTATCTGTCTTATTTGTAATTCCATTTTAGAACAAGAAATAAGATTGAGGCGTATAAATGATGTACACATTCTTCTACACAAAATTCCTAAACAAAATTTCAATATGTTGGAATTGTTAGTCAAACACTTATGCAAGTATGTGATGACTTTTTTTTTTTCAATGTGTACCAAACTTACTTTTTTAAATGTTGTGTTGTAGTGTTGTGACTCATAGTGAACAGAATCTCATGACAGTTAGCAATATAGCTGTATGTTTCGGCCCAACACTTATGAGACCTGAACGTGAAACAGTTGCGGCTATAATGGATATTAAATTTTGCAATGTAGTGGTTGAAATATTAATTGAGAACTATACAAAAGTAATGTTTATGATAATATCAAACTATTTTAGTCATTTTACTAAATAAACAATTTCACTTAGGTTTTCAAAACTGATCCTGACCTAGAAGTAGAATATGAACCCACTCCAGGACCGCAACAGCCTACTACCTCATCACAAAAAATGAAATATTCGCCCGTTACCCCAGCTGTAACCCATGTATGCCAATTAAATTTAAGTTTAATCTGCTATCAGTGAATTTACGATCTTTGTTTTTTCAGGCAATTATAAAATCATACTATGATGGACCAATGCTAAGTACTAGTTTGCATAATGTAGGTGCAATACCTCCTACTATTCCGTCACATTCAATACCCATAGCAAATTCAAATAGGGTAAATTTAAATTATTTGTATTAAATAGAATCACATTTTTTAATTAACTTTTTGGTAACAAAATACTAAAAAAGTATAAATTATAATACTAATCTACGTAAATTATTTAATAACATTATTTTGACTGTAGAATAGTTTGATTAATAAAGATCAAGCTTATATAATATGTATAAGTTGATGCAATTTTAAATCACTCAAATGCATACATTTTGTCTTTTTTTAGTTGAGTCTCACATCGTCTACTTCAAGTGCACTATCAGAATCGAATCTCCATAATTTGAACGCATACAGTAAACCTTCGACACATGCAGCAAGTCCCAATAAAAGTTATTACTATTCTGTGGACTCCTCACAGAATACTACCAACACTAGTTCTAGTAGTTCAAACGAATCTGTTTGTTCGGTATTTTCGTTAGAAAATCCACAAATGCAACCGTCTAGGGCACCACAAAAAACCAAAAGAAGTATTAAAATGGGTGTACATTATGCAACAAGTTACAGGCCTCAAGATACTGTGTAGGTTTTTTTTTTAGGGGAACAACAGCTTGGTTGCATGTATTTTTATCACAAAATAATAGTACAGGGTTGTTGGGTAAACTAACCGCAATAATGTCTACATTTTTCTAACAATGAAAATAATATTTGTTTTATTAGTTTTTTTTTTTCATTTCATCAAAAGTTACAGTTAATTGACACGTTTATTTAAACATGTTATAGAACTGATAAGACACGAAACAAATATTATTTTTTTATTCAAATTTAATAATTAATTTAGACTAAACTAATTTCATCATCTCACCTGTCATAATATGATTGAGACAGTTATAAGAACAAGGGTTCTATTCTAACTTAAGATAATTAAATATGTTGATCATATTTCTAGCTAAGGTTCATTTATAATTTTTAAGATGCTTTTTTTTACACTCATTGTTATGGTAAAATCATTGTTTTCTATGATCAGTGCATAAATAATGTATGATTATATAATATTCATTAAGAGAACGTTATACTTTCTTGTTTTCTTATTAATGAATAACATCAAGTTTTATATTAAGAAAAAACCGTATTACTATTGTAGTTTAATATTAGTGAATTTACCATTATATAATTTAAAGGCAAGAATATATTTTAATAACAGATTCTTCTGAACAATAAAATTGTCTATGACTTGTGCTTGTAAAACAGAAACTGGTATAACGACCTCTTAACTTTAATCCAAAATATGTATTCACGATGTTTTTCCCAATGAGGGGAATTCTGTCATACACATTCCTTGTTATGTCTTGCATTTCTAGTGCTAATATTTATTAATAATTTAGTAACTCAGAATGAACCAACATCGATTTAAAAATAAATTTTGTTCTTAAGAATTAGTATCGAACATATTTTTAAAATAACTAAGTCTGACCCTTATTTTTATAAGTGTCTCAATATTATAATATGTCTGCATCAATAACAATGTATTTAAGCACTAACACTTTATTTTAAATCACTAATATAACAATAATCGCATTACTATATGTATTTTTTTTTTTTGGTGTTGGAATAAGTGGTTCATACCTGGCGTCATTAGTTGGTTGTCGTATTAGTCCTCCGTCACACTTAACATTAAGGTTAACACTATGTTTAATTTGATTTTTTTTTTTACATACATTAACATCTTTGGTGGCTGTAAATTATACTCAACTATTTAGCATTGCTTTGCAAGGGATTAAGGAAACTGTTGCATTTTATCATTTGTCATATATATCAAGTTATTTCAATCGCATAGTAAACTCAAACTCGGTGATGTCCTTGTGGAATATTGTCATTACCCCCCCCCCCCTTCACCGTAAACAAACTTCAGTCATGCTATCATTGTGTTTTTCATATTAATATCTAAATCAATTGTAAACTAACAAACTAACCTACTAACAGTCTTATAATATTATAAATAGAAATACACACTGAATTGCATAAATATGCTTTTGAAATATAAATTTCAAATGGTTTGAACATATCTTTAAAAATTTGACAAATGTTAACAATAGCCTTTTCCACGTTCTGTTTATGCTTTTCTTTTTTCATTCCTTGTACAAAGCTTACTAATGTGCGACAATTTTTATACCACCAAAGTATCTACTTATTTTGTATTTCTAATTTTTACACTGCAACATTGTGCTCGTTTTATGTTTGTAGAAGAGTTCGTACTTTGTATGCATGTCTCGGAGAAAATGATGGCGAACTGTCATTTGAGCCAAACCAAATAATTACAAACGGTACTTCTAATTGTTTTTGTTTAAATAATACTGTTACCTATTGGATAATTTCAGTGAAATTTTTTCATTATTATGTTGTGTATTATTTATTATGAAGAACCTCTATTTGTTCACAGTGCGATCTTCGTGTGAGCCCGGCTGGTTGGAAGGCACGCTGAATGGCAAGACTGGCCTGGTACCAGAAAACTATGTTGAACTATTACCATGATGGTTTTGACTAGATAAAAACTTTTTCCTACTTACTAGGACAAGTTTATTTTGTTTTTAATTTATATTTGTTATTGCTTTTTGTTATGTAATTGGGCCTAAAGATCATTTGTTAATGCGCACATATATATAAAAAAAAGCAGAGTTACCAAAGAACATACATGCATACTTGCTTCCGTAAACCAGTATGCAAACTTCAATACATTCACATCACTGAAGTTTATGTGATCTCAATATTATCATGAATTTGATTTGAGTACAAATTTTTCTTTAAATTTTCAGATAAATTTAGTTTCATTTGATCCCCCCTAAATGTTTGGCCCATTATTTTATAAATACTTTTTTATTATTATTATTATTATTAGATAATCTTTTCAAATATTTAATTATCTAAGTTTAAGATTTTATTTTTGTGATAAAATTATATCACTTCATATCATTGGTGTATAATTCATAATGGAAATTTTTATTACTATAATTATATTACTATGTGTATTGTATTGTGACTGAAACACAAATATTGTCAATGGTTTTTACTAAGTAAACTTTCTTTATTCCAAAAATGTTTTAATAAATATGTCGATTTAATTGACATGGCTTACATATATATATTTTTAAATTGATGTTTGAGTATTCGACACAACAGTTTTCATCCCTTCTTCGATAACACTTAGACATGATCGCCAACTGAAGAACGAGTTTCTCAACATTTGCCAGCGTTGTTTGCTGAATGTCCTGTACATTGTGCTTGAAATGTTCACTTTTTTTGCTGCCTGGTCCATACGCCCACGTACAAATTTTGTACCAAAAACTACAAAAAAAAAAAAAAAATACAATTAGTAAATAGTGAAAAATCAATTCAGGTTATCTTACGTTCGAGTAAAAATGGTTCCACTTGATCAGCGGTTATTTGTACTTGTTGTTGTATCGTTTCAAATGTTATGATGCTAGAGTCCTCAGCCAAACTCATGACTGTCAGTAGTTTCATCTTGTGTATATTTGCTTGATGATCTAATGCTGATAAATAAATATAAATGAAACGTTATATTATATATTTAATGTTACATGTTAAATATGTATATCTAAAACCTTAAAGATTAAGTTTATGATGGACAAAATTTTGTTAACATTTACTTACTAAATAATAGCACATATTAAATTTTTATAGTATATATGTACATATTAATATATTTCAAAAAAATTTGCTAAAAAAAAGATATCAACTATAATTAATTTTATCTTGTTTAAAAATACGCTTCAACTACTGAAATACTGTTTTTTGTTGATGACACTTAATGCCTAGTAGTAATATAGAATCATTAAAATTTATTGTGTAATAATGTGATTATAACCTAATCTAGTTTTTAATGCAGTATGCTAAAATACAAGACCATATCAGTGCCAAGAGTTTAAGGGTTTAACCCTCCCCCTAATTACATAAGATTAGAAATTTAACATCATTTTTTTTTATTTAATATAATACAATTAGTTTGTATTTATTAAATGTAACTTCTATTAAATTTCCAAATTAATATTTATCTTTCAATAAAATCTATGGAGGAATCTATATTGTCTTTTACAACGATAATCTTAATTATCCACATTCTAAAGTGCTTACTAAAATGTTCAAAATTGTTTTAGATAAATTGTTATCATACAATATTTTTACTAAGCAATACCCAATTCCACTGAATCAACCATCTATACACTTGCTGTGTTGGAAAGCAGTGTTGCCTATAAACACTAGCCACTAGCCTTCTAAGGTTGTATCTTATGTTGGATTAAATACACAGTTAAATATATTTACTTTTTTTTTAAGAGGACATCATATCCGCATGTGTTGTCTTCGTCTTACAAACATAAAACATAGTAAATGTGTGTTTAGTAGAATCAATTATATGCTAAAAGCTTTAATATTAGTTAATTAACCTATTATCAAATTTAAAGGTAATATTATTATTTAGGGCATATCATAGGCTTTTATTGATATTATAATTTTAAAGTAAGTTAAAGTTATGTAAAATATTATAACTTAAAAATACTAATAACTCACTTTAAAATTAAGATATCAATACAAGCCTATGAAAATAAACGCCCTAGATAATAGTATTACCTTTATGTTTGTAAATAAGTAAATTGACTCCGTTATTGATGCTGACAGCATAAAATTGATTTTACTAAAAGCAAATTTATTATGTTATGTGTTTGTAAAACAGAGACAACACACAAGGATATGACATACTATCAGATAACTTTCTTAATTTTGAAAAGAAAAATGTAGCCAACATAATTTAACCATTTATGATGTAAGATATTATAAATAATAATTTAGTACCTAAAGATTTGATTAAATCCTTGTGACCTTTGTAGAAATCTAAATAGTTGGTAAGATTTCCAGAGACAAATATAACCAAGAGTTCGTGCAAAGGCGAGTTTTGTAGAGATATAACAGGAGTCAAACTCAATAATGGTTCAAACAAGAATGTCTTAGGATCAGCAATAGCAGAGATAATACACCTCTTCGCATCATCTTTAGCCTGTTTACCATCATCAGCTGTGTAATTGCGGAGAAGTTCAATCATAACTTCTGCAGCCAATTCACTAAAAACAAGGTAGATATGTTTTAATTTGGTTTCAAAATTGATGAAAAATATTTATACAAATAACCAATAGGGAAATCTAACCTGTGTCCGTTTTCAATCAGTGCACTATGCAACTGTCTTAAGAGAGACTGCTTTTGTTTTTTGGAATGACTGATTGAAAGGAGTGATTTGTTTAAACTATCTATTCCTCCATATACCAATAAAAGCTGCTTGTTTCGTTTTGCTACATCGATTATGTCAGAATACAACTGAAAACGAGCTGGTAGTTTTGGGTCAACTGTACCGTGCAATAACCATAAACTGAAATAAAAATATAAAATAGATTTAAAAAAAAAAAATTATATTAATTTATTATGTAATCTCACTTACGTCTTAAGTATGGTATTGCTAAAACGTTCTTCTTCATACTTAGAAAGTTTTTGACTAAATGCAATAACAAGGTTACTCTCCACATCTAAAGTACCAATTCCAATAATCACTGATACGATAGAACATAAAAAGCTTTCAATATCAGCATCTGACAAGTCTGTTTTTAAACAAGCATCACATTTAGATATGATTTCTTTCATATCTTCTTCAATGTTGTCTGTTGCCTTCTCTTGTAAAGTAGCACCAATGCTACGCAGATATGACCTTAATTCTAAAGCCTGTGAACAAAATAGCATATTATTTATGAAATGATTATCAATATTTGTATTTCAATTAACTCTAATGGATGAAAAATCAAAATCAGTTAATAAACACTATAAAAATCATACATTAATAGTAGATAATCAATACCTAATGGCTAATAATATATTCTCAATCAGAGACAATTAAATCTATAAAATATCATATAGTCCACAAATATATATATATATATTTTTTTTATATAAATTCCTCTACAACTTGCATCTGAGGATACAATACTAGAATAACTAAGTAAAAATGTACAAGATTATCTTGATGAAAGAATCAATAAATTAGTTTAGTAAGTTTACACAATTTGATATTTATGTGCCAAGAGTGGAAAACCAAGAATTTTATTAGTTGATATGCTTAGGATTAAGGGGTTTGATGAGTAAGAGCCAAAGCAAAAGAGGAACCTCTTATAAAAACGATTTTTGTTTTTAAAAGTATAAAATCAACAAATATTATTACTCACAAGTTATAATTAATATCTCATTGACATTTGTATTTCCTTTAACAGTTTAATTAGGTTGTTATCAATGTAGATTATTATATTATGCATGCATGTATGTATTTATTAGATAAATTTTACAAAATTGTAAGCCACTACAACAATTGATACTTTCAGTTTCTTTAATTTATAGACAAATATTAATTCATGAATCTGGCTTAATAACAACTAAACCTAAAAAATCTATTAAAATTAGGGATTAGTTGTTGCTAAGGCTAACTATTGATATAATTTTAAAAATACATTTTAAATTTTCCAAAATTTGTTTAAATAAATCATGCTTTCTTGGGGATATCTGGCGACAAATGAAGAAGTGCTGGTATTTCATAAAAACGATGAGTACATTTCTATCCGCAAGGAAATCAAACACTGAAAGTAATATACGTAATATGCCAGTGATTACGGTATCGCGCAAATGTATTAAAACAATCAAACTTCTCAATAATTTTGGACTCTTATAGGTGGGGTCTATCTGGCCAGTCGTGTATTTTTTAAGCTAAACCTAACGTTAATTAAGAAAATTGACTCTGGTCGCGGGTAGGCAATATTTGAATCTGAGAATTCCTAACATAACTGCAGAAAGCCTGGCCAGTGCGTACGTGAAAACAGTTCTATTCGTTTTAAATTTCTTTCGATATCGTTTAAGCGGATCTGAGAACATCGGTTATCGTTTCGCTTACCTGTTCTTCGCGCGTCAGCTCGATAAACGTCGGAGGACCTGCCATCGTGTGTAGGGCTGCAACAGTGAATTTATTTTATTACTTTGAGTGGTCGTTGTCACGGGTACTCGGATCTCGGACGACGGACAGTCGGACAGTGGACCGTGGACGACGTCGGCGGTGGTACGATGTGTTGTGTTTTGATCGCGAAACGAAACCGTTTCCTAACCTCAACAAGACGGTGGCAGTCGAAACTCGAAAAAGATATCTGATAGTGTTGTAGATGGACACTAATAATAATTATTGACAACGATTATTGTTATCAAAACGGATTGAGCGCGGTGTTCTCCCCCTACGACAGCATCGAACTATAATTATTCCTCGTTTTACATCGTTTGGGAATGTAAATCGTGAGGTTATGTATATTTGAATTGATATTTTGCTTTCAATTCGATATCTCTGACGAATTACTCTGCAACGATCGAGTGCTCAAGGGGGCAAACGAGTGAAGTCGCATTTTGTTTTTCTCGTACAAATCTAAGCTATATATTATGCGGCATTACCGTATACCACGTAACCGCGTTCCCAACTTCTAGTCGTACATTTTCTTGTATTGTATTATCTGAATGACTGAACGAGTAAATAAAATAAAATAAAAATAAAAATAAAAAGCGAAAATCTACATTGTAATTTCGCTGAAACAATATCCGATATCGTCGCACGTCGCACATCACCGTCGTTCGTACAACACGATAATATTGTCTTCACGTCCTCCCGTTACATCATCATCGTTGCCGTCTCTATCCGCGGTCCATTACAGGTTTTATCAGAGTCCGATAGGAAACCAAATCGAACGACCATCATAAAACCAATTATATCCGATCCCGATGATATGCGCCATGAGATGGAAGATTAGACATACAGTTTGTCGTTTTTGTTGAATCGTAAATTTAAAAAAAGTGTAAGTAGGTCATTTTTAGACTGGTTGTAGTAATTTTCATGAACAAAATTCGCCCGACTGCTGATCCCTTTGGTGAAGTAGTGGGAAAGTCAAAAACAAATGATTCGCCAAACCGTTGTTCCACTACTTGACGACTGTCATCAGCCACCACTGTGTAGCTTGAGTGACAATGTCGGTCGTCGTCTACCCGATTCCAAAGTGACGCTATTATGCTAGCTTATACACATTGTAATTGTTTTAGTTTATCAGAGCACTACTATGGGTCAGACATTATCAGAACCGGTGACTACAAAACATACAGAAAGTTGTCAGAATCAGTATTTAAAAGTTGGTTCCAGCTCTATGCAAGGATGGAGAATCAACATGGAAGATTCCCACACTCATATACTGGCACTTCCGGATGATCCGAAAGCTGCATTTTTTGGAGTTTATGACGGTCATGGTGGTAATAATTATTTTAAGAGAATAGAAACTACAAATTTAACATGTCATAAAAAAACACTTGCACCGGTTTTTATTTAAAAAAAACATTGATGCACATTATAATGAACCTAGAAAAAAAAGGTCAATGGTTAACATATAGGTACAGTATATGATCATAATACTTAATGCATTATAAAAATAATAAAATAACAATAGAATATAGCTTATAAAAATTTGAAACATACATATTAAGTATGTATTATAAAATTAAGAAGTATTGAATAGAGTCCATAGCTTATAAAATTAAAACATTGTCTATGACTTTCAGGTGTTAAAAAATCTAATACATACCAGTTTTGTCTAGTTGTATCTTTAATATACATATTTACAGTTTGTAAACATTTTTCTATGATACAAGTTTGTCTGCTTTTTTCTACTTAATCTCCTTTAGTGTATTTAATGTCAATTTTGATATATTCATTTTTCTAATTAATTTCCAATTAATTGGTGGTTATTTTTTATTGAGTTGTAAATAAAAGTACTGAGAATTCTTAATTTTGATCTCTCTAAAGTATAAACTAGATACACATTTTCTATTCAAGACCAACTCTATTTTTGAAAATAAAAAATATATTGTAAAATCAATACATTCATAATTAATTTCCAATTAATTAGATTCTTATGTCCAAATAGTAATGCAAACCAATTATTCCACCCTTTCGTCACATTATTTGTTTAGTATCCCGTAACTATAAACCCTATAAGTGATTCTATGGAAATTCCTTAAAATCTTGAAGTAACTTATTTTCAAAGATTGATTCTATTTTTTACACATTGTTTTAATTTTTTTATTAGTTTTACAATTGGTTATTGTGCTATTTATGCTTACTTGATTTGTAAGAGACAAATTGTTGATACCATAGAGATATTTACTCATTCTTGATTAAATATTGAAATTAATCCTTTATGAGTTGTACTATTGAATTTTTAGCTATTGGAATATGATATATTACATAAAAGAAGTAATATTAATTGCAATTTAATGACAAGTTTTTAAGTTTTTATAATGCTATTTTTTATTTTTATTTATATTATTAATAATCCAACAGCTTAAAGCTTTATTTATCGCCTTTCTAAAATAAGTTTTTCAAAATTAAATGTGCTTTTAAGGACATAATTTTGTCTATAAAACTACTAAGATAAAAATTATGTCCTTTTAAATTTTAATTATTCTTTTCTTAACACTATATTTTATTTTAGGAGCAAGAATAGCACAATATGCTGGCAAGAATTTACATAAATTTATTACCAAACGACCAGAATATGAAGAAAATAAAATTAGTGATGCCCTACAATTGGTAATACAGTACTATTAAATGTTTCAATGTAGCATTTATAGTATCTTGAATTATCATTTTAGGGTTTTATGGACATGGATACTGCTATGGCTGAAGATGAAGTGTTAAAAGATGAGCTTGCTGGATCAACTGCTGTAGTTGTTTTAGTTAAAGATAAAAAAATGTATTGTGTAAGGAAAAATATTAGGTTGATTTATTTTTCTGATTCTTTCTAATTCACATCTTTCTTGATATCTAGGCAAATGTTGGAGATTCAAGAGCTATTGCATCAGTATGTGGTAAAGTTGAACCATTATCATATGACCACAAACCAAATAATGAGTTAGAAACTAAAAGGATTGAAGCAGCTGGCGGATG
Source organism: Rhopalosiphum nymphaeae (assembly GCA_036289425.1). NCBI lineage: Eukaryota > Metazoa > Arthropoda > Insecta > Hemiptera > Aphididae > Rhopalosiphum > Rhopalosiphum nymphaeae. The sequence goes on along the minus strand of JAZAQC010000013.1, from coordinate 31,691,862 downwards.
GGTCATGTTTAACAGGGTGAATGGCAACTTAGCTCTATCAAGAGCTCTAGGTGATTATATATTCAAAAAAAATGACCAAAAAAAATTAGATGAACAAATTGTTATTGGTGAGTTACTTACTATGATTTTATTAAATATAATTCTGTTAAACTTTCATAACATGTGTAGTGTAAAAATATATAATATAAAATATGTAATGAAATAAAATGGTTTAAACACATCATCAAATTTAATTTCTAGCCTGGCCTGATATCGAAGTAAAATCAATTACAAAGGACTTAGAATTCATTGTCTTAGCATGTGATGGCATTTGGGATGTAATGACTAATGAAGTAAGACATATTTTAAATAAACTGTTATAGTATGGTATGTATAATATTCATAATATTATAAAATAATATATTTTAAATTAGTTAAGTGATGAATTATGAATGTATTGATTTTACAATATGTTTTTTATTTTCAAAAATAGAGTTGGTCTTGAATAGAAAATGTGTATCTAGTTTATACTTTAGAGAGATCAAAATTAAGAATTCTCAGTACTTTTATTTACAACTCAATAAAAAATAACTATCAATACTTGAAACTTTTATCAAATGTTATCATTTTCATTTAATGATACAAATTTAAAGTTTTTTACTTTTTTGAGCTATTTATAGGACTGTATAATTTTAAATATTATTTACAATATATATTTCTTTTAGTTTTTTTTTTCAATAAATAAATTATACACTGGGTAAAAGTTCTTAAAAAATTAATACTAAATCATACAAAAGTAGTAAGTATACTAGACCCAAAAAATCATATTAAGAATTTTTTATAAACATTTTAAGTTCAAATTTGGATGAAACTATCTATTTAAATGATAAAAAACGATGTTAATTTTATTTTGTTATAATTTAATAACATTTTTCGCGGTAACAGAACGTTAGAATATGTAACTTGTATATATCTTTTATTATTAATTTTTACTGTATACAATGACTTGATTTACTTTAAGATATTATTTATTTAATATTTTTGCTGTTTTACTGGGTATTTACAGAAACATAAAATTTAATTTTTATAAATTGCTATAATGTAGTATCAATGTATATTATTATAATAATATTTAATTAAGTGCTACATTATCCAAGAAAAAATTATATCAAGTAAACTAAATGGCATTAATAACTATATCAAAAAAACATTACAAAATATACTTAGTTTTATAGGCTGAAAGACCATCCCCAATCAGAATATTTTTCCATATTCAGTGATATATTGTTGAATTCAAATTTAACACATTCATATAGTGACCCACTTGACACCTAATTTACAACTAACCGATAGCTACTTGTCTTCTTTTTTTTTTATCTTACTTTGAATAAGATCTAATTCAGATAGTTATTCATTTAATTTATGAATAGTTAACCCGTCATCGGTATCGGTGTTAGCGTTTCGCTAACATTAAACTTATTTTAGGAACCACTTGTTCAAATAAAAATAGGTTGTTTTAAAACTCCACATACCTCTTATCTAAATAATAATAAACTAAAATAACAACAAAAACAATACAAAAACATATTTATGTGGATATTATGACTGGTAAAAGTATACAGTATGTGGTGTGTATATATGTAAAGAACATACTACTCCTACTTGTCCGACATGCAACACTGTGAAAGAAAACTCGGAAAATTGTAACGATGAGTTATAATTTTAAATTTGTTTTTATTTTAATAGATTTTGTTACAAAAAAGTGATTTGTTAATTTCTATATAATATCTTTTTTTTCTACAAAAAATTATGTTTTTTTATTTATATATCAAAAATTTGAGAGAAATTTGCTATTAATAAATAAATATTATTATTAATTTTGCTAATAAACAATATAATTATTGTAAGATAAAACTAGACAAATATTTTTATAATTGTTTCACTATTCCGAGTTCAATAAATAATTCACAGAATCGAAAAAACGATAATGTTAGCGTAGCGCTAACACGATACCAATCATGTAACAGTATATAGCGATACCGATGACGGGTTAAAATAAAATAAATATATTAAGTATTAAGAATTAAATTGTTAAAAATATAATGGATTATAATATTTATGGTAGTGTAAATTTTTTAGTTTAAATGTAATAAAATAATAATATTATTTTTGATATTTTTATGTCATATAATATACTATCTACTTTTTTTTTTTATGTTTAAGGAAGTTGTAGAGTTTGTGCGTTTCCGTGTCAGCAATGGCATGGAGCCTGAGGATATATGTGAAGATTTAATGACAAGGTGTCTAGCACCCAATGGTCAAATGGGAGGTCTTGGGTGTGACAATATGACAGTTGTAATAGTTTGTTTTCTAGGCGAAGACCGTACTTGGAAAGAATTACAAGTACAATGTTCTAAACCTTCAGCTGCAAAATCAATAAACTACCCAAGTAGTGGCTCCCCACCATTAAGTCCCAAATCCAAGCACTAGTATTTTCTTGAGCATTGTTTTATTTATACTTTATTTTACTTTGGTTCTCACACATCATTTGTTTTTTGGCAATAAATTAATATTAATAATAATAATTGTGTACATAATAGCACTGGGATAATATTTAAAATTGTTTGTGTCATAATATTATATTTTACTTAACATTTTTTTCCTTTTTATAATTATCTCTTGTAGATAAAAAGTAATATAATTTCCCTATATAAATCCCAAGTCATTTTTGTATTTATATAAGTTTTTTTTTATATATATATAATATGCTATGATATACTAATGTCTAATACATAATTGGAACACTAATGATGTAAATAACATTTTCATGTAACACACTAGTCCATCCAGTACTTTAGAGGATGATGTTAATTTTTAGAGCATGAGTTGAAAATGAAACAAAATTATACATAAATATTTTAATACGAAACATAGTGCGTTAAATGTTATGTAATTTTAAAAAAAATATTTGTACAATCAGACGTTTAGTTTTTAGCACCCAAAGGACTGGCCGTATTATAATTTTTGTGAATGAATATTAATAAAATAATAGTACAACTTGTATTTGTTAAAATGATTGAGTAATATCAATTAATATTATATTTTTAATAGTTTTAAGAGTTATATAACTTAAAAAAAAAACATGTCATTATAGTTAACTACTAGTATTTGAAATAAAAATATGGTTTCCTAAATTGATAGTATGTTAAACCAATGTCACATATCCATAATCCCTGAATATACCAACAAATTTAAAAATATGAATTATCAAAATAAGGACATTAACTCATGATAATTGTTTTAAACTATTTAAATGTGAGGTTTATGTCCTCAGTCTACAATTTGAATGACTTATATCAGGTATTGACAACCCTTGTTCCTACTAATTTTTTACTATGATAGTACAGCCTACCAGATATTTTAAATCATACTTTTGTATTTCAAGGTTTGAAATATATTACTATATTTTTAAATCAAATTAATCTGGGTTAGTTTCATAGATGTAACTAGGGAGGATTTCAACACCGTAATTTTTGGGTTAACGTATAGACATGTCAGTAATAACTTTATTTTGTCCACAATGTGAAATATGTATAATTTTTTCATATTAACAAATAATCGTTCAAATCGGCTGTAAACACCAATAGACACATTAGAAACAATAATTAATAATTTAATTAGAAAAAATTTGCTATAAAACGTATTATAGCCCTCTAACTTAAAAGTTACGACTATGCATATGATGTCGATGGTATTTGGAGTTTATAATTTTATTATTTCCTATAGATATCTCTTATTGAATAACTAAAATTCAATTTAACATGTGATAAGTGTTTTAATGTGACTCTCAATTTAAAGTTGGAAAAATCATAGGATAAAAAGGTTGTACCCATGGCTAAATATATGTTTGGCCATGGTTGTACCGACATGCGGTTTATATTATAATTCTTAAAATAGTAAGTTCGATGACGCAGTAGCTATATAGTAGACAACCATTAATCTGATATAAGTGATCAACAATTATAAATTCAATACACGTTGTGTCATCGATTACAACATAATAATAATATGGTACCTATATAACGACTCGCGATGTACGATATTTTGGGTAACAGATACGTAGTCTCGGAAAACGATTATCCGAAAAATGTATACCTAGAATATTCAACTTAAATAATTCGTAAAATTGGAAATTATCATTTATGTTGCACACTAGAATTAGGTACGAGACATTGCTGTAGCACTCGGCAGCAGTCCGCACAAAATTAGCTTTTAACGAGTCTGGCAGTTAAGCCGGCAATAAAAAAGAGAAAAAAAATTGCAATCAATAGGTTAAATGCGTTATATTTTATATACAAGCAATTTGTCTGAGAACAGTAAGAACACGTCTTATGTACTCGTAACAGTGGCGCCTCGAATTCTTGGTCTTACACGCAAATTTTAATTTGTATTTTCAAACATTATTACGTAAATATAGTCTTAAAAATGTATGTCTAATGTTAGGATCTGGCTTTTCTATACCATACGTACAGTTACACAGACATAACCCCGTGAGTTGTTTACGAATTACGTTATTTTGTGCTGTTCGCGGAAATGGTTACATGGTTATCATATTAATATAAATCTAATTTTAGAAAATTTTGAAAAATTGCCATATCCCAGTAAACATAACACGTATAATCTATACGTTTAAAATAAGGGCAATTTTAGTATATTATGCATAAACGTTATAGTAATATACGTATATTATTAGCATAATATGTGCGTTTATTTTTCGTTTACGATAGGTAGAACTTTATTCGTATACCTTACGTTGTACATCTACGTGTGTTTAACGTCGACAATAAGTTTATTATTGGTTGGGCCGAAATTACGTGCACACAGAACGATTGATATTCGTATATTGAAATTGAATTGGCTATAGGCATGTTAATGATTAACGGTTAGAGAGCAGGTAACAGAATCAACGTCAGGGGCGTATTTAAAGGAAGGGCCTACGGGGCCCGTGCCCCCCCCCCCCTCCACCGTTCACTGTATTTTCTACTTTTTTTATTATATTAGATAGATATTTTATAACTCTACGCCACATGTACGCAAATTTTAATTTTTTGTTCGTGCCCCCCCCCGCAATAAGACATTTCTAAATACGCCCCTGGTCAACGCCGTCAAAAAGGTCTAAGGTCGTGGAACCCAGACCGTGGCACCATTATGACAGCGCTGCTCTCCACATGGCTCCATCACACCATTTGTGTCACTGTCGTGTGACTGTGCTTGCCCTAATATATGTTTGCCTCCTTTTAGCCCGCCCTAGAAAAAAGACCTGACGCCGCCATTTTTGTAATTAGGTATTAATTATTAATTTTTGAACCTGGTTTTTTTTTACCGAAATTGTTAAATGGGAATGTTGTGAACTGTTTTTCGTTAACTTTTTTTTTTATCCATAAAATAAATCAATTTTTTGCCATCGATAAAATATTTAAATTTATTTTGCAAGCGACGTTAATAATGGTTTCCACGATGTGGGTTCCGAGTATTTTATTCCCAACCTTTTTTTTTTTTCTCGAGGCTTATTTAGCATTAGTATTTTACTAGAAGGCTAGAACACTACTGCCGACTGCCGAGAGTCCGAATCCGAAAATCTTAACCCCTTTAACCCCTTATCGTCGTACAAGATTAATAGATAACAAAGAAGTCTGTATTATCGATAAAAATCCCGCGCTTTTATAGCACAAAAAGAGCGATAATGGTTTTTGAATAATTCAATCATAGTTGATAACGTCGAAGTCATTCAGTTTAATAGTTAATGATTTGGTATTATACCTATAGTACCTACTTTACTCGTTTCAGAGTTTTTGACGAGCAACTATTACTGAGTACCGGATTTTCGCACTAAGTAGATTGAATTGTTCAACCGTAATCGTTTAAGGTTTGTCGCAACGCCGCCTATTTGTCATATGCATAATGTATTTAAGTCTTTCCTAAGAATATATTTCCGGTACGAGTTTAAAAATGACCTCATTTGAATGCAAAGGAGTGTTGGTAGATTTTCCCTACGAACCGTACGAAGTTCAGAAACAATACATCGAAAAGGTTCTGGAATGTTTGCAAAACGTAAGCAGTGCATCGTTATTAGTCTCGTTTATTTGATCGGTGTGTGTACGTTGAGTGTTGCGTTTTCAGGGACACAATGGTGTTCTGGAGTCACCCACTGGGACTGGAAAAACGCTGTCTTTGTTGTGTTCGTCATTGGCCTGGCTGTTGGCCAAAAAAGCCGCGATTCAAGCCAATCGAATGTGTCCGACGGAGAGTAACATAACTATGTCAGTCAATACAGCAGCTGGTGTTGACAAGAATCCAGGCAGTGCTTGGAGTAAGCTTAATACACCTAATATATAGGAGAGCAACTTATCCAGCTTTTAAAATTTAAATATCTGTTATTTTTCTTCAACCTTTGTCAGATGGAGTAATTCGACCGCCACGTATTATTTACGGTTCACGGACTCATACTCAGCTTAATCAAGTGATGAAAGAACTTCGTCGGACTAATTACAAACACATGAAGGTCGGTATAATTGGTTCAAGAGACCAGTTGTGTATTCATCCAGAAGTTATGAAAGAAGCAACTTCTTCTGTTAAAATTGCATTATGCCGTGCTAAAGTAAGCACTCGCACATGCCAATTTTACAATAATGTTGAGCTTAAATCTCAAGAAGCATTTGTAGAAAACGGAATTGCAGATATAGAAGATTTGGTAAATAAAGGCAAAAAATTTAACTGCTGTCCATATTATGGGTCTAGAGAATTACAAAAAGATGTTGACATACTGTTCACTCCATATAATTACATTATTGATCCTAGGACAAGAAAAGCCCAAGACATCCAATTTAGTGTAGGTATTCATTACTTTTAAAACTTTTATTTATTAATAATTATTAATATTATATCATAGAATTAACCATAGTTAATAATAGTAATTGTATTAGGATGATGTTATCATTCTTGATGAAGGACATAATGTAGAAAAGATGTGTGAAGAATCTTGTTCCGTAGAAATAAGCAGCACTGACATTGCTCTTTGCATTGATGCTGTGACTGATGTAAGATACATTTCTAATTTCTAATTGTTTATAATTAATAAGATTAATTTTCATAGTTGATAATTAACCAATTGTAACTAAGAACTACCCTATAATATAATTTAGCTTCTATAATTCATTTAGATTATGAAACAATTGTATGATGAAAAAAATACAGAATTTTCTGCTGAACCAATACAGTTAAAACCTAGAGAATTTTCTGATGATGATATATGTGTGTTAAAAGCATTATTTTTAGAAATAGAAAAAGTTATTGATGGTATTGAGCTTTCAAACAGTACAAATGATAAGAAAATGGAAGGATCTTACATATTTAAACTGCTTCAAGGCGCGGACGTTAGTATTCACTATATATATATATTTAAAAAAAATAACTGCTATTGAAAACAAAAATTTGATCTAATTATTTTTTTTTTTTTTTGTAGATAACACCTTCAAACATGTCTAAATTTATTAGCTTTTTAAGTTCTGTTTCATTATATTTGTCATCATCTAATAGCAATGCTCCTCATCAAGCTAAAGAAGCATGTTTGTATAAATTTCAGCAATTTTTAGAATGTGTTTTGCAAAGTTTAGGAACTAACGGAGACCCTAAAAATACAGACAAATATTTTAGAGTAAGAAGTATTACAGAATTTATCTAAATTGTTTATATTTATTTATTTATTTATTCATTGTTTAATAATTGATTGGTTTTAAATTATATATATCAAATATTTTTTACAATACATTTTAAACTATATTTGTAGACATACATACAGTTAGAGCAGAGTAAATATAAGCCAAAGAATGATACAGTTAAATTAAAAGATCTCAAAAAAGGCAAGACTTTGAATTTTTGGTGCTTCAGTCCTGGATTTGGGTATGCATATTCTTTAGTCTATTCAGTATCGCCCAGTGCAGGGTCTTACTAAAACATGGTCTTTAAAATATTGTATGATATAAAAAGTGATAATTGCTTAATGACATTACACAGCCCCTATTCTCTAACTTTTTTTTTTCTATAATCAATTTGAAAGACAATTATAGTATTATATTAATATCACTCATCACAAATTATTACCAAAACATTATTAATATGAGCTTTACAAAAAATACAAATAATTAATAATTTATATTTATTTAAAAAAATATAATAATCTAATTTTTTTTTCCTATTATTTTTATAAATCTTATGTTAGCTTTAAAATGTGAAAATATCCTTCTTATTATGTTCATCATCTTAGAACTTTACAAAAAGTGTATCATTCAAGTTTTTCATGTTTCAAAAAATGTTTTCAGAATAATAGTTATGTAACTAGTTAATTAATTTATTGAATTATGAGCTTTTATGATAAACTTAATAAATATTGGTACAAAAGTATAATTTTTTTAATAATAATTTGCATAATTTCTGAATAATTAATTGTTGACTTTCATAGGATGAGAGACTTATTGAATCGAAATGTTCATTGTATAATACTTACAAGTGGTACATTGTCTCCTTTAGCTGCAACTATTTCTGAAATTGGAATTCCAGTTAAAGTACAATTACAAAATGCTCATGTTATTAAAAATAGTCAAGTTAGTTAAACTAATAACTATTAATTTACTATAATATTATTTTATACATTCTTTGTATACTTATTTATTAATTTAAGGTATGTGTATCAGTCATAAAATCTGGACCAAGTAACAAACCACTTATATGCAACTACAGTAGCCGGTAAATAAAATATCTACATTATTATTTATTAGAATGTATCAAATTAATCTTTTTAATTTATTTATAAAAAAATCAAGTTAAATTAATTTTGATCTACTACTAAATTAAAGACATTATTATTTATATTTTTCAGGAATAATTCTGATTTTCTTATAAGTTTGGGCCAAACTCTAGTAAATTTTTCACGCATTATACCTGGAGGTACTTTGGTTTTTTTCCCTTCATATCCATTTTTAGACCAGTGTGTTAATCATTGGCAGGGTTGTAATATATGGGCATCAATCACTAAGAATAAAGTAATATAAATATATATATTTGAAAAAAAGTATTGTCATTAATATTATTTTATTCTAGTCTATATTTGTTGAACCAAAAAATAAGGATGTGTTAAACATTGTAATTGAAGATTATTATAAAGCCATTCAAGAAAACAAGGGTGCTATGTTGTTAGCAGTTTATAGAGGAAAAGTGTCCGAAGGTCTTGACTTTTCTGATTGGAAAGCTAGAGCTGTAATTATATTAGGACTACCATATCCTCCTTACCAAGATCCACGGGTAGTGATGAAAAGAGAATATTTGGATGAAATGAGGAAAGAAAATTCGCAGGTAAAAATTTAAAATTAATTTTATTATTTATTTAATATTAGTTATGTTATTTTGTTTATCTTTGTTGTTGTTATTTTAGTGTTTATCTGGTCAAGAATGGTACAAATTAGAAGCTATTAAGGCTGTGAATCAAGCAATGGGGCGTGTAATTAGACATATTGGTGATTGGGGTTCTATTATATTTTGTGACGAACGTTATGCGAGTTTTAATATTAAATCACAACTCTCTGCTTGGTTACAACCCCATCTAAAAATATATGATCAGTTTTCAATAGCTTACAGAGAAAACATGAAATTTTTTAAAAACTCTGGTGCAACAGTAATTATTTATATACTTTAATATTATAATAATTAACTATGTAAAAATAGTTAATAATGTGTGGATAATGTTTTAGATGCCTTCTGCAGTTTTATTTTCAAATGCTTCATTTGATGAGCCTGCTCAAGCTACTGTATTGAGATCGATTGAATCAGTTAAACGAAAAGCATTAGAAGATGACACTATAAAACTATATGAAAGTTACTGTACTAAAGATGATAAAAAAATAGAAAAAAAAAGTACATTGATTAGCTCTAGTAGTTCTAGTAGCATTTTAGAGTTTGTTGATATCTTTGAAGAGCAAACAATAATCAACACCATTTCAGAAAGTCAACCTTTAAAAATTGATGTAAAATCTGATTTAAAACCTCTAGTTAAAAAACGTAAATTAAAAATAATTCCCAATAAAATTGAGTATCCCAAAACAATAGTGGACTCAAAAAATAAAACTATTAATTTTATGACAAAAGTAAGTGTTTATTTTTAGTTATAAACTTTTCAGACTAAATGTTAAATTAATAGATTATATAATTTTGTTGTTTTTATTTTTATATTTTATTATGTGTAGGTTCGAACTGTACTAAAAGAAGATACATACACACATTTTGTCAGTATTGTTAAAAAATATATGACAGAAAAAAATTGTAATGAATTAATTGAAAATCTAGACAAGTTATTTCCAAAAAAAACTAAAGAGATTATTAGTATTTTGATAGGTAAATTAAATTGTATTTATAAACTTAAAATTTAAAATATGATAACTGCTTAATAATTGATTGATTTTAATAATGTTGAATTGAAATGTTTCAGATCTAAAAGATTTTTTTAATAAAGATCCAAATATTAAATTATTATCAGATTATTGTTCTGGATTGAAAGAAGAAAATGATGTATAATTAATAAACCAAATAATTTTATTAATTTTCACACTAGTGACATAAATACTTTTTATGAAACATCAATTCTATAAAAATAATTAATGTATTATACTTTTGTAATTTATTTATGAATTTTTATTGTCATATATTTAAATATTTTATTGATTAAAAATTGTTTATTTACAAATATTTAAATTTTAAAACAAATTTATGTTCCTATGTCTGTTATAATGGTATAATGGTATTGTTTTGTCAAGCCAAGACATATCAATATGAATTGGACTATTTTAGGAAAATAATTATTTAATTTTTTCCATGAGTAATTAGTTCATAGAAGTTAAGTGTCTGTTAATTGTTTAATGCTTTGACAACAGGATTGATCTTAATATAACTTCAGCAATTAAAATGAATACAGTCTCTGTAACAAGTTAATTTTAATTCAAAATTCTGATCCACAGATCTTTTTTCATGAAATTTCTGTGTAATAATTTTTCTCGTTTATGATAAATTATCAGATATTGAAAATGATCGTATTAAAAAAAAGAAAAAATATTTTATTATTTATGATTTTCTTTAAAACAAAAACTCATATTTTTTCACTAACTTTTGTGTCATAAGTGAACAACTATTATTCCGACATCAACTTTATTGTTACAATCGTATAATTATCAAATTGTACCGGCATAAATTTAGTTTGGCACCTATGCGAATTCTTCAATTTTTCTTTTGGAAGCCTATGTATTTCAAAACAAATTTTATCCAATAAATATTAATTTCACAGAGCGAGATGATTTTATTTAATATTACGTTCTTTTATACACTTAGTAACGTAATTTGTTTGAATTTATTTATTAAAATTTAATGAACGTTACACAAACTTTGTCGCGTAAACATTTTTGTCATGGAAGAAAAACAAAAAAGTTTGTTCGGTTGGACAATCTGTGTTTGTACCATAGCGGCATAGCCTAACATTTTGTGATTACCATCTCGGACGCCACTGCCACGCTCTTTTTCACTTTAACCCACGTTCCTGAATCCCCAGCGTTGTTTCCGTTTTTGTTTCTGCGACCTAGCACAAGTAAGTACGTTTGTTATTAATCAGATCGTCAAATTATGAAATTCTGAATAAAATATATGTAGTCAATTAAAAAGAAAAATAATAATTTGTATAACACTTCTAGGACAAGAACCATGGACAAGCCAGTAGTGTTATCTCGCGTGTTGAAGGTTTTGGGCCGTACCGGATCCCAGGGCCAGTGTACCCAAGTTAAAGTAGAATTCATCGGCGAACAAAATCGTCAGATCATCAGGAACGTCAAAGGTCCGGTGCGCGAGGGTGACATTCTCACTCTGCTCGAGTCCGAGAGAGAAGCTAGAAGGCTTCGATAGGATTTTCCTGTAGGTAAACTATTATAAACGATTATTTGTAATTTTCTGTGAGTAGGTGATCGTATTTAATGTGTTATTCAATCCGTATAATTTACACGTCGCGTTTCTGTTCTATTAAATGTTAGCGGTGCTTCAGTGTCAGTAGTCATGTACAATTTTTTTACCTAATTACGTAAATTGTATAGATAATGAATTCTGTGTTTTTTTACTGAAAATGGTGGTAAAATCATCAATTTAATTTTGATTAACTTTATATTAACTCTGTTCCCTTTATATATGGTGAATTAATTTAATAATTACCTAGAATAGATTTTTTTCTATAATACAATAAGTACTTACTTTATACTTATTTCGTTATTATAATATGTATTTGTTAATTGTTATATGTTTTACCATAATAGCTGTTTATTTTAAATAGCTTAAATTTTAAACTTAATAAATTACCTATATCAACAACTAAAAAATATGATTTTATTATTATTAAAAGCATAAAGCTCGTAAAATAATGTATATTGTGGTATATAAATTCTGAATAATCACTTCTATGTTTTAATAGTTTGCTTCATTATATACACTTATATCGTTAAAACTAAATATTGGACAAGCTGTATCTAAAACACACTCATGATATTTACTTTGTAAAGTTTAAATTATTATTTGACTAAATTTATAAAAATCTATTTTTTGAAAGGTTAAATATATACTTATTTCTTCACATTTCTTCATTGTTCTCTTAATATTATTATTGTTTCAGGGTAGTTTATAAGAATGATTAAAAATAAATAATTTTATACTATGTAGCTTAAAGTTTAAATTAAGGTTGATACTAATCTTGATATTAATATTTTAAATACTTTTATTTAAGAATTTAAATAATGAGATAAAATCTCAAGATTCTTAAGCTTAATTATACCAATATTTTTAAAACTTATGTAATATTGTATTTAATTTATTTTATTGAAAAAAAATAATAATTATTAAAACTCAACAAAAGGTTGGCATTATTTAATTAGGTACTAAATATTAGAGCTTACAATTATTTTTTTTAAGAAGTAGGAATGTATTAAAAATTCTGGTCTCTGCGTCATAATTTGCATGATATTATTTGAGTATTATAATAATTATTTTTGAATCTTTAACAAAATAATTTTGGTATTTTCTATAGTACTTTAGTATAGAGTTAATATTTATGTAGAGTTATATATTAAAATACATTTTTTTTTTTTAAATTAACATTTAAATTATTGTGGAAATATATTTAATTCATTGAATAATTATTTTTCATTTTCAGATGTATCCAATTCTAATGAATTGTTCTTGCTGGTGAATGCTGTTGCTGTTGTTGCTGTTGCTGTTGTGAGTGTACGTTTACATGAATTGTTCACCATTCTTATAATGTAAACTGCATTATTAATAAAGCGTATACTACAAGCAATATAATGGTGTTATTATTTTGTAATATGATCTAAAAATATTAACCTTGGTTAAAAAAGAAATTATGACTTAATATATTTTTAAACACCTTGAACTTAAAGAAATGATTGATAAAAATAAGTTCAAATTCCAACATTTTGAGGACAGATCTAATAAATTCCCGTGTGTTATCTATAGACCTCACATCAAATAGACTATAATTCCACATTTTGTGAAAGAATTATTTAATCTAACAATTTTATTATAAAGTTATTTAAATAAATAAATGTATAATAATAAAATATATTTATGCATATGATGATTTTTACAAAAAGAAATTAACATTTATCCACAATTAGGTGTTTGCACAGATCGGGAATTATTGATAACAATTTATTTCGATCTGTTTTTCATAGATCCATGAATTTGTTACAAATAAAGAGTATTTAAAAACATGAAATCAAAATCATTTTGTTTTTGATTATATATTTGTATACTCATATTTCTGAATGACAATAAATATGAAGAATTTACTAAATAAATATGTCTGGTATACATTCAAATAAATAACCAAATCACTAGATTTATTAATGATTCCCTGGTACTGTTTGAATTTTTAGAGTATTATTAATTTAAAATTTTTTCAGTGTAATAAGTAATTTTTTTTTTATCTATAAAGCGTAAAAACAGTTTACTACCATAATTATTATATATTTATGGTTACATTTTTGAAATATTGAATGCACATAACTTACTCATATTTGACAAAAAATTAAGTTTGTTTTTTAAAAATGATTTAGACCCATTTCAAAAGTTAAAATTATTGTAAGAATGATACCAATTTTGATGAAAACGAGTGACCGTTAGGTAATGTCTTTTTAACAACCAATTACTATCCATGCTTAAGAATTATTATTAAAACAAAAAAAAATGTCTCGGTCACAGACTGTTTATTTCTTATTACAATTAAAAAATAAAATAAAAACATTAAGACTGTTATTTTAATTTCGGAAACATCTACCTAGCTCGAGGCATGCGCACTACTGTGACAGGTTGTCCCGCGAGGACTAACGTACTGTGGTTATTCATTGAGACTGTCTGTAAAACTTTTTCTTAATTAAAACATTCATAAATTAAATTAAAACTTTTAATAGCTCCGACACGACTAATCTATTTATTACAGAAATACACGAGTCACCAGTAATAGTGTGTTTCGTTATTATAATATCGTCATAAACCTTGACGTTAAAAATCTTTGAGAAAGCGTTGATATTAACTTCCGATATTTAAAAACAAGTGATGTAGGTATATTAAATGATTTAATATAGGTACACATAAACAAAAAGGTAACTGTCTTGTCGTATGCGCTCTACTACGCGATTTATACTTTTATTATCGTGACTTAATGATAACAAAGATTAGTACTTAGCAGTCATTCTCTCTGTGTGCTATATTTTTTTATCGTGATTTAGTCGTTGGGTGACAATACTTGGGTTTACACACGATTTTTTATTTTCACATCGCGTTACAAAATGTTAGCAAATTAATTTTACAATATGATACAGAAAGAATAATCTGTTACTAATTTTTTAATTGCAAAAACTCTCTTAGTAAATATAGAAAATGTATTGTGCGATAAATGTGGTATAGTTAAATGAGATATCACATAAAAACGATCGCCGAAAAGGAAAATTGTTGAGGTATAAAAGGTTAGGGTGCAATCATCAAACCACTCAAAATATAATTTAATAAACCGTAGGTGTTATTTAATATTTTTAGATATAATATTAATTATAAATATAAATTATGTTCTGAAATAACAATAGTTTTAGATTGTACGTTGACGAAAATTGTCCTAACAAAATAATGGATAATGCTAATTTAATGCAAACGCACCTAACGGATAAAAGCCGAGCACAAGACTTGTATAGTTTGACACATGCTACAGGCCGCGGCCAAGGAATTCCAGAAACTAGCCGGTCGCTAATCAAGTTACATCCCATCCCAGACAGTAAAATTTGATTTTATAAAAAATTTTAAGTTAATAACAATGACATACTAGCTAGTACAAACAGAAGATACTCCAAAAAATGCTACGATGAAATTGAATAGGTAACTATAATAATGTGAAATATTGAAATATGTCGCAGCTAGGCGACAGTAGGTCGTAGGTATACTTAGATCACATACTTGTACCTGTGTGTGTACATGATCTAAGCCCTAAGGCATGGGTCATCAAATGGCGGTCCGCGGACAAATTTTATTCGGCCCACAGACAAAGAATAAATAACACACAGGTATTACGACAACAGTTGATATATCGGTTGTTATCGGTTGGTCATTTTTTTCACTAAACAGTTTTCTATTTTATTGTATTTATAATTCACTTTAATTTTTTATTTTATTAAATATTTGTCATATTAATGGTGTCCCTAATGTTTATAAACAATAGCAAATAATAAATAAAAATAAATTTTCTCATTACATCCGATTTTAAAATAATACCTATTGTCCTATTATATATGTTGAAAATATGTAAGTAGTACGTACCTACCGACTTAATATTTTGATGGCCCGTCAAAAATTTTCAGATTCCTTATGTGGCCCTTCAAAAATATTAATTGGATATCTAAGGTAATTACAAATAATATGCATTTTATTACGACACAGTTTATTGCCTATAAATTATTCGTTAGTTTGGATACTACAAAATGTGTATTGGTAGGTACTACGATTAATACGTTTATAATACCTACATAATATGGGTTTAAGAGTAAGTGTATTATATAATATATGAATAAGCACACAGATTGTGTTAGAAGGATATTATATAAATAACCAATATTTTAATAAAAAAAAAAAAAAAAAAAAAAACGATTCAATAATAATAATAATAATAGTTGACAATAATTGTCTACATGGATTACTATATAACGGTATACACACTATTTATAGGTACGTTTATTATGAGTAATATAGGTATAGTAACTTTTGGGATTTACAAGTAAATCAACCATTAATAGCAGTAATAAGTGAGTCGAACAAAATAAAGTATGTCTTGATTTTAAATTTAAATTTAAGATCAGTACCTATAAATAGCCAACGTTGAGATAACTATATATTACCTGCTTATAATTAAGTATAGGTGTCTAGTTATAATAATTGTTTAAGCCGGTCGTAGTTTTTGGCTCGTATAAACACAGAACACTTCCGTTTAAAAAAAAAATAAAGCAAATACGGGTTCAGTGTACAACTTTAGATAGGTATCTATGTAGCGGTTATGACCTATATGCTTCACGGCTAACTGACTTTAAGTCATATTTTAATTCAATAATATTAATGTACCTATATATATATATATACGACTACTATACTAGCTATCTGTCATGCGCATGCAACTCGCTGAAGTCTTGTATTGAGAGTCCTAGGCCATGGTGCTTTTATTCTGTATGTTAAAAGCGGAAAGTCAAAATCGATATAATATGTAAAATTAAATAATAATAATAATAATAATAATGGTTGTACAAATTAGATACCTATTTAAATATGCTTGACAGATTAAGACTATAGATTTATATATATATATCTAATACCTTAACAATATTCATTTAAAACTTTATAATTGTATTATTCGTTGTACAACAAGTGTAATTTTTATTTTAATCATCCATCAACGTCTGATGGCGTGGCCTTGCCTTTTTAAATCGTATATTATATTATACACAAATAAACAAAAAAAAACGGTTGGCGTAGAAAAATAAAATACAAATTTTAAATAAACGTTATTTCGACAATGCCGCGTTTCGGGTGACTAACTCTCAATATTATTGCGATGATCCGTTTACGAGAGACGATTTCCTTTTTCGTTGCCAAACGTACACCGGGCTCATGTTATTATTGTACTACCGAATCCAAAAATATTTATATATTGCGGAAAAATAGGGAACTCAATATCCAGCCAACATTTTCGGCCTCCGAAGGGTTCGGATTATTATGTACGCGCTGGTGGAAACATTCGACTGTGCGCGTTTTTGTACGTGTATAGGTTCCTATGCAGTAGGATTTTATATTTTAGCAACAATAAAGTTAAATCGTGCAGAAGGACTAAGAAGGAAATGAAGGACGAATAAAAGAATGAAGACACGCTGCTATAATATTAAAATAATAATAACAATATATATGTATATAATAGGTACATACTGCATACTATATATATACGCGGATGAGCGACCTATAGCTGCGCAACAGTGCAGTGTATGTGTATACTTCTACACTGCAGTTTTGTACATTTGGATATTTTCGTTTAATATATTATTTGTGTTTAATATCTATTTAATATACACCCGTTTTTATAGAATAATATTTTCGGGAGAAAAACGTTTTTAAAACGATTTTCGTTCGCGGTTTTCGGAAAGCTCGTATTATAGACCCGCGAAAATCCCACGCACATATTATACTACACCAATGAGCGTATGATTTAAGCTCTTTATAAGTAAACCTTTTCCTCCACAAGATATATATAGTAACTGAAGTTTTTTTTTTTTATTCCGTTTGTGTGCGGTTATAATACCTACATTATAATTGTGTCAGTAAAAATTATTTATTTATAAACACCCGAAAGCTTAAATTATAACAATATAATGAGATAGTATCAAGACACGTATCAATATAATTTATAAAATTGTTGTTCCAACATATTACGGAATAAAAACCCAAATCAAAAACGCAATCCAAATGAAACGGTCGAGACGATGGACTAAACTCAGAAAAATGAAGAACTTAATTTATGATTGGCAAAATCGAAATCTTAGCAGAACAGAAAAACAATTTAATTAATCGACTCCGGATAGGCTATACAATGGTAACTCACGAGTTCCTAATGTCCAAAAAGGAATTTTCCCAGTGCATATCCTGTGGGGTTCTATTAACGGAGTACTACTACAAATATCACATCAACGATCACAAAAATATAAAATTAACATCCCACCCAACATGGACAGAGCATTAGGATTAAACACTGAAAATATGATAAACTTTAAAGGAAAACTGACTTAAATAATAAAATTTAGCGAGTATAGTTGTAGGATAATATTATTATAGTGAGAATATATTTATTTTATTTAACGTTATTATGAATTTATGATTATTCTGGTTTTTAACTTTTTATATCTAACCAACTCGATACTACGTACTACGGTTTAAAATCTAAAACTAATAACCTTTGTTGTTGATGTTTTTTTCAGTTCAATAAATATATATATATCTAAACATAAAAATAAAATAAAATGTTCAAAATAGAAGAAAACTCAAAAAAATATATTTGTTACAAAATATCAGAGAGACGATAACGATATAATGTTGAATTATATATTAAAAATTAGAATAAAATTACCTAAAGGTAAGAATTTTGAATAGATCTTATCCGAAAAAATATCAATTAAATTTTGAATATTCCTATTTTCATGGTTATTTGAACGTAAATATATACATAATTATTTAGGCTATGAAATCTTATATCATCACGTTATCTAAAAATATAACACGTTATAAATTATCGATCGCAGACGACGTAGTTCGTATTTTGAGATTCATTACAGTAATAACTGTGACATTGTGCATATTAATTTATTATACGCATAACTTTTGATTTGAATCCATTATTATCTATTATATTATATAATAGAGATACAGGATAAATTGCTTCATTATATATATATATATATTTATTTATTATTATTATTATTATATTTTTCTACAGCTTATTCGAGGCCGTTTAGAACCATTGCCGTTTTCACTGTGCCTTGCCACGATTCACGAAATTAATACATTTCTTTATAATTTAAATTTACGAGAAATATACACTATACAGATATATTAATTCTTCTTCTTTTCGGAAACCAAAATAATTTTGGTAAAATTTAATCTTAAAAAATACCTTTGTTGTTTACAAATTTAGTATACCTATTCTTTACTGGTGTTTTAATTTTAAATACTAATCAATAAGTGTTACAAGCCATATTTTAATTATTGAAGTTATTTATGTACATAGTTAAATTAATAACCTATATAATCAAACTATAGCTCAAATTGAGGTGTTTTGTAACTAATCAGTAATTTTAAAAGTCTAAACAAAAGAATAAAAACAAGAAAATTTAGTATTTTTTGTTTTAATAACTCTCTATGCATAGCAAACACAATACAATTTTCATCGTTTAATTCAGAAAATCTGATTCTGTTTCAAATGATTACATTTATATACTTATATATTTTGTCGTCCTTTTAGTTTGTTATAAGACGTATATTTTTATTTTTGTAAATTATTATTTTCATTATTTATATATATTTAGGTTAGTGATGGTTGAAATTTTTTTTTTATGTTAAGTTAAAGCTTGAAGAAAAAACGTATATTTTTAGATAAAAAACATGTATTTTCTTTGAAAGTAACTGTCAAATACCATAATAATGGTAATATGTTTCGTATTCATCGAGAAAAACGCAAACAAGATTGAAATGCATTGGTATTTCGTAGTTTATAAAAAAAAAAAAATTAGAGTAATTTCAAATACACGTCAAGTGTATATATAATTAATATTTAAATCTTCAAATCAAATCCATTCATTATAATATCGATTACTTATATAGATATGTAAATTATTTATTTTATGTCGTGTTAGATATAAAGATAATTTAGGTGCATTTATGCGTAGAAAGTTTGTGATGGTGCTAACACGTTAATTCAGTATAATATTTTTGTATGCTCATCGATTGAATAACATCTTCGAAAACAATAGTTAGGTACTCATCTTCAGATACCTATTCAATTATTGTTTTCAAATTTAAAATCGTAATATCCACGTCGAGGCGATACGCGCGTTGGGCTCCCGAAGCCAATATAGTATTCCGTCTTTTTTTGAATTTAATTTACCATACATCGATTTTCTTTCAGAAAAATATCGTGGAAATTCCCTATTTGTTTTGTCTGACCGATTAAACACCATTATTATTCTTCCATTTCTTATTCATTGCCAATTATTTATGCCGTTGTTAATATTAAAGTCGAGGTATACAGAATTAATATACTATTATATGCATAATGTCAGAGAACGGAGGAAAAAAAAAATGAAATCGTTAGAGTAACTTTGATATACAAGTATTATAAATATATTATTATAAATGTCTGCAGTACAACATAGTTTCGCCAAATTTTTAAAATCGTATATATATATTTTTTTAATTAAAAGTAACTTTTTGATGAATAACTAATTAAGTCTCTAACCATTAATATTATATTAGTTTTGTCGAGTGTTTAAACAACAATATCGAGTCCAAGGTTAAAAAAAGAAAATAAAGAGTTGCGGTGTACCCATTGTTGCGCAGTGTTTCAAAAACAAATTACATTTTTTTTTTTGGATTAAAATCATAATAAATTTACAAGTAATAAAAACGATTGCGTTACGAGAGTTTTTCGTTTTTAAATTCATAACCCATAGGTAATGGTTTTTTTTTATATTTGTTAATATATTTCAATATTCATTATTTGACTCCGTTTATTTTATCGATCAATGTTTTTTTTGTGATATTTTCTTCGTTCATTTTTTGTAACTGATTTAATTGTTCCATTTTATCATTATTAGATTGACATTTGTATTTCATGGCAAACTGAGAATTACGAGTATATTCTCTAAAAAATGAAATATAGGTAGATATTGAATACTGTCCAAACGGAAACGGAAGGGATCAAATAAAAATAAATCCATTCGGTCAATTTTCCATTAATAATTCAGATTCTCTCTTTTAGAAAAAAAATTAAATTTTAGAGAACAATTATTTTACAAAAAATAAACTTAAAATCTAATGTACGTTGAACAATGAACATATTATATATTGTATGCAGTAAAATAATAGATTACACACTTTTATCACGTATACATAAACCTTTGATCAAATTTCTGTAATAAGGTAATTTGTTTTCAATATCCAATAAATTAAAAACTAACATTGTCAATTTATAGTTTGAACTGTTAATTTATTTATTTTTTATCGGAGACCATTAATTTTAGTTTTTTCATTAAACGAAATAATAAATATGTTTATATATTTTCCTCTCCTTGTCATCGTTTATTTTATACTGTCACTAAAATAAGAAATATTCATAATAAACAGTTGTTTTAATTATTATTAGTGAAATTTATATCCAGCTTGAATTTTATCTAATTTTTTCAACTCTCGCCATTATTACTAAGGCAAATATAATTAGAGCATAATCAAATTTCCGATTTGTGGTTTCATAAATAATAATTATTTTTTTTAGTTCTCTTTTTATATATATATTTATATATATTTATGTGTTTGACTTCAATAATAATGTTAATATGCAAATTACGTAAAGAATTTATTGTAAAAATATAATATATACGTACATTAAATTATATAAAATATTATATTTTGTTATTTATCACATAATATTATGAAAATAACGATAAAAATTGTATTGCTTAGTGTATAATATGACAAGTGGTTAGTTATAGTTTTAATTTAAATTAGGTATTACTTGGTTTTCGACATACAATAACAAATAATGATATTTTGATAAAATTAAAATTGTTTATAAAATTATTTATTTTAGCCATTTCGATAGAAAAATAAATAACAATTTATAGTGAGCAGTAAGTACATAAGTATTATTTATAATACTTAACACTAACTATTTCAAATAAAAATAAAATCAATTTGATAATAATATAATATTAAAAACACGAAATTAATATAAACATTTGAAAATATTATTATTATTATTTATCATTAGATCTTTTTTTTTTGTATCACGTGTATAACTAATCAATTAAATGTAGTTTTAGAGAAATATTAGTAGCGTTAGCTTAGGTTAGGTTAGTGGTAAAAATGATTTATCTGTTTTTGTATATTTAATAACAGATAGTATAAAAATATACAATATTTGTTATAGATATATAACAATGGAAATTCTATAAAACGCAAAGCTTATATAATATAATAGATATATTTTATAGCAACCAAAAGAAGTTGCGAATTATGTGCACGCTGTACAATATAGTTGCCCTTTTGAATTTGAATTTACTCGATAATAGTATCTAGTAAACTAGACTGCCTGATTAAAAAGTGATACGACGATGTATTCGGTTTATATAAAAATTATTATTATTTTTGTAGAAACTCGTTCAATAGCTTCGGACGTGTTTCATACACTTGATTTTGTATAATTTATTTACGTGAACGACAATAATATAGTCACAACAGAGAATACAAAAATAGAGAAGTTTCCTTATTCACTAAAAAACACTTCAATAATTGAGTCAGTAAACAAAACTAACATTTTTCGTTTAGATTGAACTATTGCTGATAGTTTATTAAATAAAATAGAAGCTAATTTAATTTTGATATGAAACTATATTTTTAGAGTAATGACGTAATAAAGCTGAAAAAATTGTTATTTATGAATAATTTCTATTGTATAAGTAGGTCACTTGAAATAGGCTTAGATGACAATGAAATTCATATGAATAATATAAGGCCGACGGTCACAAAAAAGAATTGGTTAGGGAGTAGGTCTAATAACGTTTAACGGTGTGGAATCGCATGATTCTTACATTTTAGGTTTTTTTTTTGATACTTCAGATTTATCTTTTCCAAATTGCATATTAATATGTACGTATGTGTGTGTACACTATTTAATCTGAGTGTACATTACGAAAGAAGTATAAAAAGTATACTGTATCAAAGACTGCTGGAACCTTGATGAATTTTTCAGTTGCTATATTTTTGAATCTTGGTTTTATTTTACCTCAGGACAAATTAGCCTCGGTGTACTTCACTTTGTGAACTAATTTGTTCGAGATAGGCTATTTACCCTTAGATGTAGAATTAACTATATATTTTTAATGTCACTCAAACTCTTTAAACTGTACAAATATCTCTAAAAAAATACCTGGAACTCCAGGAAATTCACTTCAAATTAGTATTTTTTGAGGATTTAAGTTATAAACATAAGGACATTTCATTTTTGTTGTACATTTGAATTACAAACAATAAATTCAGTATTAGTTTATTTATTTGAAAAAAAAAACGCATAATCGTTATCTAGTCTATTCGTAACCTAAAACGTAATTCATGTGTGAGCATGTGTGCTTTATACCAACTTATAGGGGTTGAAAAAATAAGCTTAAATACCACCTAAGTCCCAATAAATCCATTGATATAACTTTTATTGAAATGGGTCCAGTAGTTTCTGAGATTAGCACGTTTAAGCACACAAACTCTTCAGCTTTATAATATTAGTATAGATAGTTTAAATAATAAAATATGCTTTGTTACACACACTGTGAGACTATATCCGCTCAAAATCTAGACCGGTACTATACATTTTCCTTTGCACAAAGTATATTTCTATTATACCTATTCCTGCTAAATATTATAATGTTATTTATTGAACTTTTACACGATAGAATGCTCGTATGTCTATGGCAATAACTGACTATAATTAACTCAGTAATAACAAAAAGTTAATTATAAATAATTTCCCCTATATTTTCCATAATTTGACTAGCATTATATGCAGAAATGACTGAGGGTGGGGGGGGGGCTTGTGTGACTTATATTATGTTATTCGAGTCTTATACGTTTATGTAATATTTTTTTGCTATAAAATATTAATTGCTAATAATGATATGTAGTTATTGACTTATTTAAACAGAACTGAGAACTTAAATACGCAGTTCAAACACTTTTAAAGTATCTGTATATCTACAGTAGATATTGAGAAACATTTGTTAAAAGTCATTGATAATGAAGATAATATTGGAGAAATATTAATAGAAAAAAAAATTTGGACAAGGAGGTAACTGCTCTTTTGTATATGTCAAATGCACCTGTTTATTGAGTAGGTCACTTTAATGGATTTGTTAAATGGGAATTCAATGATAAATTATTATATACGATGAAACGCGGTTTTGATCGGAAAGTTTTTGTAAGTTATATACCTATACCTACTTGTATGTTATATGTCTATAAAATAAATCACAATTTTGAAGAATTTCATAAGAATTTGAAATTCTAACGCTTATTAAAAATGTAAGTTTCCTTTCATTTTAGTTTGTTTTAAATTATTGTAATGAAAACTTATGAGAAACCTTGTACTAATTTTACAAGTCTTTGGTATAAAGGTTAAAAATTAAAAGAATTTTTAACTTCAAAATAATTTTAGAATTTTCACAATTTCGACATATTATATAAAACTTTAAACAACTTTATACATATAAAAAAAAGAAATTGCGACTATATATATTCGATATTTTTATAGTTTTATCTGCAAATTGTATTTAATTTTAAAGATTTTTATGCAAAAAAAAAATATTATTTTATATTTAATAATAATTATAAAAATAATTATAGTTTAAAATAAAAATTTTATTTTGTTTAAAAATTGGTATTATAAATATATACTGTGTTCTTACACAATCATTGTTTTTTAATCATAAATAAATATAAATAAAAATAAGTTGTTTTTTATGTCAAAATCGAATTTTGCATAAAATCTCTATTAATTATATATATATATATATTTTAATTTTTAACGAATCTTTTGAAAAGTAATGGGAATATCGAATTCTCAACGTAGATTTAATTTTCTATCCTCAAAGTTGAAAAATGAAGCATTTTTCTATGTACTTTATTATTTTTGGATAAACTCGGATAAAAATCGACAACTGTTATATTAATTTATCGATGTACAATAAATTGGAATATAAATTATTGTTGTTATACGCGACGCGACTATATTATTGGCAATCGAATTATAATTGTTTGACGTTCCTATAATATATTATACTAACATTTTCTGCAAATCCGTCATTTTAATTGTTTCTCTATATGAATAAATAAGAACCGTCTAAATTATCGAAATTTTACATTGCAGATCATAATCACTTATATACAGAAAACCGGAAGTGTGATTGACAAAGTATCTTCTGATATAATTAAACCAAACGTGATAACAAATTTCCATTATGTTAAGCGGAACCATAATAGCGGAACTGTTGCGGTGCTCGATCAATGAAGTGGGTACGAGGTTGGTTGAACCACATAATAACGATACGTCCATCGACAACCAACCGATGAACGTAATTTTTATTATACATTTATTATTATTTCGAACTCAACATTTAATCGACTGTAGCTTATTGCAGTAGATACCATGTCGATGTCTGTTCGTGTGTTAATAGTACTTGGACTGATATATTATGTTGGACTTATGTACTGAACTTTCATATTCTATAGGTATGATCTGCAAAAAAATATACAATAAAACTTATTTATCTAGAATAATACGGTATAAACACGATTAATAGTAATAATTTATCTAAAAAATTGTTTACATTTAATACCTAATTAATTAGTCGTTTAATTATATATCACATATACTCGGGTATTATAAGTAATATATGTTTAAAATAATGGCAGAGAGTGTTAGAAGTGGAACCTTAATCTAGCCTATATAATCATAACAAATTAAAGTCGTGACGTTCACGTCATCAACATTCACCGTACCGATCTAATTATTCGTACATGAACAAAATAAATTTGAATAATAATAACACCATAGTGTATTATCATCGTCATAGACATAAATGAACACATTATATTGATGTCGACGATTTCGAGTTTCATTAAACATTTTGGCCTCCGAAAAAGTAAATTGGTTTTAGTACTTGGTAAGGTAGATTATTTTTGATGCAGTTCAAAACTTTGTCTATTAGTTATTCCGCATAACATATATAATCAATAAACATAAAATATTCATTATATATTAACTATGAAACGTTACTACGTATTTAAATATTTATAACTGATGTATTTTTAAATGTAAATTTATTAATTTGCTGTGACGTTATGCTTTCAATTAGCTTTGAAACCACCAACCGGTGTTACAATATAATATTTTGGTACCTAATAACTGAGAATTACATTTATCGCATAAAAGATTAAAAATTGGCTAAAATAACTGTTTTTTCATTTTTTTTCTGGAAAATTTTAATTTTTTCCCCTTATAATCTTATTATAGAGCACGCGTTCAATTTTATTTGCTACAAAACCGATGATTATAAATGTTTTATTTCAGGTGATTTTCCTTTGTTATTATAATATTATTTATCCACCCGAGAACACTATAGGTATATGTAAATTAATGAAATAGGTAACCGGGTAGATATAGTTATAATTTAAATGAAAGAACAAAATATGTCCATAATAATAATATAACTTAGATAATAAATATATATGTTACAAGATAAGTTTGTTCCTATGTTTATCTGCGTATGAATTCGTAAGCGCATTCAGCTGTAGAATTATAATAATATTCAAATGCAAGACTCGTAAAAATTAAATTTCTCACCATTTTGAAAAACATAACACACTACGGGGTTTGTAAAATAGAAACGGCTATTTCATTACTGGCCAGTTTCGCATAAAAATATAATTAATGGCTGCGCGAAGGAAATTTTCTCGGCATTCATTTTAACATAGACCGTTTCCCGTTATCACTTTCAAACACCACACTGAATTAATAAGTCGTGGTGTATGAATCAGAACGAGAGCAATCGTAATAAAATGATATTACCATAATATGTGGTGATGATTTGCACATTTTTGAGAATATTAAAATATAGTTTAACTATTTAAGTAAAATCTACTTATTATATCTTCGGTATTTTATATTATATACAAGCGCGCCTGTGAATCAAATTTATTATATAGTAATAGCTAGATTATAGGTGTATATCGATTAATTTGAAATAAATCTAAATTATTTAAACAAATCAGCACGATTTTTCGTAGTATTTTATTTTTATTAAGTATTATATAATATTTTTCAGAAATTTGACATTTGCATATATTGCGGATGGCTCGATTAATACCTACTCAACACTCGTGCAACATACAATATTTAAATAAATTTATCACACACATATAAAATTGTGTATATAATTAAAGTTATTGTGTTACTTAACTATAACTTCTTGGTCCTGATGAAAAAATATTTTTAGGAAGTTCTTGGCCCCGTCGGAATAAGCACACATTTGGTAAACTTATCTTTAAGTTGTAAATTGGTCCTCTTTTAAATATTGATGTACAACCTCTAATATTTTTAATTTAGACTATATTCATAAATAGTAATAGGCAGATAGAAAAATAAGTACAACTATGAAACTTTTAAGTACATTTAAGTAGAAAAAAAATCATTGCAATAAGAAAATAAAAATAAATACAAGCACAAAGAACTCAAACTCGTTATTTTTAATCAATCATGTATTAGTTTTTTGTTGAAACTAAATTACTGAAAATCAATAAATTTTTCTAGCACTTTGAAAGGAACACCACAAAAAAAAATAAAAACAAAAAAAAGGAAATTTTTTAACTTTGTATTTTATATTAATAAAATCGTCAATTGTTTTTTATATTCATTATATACCTAATTCATTCACCGTTCAATAAAATATATTTTGTTATGTATTGTGTAATTTATTGTGCCAATAATATATGTTTATTTTTACAAAGTTGATTGTTATAATATTAGTATATAAAACTATACTATTTTAAATGGATTATTATTATATTCTTCTGTTATGATTTTATGAATTCGTTTACAATTTGATTTACCTACTTTCGTAAATAGGTTATCATTTAATAATAATTTTACGGGAATTTCATAAAATATGCTTTGGGTATAAGGTGGTTATGTACTTTATTCTATATATTTTGTATATATAATATATAATATTATCTTGATAATATTTTTGAGCATTCGAATACTATTTATTCAAACATCTGTTTTTAAAATTATTAATTCTATAACTATTATAATCTTACAAACTATATCAAATAGAACATTTTATCGAGAATAATATTTAAAATTATAAGCAAAAATATTTGCATGCATACTTTCTTTATTGTGGACGTCTTCTGCAAATAACATCTACAAAAAATGAAAAAACTGACCCAAAAGAATTTTTGTATGTAGTTGGCCAGTTATACTATAATAATCAATAGAAATAGTATAGATAAGTTTCCGACTGCCATGCTGCAATTACAAATCTCCAATTATCTACCCCTAGGTGGGTATAATATAGGGTTTGGTTTAAACGGTCAATAACTATAATACAATTATAATTACACTGTACTAATAGATATAGTACTTATATTTATTGGATATATGTAATAATTATTAGTGCTGTAAATTTAATGCACTATAAAACTATGAAAATGCTTTAAACATCTCGAAAAATACAATTTTAATTTTAAAATGCATTTCCAAATTTAAGAAATATGAAAAATATCATTTTTATGAAAAAAAAACCAAATTTTGTGTTCAAAATATTTAGTAAAATAATAATAATAATTTTTATTATTTTATTAATTTAGTTAACTACCTACCAACCTAGCTTATTATTTTACATTTAAAAGATTATAACAATAATTGTTAATCAACAGCATAAATGAATAAATAAATTAATTGATAGAAATAGTTAAAATTCTAAAATATACAATAACAAAGAAAAAAGAAACAATCATTTAAAATTCCATAAAATTAAAAAAAAATAAATTATCTAAATATAAACAAAAAAAAAATACGCATTACGTATATGTTTCTTCGCACGGGAAATGACGAGTCTCGCAAATATTCGTAAAACATTCGTTCTAGTAGAATTTCATCGTACTGATCCACTGTATACCAACTAGCTACTAAACATGTTATTATTTTATTAATGTGTCAGTGCCTCAGTGGTATTAAATATTGTTTCAATTGGTTTATTGAAATGACTTATTGGGGGCGTAAATTCGGGAATTATTTTTTTGCTGCCATGCTCTATTTGTTTGTATTATATTTATTGCGATCCAAATAAAAAAATGAAAGGAAAATACAATATACAAAATTAAAAGCCTACGGGTTAAGAAAGAAGAAAATTATTATTTATAATTAAATAGACGACGCCGTAAAATAGATTAAAATATTATTACAGATGGGTATTAATGAGTAATTTGCTCAACATACTCGAGTTGACATTATTCACATTAATTTAACTAAGGCCTTTGACTAACTTAATAATAATATTCTTATTAAGATAATTTCTAATTCTGGATTTAGTAAACCATTGCTTCTTGGTTCGCATTCTATTTGATAAGTTTTTCAATGCGTGAGATTACTTAGTAGTTCTCCCAACAACCCTTAATCTGATGTACCTCAGGGTGTTATTTTTTATACGTAATTATTTATCTTCTTGTTATTCTCGTTAATAGCTCTGTTTAACATAACTCTCATCACCTTACAATTATTTATTTTCCAAGACATGAAACTGTTTATGCGTAAAAATATACAAATACAAAATACTGTTGTTGATTATATTATTCATAATATTTTTATCAAATTTCTAATTAAATCCTCAGATTAGTTAGATTTTCACTTTCCTCCAAATTTCTTCGCCAAATTACATCCAAGAGAAAAGTTGTAAAGCATTTAAATTTTAAATTCTCAGATTCATCAAACGTGTCTCCTCTAAATTCAAATTGAACTATTTGTTAAAGATTTTATACTGCTCCTAAATCCAATTTGTTCTACAATATGCATCTGTTCGTTCTTTAGGGCCCTCAATTATCTATACGTTCCCTAGTGGTTAAATAGTTCAACGCAAACTCTTATCATTTGCTGTTTATTTTCTAAAGGTCCCTTGTCCTCCACATAATTATGAACCTATCTGTAAAGTTTTATATTTATTCAGTCTTGATAATCGAAGACACATTGAGAATATCTAATTTCTTAGTAAACTTTTATCTAATTCAATTGATTTTCCTGCCCTCCTTTACAATATATTTTTAAGTTCCATTCTATCATACTAAATACAGTTCTCTCTTCTGTATTCCATTTTCTTCATAATATAATTAACTATTAAACTCTCTTCTCTACTATCTTATGTATTTTGCTAATGAAACCTACACCTTTAATTATAAATAAACTTTTCATCAGCCAAAGCCACTGAGGTTATACTGAGTCTTTTATTATTATTGTTTATTCTATTTAAGATACTATTGTAAATATAAAATTAATTTATTACTATGTGTTTTCGAGTCTCAGATAGCATATGTATAAAATAAAATAAAATAAATATATTATAATATAATAGATTTTATTGTATGATGAATGAATTCTGTTAGTATAAGAAATATGGGTATTTATTTGGAAAAAAAATGTTGTGAATATTCTTGGAATAGTCATATAAATTAAAACTAAGGCAATATTGCGCATTAATCTATGTATATATAAATATATTTATTTATATATAAATACCAAGAAGTAAGGACTTCAAAAAAACGTGAATGTTATTTTCCAGTATCAAAATACAATTGTAGTATCTGACGTTTAATTACACGGATACAAAGTAAAGTTTGTAGTGTAAAATAATTATTTATTTAAATGCTTATTAGCGAGATTGCTATTAAAATCATCCATAGAATTGTCTAGAGACAGTTGATTGAGGGTCTTGACGAGTTGTATAAGATATTTACTCATTAGTAACGACCAGTAAAATAATATTTTTACTTCTTTGGGTACTCAGGATTGATAGTGAAGTTGGCATTCCTTTATTATGCGGTGAGCACGTCTCATTTTTGTTTTAGGTTCAAAACCTTTAATATATATAAATGAAAAGTAATTTGAAGTTTTGAACATAGCGAATATATTATTTGATTCATTACAACCAGACTAGTAGTTGTTGTTTTTTATTTAAAAAACAAATGTTTTGGATAGTGAAATTTGTAGTAAAGTTGTATGTTTCAGTAACAGTGTTTAAACAGGTATCGATTGGAAAATAAGCATATTGTGTATAGTATGAACTATGTAAATTTAACTTGTTAAATTTAAGTTAATATTATCATTGGTCATAATTAATGATATTATGTTAATTTTCATTTAGTTTATAAAAAATAAACGAACTTGACGCTTGGTTGTGTGACGAAGTAACTCATTATTTATTGAGTTAAGATTGCATTTAATAATATAATATTATACAAACCAACGTATTTAAATTTTAAATTATACTCATTAAGTTAATAGTAAATAAAAACAGTAGTTAAACAAACAAATTCAGCCGTTATATTGTAATAAATAAAAATAAACCAATAAAGTTTCCCGTGCACGATTTTGAAGGTTAAAAGTTTGTTGGTCCAATGACTATCGGTTCGGTTCATTTATGCTGTTGTTATTTTTAAATTCTTAACAACAACGCTTTATTTGATTCATCTCCATTATAGCGTGTGAAAAAACTCTCCAGCATATAAGCGCAAAAATATTATATTATAGTTAGCGGTCGTCGTTTTAGGATTTAAACCGACTTTTCTATTACGGTTTGGTAGATCTGGAACGGAATATAATGAAAGAAAATCTATCTTTTCATCTACGTATTAGGTTTTATTAGACGTTCTTGAAGTGAATTTCAAAACATTCATTCTTTACGTATTACGCCTTATTTACTGGTGAATTGTTAGATTAATTTTAGAATATGCATCAATAGTTTGAAATGGTCATCTTTAATAAGGTCATAATATCATGCTTAAAGGTGATCTATTATTATTAGGTGATTCTTTATGCAATTTTTATATAGTAAATGCGATATTTCTAGACAAATTAATTTTTCTTATGAACTATAATTTCGTTCTTTAAATATTGTACCTCTTGGAAGTATAAGATATAAATTATGTTCTACATATAGTATTATTTAATTTAATTTAGTGTCTAGACTTTCTTCAAAAACCTTTTTTCTAGTTCCGATTAAAATCACTTAGTCTCCTGATACTTTTTATATTTTATATATTTAAGCGAATTATTCTATAAATTTGCCAATTTTACGGATAATACATAAAATTAATTTATCTGATACGAATACTTTTATTTTTGCAGATCATAATGTATTAAAAATATATTTAAATCATTTATTAATTTTATTTTATATTATTTCGTAAATTGTAAGTTTATCGCTTATTATAATTCTAAAATTATTATTATTTTTTATTAGAATTAATATAACTTTAATTTTTTATCATTATTTTAAATATTGTTATTGGATTTTAGACCGTAATTTTCTAAATAAGTATTTTTTTAGTATGCTTACCTCGTTATTAAAGTCAGTGCATTATGTTCTTGTTTTAATATCAATTTTTAATAATGATACATATAACATTTAAATATTATTATTTTAAGATTTGTAAAGTATCAAAATATGCAGTTAATCTTTATATAATAATACATCCACTGTGATATTATAGTTCACCAAATTAGCCAATTACCGTACGAGAATCTCTGAGTCGAGCACCGTTATTTGCACTGAAAAGGATATCGTGCACGAGAGTATAACAAATAGTTACGAGTTATACACCACATACGGTCAGCGTAGGACCTTACAAGTTACAAGTCCTGGTGAGGACATCAACTACCGCGACGACAAAAAAGGTATCGGAAACAGCAAAAACAAAAACAACAACAATAATAACAAAAACAAAAACAACAACAACAACAACAACAACAACAACAACAACAAGTAACAACAGCAACATCAACGCGTAACATTATCAGTCGGCAAAACTCTAACGCGTGGCGGAGCCTTGGGAATATTCGACCGCACCGTGTAATAATATTATATCCATCCTCTTTCGAAACGATGGCGTACGGTGCATAAAACATAATATTATACGTATATATACATTGCATAGATCTTAGGAACCGCGTAGTGTATCACACACATATATATATATATATATACATTGTATATAAAGCCGCGGAAAACGATGCTGCGGCGTACATGACGTAACGCGTATATTATATAACGCACACAACGCACACACACAGACGCGCGCGCGATCATACGACGACTTTAGTGAGGGTGTGCGGAATACGACCGTAAGGAACTTCTGCGTGTCGTGTATTATTAATTAGTAAAGTCCCCTCATCTCCGAAAAAGCACACTCCACCTCACGTTTTGCGGATTTGTCCGTTCCCAGTACACACAGTTTTTACCATAATATAGTTTACCGTACATTTAATACGCGAACTTGCAATAGTATAACATAATAATATCGTATATGCTATACGTATAATGTGCGTCTGGGCGCGGTGTGTTACATAGGTATTATGGGTATAGGTACTATTCGTTGCCGCGTGGAACACGCGAGTGAAGGCGCGAGCGAGAGAACGGCTTTTCCTACGAAGATGTATTATACATTATAATATACATGTATTACGTACTTGCCGTCTATTATTATTATTATTATTATTATACGCAAAGATAGACATGTTTATCGCACGAGCCGCGAATCGACGTGTCGACGTTTTAGTGGAAAAGTTTGGCGCACTCTCGTCTCGGTTATCGCTATATAGTAGTAGGTATATCACGTGTTTAATGGAATTTATAAACAACCGTACCGGAACTATACGGGAGTTCGGGCGAGCGCGCGGGGAGGTTGCGAAATTTGTTTATTTATTTAGTGTTATTACCGCAAAAATTAACGCTGAGATGGGTCTCACCGGGAGTTTGGACGTTTTTCAGTCGGTTGTTCTTTTTTTTTATTTTGTTTTCTCTCCGATTCTGCAAACAAGCGCACACTACAAATATGGAGTGCCTTTCTGTACGTCTGTTCTTCATCGCGCAACTTTTAACGCCATCGCCGTCATCAAATTTTCGTCGCATAATCGTATTGTAATTTATTGCTCACGTCTCCCGCGGCGCGCCGAAATATTTCTCCTCTTTGGATTGTCGGAACGTGATTTTTACGAGACGTCGAGAAAACGCGAGCATTGTTATATATATGAGACGTACACGTTAGAGTAGTATACACAAAGAAATAGTTATAAAAGTATAATATATATATATATGTATGTATACAGTAGTTATACGAGGTATATATACATAATATAGGTACGTGCTGCGGTGGTTGTATTATATGATTTATGGTCCGCACGTCCGATCACGCGACTGCTTCTCCAGCTGCTGTGGGCTCAGCCACTTGCACCTGTGTGCGTGAGTGGACCGCGGACGTATTGCTTCGTGGCACATCGTATATATATATATATATATATATATACACACATACACAGAGTAAATACGGACGTACGCGTGTTGCGTATTATATTTCGCATTTAAACTTTGGTACTATGTCGGCCGAAGGTGTGAATGAAATAAAAAAGAAAAAAAAGTTACGCGTTTAAAATTATCGTCGTTGTTTTCACCGGAATTATCCACGGATTGACGCGTGCATCGAAGCTGTATATATTATAATATATAGGTACGGTATATTATTAGGTACACGTACAGCCCTCGCGCGAGCTTATCCGTTTGCCAAGACCACGCCAAGCAAACAAGGTCGTAATATTAATATCCGCGCTTTATACGTTTTACTCGAATGCGCCTCGTGTGACGTGAAACGATATAACTGCATATTATAATATAATAATATACAACATTATTGTGTAGCGACGTAGGTATTGCAGATGTGTATCGATTAATAGCAATTGTAATAATAATAATACCATTTACTGTAAATTAGTTTGAGTTTTTCGATTTCCGAGGTCATTGAGCTTCTACAAAACGTGTCGAATTCGACACGTGGACACTGAACACGCGACACGTCCCCGAGATCGATTGAATTAGTTTTCAACGACAATTGTGCGGTTGAAAGTGGATCGCTAGTGGTACAGAATTGACGGGCGTACACAGTTAAGCGATTAATTTATTAGGATACGAAGATAGGTAGTTTTAATAAATTATGAACATAAATAATTTTTCGAAATACATGATATTCTTTAGTAAAACAAGATTTTTTTCCGTATTTTTTATTCGGACTGCGTTATTAATACAGTCCACTGATTTTGTTTTATTTTTCTAGCTCATTTAAAATTGGAGTGTCCGACACTAGTATACTAATATAATTACACTAATCAGTGTAGATGACTAGTGCACATTTGACACGTCGAGGTGCACGGTAATAATAATTAATAGTAATGTCTTGTGTCTTCATATATTATGTCCAACGATTCGAGTGTTATATAGCAGTAGATAACACCAGGTATAATATATAAATATAATATTATATATATGTATATGTAAACTTTGAGTTCAAACACGACACGCGTGTGGAGTAATTTGAAGTTTTCATTTTCAGGACGTCAGAATTTATAACACAAAACAACATTTCTAATTTCAAAAACAGATGAGAGAGAATAAAGTCGTGACTGGTAGAGTTGTGCACATTTCGTAAGACTACTTTTATAATAGATGGACATTATGCTGTGTACCGTGTAAGTTGTATGATCTGCTTAAGCCCTATAATTGGTGTATTATTGAACCAAACGTACGGCGAATATATTGGATAAATTGTTTTCTAATGCATTCTGTAGAATGGTTGTTTTTAATTTTTTCCCATTTATCGGATTTGATGGTTAACAAAATAATAAAACGACAAATTTGGTTTATTTTTTGTCAAACACGGTTTTTAACATTGTATATACAACGTTTTTAACCAATGACATTTTTTTTTTGTGGTCACAAGCACTTATAGAAATACTAATAGCATTACCTTATAATATATGTTGTATATTTATTTATGCATACAGTGTTCATTAGTGATCAATCTATTTTTTCAAACATCAACCGATGAGACGATATTATTGTGAATAAATTTTTTTTTATTATTTTTTTTTTTGTTGAATAACATGGATTCATATATCATGGCCAACGGTGTAATAAAGCATATTATTAATTATTATATGTTAGGTTAAGAAAGGAACACGATGAGAAAAATAATCGTTTGATTTCTAAAGACATATTATCAAATGAAGACTTCCTACTACATTCACTGCACTGTTATCAACACCGTAGATAATATCAAAGTTAAACATTCGACTGAAACACAAGTGGTCCCAGTAAAACGGCAACCTAATGTCAGCCTAATGATATAAATAACCCGAGATCTCTAAGAGAGTACGCCGACGTTACAGCGGATAATCTCTCGTCGTATCCAATTCAATCACTGTCTAAATCCTTAGAAGAATTTAAAACCACCATCAATTCCCCGATTAAACTCTTCTCATTTCGCTTTTAAAAATATAGCCGAGCCTAAATTAAAATGCTCGTTGAATTGCTTTCGTTTTCCGCACACTTGTATTGATTTCGCTTATTGGTTTGCCTCCCGGGCTGCTGTTTTTCTTTGTATCTTATGTTTGTTGCAACGGTGTAATTTTTGAGATGTAATACGCTTTATTATGGCGGAGAAAGCTAATAAAAATGAAATAAGTAAGTCGCAAGTAAACCGAGTCGGACAGAACAACAAATCCAAAATCATTGAATTGTTCCGCTCGCCGAGTTTCTATGCATAAACCATCAAAGAGCCTTTGTTGTGTACGCGGTTCGCAGCTTTGTTGCGTAATGTTTATTATGAGGTCTTAAAAACGAGACAAATAAATTGCATTATGAAAAAACTGTATATGTGCGCTATATTATACAACTGTTATAGTAGTAGATATACGTCTATATTTTAATAACGTTCTTATCGCGTCCTATTTTTTTTTTTCAGACATTTTTCCTTTTGGTTAAGAACACAGTTAGTATATGGACCGAGAAACGGTCGGCAATTCGGTAAATTATTTTCATGAGATGGCTGATATATTAACAATTTACAATACATTAATATGCATTTGATAACATCATGATATGATTAAAGTAAATTTACATTTACATAATAATATTGCTTACATCATTTTAGTAACTATCAACAAACATCGTTAACCTCGCACATACTACAGCAACCAAAACACTACTTTCCAATTAACCCATTGGTAGGAGCTAGCAGTCATTGTGACAAAAAACAGACGTGCCCGACATCGGTGCGTTTTTGTTTTTGCGTTACAACTTTTGAGTAGATATTAGACGATCTATTTTCAAACTAGCCAAATATTCACGTAGACATCGAGATCGTAAAAGCCCTAGATAAAATTATTAAAATTCAGTATATCTAAAATATGCGGTATACTGTGTAGAAATTGCTTCAATTTTGATCCGAATGCAATCGATAACTAAAATATTATAGACCAATACAATAAACAGGACTTAACTACTGTACCTAACTTAATTTAGTTGATGTACTTCACACGCAGTATACGACAATTTATGTCCACATGGATGGTTTATAAAATAATTGTAGAAAAACAATTTTTGAAACTTGTCTGTAGTGACTAGTGATAGAAACACATTTTATATTCATCAGAGTAAGATTTTATCCTACTAGCTTGTATTTTGCTGACCACTTTACGAAAGGTCCGTATGAGTGAAGTATAGTGTAAATTATAAAATAAATAACACTACGTGTAAAATAATAGTTTCAATTTCATGAAACAGATAGGTATCCTATTTCGCGAAAAGTTCAAATATTCTGTATGCGACATATTATATAATATTATGAAAAATGTGTTTCGGATAGAAAAAATTGCATTTCATAAACCAGATATTGAAATATTATACAGGTATAATAATATGGGATATACTTGCGGGGTTTTTCGAGAACGAATAGAACGTGAAAGCCAAATGTGATGTCTTATCTTGTTTTAAGTCGTTATTTTTCATTTTTTATCGTTTTATATGTCGTTTTTATGGAGTCTTGCGAGTAATTGTCGAATGATTTGTTTGTACTGGCAGTTGTGCGGTCCTTCTTAATTGATTATTTGTAACAGCGGCGAGCGGCGATGTCGTCATCGCGTGCAACTGTCATATCATAACCTCCGCACACTCGACGTTTTGGACTTTGTCGTATGCGCGTAAGTACCGAGCAGGTAGGTATATTATGTACGGCGGCGGCCGAATTAGCGCGTCTCTCGTTAATATATTATTATTATTAATACTATACAATACACCTGCTCGTACTGTTATACCTATACCCACCTTTTACTGCACCGGCACACTGCCGACGGTATCATTTACCTCTCCATCACCCCCCCCCCCCACACCGTCGTTGCCGTTTCAGTCATTATTATTATCTTTTATTTTCGTGTACACACACACACATATATTGTATTCTCGTTCGTACATTTTCGTACAGATGGCGGCGAGGTGAGGCAAAGACTTAAATTACTCACATAAACATGATGCGTATATTATTATAATAATATAGGCGCAGCCGTACGC
This sequence comes from Rhopalosiphum nymphaeae, assembly GCA_036289425.1. Lineage (NCBI taxonomy): Eukaryota > Metazoa > Arthropoda > Insecta > Hemiptera > Aphididae > Rhopalosiphum > Rhopalosiphum nymphaeae. Next base: position 31,653,226 of record JAZAQC010000013.1, on the reverse strand, counting down.
GCGCGCCGTGTATACGACGACGGTGACGACTCCCCAGAGTTGCATTAACGTGTACGCGTATAACCTAACCGTACGCGCACTATGAAATATATCCGCGTGCGGGCGGCGCGCGTGGTAACGGGACGGGGAAAAATACCCGCGGAGATTGAATGCGCATGATGTCAGCTTTATACGGCACAGCGACTACGGAGACGACCAGCGGCGCGGGGGGTTCCGCGTGTACTGCAACACCGCTGTGATATCGTTGTAGGACGTTGCGCGCCCATTCATCGTGCACGCAGCGTTATTACGCGCCGCGACGTAGCCCGGCGTATTATTACGGGGTTATTACTCGCAAAACGTCATATTTCATCCGCGCCAGCGAAATGACATCGCGCACGGCCGCGACGGCGTTACCGACGATATCGACGCCGAAACAATATTATCATCGCGACCGGATGGACTTGGCTGCAGTGCCGCGGGCGTATACACGCACATTAGGGGTATAACGGGCACGTTACATTATTTGGACGTCTGTGTAATGGGTGTTCCGTGATTTTTCGTTAAACGACGAGTACACAGACGTGTATTATTATACCATGCACCGTGGTACTGTGGTAATGACGAGTCATACGTCACTCGGCGGTGTACGTTATTATTTTCTCCCGCGGGCTACACACGTCGTATGTGCGCGCGCGCGTGTGCTCAGACACTTTGGCGACAAATTCCCTCGACCCGAAACGATTGCATATTTCAAACTTAAGAGGATACGATATTACATTATATTATTATGTACGCCACGCGACGGGGGCGCTTAAGATTTTTATTTTGATTAAAAACATACTTTTGTATCTGTGTGCATTTGTGTGCGAGGGAGAGAGAGAGAGAGAGAGAGATAAAATGATTCATGGTTCGATATTTTTCAGAAAATTTTTATATATAAATTTATTTATTATATAATATATATATATATACTATATGAACTAAAATAAAATTCGTTTATGTATTTTTTTTATCATCTAACAATATACACGCGCTCGTGAATTATGGTCGGGTGTATTCGGCAATAACGAAAAAACACCAATACGTTGATGGCGGCAGACATTTATTTTCTTTCATAATAAAAATAAATACATGTTTTTACCTGTTTCGTAAAAAGTAATATTATCGCAAGATTTTACTCGGCCTTAAGACGTAAAACTTTGCAATGATCAATACGCACACCTAAACATATATACATACACACTATACGGTCATCTATATATTATATGTATATCATATTAGTATACTGCATAGTATGGCCATTTTTATCTGCTAATCTTGCGAAGTCGGTTTGTCGAAAACATTTCAAATGCGATTTTCGAAAATACCGTCTATATGCTATAATATTTGGTCTTTATTTGAGATCTTTCACTTCATTTAATCGCAGACCAAGGTGAATTTTACCGGATGTTTGACCGTTTTAGTATATATATAAAAGTAGGTAGTATTTCACTAAATTTCTGACTTGCTTTGCCGTGAAATATATAAAGCATATACTCCACTAATACCGGAAAAGAGTAATAGAAGAGTCTGTTTACCCGACTACTTCCTTCCGTAGTCATATTGTTATTAAATCGCTACTAATGTTTTCATTTTCATTTTTGTTTTTGAAGATTGGTCGTCAAATGACATCATCGATAAATGCACAATAGGAAATATTCCACACGGATAAACTTACAAATGTATCATATTATTCCAATAATTCTTTTTTTAAATTTATTGTTACTATTTTTATTGGCCATAATAAAAGTAATTTAAAACAAATTACACAATATAATATTGGTAAACAATGAACAAGAGATTATTGCTTTTACCTACTATATTTTATAATATTGACACTTTATTAATAACAAAAGCAAATCTAAATGAATAAAATTGTGATTTTGAATTAAAACACTGAATATTAAAAATATAAATTGGCATTTAAATTTGGAAACATTAAACGCATTAATAATAATAATGATAATAAAAAATAAATAATATTTAGAGAATATTGATTAAATTTGGATGGTTAACAAACATGTCTATGCGGGATAAGTATTTTGCAGTGTTTTTTAATAGACGTGAGCACCACTTACTGGCTACAAGTCTATAATTCATTGCTTACTGAAAATAGTAAATGCTCGTAATAATAACATTTTAGATTTAAGAAAAATATTAAAGTATTTTACTATTTTGTATAATAGTAGAAGTTAATTATTGCGAATTTCTTTGAAAAAAATCTTATGAAACATGTTTCAAACGAAATTAAATTATTATTTTTGAGAGAAATTTTCTCACGTTTTGTATAATGTACGTTGAAAATTACAAATAACAGTTGCTTGCAGAGTAAGTAAACAAAATTTTCGTTTAAAAATGTTCAATAACAGGTTCGGATAATTGAAATTTTTTTTAAAACTGGTTGAATACGTTTTAAAATACAGTAATAATAGGTGGATATATATTATTATTGTTATCTTATAGATACGAATTTTCGCAAAATTGATGAGAATATTGTTATTTAATAGCCAAATTATATTAGCATTACATACCGTTGTTTTAAATACACCGTGGAGATGGTTCTACACATATTATAAATTCTAACAATCATATTATTAAAAAAATATTATTTTGGTAAAAATGATTAAAATAGTTATTTGGTAACTTGATTCGAAATACGATGAATGATCCTTATACCTACTATTTTTTTAATATAAAAAAAAGTAATAATTTTCATGGAAATATTTTATTACACATAACAATAATTGTAATATATGATAGTAACATTAATAAAAGATAACCATAAAGAAATTTTTGTATATGAGCAGAAACCGTTTGGTGGTACCTAATAAAAATTACACTAATAGTCACCAAAAATCGATAATATGTTTCATAAACCATAATCAATTACAATTCATTAAAGCGATCACATAAATAAAACGTGCAGCCACGACGACGTCTAAAAATATATTTATGAAAATAAATGTAATGTATATTGGGTACAGTAACCAATTGCAAACGATAATTATAAGTAAAGACTGAGTTTATACATTTATTAGATTTTACTCATCGGTTATTTTAGAGGAAGGGGCTGTCGTTTTGCAAGAAGTATCCGACTGTTACTATATTTCAGTCACGGTTTTATTTCACTTCTTTGATTTCATGTTTCAAATTTTCGTTTTGATCACATCATTCCTTCCCCCCCCCCCCCATTGCAGTGTTACAATACGATTTATGGGCCATTTTGAGGTAGACAACTCGTTGACATTTAACGATACACACGAGCTCGAGCACTTGGTTCAAGAATTTATTTGAATTCACTCAACTTTAATTTAATAAAAGGTTTAAACGCTTTATATGCAAATAACTAGTCAATGATTTTCGTCAATTACGATTCGAAAACGTTTAATCGTAATCAAACTACGAGTTGATTTTGTTTTATGTAAAAATATGTTAAGTACCCCTTTGGAAGTTACGAAATTGAACATTCATCGCGATTTGTTACAAGTAAATACGATCAACATAATATAACTTATAACCAATTCGTTTTTAATATATTATTATGTTATTTTGGAACAGCAATTAATTGGTTTTTTTTCAACTTTTTTTACTACAGAATAATTGTTATATCAATCGCAGTATTCAATGCGGTATAATGTTATATCGTATTTACATTTTTTTTTCGATTTTCAGACGTAGCACCGTAACCATTGTTCGATCTTTGTATTCATTTTTATTTATTCGTGCATACAAATTGAAAAATTTAGAAAACTATTTTTTGAACCATTTTTAAAGATCAATATAATAGCTATTGGACCGTGCTCTATGCTTATTTACTTAAAGAACACAAAGAAATCATTTACACATGCTACTATCAATGTTATAGATATAAGTGAAATTTTTTGTTTAAAATTCAATCATATTACACTAGTCTAAACCAATTATTTCAGTGTTGCGCTGTCGTGTTCCTGTAATGATTTCAGTTAATTAAATACTGCAGACAACATAAAAGTATGCGGTCAATTTATAATTGGCAATGACATGTTATTCGTTGGAGAACAATTAAAAACCACTATATGGGTATTTGGAATTATAATTGGTAAACTTTGCTACACAGTTATAACTGAAACTACCTTTAAAATTTAAATTATTAAAGTATTGTAAATAAATTGATCTATATAATATTTTAATTTATATATCTAATAACTTCATCGTTGTAATATTTTTATAGATAATTTTTCAAAAATGAGGTCCATATTTTATAATTTATTTGTTTTACAGTTTTGACTTAGAAATCATGTCTAAAAAAAGAAAGATTAGTCAGTGATCTTTTATTATTTATAAACGAAAAATCATTAAAAAATATTCTTGATGTTGCATTTAATTTTTTTTCAAGAAGTTTTATGTATTTAGAATTTTAACAAAATATTTTTATTAGTTATCAAATTATATTTTTTGAACTAAAGAAACAAATGAATAATAAAAAAAAAAATCTTACTTAATTTTATCAACATATTTGTTTTCATTTAAGTTATTCCATGTAACAACTATTATTGCAAAGTTTTCAATATCACTTACGGCGGAGATTAAGGTAAATTAATTATTTGTATAAATCATAAAATATTCATAATCACGATTCATATATGTGTTATTACTGTTATTAACGTGAAAGGAAAAAATAGTCTTTGAATGGTCAGAAAATATTTGTTCGTAATATGTAATTAATGTTATTGGTATGATATTATATTAATATTTCAACGCTGGTTCTCTTGAATTAATTTTTTTAAATATTTTATTACGTATCTTGTTGCAAACAAAATGTATAGAACTGAATGGCGTAAACCATGGTGACATGTTGAAACAAGACTACCAAGAATTCAGTAGTTGTCTATGTCAGTTGCTCTGGTTCGTTGTTTTTTTTTTTTTTTAGTAAAACATTTAAAATCTAAAATTACTTCTCAAACTTTACCAGTTTATTTACTTTATTCAATTTATCTTGAAGTTTGTTTTATTGCTAATACATTTTTTGTGTTTACCAACCAGCGAACGTTAGATATATTTAACCAAAGACACAATACTGTTCAAAAGATAAAGAAACGTTTTAAAATCTAGATTGGAAACAGATAGGTATCAGATGTTTGGAATAATAGTGTTCATTTGTTGTCAGACAGTCATTACTGAATATTAAATTAAACGATTCACAATTTTGAGAGGGAATTATGAACTATATATTCAATAAGAATTATTTAGAGTTCGACATGTATTTCATAAGTCTTAAATTAATTAACAATAAAAGATTTAAAGCTTTATGTTCATTAAATTTAGTTAAAACCATAATATTTTTAAATAAAGATGTATGTTATTATTAAATCTCTTTATTGCTATAATTATTTTGGTTTTGCAATTATCCAATAATTTTCTTCAGTACTAAAATGAATAAAAATAATGAAGTATGTAAGCCACCAAGGTATTGACTACAATGACTAATCAATTATTATATAAGAATTGTATATGTATATTTTTTATTTTTTATTCTATATGAATATCATTTTATATTAAAAAATTCTCATATAAAAGTTTCATTTATTTTTAATAAGACGTAATGACTATCTAGATTCTAGATATTTAAGTTGTATATGTAAATTACTAATAATCATTATTAGTCCTTAACTGTCGATGATCAAAATAATAATAAATAATAAAATCATTAAGTTGGTGTTGAGTAACAAAATTAAACTTTGGAAATTCATTTTGTACATTTATACGTGCACTTATGTCTACTACTATTGAAAAACTAAACTTAAAATAATGAACATTCATTTTTTTCTATTAAATTAAAATATGTGTTTCCCACCACAACAATTTAATAGTGTAAAAAAATAACTTAATGATTAGTAACTTTGTATAGTTCTATATTTTATTAATAGTTTAATATAATAATGTAATTATTTTTAATTATTGAATATTTAAACATGACTTTTTTTTATTAAATAATAAAACGAATTCTGTTCATATTATTTATTTTATAATACACATTACCTAACGATCTCTCCTCTCAATATATACATATATTTGTTATAAAAACGTGAAACGGATTAGGAGGTATTCAATTATAATAAAGATTAAAAGATGTAACTACATTGTGCGTAATTAACTTTTTTCTTGCAATTTATCTATTTGTTTTTCATCCAATTGTTTAGTCGTATATATACTTAATTTATTATTAAAAATAAGTTTTTTTTTATTTTTCATTTATAATCGTATTATCTGGATTGTATTATTATTAAAATAATAATAATAATAATAATAATAATAAAATAATTTTGTCGACAAAATTGTTTCAATTGTGTTTTGACTAATGTAAACTTTTCTTAATAAGTTGTCATTTCCATGTAATATTAATGAACAATATTTTTTCTTTTTATGTTTTACTCTTCGCCAGTTTTATTTGATTAAATTTAAGATTAAGTCTCTTTTGATTATGTTTTTTTTCTTAGGTATGGTTTCTAAAGTTTTTGGGTTTCATGACTTTTCACAAAGGTATTTCAAATAATCTGTTGACGTCATTATTGGAACTATACAACTACGTATATAAATTATAAATTATGTATCGATTATTAAGTTCTACCTACAAAGTTAAACAGGCAAATAAAAAAATAAATATCATATTTTTCAGAATTCATACGTAGCTAGCTGAGTATTATCATATCTGAATAATATCTTTAATATATAATATTAAAAATACCTTTGCAAAGAAAAATAAATTATTACTCGAGGTATTTTGTTTTACAAGTCAATATATTTTTTATTTTTTTGCGAAGTCTATCATTTATATTTTATAATACGTGTACAAAAGAAATCTATAATAGATACAATAATTTTGTTTAAAGCTTAAACGGTACGAAATGATAAAATGATGATTGAGTATCGCTTGTTTATGTAAAGTTGGTGAATTTTTAGTAGCAAAATATTTCTTGTCACGAAATCCACTTCCATAATACACTATTACCATTCAAAAAATATTACTAATTATACGTATTTGTAGATAATTTTTGTACGTTTGTAAAAAAGGTTAAACTAGCGCCATACCTCATACGAAACATTTATACAATTATAATATTATATAATAATGAATTGTTGAAAAGTTATCGTTGTGTATAGTTAGCGTGTTGGTATTATAATAATTGTATCGTGTTTGTTCTAGATATACATATAGAAGTAGACGTATATATATCATTGCATTTCGATTTAATATTATACAGCACGAGCGCAACAAATATGACGGTTAATCTCGAATGAGCTGGGAAAGTAGCCGGCTGGGCTGCAACTATCATCTGTAGGAAAAGCAGCTGAATTTTGATTTACGCAGTATACTTACCTGTTATGTGGTTAAACTAAACCGAGATCCGCCGTAGGATTTGCCCGGAAAACGTATTAGGTTATTTTTTTTTCGAAACAAGTATCGCTCCGATCACCCGCTGGACATTAAAAAATAATGCGCGCAGTGGATGTGAAAAACGGTAAATGTATACACACACACACACACACAAATAACATATAATATATTATTATAGATAATATGGTCGTGTGGCTGCGGACTACACGACGGGGGACTCGGTAACACCACCTTGAGCCGGTCACAAATCGCGAATCGCCTAATATATATTATTATATAAAATATGTGGTTTCCGGCAATAACGCCGCGCCGGGTCGCCGGCTGAAATATACGGTCAGGATTATTATATTATCATCTTGCGTTTGGCTAGAGCAGCGAGTTAGAGGGACCCGCATATCTCATGTATATATAAATATATATATATATATATATATATATCGTATAGACAGAGAAACACGCAGAGACACAGAGAGAGAGAGAGAGAGAGAGAGAGAGTGAGCGAACGAACGAGCGACAGAGCTAGAACGCCTGCAGAACCTCCGCGGCACCGCACGCGTATATAAATAAATAAATATATACACATGCGCTCGCACGCGAGAGGTCCTGTATAACGACCGGTTACCGGATGATATTTTTGCGGTGGAAAGGGTAAGGGGAAAAAAATCATTGGCCAAAAGCTATCATACATCGTGTGTGTGTGTGTGTGTGTGTGTGTGTGTGTGTGTGTGTGTAGTCGAGCAGCAGCGGCGGCGGTGGCGGTACACAGCAGAAGCGCCGCACAAAAGACGGAGCACCAACATTATCTATTATGGAAGTCGTTTGTCAGCAGCAGTGGCTCCATTATTGTCCGAACACACCCCTCCGGACTACCGTACCGCCGCCCACGCACCACCGCCGTAGATCCCAAGTCGCGCGCCCGCACACGCATGCACATTGCACACACACACATACACACACACATAGCCGCGCGTCGCGGTTATACTGCGGCCTTTTATATACGTTCATTAAAAGAAAGCAGACGCGAACACGCGCACTCACACGCGTGCGTGCACGCGCATAGAAACGACGTGTGTATAAACCTTAACCGAAATATCCATAATTTCTGATAAGGTGAATTTTCTTTTCCGTTTATTTCCCGTTCCATCGGTACGATCCGTACGTGATCGGATTTCGCAAAAACCGCAACGCTAAACCGTTACTTACAATTAGTCTCTCTCGGCCGCTGCGCGATGGCCGGACGGGTCGGCGGCAGCACACGGCACCGGACTGGACTGCAGAGGGGTGACGGGACGGGAAGGATCGCCGGGTCGGGTCGGGTCGGGTATAGTAGTCGTGCCTCGCTCGCAGCGTGTGTAGGAAGACTGTGCAGAAGAGGAGGCGGGTTGGGCGTTCGCGCGCGCACCCGGTGAATCGTAAACAATTGATTATTGTTATGCCGGACGATGGATCCGGAAGTCCTGGCTGCCCTCCTGCCAAAGTATATATTATATATATATGTATACAGCGACACCGTGTCCCCCGCGTTGGCCGGTGGCCGGACATACAATGCGGAAATATGTGTGGTGTGTGTCCTCTCCTCCGCGGACGTTATATTGCAACGCGCGAGGAATTCAATCAGCTCTCACGGGGTAGGTGTGGTGGAATGTGCGAGGGGTCGCGGGTTGACCTTTTTATGGGCAGGTCGACGTGAGTGATAACTACACGTCGATTGAGCGGCACCCGAGCATTGTAGATGCAACCCTTCACCCTTCGCCATACCACCACAGCCACAACCTCGCGGCGTCCTCGACTCGCCTCCGTTCAATGACCACTGCAACATCATCTCACCGATTCTTCTTTTGTTCCTCTTCCTGTTCATCGTCACCGTCATCGTCATCATCGTCATCATCATACTCTTCCTCTTCTTCCTCCGCGTGGATTCAAAGTAGAGCTCACGAGACGCGGAGAATGAACGAGTGAGGGGGAGCGAAGACCGTGTCGGAAGTCACTTTACGTCCTGCGAGTTAATGGATTCTTTTCCGACGGGTTTAATTCAAGAGTCCCTACCGCGGATGCGGTGTGGTGATGGGGGCTCGGATGGATAATTTTGATACCGAGCTTTCTCGGTGTTAACGTCTTAAGTATTTTTTTTTTATTATTTTTTTTTAATGTATTTTCGACGGCAATCCTAGTGTGTTTCCTGCCAACAGATTTAACGAAAAACCCGAAGACGGAGAACCAAAATTATAATATGAATTTAGATTGCTTTACAAATATGATGCGTATAATATTATTATTTTATTATATTATTATTAAAATATATAGTCACTGTTTTTACTGTGACCGTCAGCGGATGAAATTATTTCTATATATTTTTATACGTTCAAGTCGTTGTTGATTTATTTTTACAATCTACATATTTTTATATATGGTATAAACGTAATCAATTAATTTAACTTAATTTTATCCATATTTAGACCGAGCCATGGAAAATTTGCAATTACACTTATCATTACTGTGGAAAATTTTTAATATTTCAAAATGAGAACACGGTAAATTAGAATTATATAATAATAACCTTATAGAAGTGCATTTTTTTATATAGTCAGTACTGCTAATAATAATAATAATACTTATTTGCACATAAATGTTCTTTGTCCAATTCTTGATTTTCAAATTGACTTTTGTAATGAAAATATATTTAATATAAAATATATTAATCAATTATTATTAAGTTTGTGTGTATATTTCAATAAATCAAATATCAATAACATAATTTGTTTACAATATTCCGTTCGTTCTATAATATGTGTTCTAGATTCTGAGAGTAGAGTAATTATGTATTGGTTTTATAATGATGTGTATTTTAAATATGAGTCTGTAATAATTTTACTAAGCGGTGAAAATGTTTCAATTTTTAACTTCAAGGATGGATTCTATTTAAAAAAGTAAAAAAGTACTTTTTTGATTAATTGCGAGAAAAAAATGTACGAGTATTTTTATATGAAAAACTGAATGATTTAAATAGTTTAAATTTAAATGAGTTAGCATTTTATAGATATTAAAACTTTTTAAGCTATTTATAAACTTTAAAATGTTGACCAAATTAGGTTATTTTTTTATGTGTGTGCGATAACATTTTGATTTGCGTGTAATACAGCAATTACATACATTGAAAAATAAAATTTAAGGAACTCAAAAATGTTGTGCTACCTCAGTTTTTCAAAAATTTATTGACATTGAATATAAATTCTCCAAAAGTTTTTGATGTTTGTACAAATAGTAATGAATTTATGTTAGAAAAAAATTAATACGTATGAAATTTGTTAAGATTAGTGAGACCATAAAAATACGGGACACTTCAAAAAAAAAAAAAAAACAAATACCTATGATATATAATTTTTTTAACTGCATCTATAGGTAATCTATAGGTTAGTCTATTTTAGTGCTGGTAGTTTGTTAATCAAAATTAAATACGTCATATTAAATATCAATGTATATATAATTTAACATAACTAAATATAATATAAAAAATGAATCATAAGTGTGCCATGGAGAAAATAAATGGATTTTAAATATAAATAAAAAATGTAATATAATATAGGTCAACTCTTTTTTTGAATGAGTTTTCATCATACTTAGTTTTGTTTTTAAACCGTTTAAGAAGCAATAAAATATTTGATATAAGAAAATTGAAGTTTTTTTCTGTTTTTCCAATCAAAATCTCTAATTCCTCTATGACATCACATGCTGATATTTAATCTCCTTCTATTTTTGTTACAGAATCAGACAAATTTTAATTGGCTTTGAAACAAATATAACCATACTTTGGAGTAGGTTCATTAAAATGATTTTAAAATTCTAGCACATTTTTTTTGTTTCTCGAAGTACGATTTAAAATCCCGTGTATAAGTATCAATAATTCTTGTAGTGGCGAGTAACAATGATAGTCAATAAAATGTGTTTACGCTGTGGAGAATATTTTTATATTTAACATTTGTATAATCATAAGATTCTTTAAATTACTCAACTTGAACTTGTATATATTTTAAGAAACTGAAAAATTGTATTTCACCATGATTTTTAATCAATAGGTAACACATTGACACCTGATTATATCGTATATTATGCAAAATATGAGCAGTGCTACCTATCCCACAAAGATTCGTTTTTAAATCGTTATTTAAAATCGAAAAAAATATTTTTTGTCCCTTTTCTCAAAACACCTCAAAAATTGGTATTAAAATTATCATCAGAAAATGCAATAATTTTATCCGATAAATTATGCTTTTTTAAACTCCCTACTATATAATTCGATAAAATATCTTCTGTTTCTCTTTTTACATTTGTCACTTAAAAAACTTCCAAGTTTGAATTGAAATAATGTATGAAAAATACAAATAATGTATCAAAACTGAAAATACACTTTATTTTTGTCACTATGAGAACAGATATTTTTATCGAATCTTACTATTTCTTTAATACCATGTCACTGTAAATACGCGTTTAGCAGTACGTCATTACGACTAGTACTGACAGCCTATAGAATCAGAGTTCAGACTGAACGACAGTTGCATACAAATAATAAATATTAATAACAAATAATATTTATATAGATATAATATAAAGATATTATGAAATATAAATAGACATAATGTGGTCCGCAACACGCACACATATTTTTCCTACAAACGGGTCTATAGTAATAATTAAATAATATTAAAATATATAAGTATATAATATTATGTAAGTTATACATCACCAACAACAAACATCGCTGATAACAATGTGATATAGTAGGTATTATTTTTTTTTTGGAAAGAGAACGTTATTAGTTTTATATTTTTTATGAGCAAATAATTAAAACAAGTAAAAACAAGAATCCAAAAATATCATTGAAAAGTAGAGATTTTAATATTCTATTAAATAATGCTATATTTACAAATGAAATATTTTTTAATTTTCCTTGATATTATAGAATTTTTTTTTATAGATTATTGTTAATATTAAATAGCCTAATTTAAATATTAAATTGATTTCTCATAGAGTATTTTCGGATTGATACTAAGTGACTTTTGGTATATTCCTTATTAGTTATTACGATATAACACGCCTAATAGTTTTGGGCATTTATTGAACGTAATATTGTATTATAGAAAGTATAAACGAGAAAATCAAATAGATAATAATCTTATGCCGTAATAATATTGATGAAATCGACCAATATGCAATTACCCGAAATCATATGAAAAATGACCACTATCATTATATTATCAATATAAACAAAAAGCATTAATATTGGTAAGTCGATAAGTAAACACGAATATCAAACGGGTTATAATATATTAGTATCGAAACGGTGGTTTGTCGAATTCAACGTAAATAAATGGGGTTGGCTAATAATTGAAAATATAGGTGTTTCGTTGTAATCGATGTTATATTATTATTATTATTATTATTCGGAGCGACTATTGGCGTATTAACGTTATTTATAATAGCCGAAGCCATTGAGTCGCGGAATACACGATTATTGACGTTTTTACCGTTGGGTAGTCACGAGGATAAACCGCCGCGACCGAACGGTACAGCGGTTTGAAGGATGAATGGAAACTAATCGGTTTATTGTGTAACCCAGATGTGTAAGAAATTAAGTCAGAAGAATAAATAATTCATTAAGGACTAACGTTTATCGAGTTACTTCGCGGAGCGTAGTATTAAAATATATAAAGTTATGGGTATATTATTGTGTACGGGCGTTCAAGAGATCGTGTAAGCGTCGGAAGTAGTAATAATAATAATAATAATAATTATTATTATTATTACTATTATGAATGTTATGCTGCACGTATTATATTTCCTCAGAACTCAGAAGTAATGTTTACGATTTATAATGACGCCGAGGTACCTATTATTATATATCCAAAGCTATAATAACCGCCGCCGCCGCCGCCGCCGTCGTCGTCGTCGTCGTCGTAGTCGTCGACAATAATAATATTACGCCTTCTTTGTCGATTTCTTCACAAACGGCAACGATTTTGTAATTAATTATACAAAACAAACGTTTTCAAACGCAAATCGTTTGTCGACATTCGAAGGTTTAGTATATTATTATTATAAATGTATAAGTATTAGGCGCGCGGAGGTATTTTCGCGGTGTGTTACGCGAATCGCGTATTACGGTATGACGGAGCGACGAGGATAATGTATTTTGAAAGCGTCATATTTTTTATACCGTAGCGGCGGCAGTGCAGTTGATCATAGTAAAAATAATATTATTATTTTTATGAATATTTTTTTCTATATACATCAATCGTCTAACGTATTATTATGAACTACGCTTTTGAACTCGTGACCACCAGTGGCGGGTTTTCAACATTTTTTTGTTTGAGAGGGCGTCTTGAATAATAATATGTATTATTATAAATAGTATAATATTATATAAGCGTCTGGGGGAGTATAGACCATACGAACTCCCCCCCTCCCCCCGTAAATCCGCCATTGGATTGACCACGCATCTATAATATCACGTATACTACACTGCAGCAATATACGATTTGGTCGATATAGGTACTGCTCCTATCGGATATCGTACGTACGCACAATGAAATAATAATATGATATTGTTAAAAAATTGCGTTTTCGATTCAGCGGCCGTGCAATAAGCAAAATATTCAAAGTCGGTCTCGCGGGTATTTATCGTCGTCCGTCGACCCGAAGTTTTTCGACGCCTGTTAACCCGTAAGGCCATACACGCATGTATCTATTTGAGTATTCGACTTCTGTCAACTCGCGCCTCCGTAGCGTAGGGTCTTCGAATATTTCTTAGAGGTTTTTATTTTGAGACGAACGTCTCGCGGAACCTGTCCGTAATAAAAACGCGTGTATTCGTGATTGAAAACGTATTGAAAAAATACGTAACAACGCGCTACGTTTAAAACGCGTTAGCGGGCGTCAAATATAAAGACAAGGGGCGTGCCGCAGGTTGAAGAGCCCTGCTCAATAGGCTACATACATACGTTCCACTAAAATATACAATATCCACCCGCGGCACGTTAGCGTTAAACCGCCACCGGGTGTTTTCGGCTAGACCGATTGCGCGGTGTCCCGACGCGTTTTAATACATGGACGAGCACGGTCGCACGTCTAAACAACTTAAACACGGTTTGGCGTTTCCACCGACGTTCGGGGCGCGACGCGACCTACCTAGCCCCATCCCCCTCGTCGGCGAACACGATTACCCTCCACCGCCGAACATCGAGTTCTGCCGTGTTAATAATTATAATAATGCCGCACTCACCTGCAACGGTCCCGGAGCAGATAAAGCACGGTTTACTCCGGTCGCGGTCGCGTGGACAAACAATGCGTTTGCCGAAATTAAAACCAATAAACGGTATAATATATTACTATTATTATAATAATGTTAAATGGTGGTACGGGTCGCGGTAGGTCGCGAGTGAAATAAAAAAAAAAAAAAACAGTGGATGAAATAATGGATAAAAAAAATAAAAAACTCCAAATCAAATAATAAATTAATAACCATAAACATGGGGGACCCTAAGACAAACAACGGACAGGAAAAACCTGAAAAAAGTACAGAAATATAAGAGTCGTATACCTATCTATTTGTCTGATCGAAACCCGACCTGGCTACACTAAGTAAGTAGGGGTGATGGCAACGGGATACAGACTCCGGAAAACTACGTCGGGAATACGTAAACGCGAAACGTTATTTTGTTGCCGAGGAGATTTCGTTCTTGTCCTTCAACCCCCCCCCCCCACCGTCGTGTGCGTGAGTGAACACACACGTACACACACACACACACACACTTTCGCTTGCACTTACGCATAGGTATACGCCTTTATTAATAATTCGTGAGCCGAGCCATATTGTTGGGATTTCTGGAATAAAACACGACCGTTGTCTGTATTAATATTTTACAAGGTCTCTGATTGATGTACGCCGTTGGACTGTTGATGAGAACTTACGTTGTGTTTCTTCATTTCGCGATGTCGGCAAATAATTTATCAAAGCCAGGCGGGCCGGAGCTTATATTTGTTTTTTTATTCACTCTTACACACACGCATACACACGCACACACACACATACACTTTAACACTACTCACGGGTACAAATTTGCAATCTCCGAGACGCATCGAACTATTAACTGATTCCGACTTTCGGTGTTCGTGCAATATCGTTGTATATAAATAAATCTGAGGCTAGCGCGCGATCCACCGTTGTATGCAGTGTGTATATTGTATATTATAATATATATAGTAGCAGTACCGTTAATACGCGCCCGTCAGCCTTTTTATCTAACTTTTTTTCACTCGTCCTGTCGACCACCTCCCACCCCATGGGAAACCAGCCTTTGACAAATAGACCGAGCTCGGGTCCGAAACCAACGCCGGTCAGACAACCGAAATTAATAATGAACGCCCGCGCGGCCACGCATACAATTGAGCCGGATGTTGCCATTCACGCTGTGCGTCCTCGTCCGATCCGGATTGGAATAGCCGGATGAACTTTAATCTCGTTCCTCATTTCGAATTCATCAGAACACGTTTTTCTCTTAATTATATGTTTACATTATTAACGTTAATAGCCAATAGGTATCTGGTATACCCATGGGCGGGTACCTACTCTCGCGAATAAATACACCCGTTCAATTGTTGTGGGAAATATGTCTAAATACGACTAAAATATTATACCTCCATAATCATAAACGTATAAGTCTATCTATTATAGTCACACTAATTTTCTACATTTATTGGCTACTCTAAACATTTTGATTGAACCTTTTTTCCCACTATATTTCTAGTTTGCATATGTATATATATTTAATAATTGTTGTCTTTAAAAGGACGTTATTCCCACAAGTGTGTCTCATTAACGCATTTAGTATTTATTAATGATTTTATGTGTAAAATAATTTATTTTATTAAGTTAATTATTCGTAATATAAGAGTGATTCGACTAAGTGCAAAATTTAAAAGTAAAAATGTTATATCCTGATTTCTGGAGCCTACGTATAGGCCTTTTTGTATTTTAATTTTGAAGCGAATTATGAGTATTTTAAAATGTTTAATAAATATACAATCATAAAATGCACTTACTCGGCTTCAAAATTAAAATATAAAAAAAGCTCAAACGGATCCTCGAATAACATTTTATCTTTAAATTATACAACATTTACTATAATATTAAAAATAACAGAGTAAAATGGATTTAAAAGTAGATACGACGTCCTATTAATGAATAATTATAGTGCAATTATTGTCATAAAATAAAATTTTGGCCCTCCACGAATAAACATTTATATATACTTGTGTACGTTTTTATTAGAATAATATCTCCCATACCAACAGAATACAAATGATTTGTCATTAACCCTCCATTGTTCTCATCACTTAATCATCTTCATTTTTTTGTTGTCAATTATTTTCAAACATAAAAGGATCAAATAGTTTATATTATTCTAAATTTGAGAGTATATAAATTGTATGCATTGAATATTAGTATCGAAATCTTTGGGTTGAATTTGAATAATAAAAATAAATATAAAAATAAACTTTGAAGACAGTGCCACAATGCAATAGTAAAACATTTATATTATTTTCAAATAATAATTATTAAGATATAAATGCTAATAGGTCTGTCTCTGATCTGTTTTTATTTGAAGCATTTATTTTATTACTATTTTAATATTATTATGCTTCATTAATATTATATTTACTGTATTTTTATATTTATATTATATTTTTTATAAGTTTTCCGTTAAAGATATAATTGTTGAGCTATAATGACTGCTTGTCTAAAGCTAAACAAAAAAAAATATTTATATTTATATACATTTTTACCTGAAAAATTAATATAAATATACAATTGCTATTCTGCAAACAACTAAGGATAACACTATTAGAATTATTGTAAAGTGTACATTTTAATTGATGACGAAACAAACGGAAAAATTAATTCAAATCATATATTTATAACGCATGTTATATGTATAATTAGTTGAGAACAAACGTAAAAATGTAAATTTATGATAATAAACTTAAAAATGGATTCTGCAGTGAATAATCAATTTTACGAGAAAGAAAAATATAATATGCGGTTTCACGTAGTTACATCATACTTGTAGTCATATCAATTAAAATGTTCAGTAAATAAATTCATTAACGGTATAAACTTTATTGTCAGAATCAATTCATTGGTATGTATTATTGTTTTAGAATTTTAGATTGCAACTTATTGATTAATATGAAAATAAAATCAATCTGTTGGTACATGGAAGAATTAAGCACTTGGGTAATATGTATTTCAATTATACAAAGTAGGTACATTCTTAATAATATATACGTAAAAATATATTTAATTACGTGCCTTAAAAATAATTCGCAATCATGATAAATGTATTTTAAATATCTAAATTTATTCTATTATCTCCGAATCCGATAAAAGTTTAAACTAAATAATTATTTTCCAAGCTAATGGTAATTATATTTTTTTTAAATAAGTTTACAGTTTGCATGATAAACAAGTAAAATTTGAATTTGTATATTTTAAATTAATTCAAGTTGTGATTGTCTAAAAATTGCAATTATCTTGTAACTAAGAAAAAAAATTGAGTTTTATTAAAGGATTTTACTTTTTTAACTGGGACCAATGCTAAACACGTGGCATTGTTTCGATTTATACATTTGTCTAAAGGCGAATATTGACAAACTCATTGATGTTAACAATGAATATTACCATTCTCTTAATGATGTTGCTAAAGAAAAACATAGAAATAAATGTACCTTATTAAAAAAGCAATCGATTGAAGAAAATAAACTAAAAAAGTATATAATATGACATAAAGTTTCAAAGCACTAACAAAATTCAATAAAGTTTTAGGTAAGGGTAAAATCTTTAATATGACTTTTAACGTCCTTAAAAAAGTCGAACCTTTCAATAAAAATAACCAAAAGTTTGCCCGGCAAACTTAAACAAGAAAACAGAGTACCCATGGGATTGTATTTTTTTTGGCAACGCTTTCCCTTGTGCTAATAAACGCAATCTAAAACTGTATATATATATATGTATGTATCAAATATACTTGCAATTGAGTACTGACCATACAACTTAGTCCACCAACTTTTTCGATTTAAAGCATTTTATTTTACACTGTTATAGAGTGACCACTCTACATAAAATGAAATCACGGCTATTACATATTCATGTCGGTTTCGAACAAACGATTGCATAAATTTACTAATTCAGTTATATTGAACATGAGCACGATTAATCATCATCTAAATAGGTATAATTATATAATTTAAGTTCATTTTTAATTTAAGAATTTTGATTTTCGATAATTTTAGACTAATGTTACGTTAACTAACCTTTTTCACATTCATAACGATTATGTTAATAGTAAATTAGTAAGTTATTCCGTTCCACATACGGCATACTATACACATATAATTAATGCTTGAAACCGATTGAAATAAATTCGGTTTCGGTTTCGAATTTTGTTTACCGGTTTTAAAATTTTACGATTTTGGTATCAACTTAGCAATACTGGTATTAAGAAATTTCGGTTTCGGTTTCGATTTAGTATACTCGTTTCTAAATGTCATGGTTTCGATTTTGTATACAAGTTACTACACATTTTGGTTTGGGTATCAGTTTCGATTTTGTATACCGATTTCTTCATTTTTAAAAACAGATTTCCAAAGAAAGACTTGTAATTATAATTTAATGAAATAAAAAAAATATATGAATAGACGCAGAAGGGTCGTCGTCAGTCAAATAAGTAAGCAAATGTTGTAAAGTGCTGCCCATTGAATAACTACCTATTTAATAATTTTTTAATAACAAATACTATATATGAGTTACATGAGAATACGAGACAACTAGTATAAAAAATCACAACACATTGTAACGAACGGTCTAGGATTGTAAGATACATGTATAGGCATATAGCGCATTCGAGTATATTAGGGGGCTATTATATCGTCTATAAAATTATCGTCGTTCCTCCTTATTGTTATATATAGCATTTGCTATATATATGGTATTATTCATTACTATTAATAAAACTACTATTAAATTGGTATTAATAAATAAATATCTACGTATGGATTATAATGTGTGATAATAATTTTACTGTGTTGTTTATTTAATCATGGGATAAAAGGTTTGTTAATCAAAATTCGGTGTTAGTGAAAAAAATTCAACTCTCTCGGTGTACATTTTTTTACGTGGTTATAACGATAAAATGAAAATATCACATTAATAACTGCAGTTGTACAACGTCACTGCAGTAGTGGGGTTATACAAATATTTAAGCACACATCGAAAGAACATCAGTTTAAAAATATGACGTGTTCGACGGCAGTGTAGTAATCTCGAATATTTATAAGCCCTTATATTTATGCGTATCATTTTGGCGAATAGTTGTGGTGTTTGTTAAATCAGTTTATTATTTTTTAACGAATACGAGTCGGCTTGTTTGGTTATTACGTGAATTAATAATATACACCGGTCATGAGCGTCCGAGTAAAAAAAAAAAATAAAATAGTTTTTCAAAACCGTTTTCTAAGTCGTTTTCAGTTGAGCTATAGTCTAAAAACAACTGTGGTGAACCGATGAAGAGATCGGGGAAGATGTGTAGTTGGTTGAGAAACAGGAAGGAAAGGTGATCGCGTGCCGAATCAGTGGGAATCACACGCAGAAAAAGTAAACAGGTGACACTGTGACGGGCTGGAAGGTGGTGTTCTGTGCGATGGGTTGTTGCGGCGGGTGTGGGTCGAGGATACAGAACAATGCTAAAACATGACACAGAGCATGCAGAGGGGTGTGTGGGGTCCAGCGGCGTCAGTGGCGTAACATTTTTGTACGTGATTATTCTTAATTAGGTCACTGGAGGACACTTTTCAAGCTGTTGACCATAAAATATCGTTTCATTATGCATATTTTTATTAGCTTTTATGAAATTTCATCGCGCACACTAGTCCACCGGCGTTGAACATCACATATAGTACATAATTACACACGCACACACGCCCGCGCGCGCACGTACGCACAAACACACGCCATGAACATATATTTCGTGCAGTCTGTTTCGGTTTTCGTCCCTCGGACGACGAATTTTCACACTATCCCCGTATCCAGTACTACGCGTTTGGTCATTATTCGGCTCGGGTCGGGGACTCGACAGATATGTATGGACCGATGAAAAAGGCGAACGAGAGAGAGAAAAAACACGACAAGTCCATTTAATACGTATTTTTTTCCAACTATTCGAATATGCACACGTAACTGTTATAAATGGTCCTTCTCCTAGCTTCCGCGCATACAATTCATCCAAAAGTTTCCCATATGGATCATAATAATAATTACGCCGGACTTCAATGGATTTTTATTTATAAAAATACACGAAAATAATGACGTTCGTATTTTATGAACGAAAAAAAAAGAACCAATTGTTTTGGTTTACGAATTAATTTAACTGAATTAACGCCATTGAAAGTAATAGTGAATTGTGATATATTATGTATATATACATGTTATTGTGAATATTGAAATTTACATCCTAAATTGGTGCAAATGTTGAATAATTAAAAAAAGGAGACATTTACATCAGGATTTTGATCAATTTCGATATAAAAAACAGGGTTTTAATTATTCGCACATACAGTGTAGATTATAGGCAATATATAAAATACAACATATAATTGCACTAATTAAACATTTATATTTTACAGCTGATATAAAAAAAAAATTATAATCACGTATTTCATTAGATACTAAGTCATTAAATTTACTATAGAATATATCACTTATATTTTCTATTTTATAAAACAAATTTTAGTTATTGAGCAAATTAATCGTAATTTATAACAGCGTTGAATGACTGTATAATACTTTATGTTAGTGATGTAGCACATCAATGCCGTTACCCAGGTATAATATTGTAAAATTAATTTGGTAAGGTAATTAAATATATTTTATCAAAATTATCAACGTGTAAATTGGCTAATATTGTATAGGTACTTGGTGTAGTATGTCTTTTATTTTAGTAGATAAAGATAATAATAATGTATTATGATTGTAATTTTTCCGTTATCTTTTGATTACATTTATAAAAAACAATATTGGCATTATCAACATTCACAATGACTGGTGTACGACAACATTCACTTCATAGTAACACACACAGTAATATATATATATATATATATTTATAATATATTTAACCTAAGAATTTTATTACGATGGTATTAAATGATATTTTTCTATAATATATATGTTCACATAATCTGATCGTTTAAATGGTAAGTAAATAATATAAACGATTTTTTTTCATTTTGAACCTATACTGTTGTATAATATATTATAAATAAAGTATACAATATTATCACATAAATTATCATTAAATAATATATATTACTTGATAATTTCTAATCGATTATATTGGACTTTATTATTTATTTAAAATGATATATAATAGTAAGTATTTCATCCTATATTTTTAAACACGATATTTACTATCGAAATATAAATTATACTAATATATTATGTCATGTATCATGTGGAGAGTCCTTAAAAGCATTTTGCGAATCACAATCAATATAAAAATATAGAATTTTTCGATATTTGAAATGTAAAAAATGGACTGTAAAAAATCTCTTTTCATTTATTGGCTGTAGACCCGTTGGCTACAGTTACATAGTCAAAACTGAATTATCGTTGGTACATCGCGTATACGGCTATATAGTGAACAGTAATGGAAATAATACGCCCACTGTTGAAATATATTTTTTGCTTTCATCCATCTATCTACATTACAATGATCTTGATTTTTTTTTTTCAAAATAAATAAAAATTACTAACATTATCTCTTGCTCGCTTCTGGTTATATTTTTTCCTCTCCGAGCAACTGATACATTTTTAATCGGCCAAGTTAAACTGAGAATATCGACGATAAACTTATTTTACACTTCGCTGATTTCGACACTGATTTGGACTACTATTTTCTTCAGTATTTCTCTCGTTCATTCGACCATCTTCTCAACAGATCGCATTCATTGACATTCACTATGGCCTAACGTTATGACCGTTTGCAGCAGTGTTGCAGTGCAATCATCCATAAAATCCACCCCTCCTCCTGTTTACCGTTGCTGCAGGACTCTATAAAGTTCACTTATACTTTATGCAATTTTATTTTCTGTTTCACAATGTTACTACGTTGACTGTCGACTAATAGTGAAATATTTAAAGAGTTTCAAAATAACACCTGTGTCAAATACATTAACTTTCAAAATGATTTGTTATTTTAAACAACAACGTGTTTTGGTAATTTTATTTATGTACATAATACTTTAAGCACATTTAGAGTTAAGTTTAATCAAAGAGAAAAAGTAATCATTCCAATATTACTTTGATAAATATAATATCCACAGATTGTTAAAAAAAAATGTTGGTATCCGAATATTGATCATATAAAAGTATTTTATTATTTATAAGGATAAAATTCAAAAGAGTCAGGTTAAAAATAATACTCAAAGATATTTTAACACAGAACACTAATTTATTTTATTATCTTCTTTAAACTTTAAATGGCTTTAAATAATAATTTGTTATTTAAATTATCGATGTTTGTAAATTTAAATGTAGTTCTTTTACTTATTACTTTATAAGTAAGTACTTTAAAAATTATATGTCATTTTTAAAAACAGAAAATGTTATCCATAATATAGTCTTTCAGCTAAATTCTCAATTTTTATCAACATTTTTCAACTATGGATTTATAATTTAATTCATATAACCAGGGTCGGATTTAGAGGATGGTCCAAGGGGCCCCGGGCCCCCACAAAATGAGGGCCTCTTCTCAGTGAATTTTTTTTACATATAAAACACGATAATATAATATTTTCAAAATAGATAAAATCACAACTTCAATAAAAATGTTCAATCGTTGATACTGTCATAAATATATAAATAAATCTTATTATTAATGTACTTGTATATTATAAATTCATAAAAATAAGTTGCGAGTTTACAAATATAAATTTAAAATCGATTATTATGGGCATGTAGAGCATAGGATAATTTCGATTGAATAATATTCGTAATTTGGTATGGTTTTAAATATTGATAAAAAAAACCTAATACAGAAATAGTGCTGTGTATATATTTGGTTTTAATGGTGTCCAACTGTAGTGGAGAACGACCATTTTCAAAAATGAAGTTAATAAAAAACCGACTACGAACTTCGATGACACAAAGACGACTATCAGGACTTGCATTGTTAAGTATCGAAAGTGACATACTTAGATCATTAGATTTTTCTCAAGTCGTTGAAAAATTTGCGGCAACAAAATCTCGCAAAGTTATCATATGAATATATTATTATAGCAATTATTATTTAAGTTCTGTATATATATTATGATGATTGATAGTACATATTATAATCTAATAAATGTAATTTACTTATTTACTAACTTTATTGTTTCATTACAACAAATCATTATTTCCTAACCAAAATTCTAGTTATTTGGAATTTTGGTTATTAAATATAAAATTATGTAATCGAAAAAAAAATATCTACTTCTAAGGGTGAGTCCAGGGCCCTCACATTCCTAAATCCGGCCCTGCATATAACAACAGCGGAATACAGACATTTTAATAAGTAGTATTTTTACAAGATGTTTCGATTACGTTTAGATACATTTATCTTGATTTATAAAACTAAACATTTCTTTAAATTATGAATTATAACTCATTACAATGATTCAAGTTATCATGGCAATTCAAATTAATTAAGATGCCTATAATAGTGATCAATATACTTTATACACGGGTGTGCTCAAAAACCTTGACAATAAAAATTATACTATACACATGTTAAAATACCAATAGTCGAAATACCAAAAAGTACGAAAGAGCATCGTTATAATTTCCATTAATCAATTGTATAAATTTATGAATTTCTTTTCAGATAGTAAAAATACATGTTTTCAATTGAATAATTATTCATAACGTGCAACAAGAAAATAAAATAATAATTCATAAATAGATAGTTAATAACGTTTTGTAACTTTAATAATAATCATTTTCATGGTGTTTAAAAGGAAAAATGATCTATGTTTTTATAAATACATATTTTTAATTTTAATTATTTTAATAGACGACTATTTTTACCACAAAAAATTAGAATAATACATTTTATTTCATCAATATTTAATTTTGTTACACTAAATTTTGGTTCGTTGACCCATTTCGTCGACATTTCGTCTGGCTTGTATTATAAATATGGCGTGCGTTTATAATAATAATATAATATATAAACTATTTTTGTAAAATTGCATATAAAATGCGCCGTGTTACAAAAATGTTTGTAGTTATTTGTGTACACAGTATTATCTAACAATGTTAAACTCGCCTTTATAATTTTTAATGCATTTCTACAGAAGAGATGTGGCAAAATTAGTCTTTGAACATTAGTTCCAAATATAGCTACATATAAGTGTCTTGGCTGCTATGAACTCAACTGAGCAAACAGCACAAGATTTTTAACCGTTTAATAAATGTATAGCACAATATTTCTTTTAAATTAAATCCCGAGTAAGTTTTGGGAAACTCGGATAATCCGCTCGCTGTACACAATTTGTGTATTATTCCACATAAAAGAAAACTGTGTAATTATTATGTCGAAGACTAAACTCCCTGTTATTATCTGAATTGTCAGAATGCAATCTAATTGAGTAACAATGATTTAAACTCCACAACAAACACACCATGAAAACTTGATGGAAAGTCACTGTTGTATGTTCAAGTTAGTTTTAATATATTTGATACATCATTTACAACATGTTTTGGTGTGTTCTGTGTAATGTATAAATGTCATTAGAGGGCGGCACTTGACTGTTTTTTTTTGGAAACAGTAATTTTTGTTTGGTCGATGAATAACTAATAACTCAAAATCGAATATCTTCGCGTGTAATGATTATAATATATCATTCAATTGTTTCTTCAAATTCATTTTCATAAAAAAAATTCCTGAATTCTGACATTAATTCATGGTAACCTGTTACAGTGTTACCTGTCATAAATTCCCATGATTTAATTAACTAAACACATAGGTATTATGTATTATAATGATTGCTTTAAATATAAATGCATTTCAATGATTAATTTTAGCAACAAATATAGAAGAATAGTTATCAAAATTATTATTATTATTATATGCCAAATCTTTTATTTACTGAATAGAAAAAAAGAAATACACAGTTTTATTATTGGATGCGTGAAAAAAAATAGATTTCATCGTCTTGATTTTTAAACTTGATTGGACATTTCAAGAAACCATTTTTACCTGAAAGACGTTACCAACATTACATCATCTTCCGTTTCGCTTTGTGGCTGATATTTACACGTGAACCAGCGTTTCAGAATACCTAACAAACCGTTGACTTCATGCTGTTCACAATGATTAGTGACGTCTATTGCATAGTACTTGATCTCTTTAGTTAATGGTTTATACTTGATATTTCTGTTGGTATTTCGTGAAAAATACTTTTCCTTCTGGAAAACCATTTTTAACTATTATTTTTGTCAGATAATATATTTTTATGTATCCTAGCAATTATAAATCAATTATTAATATACATCGAATAAAATATATGTATGTATATTATTACGATGATTTGAGCTTTATATTGTTCTTTAATATGATTCTATTAGTTATGGATATGCAAAATGTAAAAAAGAAATATTTTCTTAAACTACATTAAAAATTGTTTTTTTTTATCTAAATAATACTTAGTGCAACGATTGTAGAAGTAAGACATATTATGGTGATAAATATTACAGCAGGTATATTTGACATTAATGTATTACGAGAACATAATATTATAAACATAATTTTTGATATATACACGTAAATAATGTTATATAATATTAATAAGATCTAAGGAAAACAATGGCGACTATGATAAAAGAAAAAAAACGATAAATATTATAATGAAATGTATTGAAGAATAAAAATGAATTATTAAGAACGGCGATAAATGTAATATGTTATTTTGCAAATTTGAATGGTGAAATGTTGTTAAAAAATTAAATTAAAATAAAGCAGAAACTTTATACGAGAAAAGGGGAATAAATGAAAATAAATGTGCACACTAGAATGAACTTATTTTAAACAAAAAAGAAGATATTTTTGAAAAAAAACTAAGTATTATTTTTTTAGGAAATTAAATACATAATATAAAAATGAAAGAAAATATAAATATAAATAACTGGAGAATTTGCTTTTCCTATGTAGAAGATTAAGAGTGTACCTTTTAATTAAGTAGGTTTCTGTGCAATATGATTTTAAATTTTAAATCAATAATCATGTTGTATATGAAAAAAATAATAACTATGAAATTTATGTTACATATTTATATTCTAGTATATATTTTTCGAATTTTTTTGGATAAATTAATTTTTGGTAAAACATTACAAATTGCTTTTAAGATACAATATTGACATACTGTAAGTTTCATTTCCTGGTAAAAATAGTTAAAATAAGTCTAAAGTTTTTAATCTCATTTCACTGAGCAGGTAAAGTTAATAATAATTTGAATCATCGTAAAAATATGTTAGCTAGAATAAATATATTTTGATTAACAACAAAATTATTGGAGTAGATTTAGGAAAAATGGTTCTTCTTCATTAAAATATTCAATTTACATTTTAACTTTAAACAGTTATAAAAACTGTTCTTTGTTGTTTTTATGTTTTTAAATTTCGATGATAACAATTTCTGAGAAATTTTGAATAATACTTTCAAGTTTTTTTACCAGACAACAAAAATCTAAATAAATGTAAATAGTAGAACATTTAAAATGCCTATTAATAGTTCAAAAGAATTAAAACATTAAAATTTGCATCATGTATACACTAATATAAATATTTAGTGAAAATGTCAAGTATTTTTATTGTTGTTATTCCATTCTGAATTATAACAAAAATAAATAAAATCGAAATTGTTTTATCGAAAACTAGTATGTTGTAAATATTTCCATTTTGTCTTTTACCCGTAGTTTTTTGTTAGTTGAATATTTAAAATGTACTAGGAATTTCCTACTTTGACTACTAAAGTAACAACTATATTAAATTTACTATCAGGAAGCACCTTCAATACCTGAAGGCTGAAGATTAAAGCAAATTGTCTACTCAAACTGTATTGAAAAACATAAAAAAAACACATAATTGTAAAACCAATGCATTCTTTGCTCTTTTCGGAATTTTAAAGTCTATTTGTTATTCGAATATTAATGGATATTAATGAATTGAAGGCTCTCAATTCAATAAACACATATCTTTTGACATCAAAATAGAACTATTATCGTAATTATTTAATTTATTAAATTTTTTTAAGTGAAATATGATTATAGCTGGTAGTTGAATTATAAAAATAGGCCCAACATTTTATTACATAATAATTTTAGTGTGTTAACCGCTTACCTATAAAATATTTTGGTAGTCTTTGAATTTTGCTAAAAAATTTAAATTTATGACATACATTAAAATATTATATATAAAATACATATATTTTTAAAAGTGAAATATATATTACAGATGTAGTGAGCAAAATAATTTTATATGGACGTCATAAAAATATATATTTTTTAAATGTTAATAACAGATCCTTTTTAAACCCTGTAATAAAAATGAACATTCTTATTAAAAATAAATTATATACATTTTTTAAAACTTCTAAAAATTAATTTAATTTTGTTAATTTGCTATAGGTATACTATTAAAATATAGGTCTGTTTAAGAAAATATATGTATCGGTAAAAACAACACATGAGTTTTAATTTATAGTTGTAATACATTCCGTTGTCCATTAATAATTGAATGTTTATTTGTATAGTTGTATTCCTTAAATTTGGTTTTTGATAATAATTGCAGTTTGAAAAATACATCATTAAAATAATTGTTCTACAATATTTTGATATGTTAGTTGTTAATTGCTTTTATTAATATCACTTTGACAGTATATTATATACTGTTTTTAATAATTTAGCCCACATTATCGGCACGTATCTAAGTAATTTGATGTAAATACTATAAAAATATCATTACGCTATTTAAAAATATAAGCTTTGTAATGTACGACGTACGAGTATGCATTCAAAAAAAAAAACAAACTGTAGTACATCACACATATTTAATGAAAACTTACGTAAAATAATTCAATATAAAATATTTCAATAAATTAAGTTAGATGGATTTTTTTTCTAAATAGTTTTTTTCTCGATAACATTATCAAAAAGTAAAACGATTACTTATTATAATACGATTGTTTAAGAACACCAGTAAAAATACTTTTACACTGATTTTATTGAATTTTTTTTTATTGCTCATAATGATTTCTTGTAAAATTGTTAACAATTTCTATAAAATATATATGTATTATTATAACTGAAAATACATAAAATTCAATATTACCATCATCACTTAAGAACATTGCCAATAGTTATTTACGAGTTTCAACTATCTAGTGGTATTAGTATATTATATTACATAAAGTTTTCAAGGCTATAACTGTTATCCTTTTTCTATCATATATATTATCATTACCATAGTTTTTAATTTTTCAGTATGAAATTATATTATTTACTTGTAGATATTTAATTTTTATTATAAATTGTATTATATTTGAAAAAAAAATTAGAGTGTTTAAATGCTCCAGAAAGTTCTAAATTACGTTTTAAAAAATAATTTTATTTTCAAAATTAATTAAAAAAAAAGATTTAACGTTGATGATTTTTTATATTAAATAAATACTTTGTTTAATGTCATCTTGATTTCAAATAATCGTAGCAATATATAATTATACCATATTTATATTATAACCATGACGTATAATTTATTAATTCTTAATATATACACATAAAAAGGACAGTGTAGTCACACGAGCTACGCATCTATAAAAGTAAATATATATCCGCCAGTGGCAATAATGAACCTCGTGCGTGGCTTACGGCACCTGGGTACGTCTTATATGCCTGACTGACAAACCAAAATAGTTATGAGGATCAACGTATTTTGACTATGGAAATTAAGAAAAAATATTTTAAATTTAGATGAAAAATCCATAGATTTTACTTTAATAAGGATACCTATATAAGTATAATGAACAAATCCCAATATTTCAATAACAAAAAAAAAAAAAAAATAAGAAATTCATGATTTTTTTTTTGTTTGTTTTAAATTTTCAGATTGTTGCCGCCGGAGTAATGCATCTAGTCACATAACCATTAAAACTGTTTAAAACGTATTCAAATATGTATACATTAGTATTTACAGTTGATTAAAAGATCCCCTATATATTATAATGTAATTGTATAAATGATAATATGATCTTATATTAAACTAATGCGTATGATTAATATCGAAATCAATAATAAATGTTTGCGTCACGACAGTGTACTATATATTATAATATCAAAGCAGAGTTTCCACGGCTTTACTGCCAAGCTTTATTGATGAAGCACTGAACCAAATACCAATTCACATCAATTACATGTCGAATTATAAAATTGAGCAGATTATCATTTTGAACGTAGTATATGGAAACAATATAGAGTGAAGTTGTAGTGATAAACTTATAAACAAGAATATTCTTACATTTTTTAGTAAATATATTATGATGATTATGGTGTAAACATCACTAGCTTAATTACAGTGTTTTATTTATGCAAAGAAAACTCGTCAGTGTTTGTTGTATAAATACTTTGAACCATTATAGGTTTGTTGAGTTTACAGTTAAATATATCATTAGTTAATTTGATTCTAATAGAAATTAATCACATGATTTATTTTACATATTGGTTACGGTGTTGTAACTTGAAAAGTCACCACAGTGCTACACTGTAAAATATATTAAATGTATGTGTAACCTGATTTAACTAGCAGAAGACCAGCGGTAATATTAATAATTATTATAATGTTTGTGTATGTTAACATTTTGATCATAGTTGAACATCTACTATTGTCAAAAACCTGAAATGTGACTTCATATTATAATATTATTGTAGGTATAGATATATATGCACATAGTATTGTAAATTTAACCGACTAAAAAAATCAGTGCATTTTCAATTTCGATTAGTTAACAACAAAACAAATTTTAAAAATTACATTTAGCTGTGGATTTAATTTAAATTAGATTTCGTCTCATTAGTATGTATTGTACATTTTTGCTTAGAACAAATTGTTAAACTAATTACAATACAAAATGATTAAAGCAAAACCTATAATTTTATATTTTAGAAACGATGACACAAAGAAGACCTGATAAAGGTCAATGGTCATACTGGAAGTTTGATAGCTAAATGTTAAACAATTGTGAAATCGTAAAAAATAAGTAGTTTAAGAAATCAAAGTCATACAATATGTGCCAATAGAAAAACATTTATAGCAATTAACAATAGTTTTAAAAATAATTGAATAAATTCTTAATGACTATCGTGGAGCTTCATATTGAAAGTATTGGTAAACTTTTAGAAACGACATCGTAACAGATTATAAAACAGCTAGATATTTGTGAAAAGTAAATGGAAAAAATGAACTAAAATGAAATAGATTCCGATTTTACTGTTTCTACAACAGTTTTCGAATCTGTTAGTATAAACGGGACGACTTTATCTAACTCCGGTTCACAGTATATTATGGACTGCGCGTTGCGTCCAAGTCCGCGGGCCAATCGCTGATATTGTTTATCAGGCGATCGTTACATCAAATTCTAAACGGTTTGATATAACCGTTCCCTTTATATATATATACCAATGAGAGTACCTTATTATTAATTGTATAAACGTTGTGTCTGTTGAGCAAAATATAATATAGCAGCGATACTTTTTATATATTTAGTTTCCGGAAAATACGTTATCCTGTCTGAAAAGTTAAAAGATGACTCGAATGAAAAAAAAGCGTTCGAAATAATAATTGATAACATATATGTCAATCGACCGGGTACTAACGATTATTTCACATAGGTAATAGGTATTTATATAGACGTTTAAAATAAGATAACAATCAAACGATATAGTGTGATTTTAATTTAAAAAAAAAAAAGAATAATAATGTTCTCGTAGTAACATAATGCATAACGATGAAAGCTTAGCGCTTTTGAGTTTAAGGCGGTACTATAATATAATCACTTAGCATTTGCCTTGTGGACATATTATAATAACGCGCTTTTATTGTGTCAATATTACACTCTAGTCGTTTCTTACGGTATTCAAATTAGACGTCCATAATATCATAACATACATACTTAAGATATGAATAACATGTACACTATTTGTGTTTACACAGACCGAGTGTGTGGTGAAACCATCATATTATTACAATAACAATGCACTCTCTTCACGAGTTACGAGACGCAATTTTATAGGCAATATTCAATTGAGACGGAAGATCATTGTGGCAACATTGCGGAACTACTTCCGTGGCTGTTAAATATTAACATAACGACAAGAAGAAGTATGCCATTCCGTAATATCGCGTAAAAAAATAAACAAATAATAAAAAGTTCGGAATGCGCGGATGCATAATAATATCATACTTACTACAGTTGTGTAGACGGCGATTGCAGTCTGCAGTATATATGTATATATCAGGTACCTCTATATTATACGTATATATTAATTCGAAATGGATTACTCGGTATCGTTTTCGTACCGTAACAACATTACACGCCGTTAATGCATTATTATGATATTTTATTATAATACTGTGATATCATTAACGCTATAAAACGACGTATACTACACTGCAGTACATTACATTTCGTTAAATAATATTAGATCGGAATAAAAATCATAAATCTAATTTTGTAGTGCAGTTAGCGTTTACGAGTTTACGGTATGAATAGAAACCATTTTACAGCATTAAAAACTGACTTGGACGTAATCTGCGATACATCATAATTCATAGTATATATACTGTACACGACAGTATGGCACGAGAATAATATTGTATCGCTAGGTGATAATATGATACTGCGATAAACGAATTGAAAAACAAAGATTAGTTTTCTATTCGGTTATCATCGATTTCCTATCTTTCGCCTCAAAATTACTAGCCAACAATAACCACGCGGAGGGGGTGCGCACACGTACACCCCTAACACGGGGCCTTTCGAGTTTAGACGTTTAAAAGTGACCGTGTACAGCACGAGAATAATAATACGAGTAGGTGTGGTCGAGTCGAGTCGCAAAAGACAAAAAAAAAAAAAGTACCTAAAATAAATAAAATACGATACTGTCCTGTTATTAAAAACGGACATTAACTGCAGTCGCCGTATACGTCGTAACTAACTGTATATATTGTACGTAATTATCGTCCGGTCGTTACCAGAGGTTCGTTTGCCGACCGCGTACGCACCACGAGATTGGAATTCCGGTTTCGTGCGCGGTATACAAGTTGGTATATAATGTGTGTGTGCGTACGTTTGTGTGCGGTAACTCTAGCCGCGCGCGCTTTACCTGGTCGCTAGCGCCCGAAAAGTTCACCCCCCCCCCCCACCTAACGATGCTGCCTTCGTCGTATATGTAGGACACGCACACCTGTGTATCGGCAAAGTTTTGGAGTTTATGTATCGAGTGATTCGGCCGCGGATTTTACGACGGCGCCGAACGCAAACGGACGTTTTAATCCACCGTAATTGCGTTTATCGGTTTTTCATTCTGCCGTAGATACGAATTTTCCGGCCGTCGCCGTCTCCATCGGCCGTTTGCTGCGGTCAAGTCGTCGTGTGTGTGTGTTTTCATGATGGGACTGGTGGTGTGACTTGTGGGCGAGTGGTGGGGGGGCTCAGTCCTGCGATAACGACCGGTCGTATATAGAACAGTCCAGCGACATCCGTCGTGCACTGTAATACGCCCTTTGCACACACACTCGCACATTATACGTACCGAACACGGACTTTATGGCCAGACGACCGTTGGACGATAATAATTGAAATCTTCGCTCTGCCGATACAGAATATAATACGTAGGTACTCCGAACGTTATAATACGAGTAGTATGGGCGACGTAGAGATGGTGGGTGCGATGGACGGATGTCCGTGGTGTGACGTTAAATTTTTCATAGACGAGCGCCGGTCGGGGCTGACCTAAATATTACGCAGGAAATAATGGAAACAATCTCTCTACACCAGAAAAAACAATAATCCAGAAGTCGGGTTTGTCCTAAAATCGGGACACGCACTCGACTGATGGCCAGCCCGGAGATCTCATAATTGGCTCAAAACAGCTGTATAGATTGATCCAAAGACGATCTGGAAAAATGGTGCGTTTTACTCAGCAACACTACAAAACATACGAATGCGGAATTGAAAAAAATACACGAACCTCCTTCTGAACAGCCAAAGCTGGCCATTTCACTTCTTTATCAGTAGCATAATCCAACGATATTGATGTAGTGACATTACCGCTTATCAAAGAAAATCTAAACGACCAACATAACAAATACTGATTACAACAACTATGAGTTATCGAGACGTTACTTTAATTTTACTCATTTATTTATTTTATTTTTTGTTTATCTATCTAAATTCTAAATCCGTTTTAGCTTGAACATTTTTAATATATGAATTTTTACCATATAATGTTCGCATTAACATAATGGTGGAGGTGTATGATACGATAAAAAAATATGTGTTGCATATCTATCGGCTCCGGCGATCGTGACCTTTGCGCAAGAGAATCGTGATTTCCGATGAAACCGTACTATTTTTATTGAAATTTGTACTTTTAAAAGTGTAAACAGACGAGTCACGAAACGGCGACGTTGACGCGTTTTCGTAAATTCCGGGCAGGACGAGTCGTCCGAAATGGATCCTTGCCCTGTAGCTCCCTTCGGCCGACCGTAAAAAGCTGCAGCTGCGTTACGTTTAACTGCGCTTGTAACGACGCGTATACTATATGTAGTTATTATGGCAGTAATTTATTCCAAGTCGTTTGACCGTTCGATTTTCATTGGTCATTAAACATTAAAAGCTTTTTGTTTTACGACGATTTACCTCTTTTTCTTTTTATTTGGCCACGCGTTCCGTATAATTAAATATGATACATATTATATAGATCACACATGTCGCACGCGCGTTTTTTAACGCCGTGACGCAGTCCAATTGTTTAATTAGTAATATGCGAAATTGGCAGCTTAACTTTTTTGAGCTTATTACTATAATTCATTGGTGGAGGGGAGGAGTTACGTAGGCTCTGTCTTCTCAAATAATTTTCGAAACCCTGAAAAATTGTCGAGTACCTATTAATATTGGAACAATTTTTCATATTTATTGTAATTATAGATTGGATTGTTTTTTGATTTATTTTTAAAATTAACACTGGAGTTTATTTACGTGTTTCTTCCCAAAACAATTCTCATAAAATGTTAATAAGTACAAAACAAGTTAATAATATATACACGTTTCTAATTTTGAGTTTTTATAGCGATGAAATATTTATTTTGATTACTATTATTATTAACTGTAAATTATGCGTTTTATGTGTTATTATATTATTATTTATGGCAAATAATGTGTTTTATGTATTATTATTATTTATTATGAAACACATAATACAAAACGTCATATAATATTTATGATAAATGGAACAAACATTTTTAAGTCATTTATGGGGAGTTTGATAATGCAAATATGTTTAACTATAGTCATGTAAGGTTTTGCGTAATATAAAATATGGAGCCTCCTATTATAAACAACCAAACCACTTTGATAGATTTTGACAGAATCTCTATCTACGCAGCTAGGATTCCGTAACAATTCCGATTTTCACAAATACTACATGTATGAGCGTATACAAATATTTTTCTCCGTCGTTATTGTTTTCGATTTTCTTCGATATTCGTCTCTTCATTCGCCAAATGAGCTGTGTATCTACTTTATATTTATTATACGATTGTGTGTTATTGTTGTGTATGTATGTGAGTATAGTCGTTTCAAACTCCGATATAGATGTGCTTTTTCGTGATGTTATTTGATTTTTACCATCCGAAATCGGTCATCTTTGTTTCCGGTCATTTTGTGCTCAAACAAGCCACACGGTATAGAATAGTCTTTATAAAAAAACTATTCCAACCGTAAATATTATAAATATATTATATCCATTTCTTATTATTTCACCGATCGGCCTCTTCGTTGTTGGCGTTTTGAACTGAAACTTCCGCGTTAACTGAAGTTCAACATAGACATAATATATACCTAAATAATATAATAATGTACTTGATCTACCTTTACATAATATTATGTTATATACGGACATACGGTCGTTGACAGTATTGCGTGAATACAGACTTCGTCAATATAGCAGGCACAAGTCGTTCGAATTTTCATAGTCGAATTGTCGTGGTCGCCGAGAAGATAACCGTCAACGTTGAAATTGGAAAAGAATATCATGTTTTCGTGTGTTTTAATTTATTTATCGAAATGCGATTTAGTCTAACCTAATCTAATCCCGGTGACCCCGAAGTCCGTATTTATTTATAGTACACATACGTGAGCGAGTAGGTCTGTCTAAAGGGTCATACAAAACGTATACAGAAATAAGTGGTAAGATCCAGTTTCTATATATATTGTGGGTTTATTTTGGAAAAAAAAACAAAATTATATTGATATTGGTTGCTGTCGTGGCTTCCTTTACCTATTAATTGTCGTTTTATATACACGGTCCATAACAATATAATAGTTTCTATACCGCTTATCATATATATCCATATCGCACCGATCGACGTATAATATAATACCATAATATTGTATCTACCTACCGTATAAAATAATATATTTTCCATCATGTTCAGTCGGTGGTTATATTACGGTTTGGCCGTTAACGTGTGTGTGCCTTTTGTTCGGGACAAAATTTCGTTGACACTATCGAAACAGAAATAATTCATAACTGTTTATAGCTGGATGCGATACATCATTGTTATTTTTATTGACATACAGAGCAGTGTGTACATAATATAATAGTCTAACATGTCGCCACGAACATTTATTTTGGCTTTTGGAATAGCGACAAAATCATAATATATAATTTAATAATATTATAATAATATGATGTACACTCATTTTATGACGTTGTATGTATTGCGAATCGTATAAATATTACGATAACTCAAAAAACAAATATTAAAATAAAATATATACTATCATTTTAAAACGAGTACAGACATGATAGTTCCATTTTGGGTTCTGTTATTTGCACGTCATATAAAATATTCATTAGATACGTGCGTACAGTGTTTATTTATTTTTCTCGAAATTGACATCTGTAGTGTATTCTCGTCGTCAAACGTGTAGATGAATAAAAACAAATATCGGGTAAAATGTTTTTGCAATACCATACGGTAATTGAATAATACAGAATTGTAAAACAAACCAAACTAAATTGAATGCAATAAATTGTTCGATTAATAATTAGTCTGTTTCTTAATAATCTTTTTGATATAATTAATTTTCGTTCATAATATGAATAAATTATAGATAATATTATTATAATGAGTATTGTAATGGTGTGAAATCTCGGACTCTTGTGTTGAAATATGACTATTTTTGATTATACTAACAACATTTATAATAATTATAATCTTTTAGTCAGCTACATATATTTGTGTGACGAACGAGTTTCGTTTCATCGCTTATTCTGTGTATTGTTATCACGCCATCGGTAAATTAAAATATATTATACGAAAAATATTTTTCAATATACGTTAAATTGTACTCGGTCTTATAAATAAGTGTTTTGTCTAATGCTATTAACATATAAATTCTCTCATATTATACAGTTCAATTATTTCACTAGCTCACCGTACTAGAGATAGACAAAGTTAAAATTATTATTACGTAAATGTACAATAGTTATTACAAATAATATTTATTAAATTTATGAAAACAATATTAAAAAAAAAAATTATTGACATAGTGTATTGTATATGCAATTTTAATACAACACATGAACTAGCATCAAATTATTATTATTATATTATATTTCATAATAATATTATAAGTACAATGCTATAATAATTAAAGTTCAAGGTTACCATGACAAAACTATATATTTATATATTATTTCTTAATAAATGAACAAATAATGTACTTACCTTTCAAATACTTAAATAAAATAATTAAAGAATAAAAAAGAATATTATTTATAATAGTGTTATATTTATAACACACAGGTAGTAAAATTGTTCACGCAGATTGCTAAGATTCAATAAAAAAATAGGATCAGAAATCGTTGTTATATAATCGAATTGTATTAACATAATTTTTTGTTTGTTTTTTTTTTTTTTTTTAATATAATATAAACAATTTATAATTTGTTAAGATGTTAATGGGTAGATGAATATTACTACTTCAGAATTCATCTTTAAACTAATGTTACCTATAGCAGTTCAAAATATTATTATGCATAATTTAAATTATTAAATATTTAACCAGGAATTTATTATTTATAAAAAATAAATATTATAAGCAACGAAATCATTTTAAACCTATTAAAGAAAAAAGGAGATTTAATGCGTATAAAATATAAATATCTACTAATTGCTATTTATATACAAAATATAAAATATATAATTTTTATAAAAATCAGTAGTATAGGTTGTGATGTATTGTTATAATATAAACAGTTAATATTTTTTTTTAATTTTTGGCCCATTGGCCAACACAAGTATTTATTAAGCAGTAAAACTCAATAATAAATAACTCAAACATTTTTATAAAAAATTCTATAGAAATCTATTATGCATAAACTTAAAAAATCGTACAACCTTAACTGAATATATAATATTTAATAGGTTCTTGAATCTTCATCGGGCTCCATGCTATGTTATAATTAATATTATATCACTTAATGATATTTTAATGAATGCTGTGTAGTAAGTATGCTGACAAATATAAGAAACAAATAAGATTTTAAAGGTTAACTGAGAAATCGAATCTAGTAAGCTAAAAAAAAAATCGACCTATTCTTGATGTGGCTGTACACATTTAAATTTCTACTCGTGTTTATTAACATTAAATGTTGAACGCAAATGGTTAAAAATGTGTTATTATGGAGCATTAAAATGTAATATAGAGACTCTATTAAGTAAATAATCACGACGTGTAGAAATATCTGATAAGACGGGTCAAGTTAGGTTGGTTTTGGAACATAAAAAAAATAAATAAATAACAATAATAAAACTGCGTATACAATTATTATTATAATATTATAAGCATCGTTATGCAATAACATCGTTCGAGCTCAGGAAACCACATAATAAAAGTCATGACGAATGGTATAATATTATAGGTAATAGGCGTGTACTTGCTATATAAATTAAAAAGTATACGCACTCCGTAGGGAAATATTTCGGTAAACGTTCAGATTTAGTATTTTATACATTTTACTCTATTTGTGTATAATTTTTCCTCGCCGTGTGGCAGAGTTGGATACATTTTTTCTAAATAATTTAAAAACACATTTTTATTTGAATAATTACAAAAAATTTGTTTAAATACTTTTTTTTATTTATTTTCTTTGGATGATTATTTAAATCAAAATACATTCTAATAATTCCCATTTTTTCCGCGTGTGTATTTTAATGGGTTACACAAAGATGAATGTCTGAATCGCATTGATGGATGCTTCACCGCTATTAAATATGGACACGGACATTATGCGTTTTTAATATTTAGCATGTATATATTATCCACAAAACTATATGTAATATAATTTATTATATTATTATAATTTTAGATAAATCACAGTATACACTTATATGGATTTATACAGTGTCACTGTATTTTTGATGTTGTATGGTCTACTAAAATAGCTTTCGTGAATAATATTAATCAAACGTTGTACATACTATAAATTATAGTTCAATAAAACGTTATTTATTATTTGTATATAAATATTATATGTTTAAGTCAATTTTCATTATATCCGATTCATTACTATATTTATTATATTGTATAAAAATGTTAACTTATATACTGTGACTCTACTAGATATATCTTTTGGTTAGTCTGGTTGGGGTTATAGAACTGTAGCAGATTCACATATAAGCTGTTAAGACAATTATTGCTAATAACAAAATATACCCTGCAGACTGCAATGTTGCTGAACATAATGTTTTTAAAATATTGTATGCTATAAATGTCTGATACCTGCGCAGACTGCTGAAATTGCAAAAAAAAAAAATTAAAATTAAAACACAACAAATTATCCTGTAAATTAAATTGAGATTATGTTAAATTAATCCATAAATTATTAATAATAATTATCATTATTTATTATTGCTATAATATTATATTATTATTTTTGTTGTGCTTTACACACTTTTTTAATTTCTTTTTCAACTTTAATAATTATGTTTTTAAATTTTGAGATACGATGAAAATAATACGAGGAGCGGTTGCTTGACATGGATGTTAAATTAAGTTGTTGCTGCTAGAAAATGTGCGTCGTTAAGCGTAATTATGAAACTTCTGTCAAATTAAAAAAGAAAAAATTAAAATGAAATATTTTAAAAAAACTGTATGGAAATACGTAAATAATATTGAAAAGAATCCAATAATAATCTCACCACATTATTTTAGATTCTAAGCGGAACGATTAATCTATTGATTTTACAATGATGTATCAAAATTAAATTCCTAGTATTTTTCTTGATAACTAGGAAAATCAATAAATACAGAAAAACGGAATTTATACGTAAAATCAGCATTTGACAAATTAGATTTTATTTTATTGTAATATTCAAAAATGAATGAGAATACATAAATGCTATTTTCACCAAATGTTTATATTGTAATTTTCTACTTATGGTATAGTTAAAAAAAATGTTGACGCTTTTTGAACTATATATAGAAATTTTAAATGTTTCTATTTTTAAATTTTTTTCAATAAATGTAAATACAGTTTTTAGTTTTTCAAAAAACTTGAAAATATAAAAGTATAACGTTTCTCGTAAATTATTATTAAAAATATTTAAAGTATTAAAGATAGATATAAAAAAAATTAGATATTTAAACAAAGATCAACAAATTTAATTGTATTGTTGTAATTTATAAATATTATTCATGAGAACTTTTACGTATTTATGTTGTTGTATTTTTTATGTATAATTATAATATTTTCGAAACATTTATATACACTTTAAGCAGTTTAAGCTAACCATTGGTTATTGTCTATTTATTTATTTATACCACGAACTTATTCACACTACCTATTGTAAAATGGTATTGACTTAAAAATTAATATCAACGGTAAATACAACATAGGAAATATAATATATACTATTAGCCGTATTACTCTACTTCACCTGGGTTAAAATTAATTTATCTTTAAATCATTTTTTGTTTTTCTTAAGTTCAATTATATTATACAAACATAACTTCAATGATTTATATTTAATTTTAATGATTTTGCACATATTAATTTATTTTTGACGCATTTTTTATGAAAACACAAAAAATATATTTGTGAAAGATTCAACTAAATGAATACTTAAAATTTGACGTAAATTCCATATCGTAAAGATTGGTATCCATCTTCACGTGTTTACTTTAAAAATATGTTCAAAATTAAGAAAGCAAAATCATAAATGCAATCATTATAATATTGTGTATTAATAGAATTTGATTTTAAGTTTTATTTTTATTTTTTTACAATACATTTATAAATATATTTATATTATGCCGTATATCTTTTAATTACATTAGTTATATAATTTGTAACCAAGGTGACCATTCAAATAAACAAAAAAAAAAAAAATTCAATTTTCGTGAAACAAAACTAAATTTATATGCGAGCCGCACTATAGAAATATATAGATGTTGAACAAATAAGTTAAAATACTTTCCGAGTCTCGAGGAATTTATTGATATAACTTATATTGAAAACAGTCTAGTAATTTTAAATGTATAAAGGACAAACAGAGAAATATTTATTTCTTATGTATAGATGTTATAATTATTATTAAATAAAAGATAAAAAAAAAATATGAATTATTAATATAATATAATAAATTCAATGATTTTAGTGAAAATTAAATAAACCTACCATAATACTAATAATAAATTATTTATAGCAATATAAATATAATATTGATTTTCTTAGGCTGACAAACTGTCTCCGCATAGAATAATTTTTCGTGTAAAAAATAACAATATATTAAATATAATTTAACACATTTATAACAGTGACTTACTTCACACATACTGTACAGCAGATTGGTACATTTCTACCTTAAAAAAAAAAAAAATTAACGACGCAGTATGTAATTATTATTATTGGCCAAATATTTATCTTTTAGTTAGGACTATGAAGAGTAAATTGGACTAAGAGCGTACATGATCTGTCACCTCAAACGAAATATGTATTTTTCAGAAGTCCTATCGTCCAATACACACTTGAAGTCTACCGTCCGATAACATATTTTCATTACATTTCTGATCACTTGTTATGTATTATTATGTGTACTTACGCATTACGTGTCGTATAGTCATCGGGTGACAATGACCAATTTTTAGGGTTTTCACAGTGGCCTTACAATTGTGGGTTTCGTATTATGCAGGAAATCGATAAAATTGTTTTTTTTCTTTTACATATAATTTATTCAAGTATTGTCGAGAGGCACGTGAATTCTAGGAAATACTCTCAGAATCGTAATACCGGATGAACTGTTTTATAATATATTATTTATGTATAGAATTTAAAATTTTACTATTTTTTATTTTTTCCATCAAAGAAATTACGTAACGGGTTTGTAAAAAAATAGATTTTTATTGAACGATATTTTCTGAAGTCGATTAGTTTTTCACGGCGCAGACAAGACAAGAACCGGAAACCACTGTCGTTTCAATACACGTGCAATACAACCACTGGTTATTTTATTGCTCAGCCAAACTAATATTATTATAATTCAGAATAAATATAAAAAATATAAATAATAAAAACGGCCTCTACGGGGAACAGCTAACTGTCACGGAACTTTCAAGACCTTCATCGGACTAAGAATTGGGTAAGCGATTCCTTAGTTGGTTTATTACCGTTCAGAAAACTTTTCGTTTTAAGCGCATCGTATCACTGTTGGCCCCTTATATATCGCCGTCTCGCCAACTATATAACGTAGTAGGTAGTAAAAAAATATCGTTTTTTGGTTTACCAAAAAAGTTATTCGACTCGTATTGGACCGGAACGTTGTATTTTTTTAATTGAAAATAATATAATAATATACATTTTGTCGTTCGGCCAGTGGGACCGGACACTAATGCGAAAAAATCGATTCGAATAAATAAATCAAGTGAAAAAAAAACGGATGAGTCAAAGTTTTGGATGAGTCGACTTTTTCGTCCGGTTGAAACGGAATTTATTTGTTTCGGGGGTTATTTGTTTTGGCGCAACGGAATGAAAAAAAAATCACTACACCACCGTCCAAATAATCGAGTACAAAAACAATATTACATATAATATTATTTTTATAGGTGCACGCGGTCTTTATATCGGTCTACTCGTCTCATCTGCAACGGGGACGAATTATTTCTCGCGTGGTGAAGAAAAGTTCGCCAAAGTCGTTTTCAAGTGCTCTGTTTTTATTTGTTATAGTCCACCCCCGAGCGACATTATCCAATGGTTATAGTCCAAACTGTACTGTGAGAGACTGCAGTCGGATGGACGAATAGTCTTCAATGTATTAAATTAAAGGTAGTGATCACAGATGTTGTTTATAATTGAATATATTATACGTTATACAAGTTTCCTTTCTCCGAAACAATAACACCATTTTGTTATTTGAAAATGTTTAGTCAGGCACATCGACTATACAAATATCCATCTCCGAATATCCACAGTTATGGTAAAATAAGTCTAAAATATCGTTTGACGTAGTGCAATCACCTAACCTAATACACTTTATAAAAAAATATCAAGTACATAATAAATCAAATCGAAAAAAAGATGTAATGTTTAGATTGTGTAAAAATGGAAAAAAATAACAGTTATGATAATTATTGTTTTGATGGGTAAACAGACAAAGCTATTGGGGCACGAAGCATTGCTTCGCATTCATCTGTCGCCATGTTGATACCGACAAAAAAAATCTCAGACGGTCAATTTCGTGTACATAATTTACGGTTCGAATGTTGTCAGTGAGTAATATAATAAAAATATTGTATAACGTTTACCTTCGATAAACGAGAAGTGACAGTAGGAGGCGTAGTATTATTTGTAGTGAATACACGCAAATATTATTAAACGGCAAGAGAACTGATTACGCTGTCGATGATAACATAATATCATGTAATAGGCCCTCTCATCGGCGTCGCGTTTTCCCGAAGTTCGATTTTCGCGTTAGCCGCGATCGCAGGTCGTATATTATAGGTACCTATCTATCTGTCATACCACGACGATCGTTTGAATATTCTTTTCGCGTGCAGCCAACTCGACGATTGCTGCGCCCTCGTCGCCGAGTGTTCGCGAAAATCCGCTATAATTATACGCGTATATCCGATACCCATCGAACCGCGTACACTCGGCTTGTCTCGTCGAAATATTTATTATAATAATAACACACGTGCGATATCGGCAGCGTGCAGGCTGCAGGCGTGCCGAGATTTACGACGACGACGACTTCGAGGCTGAAAAAAAAAACATATATCCGGAACGTTGTCACCTTCCGCGTGTGAAAGTATTATTATATAATCTCGCTCATCCAGCGCACGCGATATGGTTCCTCATACATATTGTGCGTTCGTAAATCCGTTGATCTCCGAGTGAAAACCGTCGTCATCGTCGGCGGCGGAGGCTTGTTTACCCGCCAATCGCGCGCGCCCCTGTGCGGAAATTCGATGAAAACGCGCGAGTGTAACGAAAGTCGTTCGACGGGATTATTGCACGGGTTT
Source organism: Rhopalosiphum nymphaeae (assembly GCA_036289425.1). Lineage (NCBI taxonomy): Eukaryota > Metazoa > Arthropoda > Insecta > Hemiptera > Aphididae > Rhopalosiphum > Rhopalosiphum nymphaeae. Next base: position 31,608,883 of record JAZAQC010000013.1, on the reverse strand, counting down.
CTTCCTCCGAAGTGCAGGTTATACCGGAGCCAACGCGACATCACACGGTCTTATAACTGTGCCGCTCCGTGACGACGATCACAGCGTAGTTTTCCGAAAACATAATATTCTCAGCCGTGTTCGTCGCTCGCGACTGCACAAATATGAGAACAATATAATATTATGATGGCGTGTGAAGACCTGCCCGCAGGACCGAATCGTCGTGATCACGATCGTTTTTGACAATACAGCACATGCCCGTTTTAGTTGGTCGCGACGTTACGAATAAGTTTTTATAACGGATTTAATATATTATCCATATCTGTATACCCGTTCCGTCTGAACCGGCGAGTTCACTACTTGTTGGTGCATAGTACATTTGATCAATTATGTTGCAGTAAGCCAGTAAGGCGGTAACAGACGTATATTATTCCTTTTAGACGTTCGTCCCATGCCGCTAACTTCAATACCTAATCGCATTCGATGAGCGCATGATATCAAACGGTAATATGACAACAATGTAAATTTATCATTTTTTGTAAAGACCACCGTTACTCGGAACCAATCGTCGACAGGTGCTATGCTACGAAATAAACGTGTAAGCGATAATTATTCTGGAATTTTCAATTTTGCTATAATATAATAATATATAGACCGTAGTCGCGGATCGAGTATAGGAAAAAGACACACGCTCTTATACTTACCACATATACGAAAGGTCGTCGCTGTTACCGTCGCTAGTTGGCTATTTATATTTCGTAAAGATTAGAGACGCAGACATTTCATGGCAGTTTTTATTTAAATTAATAATTATGTTTTTGCTAATTCAGAAATCGTAAAAAAAAAAAATACTCTAGTCTTCATCTCGACGTGACCTTACTCTATATTATCAACTGGTGGAAGTACGTTTTTTAAAATATAATAGCATATTAGTCAGCAAAATTATTGATAAATTACGTAAGCGTCAAAAGTTTTGTTGGATTTCATTAAGAGGACGTCGTACTCATGTTTTACTACATGCTTACCAACGCATAACATGGCAAGTTTTACGTCCCTAAACTTCATTAGTAAAAAAGTGTTTTGTATAAATTTAACAAGTATATCATTCTATATAGGTAAGTAATTATGCATAATATACCTATGACCATTGCTGAACCTTTTTATTTGAGCGCAATAGAGCAGTGTGCATCGGATTAAGCGAGTCTGTACAATTTACACGGAAACTCTAATAATACAACCCTTTGAGTTCAAGAGATATTATTCACGTTTCTAATGATTCGTAAATGTTCGCGAATGCAAAAAAAAAAATACATTGATGATTTTCCGAGTTTTCAGTTCTCGTTTCGAACCACACGTACATGATATTATACACGGTTGAATAAATATGTATTATATCTGATTACTGATGCACATATTATTTGTATGTACCTTTATGATTATAATATAATATATTGTGTGATATTTATAAATTAGTTTAGTTTTTTCATCTGAAACGTCCATAATTCCGGAAACAATTAATGCTAAACACTAAATGTTAAAATGATACTGCAGTGGATGATATTATACTTACCTGAAATGTATTGTTAACGTCAAACGTCGTTCCATTTCGAAAACAGACTATAATTACTCAACGCTATATATATATATATATAGCTGCTACAGGTGATAGCAAACGTTCGTGCACATCAGCGATGTCTATCTATCGATGTTTCGTACATTTAAGAACAATTGCATATCCAACACGAGTAATACATTATATTATTATTATTACGAGACGTACAAACAAATCGTAATATTATGCACATATCGTGTAATTGCTTTTGATTTGTAAATTTAATATTTTGCAAAATATAATATATATATATATATATTGTGTAGTGTGTACGCAGTCATTTCAGCTCGGATGGAAGACAGGTATACGAGCATCTTCGTGAACAAACACGACGAGACACACGCACTATATATACGTATATGTAAATATATATGATTATATTACTCGTTCGATCTGCACGTGTGCAATGTGTACTTACCGAGCTCACGCACATTTATATATAAATACACCCCTTTGTAGAATCGCAATAGTTATTAAACATCTCGCGTTGTATATAGTTGTGGGTAGGCAGGTAGTAGTAGCAGTAGTAATAATAACAATATGGTATTGTTTGCCGTCGACTTTCGATTTAGTGAGACAACAATGGACGAATTGTGTTTAAAAAATAAAAGGAAAAACGTCTCGCGAGCACCTACGCCCTACGAGAGTATACTCAGCGGAAGTCGACACACGCTGCACCGCCATGGGGACAGCGACGCGCGCGCGTCTAAAGGAAATCAGGAAAACAGTATATAATAATACATTAATGTATTCACATTATATGCGTATTATATTGAAGGTAAAGATAACGTCGCGAAATAGGGTCGTGAAATGAAAACACTTTTTGTACACAACAACATTTTTTTTTTACGTTTTATTCATATATTATGTTTAGCAGTTATTCGCTATATAATAACTTAATAATTATTTATATAATATTTGTCATCACTATATATATATTATATTTATGTACCATATATAGTAACGTTAACAATTACATATGTTGATACCTACACACGTGTTGATTTATATTATCATAATAATAATTATACTGTATAAATAATTTTTCAGCAACAATCTAACTAATATTGACTCTTTTCACTATTTTTTTTTTCTTTTTTTCTCGGGCGTAAGTACCGATTTTATAGGTACTGTATTTTTATTTTTTATTTTATACATAATTCCGTCGGTTAAATAAATAATACACAATACGTTACTACATACTCCGCTCATGATAATAATATTAATATAATTTATATAGGTAGTAGGTACTAACATAGATTACATTTTTTTTTCTTACGTTTATATCGTTTTGCGTTTATTATTATTTTTTGTTACACCTTTATTATTATTGTTATTATTATTATAATATATATATAAGGTGCCGCATAGTTATTCATTGCGTGTAGGTATATTTTTTTTTATCGTTAAATTTAAAAACGTGTTTTTCCGATTAATACAAATAATATTATATTATATATATGTACGTTACACAATATAATAATAAAAATGGTACGTAAAATATATACATACATACATACATACATACACGCATTTATATATATATATATATATATATATATACCATAGGTAATAATTATTATTCGTTTATAAACCTACACGTTTTAGATAGTTGCATATTTTAACAATAATAATGATAATAATAATAATAATAATAATAATAATAATAATAATATACACTACAATATACATAAATAATAATAATAATATTTTTGTCATCGTAACATATACGAATATCGTGGCGATATATTACTCGACGTAGACATATCATAAGTGCTGTGTAATGGGTTTGTGTTTATATGTTTGTGTGTGTGTATGTGTGTCTGTGTGTGTGTATTTGTGTGTGTGTATGTGATTCAAATCTTTCATATTATATATATAGGTATGTTATATACACGACACGATCGATTTTACACAGTTATAGTAACAATATTAATAGGTAATAATAATAATAATAATAATAATAATAATAATAATAATAATAATAATAATAATAATAGGTAATCGTTAATTATTTTCGCAACAATTTATTCAGAATGTACCTACGTCTTGATAGCATTGATTTTGTAGAATATCGTTTTTGAAACAAAATCGAGAATACAACATTATTTTATCACATATGAGATCTCGCGATTTGTGTATATTTTTTTTTCATTATTATATTATTAATGTTCTTGGCGCGCCCGTACTTAGATAGTTATATAATATATATAAATATAATATTACTATCAATATATATATATATTATCATAATATAGAATTATAAGTTATACAAAAATGAATTCATCAGATACAACATGAACACCCTGATTGTACTCCAAAATTTATATTTATTATTATTATTATTTAAATTGATTTAAACACTAGCGTAAAAACGGAAATCTACGTAGTTTACGAACATATTATTATTTAACTTGTTTTGTAGTCTTCAGTACGCTGCGTGTTATAAAATATAAAAATTTCGGATGTACGGTTCATTTTATTTTCAAATATTATTGTGTTATGTATAATATTATATTACATTGTTATAGGTATGGCGTGCTTTTTGGCAGGAAACTCTCCAAAACAGTGGTTCATTCGTCTTAACATACATATCGTTATATATTATGGTCATCAATATAGTTATACTAGTTAAATAACAGTTATAACATTCTTTTACTTGTTATATTATAGTACTTAAAAATTACTTGCACAACATGTATTATAATGTATTACAATAATATATTTTAATATTAATCCTAAAAAAACACTAACAACTAATGATTTTTGTTTATAATTTTTTTTTCGTATTTTTCGTATTTTTAATTTTTTTTTTAATAACTCTATAATCATCATTATGTATTAACGTCGTAATAATTATATCATATGGTGCAAATTTAACCTAAATATTACAATGTACATAATTTTTTTTTATTCTTCAATAATAATAATTATGACTTAGCTCGTCTGGTACACGACCAGTGTAACTTACAAACTATGCTTACATGTTACACTTTGGTTTATACTAGGCGATTATATTATTCATCAATATTTATATAGTATAATTGTTTTATTTATATGTACACGCTTTTCGTTTTATTCGAAAGTTATTTTTCCTTTCGCTCTTTTCGTTATTAATAATTTGATATATATATATATATAATATATACTATAATATAATATATAGTTATTTTTATTTTATAAAACTACTCGATTGCTACGATTCGGCCTACGCACGCTTCCCATCTAATTAATTAGTTGTGTTTCTTAAAAAAAAAAAAAAAAAACATTTACTACAATATAGCACACTTTAATTTACATAGTTTATTCTTATATAATAGTAAAATAATATTACACTTTATACTAGGGAGTCGTAAAAAAAAACCACCAATACGATTATTTTCCAGGACGTTATATATATATATATAAATATATATAAAGAAACAAACAAAAAAGTTGGTGATTTAAATTGGCAGACAAATGGTGGTGTGTGATGTGAGTGTATTGAGCACAGGAAATAATTTCGGTGGGGAGCACTCGAAGCAAAGATCTTAATTTTGGATAAAAAAAAAATTGTTTTTATTATATACGTTACATCATAATATAGAGCTAGTGGACGTGATTATTTTCATGTAATTGGTATTGTTATTTTAATATTATTTTTTTGTATTATTATTATTATTTAAAGGGACACGTTTCAATAATGATATTATCATATAGTTAAACCAAAAACTGACAAACATAACACAACAAAATATAATGTAATCGTATTACCTATAACATTCTATAAAAATGAAAACAGCTCGCTATAAAAGTATTAATTTCTTTCCATATAAATATTTACAAAAGTCAGATAAAACAGCAAAATTTAGCGAAATTATTACATTGCAAAAAAAAATAATAGTAGTAATAACTATGTAGGTAGTACGCGTTATGCCTAGATTCGTTATTACAAAATGAGCGAATTGATCGCTATCGATAACATACTATTTACATACACACGCACATGCACACGTGTGACGTTCGTGTGTTTCTAGCGCACGTGTGTTAGTGTACAATATATATATAAATATATATAACATTCGATTATATACATATATATCAACACTTTTGTTCTCTGGAGCCATATATCATACAAAATGCTTCATTAATATTATTCAAACAGGTGAAGTGAAAAGAAAAATAATAATAAATAAAAATATCAACAGAAATGTGTTGAATAAAAATATATCATATTTTTTTTCCAATGTATAAAAAAAAATCGTTTGGCAATCGATGTCCTACACTTTTCAATAATGTCGTTATCAGTATTGTATATTATAACATATAATTAAATCATTATTAGTTACTTTTAATTATTATTTTTGTTTTTTTGAGCATATAAGCACAATTATGTATATCATCCATCGTTAACTTGTCTACTAAATATTTTATGACTAAATAATTTTTTTTTCTCGTTTTTATGGTTTAATTATCGATTTTATTATATTTTTTTTATCACAATTCTTCATCACTCGTGTCGATGATATGTTACGTTTTTTATTTGGTTAGCGATCTATTGTTTTTATGACCGAATGCGACCCATTGGGGGTTCGACACCGTACAAACGAATAATAATACATTAATATACCGGCTCGTATAATATAATATAAATATATAATATTGATTATTATTATTATTTTTTTTTTTTTTGGCGCCTCAAATGATTTATTTACAATTCGTTCGGTACACCGGCAGGGCTTTCGGGGTTTTGTAAATTTGATTGGCTTGACTAGGTGTGTAGCAGAAGGCGGAGTTTGGAAGAATTATCGTATCGCGTTTTTGGGCTCCAGAATTCAGTCGTCCTCAGACCAGCAGGCTCGGCGTAAGCCACTCTTCGTCGGCTATCTGCAAACCATATCAGTGCCCTTATATAGTATTACATCGTACGTGTAAATAATCAATATGTGTGTTAGTTATTTTTATTTTCCGTGTGTGGACTGTGTATGTGGTTTTTTTGTGCGAGGAACTTGTACAAAACACGTGACTTTTGAGCGTATTTCTCGGGAGAAGCAATATATTGTATTATATACACAAAAAAACAGCGACCGAACGACTGCAATGCATCGATGACGGATGTTTGGCACATTCGCGTGTTTTCAGAATTTGAAAATAAAAAAATATTATAAATAAAAATTATTCCGCGATCCGAGTGATGAATATTTCATTTGTCAAACGGCACGTAAATTAACACTGTAGAGATAATTTTTCACTGCTTATAATATAGTAAGATACAGCAACGAAAACACAATACTATTGCAATCGTCGTCGTCGGAAACATAATATTATAAAAGGTAAGTAATAGATAAGAGGGAAAATGGAAGTTAAGTTCGTCGACAAAATATTTCACAAGCACAATAAACACAACGGTGGTGCGATTTTTTTTTTTGGTGTAGTGGGTTGAGTGGGGGTGAGATGAATCTATTTCCTGTGCAAACCTAAACACACTCAAATGCGTTCACATGACAATTTGTCCGAACGGGATACGCGGGGTTTGCCGAATGTTCGCTTCGTAGCAATATAAAAACAATTAAAATATACAAAATTATAAAAAAAAAATTCTACTAAAATTGTAAATAATAATAACGTCAAGAGCATTCTCGTCTACAAAATTAACTATATACGTTTAATCAAAACTATGTGCATATCGAATTCATTAGATTCGAAAAAAAAAACTATAATAGACAATAATTATAATTAATAATACAAATAATAATCTTATTGAATACCGGATGCGTACATTGAGTTTGCAATCGACCGGCATCGTATTTATAATAATAGCGTAAATAATAATAATAATAATAATAATAATTAAAAAAAAAAACTAATTGTAATAACGAAAGCGCGTGATAGGTGTGCGGGTGGTGAGGGTTTTACGAGTGGTTTATCATCGCGTCACGGGGAAGAGGAGGGGGGGAGATAAAAATTTGCGCGTTGTCGTATCGATATTGACGTATTGAATTTTCGAAAATAATCGATACAAAAAATATGCACGAGCTGAAAAATGGGACACTATTCGTTAGGGGTTTAGGACACGTAATACAATGTCGTAGGACGATACGCGCTGTTGAATCGGTTGGCTGTGGAAGCTGTGGATGTTGCGGCGATGGCGGCGGTGGAGGCTGCGGCTGTGGAGGTTGATCACGAGGTGGCCATTTTCAGTATGGATAGCTCGTTGGCCTCGTAACCACCATGGTGTTGGTGGTGGAGGTGGTGATGGTGGTGGTGGAGGTGATCATACATGGGCCACGCGGACGCCTGCACAGGTGCGGGGTGTTGTTTTACCTGAAACTGGTGGAGCGTCGGATAGGCCGGTATCATGGCAGCGGCAGCAGGTGGCGGGGCTGGTGCCGGCGCCGACTGTTGAGCCGCTACGGCGGATGCGATCTGCTGGCCCGGTTGTAGCGCCCCTGGTTGAGTCCACGCGGTTGTCGCTCCCGTCGGCAGTGCTTGCATTCCCATCCGGCTATGAAAATGAAAGGCCAAATTGCAAACAATTTTTGATATTGATTATGAAAAAATGTTGGTTAATATTTGACGATATTTTAAGTATTATTATTTTACATTGAATCATTAAAATGATCAGGTATATAATGTTAGCGTTACGGGAAGATCTTTAAGATCATAATTCATAATACAAAATTGAATTACGTACAATACAAAATATAAATATTGAAAACATATTATTTTTTTGTGAACTTTATGTTATTGTACTATCGTATATTAATAATTAGTATTGTTCGACTCCTCATGTCGAGGTATGCTAATTCTTTGTAATTATAATTTTTATGGTAATTATCCATAAAAAAAACAAAAAAGGCGCTCAAACCAAACGAATTACTAGGTATAAAAATAAAAATATTACCACTGTGATAATACATATTTAATATGTTTCGGTTTTCTCTTAAATCTCTTGATTACGCGCAAATTATCAATTTTATGAAATATTTCGAGGTCTCTACTAGTCATAGATTCCAAATATTATCACAAATTACCTACTAAAAACTTAATGTGGATCTAATCAACTCTCTTCTAAATGTTTGTATTAGTTGCTAAAAAACCTATAGGTAGTATATAAATAGTATATAAATATATTATAATATATGTTTTTTGATAATTAATAAAATACACAATGCTATTGCTGAAGAATGAGTATTTAAGAAAAAATACAAATTTATAAAATGATTTATCTTTTGATAGAACAGTTATATTATCCCCAACTGTGATAATTGTTGATGATGACCGATGGGTGTATATGAATTATATCTAATATAATAGTATGGAGTATCTATAAATGATAATGCGTAGACATGAAATACTGAGTGTTTATTATCCCAGCATTTAATAGTTTATTTGCAGCTTTTCAGAATCTTATTTCACGGAAAGATAATCATTTTAGAACATCCGACAAATTATTCTTAAAAGTGCAGAAATTAAGTTATAATAATTTCATAAGATGTATACAGTAAATCATAAACAATTCTGTATGATTAAACAATTTATTGTAGAATATTTTATCCTACATTATTTTTGCCATAATCTGAACATGGTTTTTTTTTTTTTTTTGTATGAAGTCAATAATTATTTCATTTCAATATTCTTACCGTGTATAATATAATATGTTTATGTAACAAACAGAGAATACATTTTTGCAAGACACTTTTTACTAATATTAATTGTATTACGTCAAAGTGCTGTTAAAGCAATTGATTTAAATCGAATAAAAAAAATACGATATAGCGCCACGTGACTTTGATTAAAACGAGTGAAATACTATTCAGCGTGTCTATTCAACTGTGGAAAACACATTTTATATTTAATGAACATGTATTTACCTAGTGTAAATTTGAGAAACTTTATCTTGGAATATCTTCTACTTTGCATTTATTTTACTCTTATTTAAAAATAATAAATATTAATCATATTATTTTTTAACGAAAAATAATTCAAATTCAATCAGTACACAATACATACCTTTGAATAGTTAATCCAATTGGATTTTAAAATGTTTTTATTTCCATCTTTTACATTATACATATAAATGTAATTTTGGAATTTATCACAAAGAGGATATGTAATTTTGTAATTCGGGGTTACCTAATTGTTTTTCAGATAGAAAAGACTTTTTCGATCCATTAAAATAAACGAAATCTCTAAATGTACCTATTATATATGTACGAATATTACGCGCGTATAATGTACTTGAGAATTAACTATATAATTAGTGTTGTACTGCGAAAATAAAAAGTATTTTCAAAGAGTGACATTTTTACCTATATTTATTGTACAATAAAAAACATTTCTATGATACTGAATTAATTTATACGCCTAACAATAATAATTTTGCTGTTCAAAATATGCAAAACTAGATATGTAAATAATTTACATCTAGCTAGTGTTATAATTTATAGTTATCTTCGTAGCCGACTTACCCGAGGTATCCTTGTTGATAGCCGAATTGTCCATAAGTGTAACCTTGGACGCCCTGCAGGAACTGTCCCTGTAGCTGTGTGGCCGGATAGCTCTGTGGATACCAGTAACCGAGTTGCTGGCCATATGCCGCGGCAGTGTACGGGAATTGTGTGCTGCTAAGAGCCGCCTGAAATGTCAAAAATATGGAGGTTAGAAGTCAGTTCAGTTAGTCAGTCAGGTTTTCTGAAGTTACGCGTGTAACAGCGAACACCGCGGTAGCCCGCAACTCACCTGAGACGAGCACACTTGAGACGCGTTTTGCGACACGATCGGTTCACCCGATTCTTTGCCCCACGAACACTTGACCGGCTGTCCGTTGATATCCGAATTGTGGACGGCCACTATAGCGTGCGTGGCCGATTCCTTGGTGGCAAATCTGGAATAAGATAAGACCGGAAGCGGTATTTGTTTAAAACGTCCACAGAAGCACGCAGATGTCAGAGATACATTTTTAATCCGGCCGGGTCGCTTAAATATTGAGTACAAACGATTTGCAGGTCCTGGCCCCTAACTCGGTTGCCCGAAAACAAGGTATATGTTTAATAATAGATGTACACACATTCGACAAAATACGCCTGCGCGTGTTTGCGTGTATGTAGTTGAGTCGTCGGGGATGCATTCTTAATCCGTTTACAATTGGCCGGGAGAGAGGCCGCCGCCGTGCCGGAGAGCAGTCCGTGGGGAAGTACTGGAAACCGTCCGACACAATCTTTCTCTCTCTACCTCTCTCTTCCACCTACCTTCCCCGACGACGCTTCACTACCGCCGTCAAAGGTATTGGGTCGTTTCGGATGTACGCTCATGTATTATATATACTAGCTGGTGTGTATGTAATAATATATGTATATAATATATATATATAATATATACATACATACACACACATATATATATATTCCAACTTGTAAATACAGTCCGACCTAGCCGTATACCACTACTGTAAACAAGGTAACGAACTTTACTTTATTAGCTCGGCACGTATCCACTGATGCCGAAGTCTTGGAGCGAATGAATATTTTAAGCTCCTAAGTAGCCAGCGGGCCGGAACTCCGATGGGGCCGACGAGAAAACAAACATTCCGATTCACGATGTTAAGACATTGTGGAAACAAAAACCAGGTCATCCCTCGAAATTTTCCGATGAAATTAGTATGTCTATTTTGTTATTTTTGTCGCAGTATATATACATATATATACATAATATATATTGTAATAGTATGCATAACATAAAATATAAGAATCATAGGAATGACAACGACGTACATTACGCTAGCGTAGATATATTTTTTATTTTATTATTATTATTCGTCTGTACTTTTGAAATCTCATGTCCCACGTAATGATTTGAGGAGAGTCAAACGATTTACTACTAGCCGATTCGATGGGTAGAATATCGCATAGAACAACACATAAAACTTTTTGCATTAAATACGTGAACGAGCGGGTTACTATAAAATTCCAATTCAGTTTTTCCCAATGTCATAAGTAATTCAAACGGGCGGGCGACAGGGTCTAAAAATATGGCTTTATGGATATATCGTTCCCGAGATATGTGCACGTGTAGAGGAGGAAATCGAAGGGAACCGCGGATCATCCCATAGGAATTTCTCAGGATTAGATGAACCTAGTATTTCGGTGAGCAGATATAATATATCTATATATATATTTGTATACGCTAGGTATGTTGTGTAATATTATGTATTTATAGCCAGACGAGTTAAACGAGCGATACACAGCCATTTTGTTTTAGTATTTGACAGGTATTTAACTTGTTCAATATAATACATTTATTAGTGGATAATCGGATTACACTATTGTTCAGAAATTATCTTTTCAAATCAGTTCTAAATGTAGGTCGTATAATAGCGATGTAACTATAATACACTTATAGACACATATACAGATATATATAAATATGCTTAAATAAACACACTAAAAAACTTTAATATACACTATACAGTAAACAAATTCAGGAATTTAAAATTTTGATTCATATAAAAGTACATTAATGAGTATAGAACGCTTTGTATGCAAATAACATGATATCATTACGAAGTGACTAAAGCATGTACAGCCATGAAAAACAGAATTCATTGTCAACAAACAAATATTATCTCAATTTAAATATTATATATATAAAAAAAATAAAGAATTAATTATTCTTTATTGATATACGTGTTATATTCATATATATATAAATATTATGTAAATATAATATGTAATATGTACAAGTACTTATGTTAATATTATCAAAGCTAAATATAATGGTATAACGTTGAAGGCTTATCATAATTGTAAACATACAAATTATCTCATAAATTTCGCACGAAATGGAAATAACTAAAAAGTCGTCGTAAAAAAATCAATATTATCTGGCAAACTACCGTTCACTTTCAGGATTAAATTTATTGTTTGTTCGTAAATGCAAATAAGAAACAAAGCAACGAGACTATATAATATAACGACGGCTAAACAAACGTCGCTTATATTATTTTATATTTTTAAGTCGCTTAACGTAGTTATACAGAAAATATTACGCAATGAAATACCACCAAATTAGCATACCCTCTCGAACCATTGGTTACTAGAGTACTATAAGTAGTAGTCTGATTATGAAAAAAAAAATAAAGGGAACAATATTAACGAATTTTAGTGATATGATTTTAAATTTTAGAATAATAGACCACACATGACGATTAAAACGGCTATGACACATATACTATATACATTATTACGATGTATGAAATTATTTCGACACGAAATTGGTGTACACATGAACGTTCCACGTCGGCCTTTGCAGGTGTAGCCGTGTAGGTCTCCGTTCCGAGACGATTATATGTGGTACACACACATATATATAGTGATGCTGGGGATGACGGGCACTTGGGCGGGAAATGCCGTTAATTTATGTATACGAGGTTGGAATGATGCCGAGCGTACGAGTTAATGATTTGCCAGTAATATTGTGAATATAGTCCAACTACTAAAGAACCGCCTACCCACCTTTGAAAGGCTGTGAAATACACACACACACACACACACACACACACATATTATTAGTGCTGTTCATTATATTTCGGGAACGACGAGAACCACTATCATCCGCGGTGGTGATCGAATGGCGATGGGGTCGGTGGAGTTGTTGGATGTGTTGGAGGTAGTCAATACATTAGGATATTCGTCGTCGTGTTTTCCGCTCACTGAACACACGTATACAAATATATACACGCAATAGTCTATCCACGGACGTTTGAATAATTAAATCGTTATACTATTCAAACCAAAGCGACCTACCATTCAGATTCGAATGAAATATAATTATTATTACCTGTTGAAGAATTTTGTGTTTTCTTTTAATTAATTTAATTTTTTTTTTTAAACCATTCAGACCGATAATGTAAAGATAGATAAGATATCTTTGGTTTAACGTTTTGGTTTGACCAACCATTGGTGAACGAAAAATTGACAATTTCGATATTTATTTCGTCTCTTTATATGTACATCGTAAATACTACTTTATATAATACAATTTGAAACTATACCAACAAAATTGCAAATTTATTTTTGGAATTGCCGAATCGATATTAATTTAGATACATTTTGGGCGATCCACTCGAATTGATGGGGAGTATTTTTTTATAAACGAATCTTTCTATACATATTATATTACCTATTATATATTACTAAAATTACATGTATAGTAAGATATCAGACGTTATCAACTTACCGGACAAATGCATAACCCTTGTCTTTGAACACGCGTATCTCTTGGATGTTACCGAATGGAGCGAATGTCTTTTGCACCAGTTCGTCTGTGAGTCCGCTGGTCAGTCCGCCGCAGTACACGGTGCAGTTGGTCGGGCTCGACTGATTGTAAACTTCATCAAACGTCAGTGGCTTTGTGTTGGCTGAAACAAAACAGACAAAATTAATATTTTAGAATCACGATCAATAGACGTTCGATCAAGTTATTGTTTTTATGATGAGAAAAAAAAACATTTAATGAGTAGTTTTCATTGCTGTTTGTTATAAGACAAATCTTCTTGGTAAAAAATAAAAATAAAATAATAAAAAGGCGCAAATTTATCATCATTATTATTTATCGTTTATCGAATTGTTTTACGCTATATGCGTGTTGTTTATAATCATTATACCATTGCATGCTATATACAACGTGGTCGAGACAAGGGAAAGCGGAAATACGCGTTTGCCTATAACTCATATAGTATTATTATTGTGTGTGCACGTGTAAGACGGGATTATTGTTCCAGGAATAACTTCAACCTCACTTCATTCAAATACAATCACACACACACACACCTCTGCATGGTGTTAAACTTCGTTCGGACTCACAGCTCAGACCCCACATAATTCGCGTACCTAAGAAACCTCCCCAGTTTTCTGACGCATGCGGGCGTTGACAATTACGTCAAAACTTGCTAGACAATAGACGGACGCATAATATAATATCCAATATACATAATATGTATATAATTCACGTTGGCGCAGTTCTTGGCGAGAATTCTCATTTCGATAGTGTTTTCAAGTCAAACATAGTTGGGAGAAGAATAGTTTCGGCAAAGCAAACGTCAATCAATGACACGATGGGAAATTGTTTCATTTCTCCTCAGACCAACGACGCCGTTTGATTTACAATTACTTGCTTTTGAAAAAATTAATCGATTTAAAACTATTTATAAAGTAATAATAATAATGTAGTGCGTACAATATTATTGCCGGTAGAACAATGTCGCAGTTCAATTCGTATCGTATATTTTATGACACGGTAGAATCGTATAAAGCAACGGTTAATAGTAAAATATGAAAATTATATAATCTACGTTTCGTAATATTACATCGTTTCATAACTACCATCCATAGCATATATGATAGTATAACATGGTCGGGTTTATTAGAAAGCGAAGATACAGAAAGTGATGACGGATATATGTGTAGTATAATAATGCATTTTTATCAAAAAGTTTAACTTATTAACTACCATAGACTATAAGGTATTCTATTTTCAAAATATTAATGGTACAGGGAAATATATAGTAATATCGTTTTCGCACCAGATCGGTACGGTGTTGCACATTTTACAGCAACGATTTATTACGATCTCGTTCCGTTGGCTAAGAAAAGTGACTGTAAAACCACTGGAAATACGTATCGGAGGTTTAATCTTAGAGGTAGTGGACTCTCCGTCGTGCATCATTTATGTAAGTATATATTATAGGTGATACGTATGTCAGTATACTATTGTGTTTGTGACGGAAGGTAATTCGACCGTCATCGCCTCTCGGGAACGGGTATGTGTAATGTATATGCACGGCAGGGAAGCAAAGCAATGCATTAATATGACGTGGGATGATCGGATGTCAATTATTATGCTCTGGGCTCAGAACTTCATGGCATATTTCTGAGGAAACTGCATATTCAAAATCTTATGATTAATATATTTGAAATTCGTTACATAAAATATTATACAACTTTCAAAATAAAAAATGTACTTAATATGCTTAATATTTTACCATAATATGTGATTTTATAAGATTTTATAGAGTATAATATAAATAATAATAAACACATTTATGTATAATCCATTAATTTGTTGCAATATAAGTTTGATTTTTTATAGAAGAGTATTTAGTATTAAATCTAATTATGCAATGTGATTATTTTCTTTGAAAATGTTATTGTATTAGACTGCAATTTTAATTATATCATAAGCATACTTTTATTTTACTCGAGTAAATTAAGGAATTTATGTTAGTAAAATAAATATTGATATTTTGTTAATGAATGTAAACAAACAAAAATTTCAATTATAAATTAAATAGTTAGAAATTAAAATAAAAATCCTTCGTGCGCTTTCAGATACCTATAATAGATTAAATATTTATTTTTTACTGTGAATACATATAAATAGTTAAAATAAATAATGCTTTTTTTTAATAATAATAAAAAATACAATGCATATGTGTGTTATTAACATTTTTAAATAATTATGCATTTTTTAAATTAATTCTCATATAATAGCATATTTTATAAATAAAAAAATACATATTATTATAAATGCATATTATTTAAGATTTTTTTTTTGCATATGTACACATTTCATTGTTTTTTAGCGCATACAATTTCGAGTCCCTGTAATAATAATTTATTATTTATTTAAATTATACCACTGATGTAGTGGTATTGGCGGTGGGCAATGAGTTGAAATTGAATCCACTGATTGTGGCAACCACGTACGTATACGTCATATACTCATATATACGCAGGTAATATGCATGCGGCATACAATAATTATATTATACAGTCGACCAGCTCTGCGGTTTATAGTGTATAGAGACGATATACTGCAGTGGTGGCGTACTGAGATATTGTCCCGACGACGAGCGAGTCGACAATAAAAGTTTTATTTACATTAAACAAAATGTACTCGGACACGCAACCAATTAGCAAATTGTCCGTGCGTAATAGCGGTTTCCTCCGGCGAATTATCCACACGAATGGAAATGGTCTAACAAACTTTCTCGACGCATTTGGCAAGTATTCTGCTCCTTCTTCTTTAAGTTTTCAAGTGGTTGGAGCTGAGGGCCGTTACTGTTTTTCTGTTTTCTCCTTCTCCTCTTTCTGCTACCGATTTGATTCACTATATATATATATATATATATGTAGATTATAAACATCCTCTCCGTGAAAATCTCTGCTAATGTTATAGTGTATATAATCATTTTCCATTGCAGGGGATTTTCACTGTCTCACCCTTTCTTCTCCATCAATATGTATATTATATTTATATTTTGTTTTAGGAAATAAATGTTATTTTTTTCCGCAAACCCCGCTACGGGCCATCATATAATTTCCAAAGATTTATGTGGTCGTAAAACTTCAGGGGGTTCTTTAAGTCAAAAATTCAAATTCCACCGAGAATACAACGATGAAAAATCAACTACAGCCAAAAAATATACACACACATACTTATAATGTATATACACGCACACATATTTGGGCGTGTGTACGGATTTCTCTTCTTTTTTCAATTTTTATCTTTTGTACATTTGCCAGAGATGATCTCGAAAAAAAACGATGATGATAAATTAATTGATTTTTCATGTTTATTTTTGTTGCCTTTCGCGAACTAGCGTGAGCCGACACGACTTAGTGTTCACTTACAACAATATTCTCAGAAAAACAATCAATTTGCATGAATACAATTTTAAAAAAATAGAAAAAGATAAATTCGAACGTCATAAATATATATTATATTGGTTTAAGTTTACGGCAACTTGTGTCTAGATGAAACAGATATAAAAGAATAATAATAATACAATGATGTGTTATAGGTACGACATGTCACGCTTGTGGGAAAATGGCTCGAGGGAAAGCAAGACAGTCTCGAGAGAAATTTTGAATTAATTTGAATGCATAATTCATATGCCCGTGGCGAACAAGGGCATTGGTGGTGGTATGATAAATTTCGTTGCTAATTTAATGCGTTTTAGATGCATTACATATTGATGTTGTTTTCAATACGATTCCGTCAGCGATATTGATATACCGAAATCCGAGACCCAAATGAGTGTATATATGTGTATACATATCTACACCGCAACTGTACAAAATTAAGCGCTACACATTGACACGTCTTCACACGCGTCGATGAGTTATTACACGGTTTTCACCGAGGGTAGTGAGGGTAGATGAAAGGATCGGCGATGAAAAACTTTGAAAATATATGGTTTAGCAGCAAACTTCGTTTCAACACCGATTGAACACTACTAGAACGTGCGTCGTACGATTTAATTGCCATGTATAGTAACATTGTAGTTACATTGCACTGAATTTTCTCAACGGAGTGTTTATAATTTTATTGGGTGGGCTTCCTTAAACGCCAGCAAAATTCGCACCTATAAGCCCAATCGATCGATATTATAAATTGCACCACCCGAATGTATTGTTATCATATCGTAACCATCGCTTAGTGGACCTATTATATTATTATACTATACTGTGTGGATTTTTGTGTTGCCGTCAACTTTGTATGTACTTTTCAATTTCTTTAGAAATTGTTATTTCATTATTATTTTATGAAATGGTTAAAAGAAATTCTTAACTTGGATGGAAAAATAAAATAATGTATTATAGTTTTGAATGTTTAAAAAGTATCGAATATCATGTATTTGTGCTGGTTGTATAATGTATTATTACACTAATAAAAATTAAGTAAGCCTTATATTATAGCATTATAAGGTACTTTATTCAAGAAAATTATAATATTACGATATTTTATCGAGCGCGACCAAAAATGTATAATTTAGTAGCAACGATAAACGATCGATATTATATAAATAATATTATGTAGCAGGTACCAAATAACTGTCATATTTTAAGTTATTGCTACACGGACGGCTTGATTAAACGAAAATTAGTTTGTTATAATACAATATTATTATTGCAATGATTTCTTCGTCGTGTACAGCAAGTAAGTAATACAGACAACGCGGGCGGACGTACTGTGTATATAATACCGTTGTCGAACTGGGCGTGTATACTGGGCTTTGTTCATGAATAATTGAACTTTAGAACAAATTATACCGGACTGCATCAAGATAATATAAAAGTTGGATTTTGTTTACATTTTCGAGAATAAAAATAAAGGTTCAATTTACATATTATGGGTGTAATACTTTTTTTTACCCTATCGGTACACCCGCCGTCGCTGCTGTGCGCGGGTAAAGGATATAATGACCGCTGTTGCAGGAGTATAATATAATATAGAACGTTGGGTTAAATAAGATTTTCCTTTTACTGCATTCGCAGTATGCATTGCATGCGGATATTTAAATCGTAACATCCCGATAATAATCCCCATTAAATTTATTACAGTCAGATAGTTTAAAAAATAACATTTTTAATTCACATTATGCACGTAAATAAGTATCACTGTGAGTTTAAATCGCGCACACCCATATACATTGAGTTTTTACCATAATATATTATTAAAATTACAAAATAGTAGGCATCTAATATTATTGGTATTTGGTACTAATTATAATGGTGGCGTTTTAACAGTTCTAAAAAACAACTCAACAACTACTGCACATATATTGTTGCTTAATTATTTCCGATTTTAAATATTTTAAAATTGTCGATTAATCGGTATAGGTTCTATTGACGAAATATCATTAATCAAAAACACCATGCTATACCAGTCCTACCCCCCTCCAGCCCAATCACTGATGTCAGTGTATACAGCCAGTCCGGTGGGCGTTTAATTATCAGTGTACGTTTTTGAAATATCGTTACTTAACAAAGTCTCATCAATCTAATTAACGCACTGTTGTACCTTTCCCAAAATTAATCCATTAAATTGGGGTAGTACCGAGATACGTGCATATATACCCGGCATGATACGAGTTGAATGATCGAAATATTTTGCGACTGCACGCGGGTCGCCGGAGCACCTGCAGCGATATAATATTATTATCCAAGACAGCTAGAAGGCTATGACTATATAATCTTATTATAATATAAGATGGAGCATCTCGCCATAGATACAAACTAATCAAGCATTTTTTGGACGAAAAAAATGTGATCATTATATTTGGACCCGTTCCCACCATCTCTCTATTTATCGAAATCAAAATCAAAATAATTGTTTTAGAATTTAATATATTTTTAGGTATGTAAATAAATTACAGTGGATTTTTTTGCAAATTAAATTAAGAAGGCATCCATAGTTGACCAAAGTCCGAAATAATTATTACCCACCTTGTGAAACTTATGCAATATTTACATGTAGATGAAAAACAGATGGAATTACTTACTGGATACGCAATGCAATTATTCGAAAATATTAGAATACACTGTAGAAAAATAAACTATAAATATCCTAAATCTATTTACCTAACAGTGTCACAAAATCACATATTTAAAACACTTCATTACTTTATTTTATAATTTGCAGACAATTTTGGAAAATATAGTATCTACCTACTTGGCTAGAACTTATCTAATACAGAAATTTAATGCGAAATTATTTGGTTATTTTCATGAATTAATTTTGTTTATTAATAAATTTGAATAAAATTTACAGTTATGATTTTATAGAATTATATAGGGTATAAGTGCTAAATTTGATTTGAGTTACTTCAATTATTTTGGTTTACATAGGTTATTTGAGTTACATTCCATTATTATGATTACGTTAGGTTACGGTTATTATAATTCTTCTATAATATCTTATTAGCAGTGTATAACCTAACATAACTACTTTTTTTAAATTTACTTCTTTCCTCAAAAATTACCCCATATTTATATACAGGTCAAATCCATGTATAAGTATAAAATATAAAATGTAACAAACAATATATAGAAAATACCACAAGCATAACTTAGTAGGTAACAAGGTAACTTTAAACTTCGTTACATGTGCATCAGGAAAATATTATACCTGTTATCATATTATGTAACATGCAACCACGAATGTATACCGATTTTCACCCATAAATCGATTGGTTAATACAATAAGATGATCGTGCACAGTGAACACAAATATAAACATTGAACATTGAACATTGTTCAATTATAAACGTAAAACACACTGCATTATAATATGTATTATAATGCAATAATACTATATTGTCGTTTTATAGAATCGTGTTAATCGGATTCGTAAAAGATTTTCTTGTCGTTATATTTTATTCACCGTAATCTGTCACGATCACAATCCAAATAAATGTACTGATGGCAAATGTATATACATTGGTATTAGTTAGGCGACATTTTTTTTTTTTTAATGTAATATTTTTAGTGATTCCATTAAAAAGGATTGTCACAATAATACGAGTATATATAATGTGATGTGTATATTGAAATGTTTTAAGCAAGATTAAAACTTCATCGTGGATACCGGGTTCCCGTTAAAACACCTTTTTGTGCATGTTTGCGTTGTATATTTTGTATATAATGAAGGTACTTCAAATCGAATATATATAAACAGTGATTTTGTATCCATCGAAGACGTACGGTATTACCTATATATATATACACACTTACATTTTTTGCTTGTCATTACGTACGTACATATTATAATACCCACATGCTGAGTGATTCGAGCAATGGAGGCAGGATGTGATTAAATAAAATGAACGGTAAACGTCCGGAAAATCCAAATCCCCAGGGATAACGGTTTTCACTCATCCGACAAATATGCCAATGAAAAACATTTATTTCAAAAAGTGAGTGGCGTTCGTCCAGACGGCGTGGTTTTAAACCACTTTCAGGGCTCACTGGTCGAAATAATCCAATCGGCGTAAGTCTCCAAAGCGTCGTAAGCATCTCGTTTTATTGGGTAGATCTCCCCGCTCTTAACTCTCCCCATCACCAGCCATTGTTTTGGTATCTCCGAATATGATATTTTGTTAAAACTCCACAAGACCGTACCCTAGTAGACTTTAGTTTGTATATACACGCAGTAATCGATACCGTGAGCAAGCAAACTACATAATATAGGTCCATGGGCACATGGCTGCGTGTTTGTTTTTAGTTTTGGGCAAGTGATGGTAACAAGTGAGTAGTAAGGTGTGCAGAGGGGAGGCAGTATCAAAAATCGTGTTGTTTGTGCCGACCAATAAACGGTGAATGACGATAATATTATAATAATAATATGCTGTAAATTGATATTTTTTCCAATTCCATAAAAGTTTTATATTCCTATTTCTTCGACGACGACAAGAAATGCGCATACGACAATAATTTAATTTCCACGTCAAATGGGGTACATCGGAATCATATATTGTATATGAAATGTTTTTAAATATCTTTAGAAAGCCTGTCGCGGTATATTGCGTACCACGTACCTACCTAACCTAACCTACATATAGTATATGGGACGATCGGAGCAGCCATATTACAATAATATATTGGAATAGGTATTTGAACAGTACATATTCATATCGAAACACGTATACACTATAAATATTATATTATATGCGTAAAAAACAACCGTACTTATTCTTGCAAGACGTTGTTCGTTATTCACAGAGCCATATGACTATTGAAGCGAAAAAAACATATGCATAATATACTATACATAGTATTATACAAACACAATTGTATTATTTGTGACGGATTTGTCAATAATTCCATGCAATATCAAATGTCGAACCAATACTGTAGGCATGTACCTATAATATGCACGTCTATTTGTATCGATAGCATTCGTGTTAAAATCGTCACGGTTTTCGTGCATTATATACTTTTAGCACGAATAATACGAAACGCATTTCATTAAAATATTAATGTTGCACACGAAAATATAATGTGATCAGAATTCAATTTACCTGAGTGCTCGAAGCCGTCAAGTGGCGTACAATAATAAAAACCAAACAATTATTATTATTTCGATAACTCGCGTCACGCTAAGTATACCTGTAATAGGTTAAGAGAAACGTGATTTCAATAGATTTACTGGACTACGTTAGAGATAATAGTAATATGTGTAAGTATAACTATAAAATATCGAGCGGCGTTTGAAAGAAAAAAAAAGTAATTAAGAAAAATATAACTTTCAGGCATCATCATCGTAAATATATATGTTTGCACTCTCCACACACAAATTGATACTTTATACATAGACGTCAGGTGTATACTGTATGTATAAAACAGGTGGTATACACATATTTCAAGAGAGCGAGAGAGAGAGAGAGAGAAAAAGAGGAGAATCATTGGCGGTTGGCTATAACCGTAGATCCAATAGCTACACTTAACGCTAAATTATAGCGTATATTTTCATACAATATAATCCGTCGGAACACACGCTCATTGGTCGAGGGTAAACAAAATATATTATAATACTAAAGTCTATAACCGCGTACAAAATATGATAATTCATGGGATGCGTCATTATATTATTTTGTTTGCGATCAAAACTCGCCACGTTAATTCGTCTGCATACACTAGCTTGACGTCGTATTATAATAATATATACTATGTATTGTACGATTTTTACACGTATATTACACAGCAGTCGAACCATACTAATTTAATATTTAAAACGTTAGCGATCACACACGTACACAAAAGTGCGCGAAACATGGACTAACGGAAACAATATAACAACAAGATATAGCGATTGTATCACACAATTCATAATATTATAGATATAATATAAGTACTCGATATACGCAGTATATTATCA
This sequence comes from Rhopalosiphum nymphaeae, assembly GCA_036289425.1. NCBI lineage: Eukaryota > Metazoa > Arthropoda > Insecta > Hemiptera > Aphididae > Rhopalosiphum > Rhopalosiphum nymphaeae. Next base: position 31,585,593 of record JAZAQC010000013.1, on the reverse strand, counting down.
CGATTATTAGATGTCACATATCGATTAACATTGTATCTGACGACGGCCACTTAATACGTCAAGTAATACTCTGGTATTGCGAATGATTGCAGAATCGATTATAAATAATAAACAGCAATAACATTCGGTAAAACTATTGACAATAATATTAATGGCTGACAGCTGAAAAACTAAGCATACCTAGCATCTAGGTATCTATATTATTATTAATTTGCTACGTTTTATTTTTAATATATTGTGGTCCACTCTGTATATTTGAATGCGTGCTGTGTGTGGCACACGTAGTATAATATAATAATAATATTAATATATATATATATATTTATCATAATATTATATTCGACGTCGTGGGCGGTCACATGCGCGTTTCGTTTTTATTATTCTGATAAAAGGAATCACCGTTTATTATTAAAGATGTATAATTATATAGTCGAAATTCGAATAATATAGAGCACTATATCGCAGAGTTGGTTATTTATATTCACTTTATAATATTATGAGATAGCACACACTGCATGAATTCAACGGAATTGGTATGCCATTTTAATACTTTTATATACGTCGTGCTTTGCTTTACTGAATCTTCCGATTTATATCTTGATGCGAACGAGTCTGTATATATGTAATACACCGCAAAACACCGACGATATTTAAATAAGTTTTCACTGCTAGCACTTTGCATTCGAATTGGTTATTCAGGTTTCAAGAATTTAATGTATTCGGGTGTTCAATCACAGGAATAAAAAAAATGTTTACTAATAGTTATTATGTTTTGGGTTAATATTAGTGTTAATAGTAAAGCAGACAAAAATTTGATTTGAAATATTTGCACAGATATATAAATATGACTTTTAGAATTAACAAGAAGATTTTGGAATAATATTTCGGCTCATATATCATATAGCTAATGATAATTAATGAAGTATAGATAGACACCACTTATCGATAGTATATTGTATTATTAAATCGTTATAAAAAATAACTGGCCTTTCCTCGAAAATGGTTATGAGATTTTTTCGCTTGCATCAGTGTTGTAAATACTACAGTCAGTGTTGCATTCGTATGACCTTTTCGTGTGTGGGAAATGCTATTGCAATAGATATTCATATAATATAATAATAAATGTATATACGCGCATATAATATTGTATTATATACGCTACCGCCGCCGCACGCACCGATCCAGTAACCGTCCGGGAAGCCAATGGACTCGCGTGTAAATAAATCTTCGGAGGATAAAAAATTTGAATTTCAAAATGTCGGCGAACGATGACTGAGTGCCCTGTAATGTATCAGGCACGGTGGAACGGCGTATTTTACAATAGAGTTTTACACTCGAATGCGCAGTTTGCCGTTCTCTCCGCTTGCCTACTCCACGGCCTTTATATAGTGCATCGAAATAAATTTATTTTTTTCCCTCGGTACGCTTCCACTATACGTGGTTGGCGCAAGGAGGAATAATAAAATATATATAGAAACGTACTCGTATACGCGCGCGTATCGCCAGGAATTTATGATAACCGTGCAGGCGCGCAGGAGAATCCAAATGACCGATTGCAAGAGAAAACGCACCACCGGGTGAAACAAAGGGGCTACGTACAACAAATCGAAACGATATGAAGCTTTATGCAGTATAAAAAATATATTATTATAACGATCGAATTCGTTGAACTGAATATACATAATATTATGTATATAATATAATCATAATAATAAAGTAAGTACCTACCTACCTATACGCGTGTACACAGGGTTTTTGATGTCGGCTTAACAACACCTTATCAATTCATTTGTCGAGTTCTAAATCTACTTATCACGAATACGTATATTGATGATGTGTACAATATTATGACTACATCGTTAAAACACACGATGACGATGTTGTTCCAACCTTTTTTGTGTTTATTACTTATGTCATATATTATATGGAAATGTTACGCACAGTAAAGGAAGTTATATCGGAATAATATACAAGTATTACGTTATTTTGCGGTCATTAACACGTTATAGTTGCCTACAAATGTGAGAATTATCGTAATTTTTTTAAATCAATCGCGTTTTAACAACAGTATGAAATGGTAAATATTGATAATAATAACTATATTAATAGAATACGGGTTATCAATAATATTAGCAATTATGATCTAACGTTTGTCTATGATTGGACGACTCGGGTCCCCGTAAACAGTCGGTCTATGCGTTCGACCTTGTAGGCATAGTAAGGACCATTAATTTGCCTAACATCGAAACATATGTTTCAAAGTTATATAAATATTATATACTTTTGTGCATTCGACAATTGAAAATGTGTGTTGTGCCAATGGTCGACATTGCGTATATAAACAACGACTGCAGTTCCCCTCGGCCATTTTCGTAACATGTAACATGAATCATCTTTGCGACGTTCCCCCCGTAATAATTAATCTTCAACAATTCGTATGAATTTTTAAAGCAACTCCATTACGAATAATCTACTCAAAGTTATTGGGTATTCTCATTTCAACGGATATCATCAGCAACTTCAATATTTATAGTGGCATTAAGACCCTCCAAAGTAACGAAACAAAATAGCAAAGCTAATTACGACCATTTACAAGTTTATAAATACGAGGGAAAAAAATCGGAATTGTTTCCTAGTGCTGCTCGCGCTTTACCCCTAACAACCTCGAATGTAATCACGGTTTGGTTTCGGTAATTTAATTTTTCCTTATTTATTCAAATCACAGGTAGAGAAAAACACACTACTTATCTTTGATAATTATCAAGATAAAATTGCACGTACCCGTGACAAAATGCCGTAAAATAATGTACGAAATGCAAAATAAATTTGTGATCTGATTACACGGTATTGCATAAAATAAATTTTTAATTAGACCTTGTGTTCAACCACTTGGATATAAAACGCAAAACGTATTTATAATACACGGTTAACGTACCCGTACTATACATATACGGTGTATAAAGTAAAAAAAAAAAACTCAGCAGAGTAAGACTATAATAATAATAATAATAATAATTTTTTACAGCTAGTTTTGATGTATCTACCTGATTATAAATCGGAATATTCGGTCGAAAACAATATTTTATTTTATATTATACAATGTACTAAAACAGAGACGAAAATGAATAAAACATTTAGAGGAAACTCTACACAAATATATACATACATTATACATACTTATGGTATCAATGAATGGTGGGTAAAAAAACTGTTTTCTGTTTGAACAATTTTTAAACCGAAATTTGATCAACTTTATAGACACTTCAACAACAGATATAAAATTATGTTATTAAAATTAAGACGATTCAACAACTATTTAATAGTCAGTGAAGCTTTCCCGAAATGAGTATTCATAACACGTAGAATAAGTTTGAGAAACGGTCGGCAAACGCTATGAAATTAAACATTTTCAATACATAATAATAATATCATCCGACGTTGTAGAATGCGTACAGATAATATAAATAATATTAAACTGGCACATCGCAGTTATTATATCATACAACGATGAAATATACGTTTCGTTCGAGTTATTTTGAATCTCAACGGCGTCAAATCGTAATATTAATTTCTTGGCCTCGTTTACTCATTTTGCGCCATGCCGAACGATAACTGTGTAAAATAATTTAAAGCGTTAAAAGAAAAATACGCATAACATCAAAATATAATATCAACTAATAATATATCGTCTAAAAAGCAAGTCGTGTGCAATATTTCCGGTAAATTAACCCACGCATGTATTCGTAGAAAATTGGATTAAATGTTTAACGTTATATTATATGCCCGTTATACACAGATAATACGACGACTTTGATTGATTGCCATTTTATAAGCGTAAATATAATATTTTATACCGGCATATTATTATATAATATGTTATATATTATTTGTTTGTTTATTTTAATTATTTTCTTTTTTTTCTTTTACAAAACAGTTAGAACAAAAACAAAATCACTCTCACCAGTATTTTGCCTTATGCGACTTGTTGAAAGTCAAAACGGTTTAATTCTCATAGACAATAATATTAGTGAATACTACGTACAGCGTGTTGGCGTTCACATATTATTTTTGGTGTTCGTTACGATGAAACGTTATTTATTAATTTCTATTTTACGTAGATATTCTATTATTCCTAGTAATAATAAAGTATTATGAATGGCCGTATCAAAATATATAATATTATAATGTAGGTATATTATGTGAAAAAGTAATATTAAGTACAAATTTAAAAGGGGGGGGGTATATTATTATATTATTGTTTACGTGTGTGCATATACTAGTGCGACGTAGAGGTATAGACACTTGACCTGCAGTATTTTTAAATGATTTCATTTTGCGAGTATAATAATACGTCATAATATAATCGTGAAAAGTATAATAAATGGTATAGTTCGTCGTCTATATATTTTCTTATTGTATTTATCTCGCATCATCGTCGAAGAAAACGGAAATTATACAAAAACGGATTATGTACAACGATAAAAAAAAACACGTTAACATTTGAGGTATATGCGCATCAAAATATTACAATACAATAATAATATAGGTAATGTAACACAACCGGAAATGTATCAATCGCGGTAGCAGCGGTGGCGATGACAATGATATAATAGTAAATAATAAATTTACGCTAAAAGAGGGTATATACAGTCAGATATCAGACTCGGAGATGGTTCGTGACCGTGTATTTAATGACGTGCAAGAGAACCCAGATATAATATTATATTATATATATAGGTATACATAATAGCTCGATGAATAAAAAGTAATAATACTCGTATATGTATTGTTATACATGCGTTGTTTAACCGTCCATAAAAACTCAGTCTAAAGTTGGCGGCGACTCTTCTCTGTCACGCTCTAATCCATTGTCCTCGCCATGGGCCTCCACCCGAAGACACATATATAATTTGGACTTAGACTCTGGTCCTCAAACGGAGAAGTACTCTTTCTTCCCAAGAGAAACGTTTCGGCGGCGCGTGTTGACGACGACGACGCCGAGTAGAGCACACATATTGCCATCCATCTCCTCTCGCAGGGGGATTCTACATATATTTATATGTACACGCCGTATATAAAATTAGTACTACTATTACTTTGATATGATATTGTAATAAAATATGACCACGGTTTGAAGAAGACACTTTTTTTCCAACCGAGGTTCAGGTATATCATAACCATAATATAATAACATGTACTCACTATAGTATATAAATTGAATTGCGGATTGGGCTTGTGATGAGAGCATATATACATATATATTTACTGGCATGCGAGACGTGCGTCCCTGGACTCAGCGCCACCACGTGTATAGCGCGCGTAATAATATATTAGTCTCTATCCGACCCCGAGCGCAATAGGTATGTATTACGATATTCGTGAATATATTTGTGTGTATACACGCCGCCGACAGGCGTGCACGACCGACGAAAACTTTTATAATATATATATAAATATATGTGTGTATCATTTTCGCGTACGGAATATTATATTATTGGAGTATAACGTTGTTTTTTCGTTTTTGTTTTTTTGCGCGAAAGGATAAACGAAAATACGATATAATACCGTCTACATATACGTGCCCGCTCTAGTACGTATTATGCGTTTTTCCACCCCATTTTTTTTATCCTTTTTTCGGATTCGCACGCTATATGGATTTCACTCCCCCCCCCCACTTCCCAGGCTAACCCATCACACCCTAACACCCACTACTAGCTCGAAATTCAGTGGTAGCGATGGTAATAGTAGTATTCGTACATGCAGAGATGGTGGTAAGGGTTGTAGGGTGGAGAGTTAGTAGGCCAGCCACATATATATTATATACAGCGCGAAGGGAAAAAAAACGCATTATTGTAACACTATAATTAACCAGACGAATTAATATGCATGGAAATGGAAAACAGTTTTTTTATTCCCCTCCGCTAATTTCCTTCAAAGTTTAAACGTTAATACGAAATAAACTCAGTGCAATACCCTGAAAACGCACCACAACAAGAAACACACGTCATTAATATTTGGTTTTAAATATATATATATTTTTAATTTCATATTTTTTTCTCAACTCCGTAATAATTACGAACACAAAACGAATGCGTTTGACGCCATGATATTGTTATACCTGTCCAAATGTACCGGACAACTGTTGTTCCCCTACTTATGTTAAATATATTGGCCACTACAAGCCCTAGTAATATTATTTAAACATAAAGGCATTATACTGTGTATTAATCAGACCGATTATTGAGCACAGTTCTGTGGTGTGGAACCCTCACCTGATGGTACACAGCCAACAAATTAAGCGTGTCTAGCGCAAGTTTCTCTGTTTCGCAGGTTTCAATTTAAATATTGTCCATCCGCTTCATGATTATGCCCGGGTACTCCAAAACTTAAATTTACTATCTCTAGCCAATCGCCGTATTGCCCATGACCCAACCTTCCTTTAGAATATCATATGTGGTAAAATTGATTCTCCTTCACTCCTTCAACACATTAGCTTTAGAGTTCCTACACGTTTTACCCGTAACATTGCTCCATTCACTTTACCATTATATACCACTGATTACCTGAATTATGAACCTCTCACTCGATGTATGAGAAAGGCCAATCAAGACACATCCTTCGCTTACTTCATTTGAATATGTTGTTTCATCATATTACGATTTGTTTTTTTATTTTTACCCCGTATTTATATATATATATTATGTATATTCTTGTATATTATTGCTAATTGTAAATACCAACTGTACCAAAACTGTACTATTATTTTAAATGGACTTCCCGTCCATCAATATTAAAAATAAATAAATAAATAAATAATATATAATCTACATCTATAAATTTAATTATTTTTAAACTCGATGAGCTAATTGTTTAAATTTACTTTATTTATAAAATATCGTATAAAGTAGTTGTAACCTTCATATACCTACAGAATTAGGTTTTAGTTATTGAACAATTTGTCAAGAAAACATGGATAAATATTTTAACTGTTTAGATATTATAATTGGTAGTATTACAGAATTATAGTCATTCTGTTAAAATACCCAAAAAATAAATGATGGGTTCACAGTCGAATGAAACGTTATTTACGAATTAAAATAACAATTATTACTTCCGCAAGACAATGTGATTGATTGAGTGAGTTTTCAAATTTATAATGGTGGACTATGAAAAAAGTTGGGACTATAATATTACATATACATTTATATAATATATTGGTATAGATCGTGTAGTTTTTATATCTATTAAATTCAGTTTTTGCTTATGAAAAAGATTCTATCAAAATTCAAACATCGAATAATACATAAAAACGGTGTAAACATTAAACAAACATTTTCTGAATATTATTACAAGCGACGTGAACACAATATTATCGCAAAAGGTTTATAGTTGCACGCGTGTAAACCATAGTGCCGTCACAGAGTGATGTTTAACGGCAAAACCAAAAAGAGACGGTCGTCTGTCTAAATGATTATAAATACCTAAAAAGAGAGAGACAGACAGACAGAGAGTGAAGAGGGAATGGGAGTTGTGAGAGAAAGAGTGGAAAGCGAGAGAGCGAGAAAGAAAAAAGATATCGCGTGACATTTTATCAGTATTAAATTTCACGAGGTCATTTTCACCCGGAGAAATAAAAACACAAACGTCGACGATGACATCGGAGGAGTGTAATCTACTTTATTACCACACCAAAACCACCACTACTATATATATACGGTGTGGCTTAATCTAAATTTGTTGTTTACAGCAAGCAAATGCTTTATTTGTCAGTGTGTTAATGAAATAAGTGCAGATGGGCAGATAGAAGTAGATATAATATGCGTTCGGATCGGCTAATGACCGACTCGTAACCGTTCAATCCAACAGTATGTACAAACTATCATTTAGAATAATGACGTTTTACCTAATACTTTCTGAATGGAAAAACACATTTTTGTCGAACAACCATTACTGTATATTTAGATCAACAATGACTTTGAACGGACAGTCTTGAGCCGGACAAAAATAAACAACAATGAAACGAATACAGAATTTAATGATATTATTCTAGCATTAGATTTCAGACGAGATTTATCGTTAAAATATTACGTGTTTGTCGTGCGGCGACTGCGTGTCGAACATATAAATTGCAATTATTATTATTATTATTATTATTATTGTTGTTGTTATTATTACTATATTATTATCATCACTGCCAGCCGTCGGGGGTCATTGTCTCGTAAAACATTATTAATAACGAATTAGCGCTTTTATCAAGATTAACAGTATACATCTCTTCACATTGTGTATTGCGCATTAATAATAATTAACCATTAATAAATCGGGCGCGATTAATATTAAATGACAATTACCACGATTCGGTTGGCGGCTGTATGTATGTTATACAATAACATACATAATACATATATACAAATAAAATATACAAGATGGATGACTTTTTAACCACGTGCATCTGAGGTTACATCTAGGTAGTGGTGATATTGCATATTTTAGTTGGAATTTAAATTATTAGTATTACTATTGCGCTATCGATATGATAAGTATACGATAACGCGGTAGTAAGAAATAATATTTCTCTTAAACTCCGATGTACTTGTACATTTTTTGTTACAATAAATTATGTATGTATTATGATGTAATTTATATTATTAATTTCACAACATTTTTTCGTCGTTCGATTTTTGAGTGCCACGGGACTATTTTTGAGTCAAAAGTTTGAATCGGCACATTGTCCGAATAATTCAATAGACTACGTTAGCTCTTTGGAGTCGATTGGAAAATTTTCGAGAGTTAATAATATAAATTACTTCATATACACAATTGTATTCACCGATTTAATAATAGAATTTGATATCTATATTATAGAATACATTATTGTGTTGTAAATCAAAATTATTTATGTTTAAGTAACTGTTTTTTCTTAATATTATTTAATTCATAAAAATATCATTATACGTAAGATTTAGTATTTAGGATGTATTGTACTAAAAATATTCGAAATATGCAATTTAAATTACCAAAAAACCATATAAAATATAAAACCATAAAAAACAATGTTTGTTGAAATTTAAAAATGCCTCATTTATTCGAAATGTTTGTAATTTTACCAGTGTACAAATCAAATTTATATTTCACCTAAAGTATTATGATATTAATATCACGAAAAAAAAAACATGCAAATGTAAGAAGTCCGAACCTTAATATTATAAACGTATTTATTACTTATTATTGTGTTGTGTAAACTGTGCGTGATTCATAAATAATGTACGATAGGACATAAACAATTATTATTTTGATGAAATAATTAAACTATATTCTTCACTTGACATCAAGACACACACCCTAACACGAGAGCGCGTGACGTATCAGTTTTATTTTTCGGTTGCACATACGAATCACCGTAGGTAATCGCACCAATTAACTAGATTGCTGCAAAAAGGGCGAGTCGGACCGACACAGAATAAACGACCTCTACCCAATCCAAGTATGATTCAAAGGCGCATCCTCGAGCTGCCGCTATCCAAACTCAACTTCCCTCACTCCTCATAACAGAGTTGTGATATATTAGAAATGTAAATATTAGGTAGCAATCACAAACCGTACATGAATGTGTATATATATATAATATATAGTCATGAGCAGTCAGTCGCTCAGAAGTGACGTGACGGCTGCGTAAGTACGGCGGACGAAAGAACATTCGCAGTGAAAAATATAACAAGCGACAACAATACGCGCGCTGGCTATGTTTGCTTTTTGACCGAGTACCCCCGTTAACCACTCCACCCGGAACGTTGATGAAAGCGTAGATTATATTATTGTTACTTTTATTACCATTATTATTTGAGAAGTAAAATTCACCTACCGCATCGTACACAGGAACGTAGCTCGTGACGTATAATTATTATTATAAATAATAAACATGTACACTAGCCACGTGTCATTGTTGGCGGAGGAGTGACAGCTGAGTGTATAATGTTATATATATATTATCATACCCACATGCCTCACTAAACTGTGCTCCATCACGAGATCGAATCAAACGTTTTTCTTTCGGGATTGTTGTCACTCCACCGCCGTCGCTCCTACCATCATTAGTACGCGTTTGGCGTGTATTATTACATAAAGAAAAAACTCTGAAAGTTTATTTTTTTACACAAGACAGACAGGATCTATGTTTAAGTAATTGTGGTGATGGATGTACGATTGTTCGTTATGATAACTGCATGATGGATCGGTGGTTAGGCTCGTGTAACGTTTGGGCGACCGGAAAGTGGTACGGTAGTAGTGGCAGCAGTTCGGCGGTGATGAGTGGGGTAAGAAACTGTATAATACGGCGGACCGGGGTGAATTTGGCAAAAACATATGGAACATAAATTCGAAACGGCAGACAGACATTTTAGGCGCCAACGTTTCGGGTCGAGATTAAACGTTTGTTTTATTTATTTATTTTTATATCCCCGAAAACAAATTTCGGCGAATAAACTCTCATGATATTCACCCCAGTGACGTGACGTATACATTATAGTCTATTACACAATATACACATCATTGTTCGACCTTATTGGTATTTTTTTTTCTTAGTAGAACATAATATTATACAGTCGAAGACATAATTCAACCAAGCACATCTGTCCGTTTTTTATTACATTAATTTTGTTCTAATATATTTACAATTGTACTTACATCGCGTTTTTATAATATAATACTACTACGTTAGTTTAAAATGACACCTCTATCCATCTGTTGATTGCAGTTTTTTTTTTTTTAATATAATTTCAAACGATGAGAAAACGTCATGATTAAATTATAATTATGCACTTATTTGTTTTCGTTTATATGTATGTACAAAAAATCGTTTGTTTAAATTAATGCTTTTTAATCTCAAACACTGTATAATATGCATTTGTATTGTTTGTGGACTAAATAATTAATTAAAATGGTATCTGCAAAATTAATTTCAACCTTACACTTTGAACCTTTACTTTGACCAAGATAATTATCTGTTTTCCAAGTAAACTTTATATTGTTTCAAAAATATTTTCGTCAAACATAAGAATACATTTTTAACGTTCTTTTTTTTCCTCATTATACAAGCAACCGAAAATTTTTGCAGAGTACCTACCAGTTATTAAACTTAAAGGCACAGACTATCTAAATTAAATTATCTTAAAACATGAAACTAGTGTGAGAGAAAAATTGACGAAAAATTATCAAATGTAATATAATATGTATTATTATATTATTACCGAGAACAACAAAGCAGTGACTTATTTTAATGTCCCCGTGTGCACCACAGTCGCATCGGGAGGTTCTCTGAAACACCGAAACCCTTTTCTGGTCTCGTAGGTTGTAACAAACACAACTTTCCACTTTAAAATACACTTTCATACTAAAATGATAACCGGACAAATGTTAATTCAGAAAACTTTGAAGCCTTTGGTAGCTCAGCCTCAAAGGACGATTTAAATATTCATTGAATTTTTATTGATTTGACAAATAGTTTTAAAAATAATAATGCGTTTTAAAAGATCACACAAAAATATGGAGGAAAATAAACTAAAGGAAAATAAAGGAATATAATATAGGAAAATAAATTTATCAATTGATAAATTTAAAATACAAGAAAAAAACATAATCAAGTATTTTTATTGAGTAATGTTATTTTAAATGTATATATTTCTTAAGATTAATATAACATAGTATAAAGTAAAGCATATGTATTGAAATATTATTGTAAATATACTTTTAATGGGGAAAGAGAGGGAATAAATTAAATATCTTGAAGCTTTACTTCAAATGTCTATGGTGGGTAATATATTTCATCATTTTTAGACCGTATTATAAGAATTATTGTCATAAATAAAACCTAATTTACCCTTATAAATATATATGTTTTTTAATTCGATTAAAAATATATTTAAGTCTGTACAATGTAACTACTTAGAAAACCTATTTTATTAGAAATAACATGTTACAATTGAAATATGTAATAATAGAAGGTACGTGCTCATTAAAAGTATTCTAACAAGTGGATGAATCATTTTATATTTCACGGATAAAATACAAAACAAGTTACAATAATAAAGTTGTATGTATTTACTTCGTAAACATAAATAAAATTATTTTTATTTCTTTAAAAACGTTACATATATTTTAGATAATAAATTACCTAATACCAAATCTTTTGAACATTAATAAATTTCAATAACTGTTAATGGAAAATGAAAATGGATAATTTAAATTTAAATTTTAAATGAATGTGAATCATCAAACGTATTATATGGCTATGAGTTCAAACAAACAATATTTTTACTTTTTGTTATGTAAAATATATTATATAAATTATATGTTGCTCCCTCACCAGTCACATTTCCATTATTTAATTTGCTTGTCTTTACCCTGAACTTTTTCGTTCCGAAAAATCAAGAATAACTTAGCCACAATTAGCCAAGGAAACCGGATACGGAATTTCCGAAGGTAAAAAAAAAAATGCTAAAAATATAGGGGAAAAATAATGAGTCATTTATCATATACATAAAAAAAAAACTACAGGAAAATGAGTGGGATTTATAAATATATTTACACGTCAATTCACATTCGCGTGTCTAACGTTATTTGTCCCACGCACACATATATTTTTTAACCCTACTCCCCTATGCAGTTTTCTGATTATAATAGACTTACAAAAGACACAGGGAGTTACAGGGGTGAACTACGTTTAAACTTATGGTATATACTTAATCCAGACTTACCTCTGCGACCCAGACGACTACTCGTATCGTCACATTGTCTGATGAACTTTAATTTTATAAAATATTAGCGTTTTATATCATTAAAATGTAACATTTATTTTCTTACCAAATTTCGAAACCGTTGTCACGTAAAATTTAAATATATCCGTGAATTGAGAGAATAATAATATAATTAATGTGTACCTTGTTTTTTTCTGATAGTTGTTTTATCTATATAATGGTTTAAAACCAATAATTTATGGTAAAAATACGTTAGAAATTTGATAATAGCTATTCTTATAATAATAACATTATGTATGTACAATATGCATTGAATAAAAATGTTAGGTTTTATGTATTAGTGTAATACATGAACACTAACCCCAAGTACAGTTCTACATTTTCAAATAAATAACAGAATAATTAAACAGAAGGAAAGTCATGTCATGATAAACACAAAAAGTATATATATGTATAATATTTTTAATATATATACGTACAAAAACATAATGTACCGAATTTATACATTAATTATACAGTATGTTTCAGAATGACGTAACTAGCAATGTTATTTTAGGCTAGAGAAGGGATATTTTAAGTACCTTTAAAAATATGCATACATATTTTCCGTGTCTATAATACTACACTATGTTTTAATTATATTCGCTTCTATTAATTAAAAGATATTCCCTTTTCTCCTCAAATTTGATCATAAATTAAACTTTTCATTATATTTTAAAATTATTAGAAATATTTTAAAAATAACTATATTTCACAGAGATAATTTTACGAATTCGGAAATTAAAACACTACAATTGTGTATTCGAGCTTATAGAATCAAATGCGTGTAAATATTATAATACTGTATAGATACTGCGCAATAGGCAACTACGTAGAATTTGGGACGCACGTGTACGTTCGCCATATCGAACAAAAAGTAAGCAACCAAATGCGTAGTTGGTTACGTCATTTTGAAACATTTAACCTGTATAATAATAAACAGTGTAGATAGGTAATGTACGCAAATGTGTGTTTTTATTACCTATGCACAGAAATATAGTTGCTTTTGTAAAAGCGATGGACGGAAACACAACACGCAAGAAAAACAAAAATGTTGATTAAATTATTTTTCCATATGATTCGTGTTTATATTCTACCAGTCTGGTGGAGCCATGGCTAGTGGGTGAAGTTTTATTTCGTTTACAAAAATATACAGGTCGTGGACTGAATTGAAACAAGTCATTACTACATTTAGAAATTAATTCGGAATATAAATAATACAGGCGGGGAAAGAACTACTACAACAACGGTTACATAAAATTGAATGAAAACAAAAATATAATTTCGGTTCAGATTACCTTCGCAATATGTTCCCTATCAGATGGGAGATATATTGTTTAAAAACTAATTTCCCGCAAATATTGCGAGGGCTGAAAATATATTGTGTTGTTTTTGTTACCTACTGCTATTCCATTTTCCTTGTGAAACCCTCCATAAGCGAATACAGCTTTTCGAACAAACGCAGGAACACACGTTGAATCAACAGTTACACCCGTGGGCCATGATTGTCGTAGTACGACAACGAAGAAGTAAAATGTCTGAGCAAGCGGAATGGAAAATACAGGAAAAAGAAAATGTATACAAGATGTTATTATTTTTATTTTCCAGTACCTCTATTCGTGAAATATCATCTAAAAATAAACAAAATCGATAATATTGTCGTGACATTTGGAATTATTAAAGAAAAACATGTAAATCGTTTCAAAAAAAAAAAAATAAATTGAAATAGCTATATATAGAGAATTCTTGAAGAATATAATAAAACAGCTCTAACCATGTGTTGTTATCAAAACTGTCACCGTGGGTTTTCCGATGAATTTTAGAACCCCAAGGCTTTGAAACAACGTATTTAACGGAGGTTGAGGAAATAGATGACCATTGCATTTTTTTTTATCAAAATATTTTACATTTTAATAAAATATTAATATTATTTATAGATGGATATTTCTATAAATCTGATACACTTCCGCAGTAGTTGGCTTTTAAGAATTAAATATTTTACTAAGTAAGAGTGACGAATAATAATAAATAACAATAACAAATAATTTTCGAATGCTTTATGTTGATTCGAAATGAATAAATATGGAATATTCTATACATTTATAGTTATAATATAATTATACACATGTATATTATGAACAAAAATATCGTTAATAATTACTTTAGATAATAACTAATAACTTAATCTAAACTTGCTATGATTTCTTACTGGAAAGAATAGAACAAATTGGTTAGCCATATAATATTATCCTAAAATCATAATCTCATTATTATACCGTAGATTAAGTCATCAATGAGTTAAGTCTAAAAATTAAAAAATTAGAAAACTATTTATTAAGCTATAAAAAATATATACCTTCAGCTCACACATACACATACACTAACTCACAAATTCATAGAATAAATCTTAAAATACATCACTGTTTGGAATAAAGTATTTTATTATAACCTGCATGGCTCACCCCATTCCCGTTAATTATCACAGACGTATTATATTATAGTAAACAATGGCAGATGGTCACAAATTCATATTACATAGTTACGTTAACGTCACCGTTTTTACAACATGAATTATAATTTATTATGATCAGGATGTAAGAATAAATATTTTTACATTAAATTAAACTAACTATACTAATATTATATTATAATGTGTTATACTTGTATGCGCGCGGAAAATATGAAAAGCGCGTGTCGTCGTGACGGCTACAGCTGCAGCGAATACGACCGGCACATAGTGTTAAGAAAAAAGTGTCAAGTACATTCACGTAATTAAAATCAAAAATAGTATAATATGTGTTTATAAAAATAATATACCCATGTAGTCTGTATGAAAAAAAGTACGGGTAATTTTAAAAGTCTTTTAAATAGTAAAATTATTTTTTTTTACCAGATACGTACTCAATTGGTTAAAAAATTTCCTTGATTTTTTAAAATCAAAATGATTGTAATACCACGTTTTTTCCATTTAACATGTTGTATAGTAATTAAAACTTACATTTTAATCGAGTATATTATTATATTTCCATTTGAAAGGCAATTAATGGCGATGTGCACGTTAAAAAGAGCAAACAGGATGTACAAATTTAATTCCATCTGCTTCCGACTAGTTTTAATATAATATGAGTATATATTTTATTTGACCCGTTTTAATGTGCGGCTAATATATACAATCTAATGTAATATAATATGCAAATCCTTATGAAATCTTTATCATCCTTGCATATGTGTGTGAAATGTTCGTTAAAGAAGACTTTTAATGTCATATAAAAAAATGCATGATATTATTCTGAGGTTCTTATTCATACTTTTGAAGTATTTTATTAGAAAATAGAAAACAATGTATAAACAGTGCGTTATAATTTAATTATATGTGACCTTATGCATTACATATTACTAATTCATTATTTAAATTCTTTTTTATCTGCAATAGTTCATAACAATTAAATAAATTTTTAGAATAACAACGGAGATATTTTAATGATATAATTTTAAAAATTGTATAAAATGCTAGAAAAATGCATCTAGATGAATAATTATGTCGTTGAATCAACACTACGTATGTGAATGAGTGTGTATGGGTAAAATGTACTCCAATAGTGTAAAGTCCACTTTCAGTATCAGCTGCCATTACTCGCGGTTGTGTGTCCGTTGTTTACCTGTTTACTATGGTAATAATAATAATAATTATAATAATATAATATATATATTATTATTATTATTATACGCGCTTTATGAACGTCCGCCATTGCCATTTGAATCAATTATTCAAATGCTCTTCGAGTCTCGACTAATTGATATACACGACCCGTCGACGCCGTTGTTATTGTTATAATATTGCGATAACCGTTGGTTAAGAATTAACCGGATTTCGACCGTTTCCTGTAGATTTTCGTTATCAGCGGCGGTGGCGCATTATAGCTGTTTCCTACATTATATTTTACCGATTTGTCCCCGGGTAACCTTAGTTTATTTATTTATTTACTTTTTATTTTTTTTCAAGTTGATTCGCAGGTGATTCAGAAGAGATTAGAGTATCAAATATATAAGCTTTTAAAATTGTAAAACCGCTTTAACTCAATGAATTATGTGTATAAATAAGTATTTAAAAACTGTTGTAATATGATTTTTACGATAAATCGCACAAATACCATAATATTCTAACTATTAAACCGCTGACAACAGGATGATCGATTATGTTGATTTAATGGTGAAAATAATCTGATATTTGTTTTTATTATTTAATGGTAAAACATTTTAATATATTTTGTTTGTGTGACTTCAGATTTCTGAAAACTTTTATACATAAAAATCGAATTTTGAACGAGTATAATTAATTAGTTATGCCTGTTAAAAGTTTAGACGATCTAAATATAATATAAACATTTTGTGGGATATCCCCATACCACTCCGTTCCAAACTTTAAATACTTTTAATTTATAACTAATTAATTACTCATTCGCAATTTAATTTTTATACTCGTTTACTGAAATTCTTGGAACTATATTCTGCTTCCGTGCATAACATACAAAATGAATGTTGACATTCAGAAAATTAAAAACTTAAACAATTACAATGATACAAAAAAAATATTAACAACTACGTATATTTTTTTGCCTTAATGAAGTTTTATAATTCATTCAAATGACGTAAAAAATATTTTCGTAAACTTTAATACTTTTTAATGTAATAACTGCTTACTCCATAACGGTATAATAGTCGTCATTGTAGTTATATGTTGCTTTTAAATATAGTACCTAACTATTAAAATTAAAATGGCCTTATAATATGCTATTAGGAGGTAATTGCTGATTGTATATCACCTAAAATTAGAATTCTTAAAAAAAAAAACACGGTATATATTGCAATCGATTTTCTAATCCTACTTATGAACTGAAAACAATATAGGCAAGAAATTCATTTGTAACTTCAAGGAAGTGTTTTTAGAAATACAATTTGATTTATTGTACTTCGTTATACTAGATCTATAAGTAACCAGAGCACTGAGGTCAAAAATATAATAACACTTATAATATATTATTATCGTATACATTACACGCGACGAGACGTAATACGTGCGGGTAGTCGTAATTTTTTGAAGCACGTCCTCCAATCGTAACAACACTCGTGAGTGCACGAAGATGGATGAGGTGGAGGATGACGACAACGACAGAACGTTTATATCGTCATGTATAAAATGCAAACAATCGGTACAATGGTACAAAAGTATATTGTAAATTTTGTGCATATTGTATTACACGTAGAAAATCATTAAAAATAATATTTTAATATGTTAACTAACTTTGATCTTAACACCATTTGTTCAATAGTTCCTCATAAACAATTTACAGAAATATAGATTATGTAGCTTGATATTTTTCCAAATTATATATATCCGTAGCCAAATAAAATTAATTTTTAAACACATGCACCTTTATCATACTAATAAATGGATTTGATATATTTGATAAGTGTTTTCTGATGACCATTTATTTTCTCAGTCAGGCAATATTTATAATGTAAACGTTTTGGCACTTATACTAATATACCACTTATCATTAAATTAATTTATTCAGATAATAATTCGTTTAAATAGCAAAGAATATATTGAAGGTACGCGAGAAAAAAACATTTTTATACAAAACAAATGTATTTCACGGTCTCAATTATTAAAACCATAATAATGATTTCTAAAAAAAACACATAAGTCCTATTCGATGTAATTTCATTAATCTATAATATACATTTTATCACTGTAAACTCGTAATGAACGTAGCGATAATAATTACGTGTTTGAATACAAGTCGGGTCCAAGCAATTCGATATAATATTGTACAATCATATTAAACAAAATATAAAAGACGTTGTTCACACTAAAACCGTGGAGTTTTAAGAAGAAACGTTCCCATCAAAGTCGGGCTGTCTAAACGAAAACGGAACAGAATATTTTACACGGGTTTGATTTAATTTCAATGGGATCTGACAGCGCTCATGTGCCGTTTGAATTTCAACAAAAATACGCTGTAGTAATGTAGCCTGAAGAGTATTCACATATTATTATATATTATGTGTACACAGCTCGCCGGCATGGCAGCCGTGAATCGCCTTGGGATATCTGACATATTTTTTCCTTCGTCTCACCCAAAGATATAGGTGAGAAGAGTGCGCGAAGACGGAATACGATTTGACATGGATAAATGACGGTAGAGTTTTTACTCAACGCGCGGACGTCAACTAGAATCAATCAGTTTTCCCCGCGGCAAGAGGACGACGCGATGACGCGAATGTCGGCGTTACCCCACGTAGCCGGATAGCGTGATGTTCATATTTTTCCCATTCCACGACTTCTAGAGATTTAGTGCCAGGTACTGTACCTAATGATATTTGATAATAATAATAATAAAAAAAAAAATCTCGTTCTTTTTGCAGTCTACACTGCATTACTGTAATATTATATTATTATTCAAATATTATATATATATATATAATGGATATACCTACAACCGACGGGCATTTAATTTCCGTTTAATCCTGCTAACGTTGTTAGAACAAATTACGTAAAATATATCCCCGCACTGTCGACTGTCTCTGTCGCCTTGACCTGTTTGATTGGCTACAATATGAATAATGAAGTGCAAACCCTGGTGGGGCTGTGCACACACAAAAGACTTTGGCACGGGAAACTCCCGCGGGATACTTACGAGGCTTTATGTCCCTCCAAAAACACCCCTTTACTTTTGTACCCATCCCACCCTCGATGGTATATATGTAAAAATGTACTGAAATGTATCTCCGACGAGTAACACATTTGGTAACAGCAGATCGAAAGAAACAACAACAATATATATTACACGAAATATTATCATAATGTTTATAAAAAAAATATAATTTAAAAGTGAAGAGATAAGGTGGAAATATTAATATAACCACAATATTTATAGAATAAAATATGTAAGTTACTATTCGATGTACTTACAGTCGGTTTTTAACGTCGGTGGTTTTCTGGTCGCCCAATTTGTCCTTATGCTCCTGCTGCCTAGCCATTGACCGTTCATCGCAGCGATTGCACTCTCGGCTTCCTGCGAACAGCACACAAAAACAGATCAACACGTGATTACAATATTACAATCCTCGTCGTATATATATAATATATATTTATAAAGTGTTACTGTATTTCAATGCAACATAGGTAGGTGTTATACATAAATTGTTAAGACATAAATTACGGTCATACCGAAAACGCCTAGACAAAGTCTCAGCTGGCACCAAACGGTCGATCTTAATCACGGTGGACCGCTCAATCGACTATTATTATTATGTTCTGCGAGGTCCACATCGGATTAGAATATCAATTACCTAGTTACCGTTCTTGACGTGTATTTCCCCTTCGTACGCTATGTCCATTATATTATTATTACATCGTGTGGCGTAATAATTAATAGTCAAAATACTAACATTTGTACGCATACATGATATGATAACATCACGTTGTTTGTATAACATGAGCGTATAATATACTATAAGTAGGACACCGGTGATATTGCAGCATGGCGCATCACGGTTTTCAAATAATCCCTTGGATGCAGCTGATATTATACGCCATAATATATCGTATTTGACTATTATAGGTGATTGAGTGTATATTATTATTATTATTTATATCGACTGACGGGATCATCTCGCTAACGCACGGTATTACGGGCGAATGCGAAAAATTGCAAATAAAATTTTGAGCGCTACAGCTCGTTGAACTGGCAAATTGCGATTGGGCTAACGTCTATTTCGTTTTGATACTGTGATATTTTCATAATAATACCAATAACAAGCGTAATATTGTTGACTTGTACGTTATTTCGCATTAAAAAAAAATCAGTTTCCATTCAAACGTTATTCCCGTTGAAGAGTATCATGGACGCTTTTAAAACGGATATTATTCATTGATAGAACCGTTGCGTCGAAACGTCTGACTGTAAACCACGGTGATATATTTTAATTATACTTGTTTTAATCGATTTATATGTTCAGCGATAAGCTTTTATGCTTAAATTATACGTTTAATGCAATTATATGAACATAAGAGTGAAGAGGAGAGTATTATGTGTGCATATTATATTACAATTTAGTTTAAGAAAAAACTCTGATTATAAATCAATAATCATTTCGGACCGTTATTGTGTGTGTATACCTTTTAAATGTTGCACTATTTGGGAAGAAAATATTTATAAATTATGATAGAATCACGTTAACCTTTACGTGACACCATACAATTGTATTGAAATTATATGCCTTAAACGAGTTGATAATAATTATCCATGTCTATATATTCGGTAAATAATGGAACTATTAACGTCTGTTATGACGTCCATGTTCTCGCAAAATAATAATATTATTATACCACCATTGTTGTTTGTTTACATCACGTAATAATATGAGGTAGTTACATATATCGCTGCTGTGTCGGTCAAACATGGATTTAACAATTTATGATGCGGTCCAGTAATATAGAATATTCGATGAAATCCGTACACGCGTATACACACTACACGATGGCACTGAAGTTAATTGGCCTTGTATGGTAATTATTCATAATTAATTTGTAGACTACTCCCAACAATTTTTTAAACGTAAATCCTCTTAGGACCTTCTTTGAATCATTTTTTTAATTTTCTATAAAATAACGAGAAACCTTTTATTTTTCACTTTATTTACAGAAATGAAATTAGTATAACATTAAAATAATCTGTACCAAATTGTTTTGTCCATATAATAAAACTTAAAGTTATATTATTTGAATTATTAAGATCAGTTATATAACTCTAAGTATACTGAATCCAAGTGAGTTAATATATAATTATTAAAGATACAATGATTACAAAATAATAAAATAATATTTACAACGATTGGAATACGAAACGATCTACTATTACATATATTAGTTTATTAGTAAAATTTGGAAAGATAAACTATAACTATGTATAAAAAAACAATCGATAATGCCTAATGGGTATCTGGTTATAGGTAGGTTAATAATACTAACCTGCACCACCAAAACCGATCTAGTGGCGATCGTAATACATGAACAAAAGGATTGGCGCCACTATGTACACATATTGGTAGTTTTATTGATTAACGTACGCGAAACATTTGAAAAAAACGAAGAAAAAGCGAGAAAAGACTAATCGTTTTGTATTTTTTTGCCAAATCGATTGCCGCGAAATTAAATATTTACTGTAAGTGGTTTATTTATTCCCTAGAAGCAGTCAATATCATAATCTTAATAAACTTTGAATAAATAAAAAAAAAATTAAAAAATGTTTGTATCATAATACTATAGGATAGTAAAATAATACATAGAATAAACTGTATATATATATACATCTAACAATACAACAAATATGTATAAAAGCTACTAAACATTATGATGGAAACTTAACATTTTCAACGCACACTGAATAAAAATGTATTTCATTTGCACTATTCTATGTATGACGATAATATTATTATATACACGGAAAATATTGTATACGGCAACAGTATAGTCGTAAAAAGATTATGTTTGTCCTTTTCGAATTTCGAAAATATATAATGATATAATGAACGTGACAAAGAGAAACTTATAAAAATTGGTTTCATCTTAAATTTCTTGTACTTGTAGTATATATAAATTGTATCCTTAATCGACGATTCTCGTCAAGTGTACTCTGAGTAGAATGACATTAAGGCAGCCTGTAATCGTAATCACCAAAGCGTATCGAGTTATCGAGTTGAGAACTTTTAAGTAACAGGTTATAGCTAAATGTTAAATTCGTACAGTGACCATTTCGGTATATATATATTACTATATGTGCATATACGGTACCGATAACGCAGATAGGAAACATTTTCAATTGGGTTAGTATGGATGTATACAGAAAGACAGGAGTATTCGTAATTCATTCATGTATTATCCATACTGTTTTGATTTTCTCTTTAATAATGTTAAATACTATTTTGTTAATAAGAAGTGTAAAAATAGGTTTATATAAAATGGGTTATTACAAAAAACAATTCCAGTGTAAGTATTGTAGTAACATACAACTATCACTGCCATATACTCAAAAAACATATTGTATTAAAATGCATAGTTTTTTAAACTGATAAAATATATCAATGTTTCCTAGTATTTTTTCTTTGACAGACCCCTTAATAAAAATAAAAATTAACGTTAATAAAAAAAAAAATAATAATAATAACCATATAGTATAATATAGTATTTTCAATTAATGTTCGCGAACCTCCTCAAGTATACGTGAGGACCCCTAGGGATCTGCGGACCAGTTTGGGAAACGCTGGAATAGATCATTCATAATTGTAGTTTACGAGGTCTTAACTCGTTAGATAGAAAAAAAACAATATAATATCTAAATTTAGTAACGTGGTCTAAAAAAAATATGTATCATAATTCATAATCATTCATTTTTCGGCTAATATAAAGTTTCTTAGATTAGCCAAAAATGTTCAAAATTATGTAACAAAAAAGTAAAACGGGCTCAATCGGGTTTCACTCGATTCAAGCCCTTAGAGTATATATATATTTTTTTAATATTTATCAATTATATTTTAAAATTTACTGTACTTTTTGAGTTGCAATAACATGAGTTTGGGTGACTAAGAACTCTATTGTGCCACAGTACTATATATATATATATATATAAGATAAATTATAAAATAGTTAATCATTTAATTGCATGGATGAGTAGTCAATAATATTATTATAATGTACGTCAGTTTTTCATCATATACCAATACTAAGGTAGGCGCGTATAATGTAAATATTATTATGTCACACATAAAATTCTGCTTTAGATCATTAAGCCTTTCTGAAAATGAGTTTTTATCCCACACGGAAAAAAAATAAATGAAACAAAGAAGTTTACACCGAAAAAAGTGTTTTTCTGCCGCGATGGTTTATACGACGAAAAATTAAATTGGCTACACGTGGACGGTGGTGGCAGTAGATCCAATGGCGGATTTTGGGTTGGAGGAGTACATCATATACACCGCGAGCTTTAAAAAAAAACATCGGAAATTTATGGCACGCCAAAAACGGCGCTGTGAACTTTTTTTTATAACCAAAAAATATTATCTTTATTCGTGTGTTTGTTACTCGCTGGAGGGGTGGTGGTAGTTTTACAATTTTCATAATATGATACTCAATATTTTACGCACACGCGTATATCATCAACACGTTTTTCGCCTTTTATCTTATTGAATTCGAAACGATATGTTTTTTCAACCACCACCACCACCACCCAAAATTCCCCTATTTTTTTTATTACATGCCTACGACGAACGTTACGTTAACGCTACTGCCTCCACGGGCGTGACCCCGTTTACAAGACAATAAAACGTCGCTACACGTTCGTCCCATCAAAACGACTTTACGGCCAAATTTTTTTTCGGTGCGTGTGCGCAGCCATCGAACTCCCGACGCGTTATGTTTTCCTGTTTCCACACACTAAAATGTTATTATTATATTTATTGCTAGAATTATTATTATTATTATTATTATTATTATTATTATTATTATTATTATTATTATTATTATTGCGTAAAAACGCCGAAGCTTTGGGTGACTCTCCCAACCATTGCTATTATACAAGAGGTTGGTACGCCCACCGCAATAACTATGTTCACGGTATTACATATACACGCCGTCTTTAATGGTGATGTATAAGTAGATTCTGATACTATAATTATTATATATAGTGCCCCAAGTAGGTTTATTGCTTATCAATTTAAAACAGAATTTAGAAACGTATACTGTGTTTACAAATTTATTCGTGAAACAGTTTGGGATCTATAGATATATTATTATTATTATCACATATAAATATTTCATTAAGATAGCATTTGACTGTGAATTTTATTTTTGTTGTACAGTATACAATTTAAAAAACATACGAATACGGAATAATTATTATAGACAGTTCAAAATAATAACTAATGAAAAAAAAATTATCAAATATATTTAAATTACCGAATACTCGGTGATACCATAATATCGTGTAGGTAAAAACAGATAGATCGGGAATTGAAAATTATTCCTCTTGTTTGGTTAGAATTCGTTTAATATCAGAGTACAAATATGTTATTATTATTGTATGTATTACGTTTGAAACACAGCGTTCGTGGAAAGCCGATATCATCCAATTCGTGGCGGTAACTTCAGCGTAGTGTGACGCCTATTTTACTTATTATCACTATTTGATTTATGACAGAGCTGTCAAAAACGCCGAGGGAATATAAGTGAGATTATACGCACACTTGTATATAGTGTGCGATAACGCGCCACACATGATTTCGATAATGAAGTCGCAAGAGGGTCGTAATTTGTGCCAACACGGAGACCAGGTCCAATTTCCTTCGTATTTAACGACGGCAATGTGTTTTCGTTGAATGACGTGTAAAAAACGATATACCTCGGGTCCGATATTCGATTTATATAAATAGCATTGTTAAGGAAAAGATACTCTCCTCCACTCTGAATAACAAAAGGTCGACATGTTTAAATTGTAATTCAGTTCTCTTGGGCGTTTTTATTTTTTTTCTGACGACTAATAGTTGTATATAGTCATTCGATTGTAATATCAGCTTTAAAATATATCTTACCACACCTCATTGCAATACGTTTATTAAATTAATTTAACAACACTAAATTAAAATCAAAATTGTAAACATACTTAATTATAGAAATTACTTGGTTGCATCACAATATAATGAATAAAACGGTTAACTTATAGTACAAGTATGATCGTCATAAAAATTTAAATATAAAAACTTATCATGAGAATCGGATTATGTAGCTGTTAGTTTTTATAAGATTAACGCGTTACAGTTATAAATGCAATACCATTATTCATTTTTTGTTAATTTTCTGTAGAACTTATATAAAATATAATATGAAAGTACTTAATATTTATATATAAATTATATTGTATAAGCAATAAAATTCAATCATCTGGTTTTAAAAAAATCAAATATCCGAAAACGAAAAGAACACCTTATATATCCAGATTTTCTGAAAATATTAACATAGGTTAGAATCACACATGTAAAATTAAATATTATTATTAATGTCAGAGCTAAAATCGGATTTAGCAGTTGTACAATACTTTTACGATAGTACATGTTAGAAAAATCTATAGAACTTGACTAAATATGATTCAATCAAAACATTAGCTCTTGTGAAGTTATATAAACATCACCACTACTATAGTAGTATTTTTAATCACATTGAGCTAATGAAAGTATAATATAAAAATGGACTGTATCACTGTAAAACAACTATACCTAGCATTTAAGTCTTTTATAAAAGCCTAAAGACATGCCATTAAATAAAATCAATCAATACGTAATTAAAGCAATATTATTGCAACATTTTAAATGTAAGTAGTAGTAAAACTATCGATCTGATTATTTGATGTACATACAATATGTATAGAATTAAAACTGAAAGATCATTATTTAGAAATTAAAAAAGATTATTATCACGACAAACGTTTTATGTTGGTATTGTAGTATTATCCGTATCAACATAGCATAATAATAAATTCAATGGTCTTTGTGGTTTAACCAATACATTACGTTTATCAGTTTAACAAAGCATGTTCATAATAATAAATTATTATTTTTGTTTAAACTTAAGACCCAAATGTTAAGTGTCGAATTTTAATCAAAATGTCCATACTTTACAATACTTTAAAAAAAATCCTACTTGAGGTTAGTACTTGTCAATTTGCAGAATTTATTGTTG
Source organism: Rhopalosiphum nymphaeae (assembly GCA_036289425.1). NCBI lineage: Eukaryota > Metazoa > Arthropoda > Insecta > Hemiptera > Aphididae > Rhopalosiphum > Rhopalosiphum nymphaeae. The sequence continues at coordinate 31,559,007 of JAZAQC010000013.1, read as the reverse complement.
GAAATGTAAATATCTTAAAATGTTAATAATTAAAATGTAGTATATTTGATAATTTAGCTTCCATAACAATATAAAAAAACATTTTATATAATATTTAATATACAGATTAACAGAGTTGCAGAATTTAATCACGAAATGTAGATCGCATAAGTATATAAGTATAATATCGTACACTCACGTACTATAATATATAAATATTATTATGATTAACATTATATTATAATTTATAATATTCAATGTGTAATGTTGAATGAAATTACGTATTGATGATTTAATAAATAATTTTATAATTTGTCAAAATCAATAATAATAAAAAAAAAAAACCCATGTCAATTCACAAATAAATCTAAAGCAGATTGTAAAAATTACGTGAGAGGGTGTCCGTAAATCTGGATAATGTACTTACGATACACGTATGTTGCATGGTTATTCGACTCAACGGGAAATTATTAAAATCGTAGATAGAAACGCTTATCCGATTAGTGTATTATTATATCGACCTCACTACCACGCTATCTCGAATATGGTTGTGCTTTTCACTGCAAAGTTACATTTATGTAAAACAATCCTATTTATATTACGAACAGTGAAAAGAGTACGGTCATGGTATATATTTTTTTCTACAGACGTTCGCGAGTTTCAAGGTCGGGTTGGCGACGCGCAACAGTTTTGCGTGCAAACGGGGATATGAAGAGGCGACGAGCGACGCATTCGATAGATCCGCGTATATACACATATACACCCAAACTTACACAATATATTACTCTTATCCCTCACGACCCGACATTAAGCCGTCGACGACGACCCGGCCTAGTGGGTCTCGATGACTACGGCCCTCCGATCACCCACGCTTACTCGCCACTGCGCAGGGTGGCGTTTATCTCAAAAGAACACGCGTATCTGACATATTATTATAGATCGAGCGTGGAACATATGGGGTCTACAACGGTGCCATGCGCATGACACAGCGAGGAGGAATTCCATTTTTATTTTTTACACATCGCATCACACATTGGTATAGGTAATAGAGTGTGGTATCAAAATTGTACGGAAATTATTGTTTAAGTACAACTATGAAACTAGGTTTGTGAGAAGGAACTTGCACGGAGTGATGATGTTACGTAATTAAATGTTAAACTCTGTTTCTTATTGTTCTCCGAAATTAATTTCAAGCCATTAATGCGATTCACTATAATTCACTCATTCTCAAGTTGATGACCGATTCCTCAAAAAAAAAAAATTTTTGTTTTAATTACATAGTACATACAAAGTATACATTTTTGACTATTATAATAATATTTAAATTTTTATAATTCATTTGACATAAGACTTTTTCTAATGGGCGATAGACAGTTAAATATAGAAATTTGTTGGCCTTAACTGACTTGACCAAAAAAAGCATTTCAGAAAAATTGTCACGTTCAATTAATTATGATATCTGGGTTATATATCATTGAATCGTTTACTTAACTACGTATTTATACTATAATGTATGTTTATTCAAATAAAAATATAAAATATTGATTTATTCTCAATGTAATATTATATCTATATACTAATAATTGTTGTTATTTAATTAAATATGTGATTTACCTTATTATTTAACTATGTGTTATCAAAAAAAAAAAAAGTATTTCATGAACCATAGTTTGATAAACGCTACACTATTCGATAAAAATAATGTAAATCGTGGGCGCATAATACGATAATACAACGGCGATTTCTAAATAGTCAATTGGACTCGGTGTATAGGATAATACTTAATTACGTCCGGAAACCATAATACCGCGTACCCTCTTCTTCGCCCTTCTCCAAAGCCAAACCCTAAGCCGGATGAATGTATCGACATACGACTGCTGTAAACTGCGAGTTTGCGTACTGATTTTTTGAGATAATACCTTTTATAAATGGTATACATATTATGTACAGATTAAAAATAGTCACAAAAGTTAGAAAATACAAAATAGTAACTATAAATATAAGTTTTGTTTATAAATTATATTAATATTTATAAAGTATGCTTTATTTATTATTAGAATATTATCCATCACACATAAGTTTTTTTTTAAATATTTTAACTATTGAAGCAACTCCTGAGCATTTTGAAGTTTTTAAACATTAAAGTATATGTTTAGTTGATTTGGATGATGTCGGTCAAATTTTAAATATATTTTCATGTTATTTGTATGTCTGTTTTTGCGACAAGTAAATTGGTTAATATTTAATTACGCATTTATTATATTATAATACACTTTAAGTAAAATAACTGAAAAATCATGTATAATACTATAATATAAACAATAAATAATATTTTTTTTTTTAATGTCTGTCATTCATCACATTATGAAAAAAAAACTATTTTAAATCTGTATAAATTATCTGTTTTTAAAATTATACACAGGATCACGAGCAAGCGAGAGTCATAATTCTATCCCCTCTCGCAGTTAGTCCTTCTCCTATATCAGTGTAGTACACATAAGCCGTAGCTTTTGGACGAGTTTATACTGTGGTCGATGATACACTGCATAGTCATGGTCAGTATAAATTCCCCTCCGTCCAGTAAATAATTTCAAAAGCTAAAACATTTTTTGGCCGTATATAAAACTCCAATTCTCTCGTTGCTCTTGCCGTGCCAGTCGTTCCCTAATTCGAGATTACTAGTAACCCACAAAACAACGTGGTTAGTAGCAGGGAAAATGGAAGTAAAAAAAAATACTACATATTATCGTGTATATATATATATATATAAAAACAGCTGATTCATGGTAGTATGTGTAGTGCACACGTATGTGAACGTAAATAGTTCAATTTCCCGGAGTAATTCTCCTTATCACGTTCGAGTGTCGGGATAAAACGCTGCAGCGATTCAACAATGAGCCAGCAGCCGACCGTCCGTTTTGTTATATCGCATGTGCTATGAGCAGTCAAAACGGGGTGGTGGGACAGAGAGAAAGTTAGAGAGAAAAACCCACACAATACTCCACATAAATCGGTAAAACAATGGGTTTCTATACGACTGTTCGTGGTATATCATCCTCACAAAAACCGACGGCGATATTATGTTATATACGTACACATCTCATATTTATAAATTTAAAAAAAAAAAACATTTAGCAAGTTTTGAGAACGAATACAACGATAATAATATAATAACAATATAATATAATACGATAAACAGACGAGTGCTGTTTTTGTAGGATGATAGGAGAGAAACAATCTTTATAGTGGTGGATAATAATGTACACGCAATTATATGACGCAAGTTATATTTCGGGTTTTCCGCATAATGATAATATTAAAGAAACTGTATTTTAAAGTTGGCAATGCATTTAAAATAAATAAGTGATTTTCTTTTTCATCAGAAATCATTCTCGTTGAATACAAAATCAAGTTTGTTTTATTTTGTGAAAACGATATATATATATATTATAATATTACAATGTGTACAGTTGAAACTCTTATTCAGGGTGATCGCCGGTAATTTTAAACTCTTGGGCAGCACAAAGTGTTGCGGGGAAAAAAATGAAAAAGAATTATGCCAGCTGATTCTTATACTTATCTTCAGACCTTTGAAAAATATTCATATTGTGTTCTCAACAGGACAAAAGATCTCTTTGTCTCATTTCGTCGATGCGATAAGTTAAAAAACGGAATTGAAATTTAAATAAAAAAAAAACCATCTCCTTTTATTATATCTCAATTTACCGACTTTATTATTTCCGGTTTCTAATTAATATCAGATAAAGAGTTAAGATTAAAAAATATGTTTGTATACTTACAGCTTTTTTAAGAAACGACACGAAGCCGTAGCCTTTTGATTTTAATGTTTGTGGATCTCGTACTACTCGGCAATCCCTAAAACATAACAAATAATATTTCAATTAGTAAAATTAAATGGTTTTAAATTATAAGTATGTGAATGTACATTATTATTATTATAGCTTAAGCTTTGATCTCAACCAACATAGACACAAATGAAATACTATTTTATAAATCAATAATATTATTATAAAAACGTATTATAATAGCGTATAATTCAGGCAAATACAAGTAATATTTGAAGGTTATTTTTTTTACTATTACATAACATATACATATGATTGAAGTTCAGAATGATTTAATTAAATTCGTCCCCAATCTACCGAATACTGTTGATCAAATAACTCTATCGTATAAAAAATATTTAGTCAGCATAGATAGTTTTAATTATACTACTCCATCAATTAACATTACCAAGAAGTACGCATGTAATACAAACGTAGGTAGCGAATACAAGCCAAACACATAACCATAATAACTATATAGGCATATTTTTCTTTTGAAAACTTTTTCATTTTTTCAACTTTATTTAAATAGAATAAAATAAAACTCGGTCATTTAAATCGACATCGCACCGCCGCTGTAAGTTGTAATCGAATGAGAGAGGGCCCATTAAAATGCGGAGAAATTAGATTATTGTGAGCGCGCGTCGTAATGGGAATTCGATACGACGACGACGGTTTTCAATACGGAGTGAGAAAGGGGGGAATAGGGACCGGGATGGAGTGACAGCGTCAGCACGATTGCAGAGAGAAAGAGAAACGTAGATAGGACGGTTTCTGTCCTGCAAACGTCATAACGCTCACTGGGGGAGGGAAAACACTTTTTCTCCCCTCTTTTATCGTTGAGCAGTAAACCACACACACACATACGCATACGTATATACATTCAACATACACATATACGTAACTACACACACGCACGCATACACACGCATTAGGGTGAGACTCGAAAACTCACAGCGGGAACTATAACATGTACCCGACCATAAGTATACACCCGCGGCTGATCGGTAGGAAATTCGTGGTTCACCCTAGTATCGTCAGTTACAGTTATTTTCCCCGTTTTATTATATCAGAGTTAAAAATATACTTGGTATCACGCAAAACCATAGCAGTAAGCAATAGGAAATAATATTACATTAATAGTTATATAATAGGCAAAATATACTAAGCACAGCCTTGCCGACTTATGGACATAGCGGAGGAATAAAATAAAGAACAATGACGTAAAAAACCGGAAACGTACAATTGGAAACTTGTGGCAGTCTAATTACTAAAACGTTCAAGAAAAAACAATTCTATATCATCGCTAAAAAGGAGATATCAATAAACGAAAAAGTAAAAACAAAAAAATTTGAACATTTTAAATTGAGAGTGAATACTTAATTCTACGGCGTTAATTATAATATTTTATATTTAATATAATCACATAATATATTACCACCTAAGATGATCATCATTATGACCGAGCGAGTCGTCAACTGTCAATTATTACAACTGTATTTTGAAATAGTGTATGATTTTATTGTCTATAAATAAGTATATAAACAATGCTTGTATACTGAGTGATTCTATTATCAAACAATACTCATTATTTCAATATAAAATAACATTTTAAAATAAAAATTATGTTTTCATCACTATAATTTTTAAGTATTGTAATTTTTTAAATGACAATGTTCCTTTTTGATTTTATACTCTAGAAAAAAAATATTTTGCGGAGTATTTCTTTATATAAAAATTAAAATTTGGACGAATAGTTGTGAATTATACGTATTAAAGTTCTGGTAAGCAGAGTAATAGACCAACATTTTACGAGGTAATCTCGTACCACACAACTTCGTTCACCTAAACTTTAAATACTTATAAACTATAAACTACTAGTCTGAATTTCAATTTTAATGTATCAAAATACTCTGAAAAATATTTTAATTCAGAATATGAAATTACAATCGTATGGTATAATTTTAAGAGTTAACATTTAAAAAATATAAAAATATATATTATTTTTAAAAATGTTTTATTTGGACTAGAAATTATTTAAATTGTTTTTTCACAAACTTCAATACATTTTGAAATAATGAATATTGTTCGATAAAATAATGGCTTTGTATATCTGCCATATTCTGATGATAATCTAGTCGCGGTAGGGTACAGTAGTGGTTTAACTATATTGAATATAAATTATAGCCACTATCGCGGCGAAGGATTGCCATCGACGAAAGTTTTTGTTCATCATGAAAATGAAACCTCCCATAGCCATCATGCCGTGAGCAGCAATATTCTTACCCCTTTCTAGTCCCTCCGAATCGTAATAATATATATGTATGCAATTCTCGTTTCCAAAACGGTTTTGAACATAAAATACAAATCGACTACCTAAATACAAGCAATACATACATTATGTAGAATACACACAATATTGCATTATATTATAATATTATGTTTAAACAATAAACGAGAGAATGGAGAAAACTAAAAGTTATAATACATAAGTATGTTGTGTTATGATAATTATTAGGTATTTAAAATGTTAATATCAATAATATATATATATCATTTAAAAATATTTAAACTTGTATTAGTATTTTTAGTTTTAATTATTCGAGCATACAGCTTTAATAAATTAATTAAATTAATAATATTTAAGTCGTTAAATTTCGATTTGTACATTGATATTTTATTTTAACAACACGGGTATCTAAAACTTACTTATTCGATGAAAATTAACTATGATATTAAATTTTTTAACAAAAACAATTGATTGAGTTAACTTAAGTCAGCCAGCATTAAGCAGTTATAATTTAACAAAATATATAATATTTAATTTAAAAAAAGTTTAAAATTTATATAGAAAAAAAAATATCAACTTCACTAGATTGAAAATAAGTCAATTCATTATTTTCAATTATCACTTAGACCTAGGTTGACTTGACTTGAACCTAACGTATTATTTTAAAAATTACTCGAAAAATGTGTTAAAGTATTATAATAGATATTTCAACTAGTTCAGTTATTAATGTATTTAGAAAATAATTTATCTTGAATTTTTAACTAGAGTTAATGCTATTCTTACTTCTTCACTACACGAAGCTCAAATATATTTTCTTGTTAAAAGTTATAATTATTTTTAATTCTTCTGTTTTAATTACACGTAAACCACCTAACTCCACATTAATACAGTGCGTTAACATTGTAACAGTTATTAGTTAATCAGAAAGTTATGAAATTTTACACTCGTCATTCACTGCTCTTTATAATATACGTTGTATATCTTTAATTGTCTGATTAAACCATGTATTATATATTACAATTTTATAATATGTAATTTGGAGTTATCCATTTTTTGTTTTATATTATATTCTGAAAACGGGGCAACTTTATCATTACTCGCTGGAAACAGTTGTTGAATATATTCAAATGGAAACAGTGAAAAAAAACGTGCTTACATAATGAGACGAGTGTGCAAGCGGCGTTAAAATATTATGCAGTTTTCACAGAGAACTCGTATAGGTTTTATTTTTTTTTCTCTTCAATATCCAATTCGTTATATATATATATAATAAATGTGTATGTATATAATGTAAGTATAACACAATACCTTCGCGGCAACAAAGATTTGTTTCACTCGTAATATATTGCAATATTGTTATCACGTAAGTTACAGATTAATAATTTTCTGTTTGTATATATATATATATATTTTTATCATCACCGATTTTCTTCTATGTCATTATTATTATTACACGCACGTGCAAAACGAAGAATCTCTCGTAAATAAACATAAATTATATTCACATTGCGATGTGCACTTTGTGTCGTCTAAAATATATATGCGTACGCCTTTGTCCCTCTGGCTATTAGTTTATATATATATTTACTTTAAAGTTATCAAAAAAATATGATTTTTTTAATGGTTTTATTAAAATAAAAAAATATATTTATATATTAAGTGTTGTGTTGTTTAAAATCCAAAAGGAACAGGCGCAGACAATCCGAAAAGTCTTAAATTATTACGATGTTTAGCGGTGAGTTGTTTCGGTTGTTCGCGTCGCCCGGTTCCGCGTATAAATATTAAACACGGGTTTCGTTTTAATATTATAAAATGGAACGAATTTATAGGTGTGTGGACGATAATGACTACCGATTAACTATACTGACTACGTAAAATAATACATAAATATATATTGCATGTTTATGTGAATATTATTGTTATTCAATCCTGAAATCCAGTGCTTGTAAATTTTAATCCACGGTTTTTGTATACCGGGCATTATTACGACGAATAATTTAAATTATACAAAAACGTATTGAGAATGTTATATTCGTATAATATTAGGCACGCTACATTTTCATATGTTATACGATTGGTGACTAAAATGTTGTTATACTGGGTTAAGCTAATAATTCACATAATATCGCAATAGTGCGCGAATATATAACAAGTTTAATAGTATACATGCAGTCTGCAGTGATTTAGGAATGAATTCCCAACTTTCGTAGAAACGCTATTCGCACGCTTTAATCGTTCAATGAAACTTTTGGTTAGTTCTCTTCACATTTGCTATAATACACTTCATTGTACACGCTGAACGTGGTCTTCTTTAATGTACTAATAATACTCTTAGTGCTAAATGCTTAGACGCATAATCTTTAATAAGGAATAAATGTACCCTACAGGTATGGGTATACTCAACAACCTAAACGATAGAGTAATACATTATAATGATACTATTAAACTGATTATAACATGAACATTGTACAGCTACCATTGTTTGATAATTGTTTCTCGTATATTCTAAAAGTGTGTCCATAAAATAACATATGTTCAGTGTTCAATGTCGTGTTATAGGTATACACAGTGATTTACCGAACACACTCAACCATTTTTACTCTAATTCTATTCTATTATTGATATTCTAATTTTTATGATTTTGAAACATCTATATTTAAAGACTATATTTTTAATTGTTTTAAATTTTTTATACCATTTAAGGAGCAATAACGTGCAACAACGTGACTTATGTGTTATCTAAAACTTTTATCATCTGTTTTATTATTATTATTTATAACAAAAATAATATAAAAAGTAAATAAGTATTAAAAAATTCTACTAGACTTAAAACGTGAGGGAAGCGAGTATTCATCAACATTACTTCCAATTCATGAATTTAAAAGAAGAAAGTTGATATTGATTATTCAATAGATCATGCAACCATTTACGTTTGAGATTATGGAAAGGGTTGCCAGGTAATTTACAAAAGGAGAGTTTAGATATAAAATGGTTTGCATAGTTAAAAGAATTTTCATTACAGTAATAGGAATCAAATGTAGATATAGTTGGTATGTTGAAGTAATTTATCCTAATATATTAAACATATATTTTGAATAACTAAAAAACTATTCGTTCGAATTCTGATTTGGACCAACATTTGTATCAAATTTACAAATTTACAAGTAAATAGTGTGTTACATTTGATAAAACGTGCTATTATAATTGTGCTACCACAAGATAATCTTTAAATGGTATAGTAAATCTAAGTATTTAAAGATATGGTCCTCAAAACATATGCTTAAACGTTTAACAAATCAGAATTTGAATAAACTTTTTGAATGTTAAGAGAAGGTTTTAAAATAATTTCTCCCGTCAGGTGTATAAGTGCAGTTACTATGTAAAAAATAGTTGATTATATTTGATGTGAAACTTTGTGTTAACCTCCCTTTGTCGTGTAATAAATACATCCTTCAAACATGTCTAGGACAACTAGTGGAACAGTAACTCGGATTTGTAAAGTTTTAATGACTCGGTAAGTAGACATGCTAACGTTTTTCAATAGAGGTATACCTATAATGATGCAAAATATTATAATGTTATAAATAATTATACGGTTGTGTGTATACATAAATATTACATTATACAGTATGGTATTGAAAGAAATTGTTCTCATTGAAATTCCTATTAAGCTTTATGTATAATTTTTTAAAACTTAGTATGTAACATTATTTTTATTTCTTCCAAGTTTCAAATTATTGAATAAATGAATTATTTGAAAATTATGTATAGCGTTTATATACACTCTTACACACACTCACGTACGTCATAACATATTATATTATACATAATAAACTACATTAACGATAATATTTCATGGGATTTATTCTCAATGCAAAATGAGATTTTTAAAATGTCGAGTATAATACAATTTAGTAACAAAAAAAAAAAAAAAATGCCAGTTTACAACCATGTTTAAATGTTGAAAATATTTTAATATCCAAACGAGAAAAGTTCCGAGTGGATCACTTCGTGATTTATTATATTCTTTCTCTCAAATTCATACTACACGTCATTCATTACAATATCGAACGGAAGTGAAAAAATTGCGACCGACGAAACAACGAAAGTGTGAGTTGCTTTGTCGCGAAAATAATTTGGAATCAGTGCCCCATAACAGGCGTCGTAGTTTCCTGCAGTGCGCCTTTCATGTCGAGCCTATTGAAAATGAAAAATAAAATAAAACTTCGATGTAATGTGGTATTATATATTGGTGTCACACACTCTGGAAATACGGAGGCTGTGACATATTGCTTAGATCGGTGTTTTGACGGTGCAAAAGCAAATGCGCCCAGTGTTTTCAGCTGGGGCTGCATCGGTAATGCTCAGACAGATTTTTCTTACGTGCGTATGCTAGAAGTATATATAGACGTTTATAAACGGCTTTTATCAAACACCCCAAACGAACATACGTGGTCGTTGTTGAGGGGGGCAGAAATGACAAAAACGGTAGGAAGGAGACAGTGGCATATTTATGGGGCGAGGGTGTTGGAGTTTCGCCGTTACCCTAGGGAATTTATTATGTTCCTATATATTTTCATGAACATTTTTGTACACATTTGGGTGATTTTTTTCGGGCGTTTTGTGATTAGCTTTATATTTGGGTGAATATAAATTTTTACACAATTTCGTACCTGTACAATCTAATATTTCAGTTTTTATACGAAAGTTAAATAAAAAAAAAAAAGTATTCCATGGTACATAGTATTATATATAGTATAATATATTGGTCATTTTTGAGGCCCTCTTTAAAATAAATATTAGTAAAATTGTACGCTCTACTTGTGATAATATGACTAAGTTTTTTTTATTTATTGTTATGTTTAGTTTGAATTATATATTTTACTGTATTAATGAGTACTTAGTTATTCAACATATTTAATTTTGTATAAAATTAGGAATAAGTTTATAATTTGTAGTTATAAAAAATTATTAACAAATGTACAATCTTTTTGGTTCACATAGTAACGGGTAAAATAACATTTAATAATTTATGCATAAAGAGTTATTTTTATAACTCACGTCAACAAACAATAATTTTAATCATACCAGCTAAATCTAAAAGAATTGAAAAAAAATCTTTTATTTTGTTTTTTGACTAACTAATTACGATATTGTATTTACATACTTATAGAAAAATCTTATAATATATATATATATATATTCTATTTAACGTGAAGAAACATTTTCTTTTTAGTTTCATGTTTATGATTAAACATTTACTGTAAATTCTGGGGTAATCATTAATTTATTAGGGCTTATTAAATTATTTCTTAAAACTACAAATCCCGTTCCTAAACAAAAAAAATCTGTAAATAGGCTGTTTTAATGTAAGGGGAAAAACGAAAAAAACGATGCATAGATGCTGTAAACAGCTGGGTGAGAAAAATAATAAACGAGAAACGTTTATATAAACTCTCGGAAGTTTCTATGGATAGTTGAACTGCGTATTAAAGTCTAATAATTGTTTATCACGATGTAATAAACTGCGCAGTAATCATTTCAATTTCGCGAGCCGACGTCGGTACATATTTCCATCGTTCTGAAACGAAAAACTTCACGTCGGCGTCTCTGGTGTTTTTCGAGCGTACATATAACATTGAACACAGTATATTATTATATTATAGCGTATAACCTACGCTGTGTTCTCAAACTTTGGAAAAATCAATATTTTTTCGATTTGCCATCGTTCGATTTTATCGTTACTATTGTTATAACTAAAATATGTACCGCGTAAAAACCTTACTGTAACCAGTAAACGTTTATGTTATTTAATATACCACCATTATTTATTAATATACCAACATATATTGGAACAACCAACATTTTTTTTAAATGGATGGTCCAAATTTGGATTGATTGTTTAAAACGTTCTTAATAGTTTTGTAGTGTTAATATTTTTGTTAGAATAATTCAAAATTATCACAGAATTTTAATATTTAGTCGATAACATTTTTTCTATGTATATTATGCTCTGGATCAAATAAATATATTTAATAAATTATTTTGAACGTTATAAGCGGTTGTGATGATGAGGAGGAGGATGCAAACCCGAGGATACCTCTCATTAATTACATAGAATACGTCTATTCTGGTACGATAAGCATAAATTGATGCATGTCTATAACTATGGGATTATATACTTTATGCATGACATCTGTAAAACTCAATACACAAAACTAATGTGCAATATTTTTCTCCCCTATATAACCCGTTGTTACGTTATATTTGTACATAGCTTTGATGTATGTTGAAATAATTAACGGACAGTAGTATTATAATATGATTTCCATGTATGTATAGATGCTGACTATATTGTTATGTATCGTATCAGGATAAGTGCTCATAGTGAGACAAAATCAATTTTATCAGACGTTTCTATTATTGTAATTACACAGATGCCCTTGTAGTAACAGTTTTGTGAGAAAGTTTAAAATAAATTGTATCTCTCCGAAGAGCACAATTGTTGGAAATCGATAATATATAATATAGTGTCAGGCGCCACGTTACATTTTTAATGAGTGATGTTACGACGAGTAAAATTGTCTAACCTTATAAAAGATTGTTTATATTTTTTTTTCATATAACTTTCTTTAATAACTAACATATAAAGTATAATAAATTTGATTATATTAAATTAATTTTATTTGATTTCCTTGTATATGAAACGTTATACACTATGTAATATGTAATTACCTAACATATTCGAGGTAGTGCGTAAACCTTAAGTTGAATTGACATGTACTATTGGAAAAACACATAATATGACTTTTCAGTTAGTTTCGAAAACATGGATGTACAACGGGCCATTACTCTCCATAAGTCCACTACCCCCGACGATGCAAAGCGATATTAATTTAAAGGGTCAAACACGCGGGGTCCAATAGTATATTTGCATAACGTATAATATCCACTCGAGTGTGCAGTTGATGTAATTTACGTTTTTGGAAAGGGTTCAACAGGCTTCATGTGTAAGAAAGAGTCTGCGAGTGGGAAAAAGTGAGAGAGAGAGTTTATGATTCCCTCTGTTTTCAGATTTATTGGTCCTAAATCGAGAAAGTGCGAATTGAAAAAAAGATAAATATAGAGAGACAGATAGCCTGATAAAAAGGGAGAAAGATACTATTCATAAATATATATTATATCATTGAATTATCCACAAGAAATTTTTTAACCTAAATTAAATTTTTAGAAAACCATTTTATTGACTTTTAGCTAAAATATACGAGTATACGCAACAAAACTGTCGAGCACCAACGATGCGTGTTAGAAATAAATTCACACGCGTTAAATGGACGTCAAAAAAACAATTACGCACTCTCACTATTGTCACTCACTCTATCCTAAAATATAAATGCATATAATAAACAGTCGACGCGGTGGTAAACTGTTTCACACAATGCTATATTGTCATTGTGTTTATGTCAAAACATATTTTTGACAAAACCCGATTTAATAGACAGTGATAACAGGCTCTTCTGGAAACTTATTCGAATCAGTGGAAATTGACGAATACGATGTTTTCGGAGAATGGTCCGCAAACATGGACAATACGGTATTTCAGCATGGATTTTCTTGTCACAGAGATTTAGCGAATACAAAATATTGATTGAATTATTATCCCCGTTGAGAATATTGTGCTTCGAAAAACTCGTCCACCGCTATAAGACCTTGTGCCATATAATTCATATATACCTATATAATGAAAAATATACCCCATAATATAAAATAAATACACCATCACTGCAATTAAAATTAAATTTCCAGTTTTATTTAATTACTAACGAATTTCGTCTGAAACACGTCATATAAGTGTATATGCGCTTTGGTTGGTTTGATGGTTACCCATGTATAAATAAAAAAATAATTTAAAAACAATATCAGGATACTAGAAATAAGTTAATGGGATGGTAGTGGGGGATATTATTAAATACATACGCATGGCAAGCCGATAGAGCAGTTAAGGTGCCATCTTTCAGCAACTGTATGGTATTATTATGTCACTATGAAACGTTTAAACTGTATATAATTATATGGATAATTAAAATGCAATAACGGAAGGACGGGATAAAGTGTTGGATAATAAGAGGGAAACAGGCGCTGGCTCCAATTCAAAATAACGGCATTAATAAAAAAAAAATCATCATCTTTACTTTTGCATATCTGGATTTTTCTAGAAATTTTTTAAGCTACTAAGCATCGTCACGCATTTTATTATACACTCATACTTAATTAGTTTATGACCTAAACTAATTTCTTACTAAAGACAAATTGACAGAGCTTCGAAATGTTTTGACGCCAACTACCTATACGAACATTTTGTAACACAATGCACATAGAAAATAAGATAAAAAAGAGTACTACAATGATAGAAATGTATTAATCGTAATATGCGATAGGTAATCATAATAATAATAATGGTTTATCGGTTTAATATAACACACATTTCCAATATTTCTTTTTTCTGAAATACAATATTGGGCATATGGTTTAGTATTATATAATATAGTGATTCCCTATGAAAACACAAAATAGCAATAATAATAATACATTAAAACTTCAAAATATGTAAAAATATTCAGTTTGTATCATATGCTTCTATCAATGTGAATGTGTGTGTGTGTGTGTGTGTTGTGTGTGTGTGTAGAGGGATGAGAGAGTTATCTGAAACGGATTTATAACAATTCACTATTACGTGTACCAAGGATGTCTGAAAACAAAAATATGCAAATCATGCGCCAATTATCAAAATAATATAAGCCTCGTCAACGTGGTACGCTGCAATATTGTTATTCTGTTTCGTATATTATAAGATATTAGATAATATTATACGTTACAATATTATGTGTTTTATCATCTCGGATATTTACTCAGATTCGCCTTTATTGCGTATAATTTATACATTCGCATATCGCATATTATACACTACACCTATTATACATGTAATATACAACAACGACGTACCGTTTTAATGCATCTCGTGCATGTGGCGCGGCAACTGGAGAGCCAATCGAATAACAATGGTCGTATATAAGGCACATATAGACAAACGCACACACGCACACACACACACACACAGACACACATGTAGATTTATATATACGAATAATTACAATAACATTGTGTGCGCCGCCGAGACGGTTACCAAAACAAAACGGCGCTGCGGCGTTTTCAGGTGATAAACTATACTACACCTTTTGTCGAAATATAAATTATTTTCCCCGTTCCCCGTTGTAATAATATTTGTACATTTTGATCAAATGAAAACATCAGCTTCGCTTGTATACGCGGATATACGAAACGACTGTCTCGGCAGAACGTTTGCGAATTAATGTCAGCTGGCATTGTTAAAAACAATAGCTGTCGGTCGCCGCGCGCGAGATAGATTAAACGGCGGCGTCGGGATGGCTCGCTCTCCAACCCCTCCGAACCACGGTCAATCCGACCACCGACAGAACGCCCGTCGCATTTTTGAATCGATCGGTTCGTCCGCCACGAACGTTTATCGTTTTACGAATATTTATAGCGAACTTAATATTATCAAGTCCGTTACCGCCGTCACAATAATAATAATATTACAAACACACTCACACACGCGCGCGCGCTGACTTGTTCCATCAGCCGTTTTTCATGATAACGAGTTACTAACGCAAATATATATATATATATATATATATATGTAATACAAGATATAGTAATGTACGGGGGCTAAATTTGTGGGTAGATTTTAACGAGAAATTATCAATTCATATTATTTTCGTGTAACTTTACGTTGTTAAATTAATAATAATAATATACATAATCAAACATTAATCGTTTAACAAAAACTATTATCTTCAATAATATCATGTGACGCAATTAAACTCAGTTATTCTCGACACAACTTCGAGAATGACTAAACCAGTCTTGTAATATATTTTCAAAAGCTCTTTTAACAAATATAACCATTTAGGAAGATAGTGGGTACAAACATTATACTCATAGTATAACAATTGTGTACCGTTTGAGAGGCTATTATGATTTTTTTTAGATGAGTGCTTAGCCTATATATCTATACCGCCGATACAAACCGGAATTTAATATTTAAAGTAAACTAAATGCGATCTTCTGATATGAGTTATTTACTTTTGACGTTAACCACAATCAAGTCATTTTTTATATATTATGTATATTATTAATTTATTATTCAACAATAAAATTACGATAATACGGCGTCATGGATAGGCAATTCAGAAATATTTCATACCTTGATACATTTTTCTAGTATTTCATGCCATGTCTGTCATTTTATTCATGTGGACAACAAATTTAAAATTAAAAAAATTGAAATTATCGACGTTTTGGTTTCTACTTGGAGTTTAGTAACAAAGTTTTATTTACATTTCTTCCTCATCATAGTTTCACTAATTTTGCAAACATCAAAAGCATAACTATTAAGTGTTGTTACGGTATTACATAAAATTATATAATATCTGTAAATCATAATAATTAATATACAGTGAATTTTGTATTTCTATCTATTATTGAAAGATGTATGTTCAGTATAATGGTAAAACAGTAACGATTGATTTATAGCAAATAACGATAGATGTACAAAATAATAATATATTCACGCACAATGGAAATGTCGCAAATTAAACATCCTATTATAAAAAAAAACATAATTGCTGCACTTAATGAACCCTTTTCAGCTTTTCGATTATTCATAAATTACCTGAAATATTTTTTAATGCTTGAACTGGTCATACATACACACATTTATATGATTCAACGAGTATTCTTATAGTTGTAGATAAAAACTACGTACAGACCGGAAAATTGTACAATACAGGCTACCACGGTTGGTATTATATCGTTAATCAGCTCGCTCGACATTAATTTATTATAATCTGGTACATTACCGATAGTATTAATTTTATTTAAAACGAAGATACTTGTGGCTTATAAACAACTATATAAGCACACAAGTGTGTGTTAAATATTAGAAATAGACGAAATTCGAGCGAATATGATTAGCTGCGCGTGTTTATATGAAAAGATCCTGAAGATATCTATCGAAGAAAACCCTACAGTCATCAAATAAAAAATAATACGCAATAAATAAACGCATCGTACTAAGTACTAGTCACCTTATGAAGTCATTATTTCGTATGGGCAAGAAAATCGAAACACTTCGAAGAAATAAAAAATAAATAACTGAGGTAAAAATACGTATAAAACATAATGCTTTCGAAGTGATATTTTGTTTCGTGTAGAACATACATTTGATTTGAACAAACTCACACAATAAGTAATATTTAATCAACTATCTCTGCAGTTTGAATAAAATTCCAAGCACGAGTTGCCAGAAGTAACAATGATATATCCTATTAGTTAATTAAACAGTTACTAATACTTAATCGGAAATGTCAAACAACCCGCAAACGAGTTTATTCGGGACGCACGAAGAACGAACTCGATTTTAATGTGAATTAATCCCGGGATACCGATTTCTAATGAACGGGTCCCGACCGATAATTTTAGTTACGGTTTTATATAAACACGTTGTTTTTAAACAACACAAACATAAAATTTCGAGTTTCGATAAAAAAATACATATACATAATGTATATAGAAACTACAAGTTTAAATTTCGTAAGTGTGTTTACCCATAAAAGTTGTTTCGCACGTGATGTTGAAAATTATACATTTTTAAAACTCGTGCACTTCATTGTTATTTCATTAGTCGAGATAGTAAATATTACCAACCAAACATATAACGCCGTGGTGGTGGTATACACTATCTTGACAAATATGCGTTAAATTTAACATAAAACTTTACGCATATATGGATTTTTAAAATACTACCGAGGAAAATACCGAAAGAAACGAGAGGGCGCGCACAAATAGGAGAAACGCTCGTTAAAAATCGTTTTCAAAGGCGACGGGAAGCAGAAAGAATAGGGGAAAAAAATTCTATTTAACTTCCATGAATTCTTTACCCTTGGTTCCCCTTTCATTCTTCTTATGATTTGTTGTTATATTTTGCATTTAAATAGCGACCATTTAACCTGGAATTATTCGTTTCATGAAACATTTTGCTCTTTTTATTTATTATTATTATTATTATTATTATTATTATGATTATTCTTTTTTTATAGCCAACTCAATTTCCTGATATTTCATTTGTATTTCAACGAATCAAAAAAAAAATTATGAATTAATATCATAAACAATAATTATTAACTCATTCGAAAAAACGGTACAACCGAATAAACTCAAAGTGTTCAGAATACAAATTATTAAAATAATAGTTATAAATTAGAGAAAAATATTTATACATTAACCGTGTGATTTAATATGTGCACGACTACGGAACAAACAATAATAACTGTCTCTTTGATGTTGTGATACTAAAACACAATAACATTGCTCATGATAAATTATCAAAAAAAAAAAAATAATTTATCGAAATCATAAAAATATTTGCGATTAAGAGAACATCGTACCCACATGTGTTGTTGTCTCCGTCTCATTGTTAGTTTAAATATTAGTTAATTGACTTAATATAAAATTAAAAGGTAAGATTCATATGCTATTATATATTAAACATATTCTTCATGATAAATCACATGATGTTTATTCCTTTAAGTTGGATAATAAGCAGGTCAGTTCACTCTAATATTTAAACTAACAGCCCACAATTAGAATAACTGAACAACACTTTGTTATGTTGTTAATTTTTTAGATAGACACAACACTCGCGGGTGTGATGCTCATTTAATCTTAATATTACAAGCCAACAATCACAACAGATTATGTAAAAAAGGAAACCATTATTTTAACATTTAAAGAATATATTTACTTTATTCAGAACTGTATAGAATTAATCGTAACATACGATTGATAATTTTTATTTTATATTTTTGTTCTCTGAAACTCATGAAATATTTTTGATTTGAAATTTTAATCATTAACATTATTTTAGTATGTTTTGATTTATATCTTGTTTGAGTGTTATCGTTGAAACTTATTTTAAAATAACGATTATTTATTAACTTTTATCTGAATTCCATTCAAATTGTTTGTTGGTATTTTTTTTATTCTTATCAAAACGTATTTTAATTTTTGGTTATCGTCACGTCGTCAACAATTATTGCAGTCAATGATCACTCGTTTTACCAACTTTAAGTTTTGTAAAACAATGAACAGACGATTTAGTTGCAGTAAAATTCGATTGTCGGTCAACCCGAATATCCTGATACTATCATTGTGAGTTTATACGGTTTGAAAAACAATGTTTGAACAGCTGTAGAACAATGTGACTCAATATTATGTTTCATTCTATGTCATTCTTTATGTGATTTAAAATACAAGAAAATATTAATTGACGATATCGATTTCGACAGTTCGGAATAAAATGTCTATTCGTTTAATGTTTTATTTTTTATTTGTTTGATACGGACAGCGACATCATATTTTATAACGTGTGACCATGTACATTTCGATTTGTGTATAAAAAAAAAACTATATACATTTTTTGGTATCTATATGGTATTTTGTTATTATATATTGACTTATCAAATAAAGAGATAGAAAAAAAAATATATTTAATAATAATAAATACGGTATATATATATATATACAAAGATACTCACGATATTTCACCAAAAGGTGCGAAAGCTTCTCGCAGTGTTTGCGTCTCGATTTCAGGACTCAGGTCACCAACAAAAATGTGATGGTGTTCTGTAAACAAAAATAATATCCATACAAGGTAAATATAATGTTGATATGTTATGGCAGCTGAACTACTGCATAGGAAATAATATATTAATAATATATACAATTTTAACAGAAAACTTAAATGAAAAAATATTATATGTTATGTTTATTTTTGGACGTTATCTTAGACAACCAGACATCTATATCACTTGTCCACTGAGACCTCTTATCTGCTAACTATAGGTAATCGTAGGTAGAAACGAAATACTTAGTTTTTTATTCAATTTATGAGAAAATAGAAAAAAAAAACAAATATAAGAGTGATAGAGCATACTAGTCTATTACTAATATTATATTTTTATATAATAAATACAAATTAAATATAAATCTGTAAGTGATTTTTAATCATTTTTTCTTTTTTCTTTATTCCCATATTATATCGAATGACGACGCAGTACTGACAACACTCACACATATTTATAGTACACACAATAATTAACAATACATAATATATCATTTGCGGTCTGATAGAGACTGGAAACGACCTAGTCTAATCGGTTCGGTTGAAAACACATTTGGTCTGCGTGTATTTGTCGACCGTTTATTTACGGATTGCCGGTCAACGGCTAAATTACATTTTAATTGAAAAAAAAAACTCTTTTTCCAAGTACAAAAACTATCACCAACGTCGTTCTAACCCCACACCGCTGTCGGCATTATTTCGCGTATAAGGTAGAAGTAGGTATATATAAGATATCGTCTCGCGTGTTTACTTCCGAGTCTGTTTGTTCCCAGAGCACACACAAGCATGTGCAAACAAGTTATTTCTGTCTACAAAAGTTTAACTAAATACTTGTAACTTACACACACGTACTGCACTACGGAAGAAAAGGTCAAAATTATTTACATTTGTTTTCACGTAATAATAATTATCGTTGTCGCCGATTCGTAGCTTTTTCTTTACCACAACAATCACACATTATATCGTTTTTTTCATTTATATTTATTTCTAGCGTAATTTAAATAAACTTCCAATCGTTTACGCATCAATTAGCTGGAAACTATAGGTATAGCATTTAAATTTTTTTTTCGATATCAAATAAATTCAATCATTTATATCGATCGACGGGGTCAAAAACATCACACACGAAGAAAATAAAATACTTCAATAACGTATTTGATCGAAAAGACTTTATGGAATTTGGGTGTTGAAAGAAAGTATTTTTTTCGCTTGCTTTGTGCAAAAAAACGAGACAAAATTTAGTTACCAAAGTATTAAACGCTCGTATGCGAAAGGTCATATTAAAATTCTGAAAGAACTCATTCGCATTCCCAGCAACAACTTTTAAACCTCTTTTGTTTTGTGAAACAATGGGGTTTTTTTTATCAAAGTTAAAAACAGACATTTTTGTTTGACTGGTAAAATTAAAACAAAAAAAAAAAAGAAGAAAAAAGTAAAACAACGTCAGTAAACGCAATGGCGACATGCGATCATGTGGTCTTGCACGCACGCGCGTGCCTGAATTGCCTATCTCGACTGCCGTGTTGAATAAATAATATTTTTCTTTTTAATAAGAGCGATTTGCATCAATCGAGTGCCACAATTCTTGCGTGGTCAATCGATATTATTTTGATAATTATTATTCAAAAATGAATTATTTGACCTATTTTATTAAGTTATTGTACGCGTTAACGGCGTGTTCAGTAACAGTAAGGTGTACAATACACGTACAGCGGCATCGACAGTTTATAGTAATAATAATATGATATCCTTGAATATACCTGTAACAAATGCACCGTAGCTGCTAGTGACCTTGCTTGTGGCAATAAACGGAAAGAATAATATTGAAGTACACGCGCTTATGGTCGCAGCAATGTCGTTTGTGGTGGTGGGGAGAGTAGAATACACGCGTCATCGCGGCGGGACGATGAGGGTTGGTTTAGTATGGTACGCTTGATGGGTACGGGGACAAGGAGCAAGGGTACGACTCATCGTGTAAACGCAAACGCAACGTCGGCGGCAATAGCAGTAAGTGGATTTACGTGATCGGCAAGTGTAACTCGTGAATTTATATTATATATTCTTATATAATGTATACATACACACACACACACACACATATATATATAAATAAATGAGTGTGTGTGAAATGTATGCTAGGTGGAGATATATATATATATATACATAAATATATATGCATTATACATGCTACAAAGCAATGGGGAAGCAGTGGCGGCTGCGACGGTGGTGGTCGTAAACCAACGAAAAATTTATTATCTAGTTGATATACACGATTGGCAAGATACGTTATCGGACGCGTGTGGTATGGTTAAATATATATATATATATATATGTATATAGGGGGAAATACTTATATGATAAGTATCTATATTAATATCATATATGTATATATACCACAAATAAACAAATAAAAGAAATACGCACGCGTCGTACAAACACAAAAAAACAACTATCAGTGCACGTGTAAACGGGGTGGCAGTTGAACAACTAAGCAGTATTTGTCATAATAATATTTTACGGAGATTTTATAATAATTGTAATGATTATATTATAAAAATATTATTTCACACATTTACTACCAGAATTTTCACCGTCAAAAACAACAAAAGTACTGCGCGCAATGTCATTTGTGATGACTATTGGAATAGCGCCAAAAGCCAGTGCGATTTGAATCGACCGCTAAGAAAATGACACGGACCGAATACCCAAGCTCTTGGCACCATGGCTACATAATATAACTGATATATTATTATGATTATTATAATTTAGGTCACCACTAGATCATAGATTTGAGAATATATCGACAGTGGTTATTATTACATTATAAGCGCGTTTGTAAAACAAATACACCTAGAAAATCAGCTAAAAATCTATAGTTGAATTCAAAATTAGTTTTTCCCTCTCCTCCCTGTGGTAGCCATAAGAGTAATATATTAATAATATTATTATTGTTTAATTACCCTATCGTACCAGTTGTCACTACTGCATAGATGAGCGCAACAAGTCTTATAATAATACAAAATACTCTATTTGCACTTTTGACCGAATCAATGAAAAACGGAGGTGTTCGGCTATTTAAACTACAGTCGTATAATAATAAATATAAATTATAAATATAACGTATATAATAACATTACAAACGGTATATATTTATTATAGTTTTTCCAACCTACAAGGCGCTCTAAGTGCAGTATAAAAGCTGCGAAACGATTGAAAATATTGTCGGCCGATGTTTTCTTTCGATTATAGAGACGGTTGTAATAACCGAAATGAGTGCACTGTTTATTCCACGCTAAATGGCGATCGTATATGGGTTTAAATGAGCGTTACACAAGTGCCGTTAACTTGATTGCGCCTGATCGCTGTTAGAAGTCTCCTCCGCGCGTTAAAGCTGAACAATATCGAGGTTTCCGGTTTTTGCGACACGGCAATGGCACAGCCAATTTTTACGCGTAAAACGTCGCCGGGATAGAATTTCATCGGCACGATCGATAAGCCACCATCCTTTGATAGGAAGTGTTTTCTACAGCCAGTGACTATATTGTCATAGGACTTCCAGATATATCGTCTTCTTATAATTATAATTGGTTTCAAGTAAGAAACGAATTTAGTTATGGAGTGTGTGATTTAGAGAGAGAGAGAAAGTAACGCATACGTTTTGAAAAACCCGAACGAACCGAGAATATCCGCTGAATGGTGGCATAGGTGTCGATATAATAAAACAAATATATTATATAACACATACATATAATATATAAAGAGATTTTCCATTTGACAGATATCGCACGTTTTTTTTAGTGCCCAGTGCGCACATGCATTTTATATGAATTCACGTAGAATGCAACACGAGCTTTCGGTCGCCTGAGACAACGATAAATCATACGGACGGTCGACGTTTTTTTTTTTTTTTTTAAACAAGTAGAGACTAAAAATAAAAAATAAAATATATAACGTATACTGCATTTGAAAATACGTGTGCAATAATGTATACACATAATATATTGTACGATACGCGAGAAAACAAAACGCGAAAGGAGGTCGTAAATTATCGGTGTTATTATACGGCCACCGACAGGAGGAACATTATTGTAGTTATACGCTATGGTCGTATTCAACGCACAAAACCGGCCTTTGTCGAACAAGGCCGCAACTGCATGTAAAGCCGACCACCCCATCACCAAATGCACTTACGGTTGTATTATTATTATTATATCACCTTATCGGTGCACTCGTTTAAATCAACGTGTTATTATCACGCACATTGGTGCACTTCCTGACCATACTACACGCCGCCGCCCTTTATAGTAGTAATACAGTAACGCACATTACATTGTATATAATATGATATCATGTACAGTTCACATCCTTCTCTACAACTGCACTGTTCTGTGCACGAGCATTTAAGCCGACCGCGTATATTATATTATTATAGGTACAACAGGAATTAACGTCGGGGGTGGAAGCGGTGGTAACTATTATAATATCATGTACCTAAGTATAATAATATTATATAACTACTGCGGGACGGCATCGCGTATACACCGTAAAATTGTCGACCCTTTCCTTATATGCGTATATGTATGTGTATGGGGGGTTAATTTTACTGCATAATCAAAGGGGTTACTCGCAGGATCTCGGCAGCCACGGCAATTACCTGATTTATTATTCAAATATTATGCATGCGGATGGCTTCGGTGCAGCAACCTACCCGCGATGACCAGAGCTAATATTATTATAATATTGTATACAGGAAATTATACCATACATGAAATCTATATAACATATATATACATACATATACAGACTAGTGCTTAAACAATATATTTATCATTGAATGTTGTTTGATTTGCGCGCCTATAAATATTTAAAAACTTTTAATATTCTGATTTGCACAGAACACCGACACAATTGTGTATTGAACAATAGAGAAAATCATCGTCGACAATCATGCATTTATACCACTCCGATTTCCATAGAATAACAGGGAGACAATTATGGTATGCTTGTTTTAAAAAAAATGTTTTACAGATAAAATGTTAGGATTACATTTTTCTCTTGTAGATTATAATTTTGTTTGACAAACGATTAAGAATTTCCGATTTATTATAATGACATATCATAATGATATTACAATATTGTTTTTGATGAAAAATTTGAGAAAAAAATGTTTAACAAATTATACATTACACTACAAATTATACACATGGCACGAGAAATATAACTAAAACATAATAATATTATAATACATATTGTATACCACATGGTTATTGTTTATAACAATTACTTTTTTTTGGTATAACGTACTTGGGGATCCGTGAGTAGAGTCGAGAACAGTGTTTGATGTTTATGACAGCAGCTCACGGGTCCTAATTTCTATACGTGCACGCGCGTGTTCAATCCACGCAAAATATATAATATATGTAATACACTCTTTATATTCCACACAAACACACACGTTATATAGATTTATACACCTATATACCTACGATGTTATACTCGGTCGATGTTATTATTACCCAGTGGTCCCTTCATTGTTGGCCTGTGTGCCTGTGTGTGTGCGTGTGCGTGGTGTAGCAGTAGATTAAGCCAACAAATGTTTACATGTATATATATATATATATATATATATATATATAAAACACATGTATATATAATGCGTACAGTAGTGCATGCGCGTGTGTATGTATGTATTTGAGGAGGGAGAAAGATGTGGTTTACGGGCAGAAGTCAGTGAGAAAGAACGGATATTATTATTATTATCATTATTATTATGTGTGTATAGGGATGGATATGGTGGGAACGGGGTGGATATGGAACAGGGATCAGGACTACTGGATTGTCGCGTGAGTGTATGGCGTGGCTCCAAGATTCGACCGAGCTTTGTATATGTGTAGGCGTGTGTACATAATACACGTATACGATATATTATGTTCGTGTGTGTGTGTTTTCATGCGCGCGCTCGGGAATGGACCTCGCCCGGTTTTTCTGGCAAAAAGTGTACATTACAGCAGCGGTGTGTCCC
Source organism: Rhopalosiphum nymphaeae (assembly GCA_036289425.1). Taxonomy (NCBI): domain Eukaryota; kingdom Metazoa; phylum Arthropoda; class Insecta; order Hemiptera; family Aphididae; genus Rhopalosiphum; species Rhopalosiphum nymphaeae. The sequence continues at coordinate 31,533,109 of JAZAQC010000013.1, read as the reverse complement.
GTCGCTACAGACCCTCGCACTCTATCGGGAAGGGAAGATACTCACCATCTGTAGTGTGCGTTTGTGAATATTATTCATCCCCCTCCACCCTCAGCGCCACGTTTCGTAAAACACATTTAAACATTTCTAGATCGGTAAACACGTCTCGGGGCCAACTCTTTCTGTGCGCGCATATTATTATGCTAACGTCTTGTAGTACTGTACCTGCTATTGTGCGTAAGTGCCACCCACTCTTCTACCTTATACATTATACTTACAGATCACGGTATAACCACAACACACATAATTATTATTTGTGATCACGAAAAAAATGACATTTCAATAAATAATAAGTGCCTACAATGACAATGGCGCCTTTGTTATGTATGTTTGAGCGAAGAGCAAAACTTTCGTGTACAAATACAATAATAATAATAATAATACCCACGATGACGAAAAAGTCAAAGACAGTTAATACGAATTTAAGTCGTTTGATTTTTGTGTAATACAATAAACTATAGGCATAACAACAAATAAAGTCCTTTGTTTATATTCGTAGTCTCGAAATAATCATCGTCTCACGAACGTTCTATAATATTGAATACGATCGAAAAATGACGTGTTTAATTTTTTTTTGTTAATTTTAAATTTAAAAAGAAACAATCGAAATTCAAAAAACTTTCCAATTGGTGGAATTTGTCCGTTGTTTTCATATAATATTAATTTATAGCATATAATATGATGCATATTATATATATAATATCCAGAAATCTTTATTATTTTTTTCAACCGTCTGGCAAAACGGTTTCTTGATATTACTAATAAAAATGGTCCGAACATTGATGTCTAAATCATAATATTGGGCACAGTGGTAGCAGATGTTTTTATTTATTTTTTCATTATCTGTTCTTCACTTTTCATTGATCCCTTCTAAAGCAATAACCGACAGCAACGTCAGCATGAGCATCGGTATCATATTAGATATGATTTCTCTTACCCTCTACCACTTGTATTTTTTTTTTTTTTTTTTTTTTTTTATACCAATTTTGAAACGATAAGATATTATAGTACTCATCTAGCCAAGCGTATATAAGAAAGTAAAAATTGTATCATATATTTCTCCAAAGGACTTATCAACTAGAATAAAATATTATTTCGATATACACATTTCGAAAGTAAACGATATTCAGTGTTAGAAATCCAAACGAGACTGCCCAAAAAGGACACGTACGTATTATTGTTTTTGCTCATCACACGACAAAACGCGTAGGCGGTATAACTTCGTTTAATTAATTTAAACTGTACAAAGTCATTGTCTCGTGCGAAACGACAAAACGACAGTGGGATAATTGTGTCTTTCTATTTGTTTATCAATCCGATGTATATAATACAGAAATACGACGGCTAGTCTATAGGACAAAGCTTTTTAAATCGTGATACCCATAACATAGTACACTGCGACCGGAGAGGTGGTGGCGAGGCATACAACTATATATATATGTGTGTGTGTGTGTGTGTATGTGTGTGTATGGGTACCGAAAAGGCTCGTACAAGATTACTGTTGGCGCCAATGACTTTCCGCTCCTACACAGCTCTCTCTGTCTCTATCTTACGCTCTTTTTCTCGTTCGTCCGCGTGTCTCCTCTGCATTTCTTTATTTACGCCGATTATCCTTTAAACTCTTATATTCTTTTCCCCTTTCACGGCCGCCATCTGAATACAGCTGTAACACACGAGCGCCGCCGCCATCCGAAAACAACGATGCGTGTATATCTAAAAGTAAATTATATCCCGCTGAGGCAATTCTCGTATCCTTTTGGCGTCAGCACGACTGTACGCGACATTGTTATATATAATATTATGTATTATCCACACACACGACTAATAACCCCCAAATATCCAAGGACCTATTCGTTCTATATTATTTTTATTTACCGTCTCAGCCCACTACCCACAGCCAATCGTCACCACCATCATCCGAGTGCTCAATCTCCTGAAGGCAATAATAAAAGCGCTCATTTTTAATTTAATATAATATACACGTGTATATATTATACAACATACAAGTTATATTATGTATAGAAAATACATACACATTATATTCTCTTTCTCCTGCGATTGCGAATCCATCTTACCAACTCAGGTTATCTATGTCCTATGTCCATTGTTTAAGTGCTTTTAATTAAATTTAAAAACAAAACATTTGTTGAAATTTAATTTGGCTACAATAAAAAGAATATACTTATGTATATTATTTAGGTATTTTCAATCAAAATTTTCATATAAAAAAACATTGTGTAAATTATATTATATTGTGAGATTTCACGCCTTCTACATATCTTAATTAAAAATGTGACCGATCAACGCTTGTTAGCAATTGTTTGAATATGACATCGTTTATTATTTTTTGATTAATATCTCTATGAATTTATGAGAATAGATTAAAAAAAATAAACATGACAGATGTAAGATTATTTCCATGTATGTAATATATTATTATAATTATTTTGTAAATTTGTTTAATTATGCATAGAATTTATTATGCTATCAAAATAAAATAAAAATAATGAACTATTACTATCTAAATATATGGAATTATATTATGTTTGAATACCTATGTCTGTACTTTATTAAAACATTCAATTTTCCTTAGTTATACAACGGACTTCATTGTGGTGCAAACGTTTGCCATTGTCACTATAATTCCTTTTCATTTTTAAATACGTTAATAAGGTTGTTTTAATTATAAGTGTTCGTCTTACATAAATAAAAAAGTATGGTCGTATAATATTTCAATAAACTAATGAAGTAAATTAGCCATTTGCTTTTGTTGTGAGGAGTTTTTACTAATTAAAGACTAATACTTATTATTTAACGATGTAAATTGTTTAAATATGCACGTGTCTATCAAATTACATGAGAATACATTTAAATATTTTTAATAAATTTACATTATTTTAGTTATATTTATTAGCTTCAAAGTCTAATATAATAGTCAATAAATGATTATAAGTCCTATATCGAATGTTCTGACTATTTCACTAACATTAGTCAAACGTTCAAAAATCGATTACAGCCATGCACAATCGCGTTTGACAGCAGTATTTGATGGTTTTTACATACAAAGGATAAAGGTTCAGTTGGTGGGTATTTATTATAAGCATGTGGTCCATTCAACAATATTACACAATGTGATATTTTTATACACAAAAAATAAAATTCTTTCAATAAATGTCTAAATTTTAATACGTATAGTCCGATGAGAAGGTTGTCTTTATTTGAGTGACAGTAAGAACACCTCCTGTGAATGCAATAAATGTTGTAGCAACTGAATAGTATAAAAAAAGAGAATGCCTCTATAAGCCGGAAGAGAATTTTCAATCTAACGTCAAATTAAGAATTTTATGAGTTACCATGCTATTTTGCGTTAGAATAACCGTTAAAACTATGTGCTACATTTAGTTAATGTTAAGGATTTCTGGGTGTATGGTTGGGTGAGTAGTTTTGAGAGGAGTGTGTCACGCAAAAGAATATATTTATATACGATCACATCTTCTTTCGGTAAACCACTAGCTCATTAAATTTCTGCGCGCCAACGGTCCTTAAATGCAGTGGGATCTACGTTAATTAAATACGTTTTTAATGAAACCATTAAAACAGTAGCTGGTTTGATGACCTTTGCGTAATGAGTTTCCCGGGAAATCCAAACGGCCGATAACTATTTTACCTAACAGAGAGTCGTCGAAATTGTTCGACGTCGTGTATAATATATTTATACATAGTGAGAAAAACCAATGAGAAAAACCAATGTGCGTCGAACGGCCGTAATAATAATAACGCGTCGAATGGATATAATGTGTGTGTGTGTGAATAGTGATATATGTATAACTTATACACACACATTATACCTACTATCTACTTTGTATGCAACGCGAGGAAATACTGGACATTATATACAACAACCGTACTATACGCATGAGCTCTTCGATATTTTCTGTATTCCCAAAGCAAACCCCTTTATTTGTCGACGTATTATGTAAGCAACGATATTGTTTCGGGTAACTTCTTATTATGTAAACAAAAGGAGTGTTAAAAACTTATCGCAGGCTTCGTTTTGAATAAACGGCTTTGAATACATTAAACCGAGTATAGATATCGCGATAAATATATATATAATAAATCGTTTGCTATTATTTTGTCGAAAGAAATTAATTACGAATAAGAACGAGAAGTAGACATCAAATATATTATATAAAAGTAGACATAATTTTCATAAAGATATCGAAAAGGAACTTATTGTAAAAAATGCACTCGAAAACAATATGAGTCTGTATATTGTGTAGAAATATTACTAATACTAGAGATACGTACACAGCCAAAAAAATAACCGTTTGATCAAGGTACCACCACCATCGAATCACGACCAATAGCATTATAAAATACACATGTTTGATCACAGTGACTGATTGAAAGCATGTTTACGCATCGTACATGGCAATACGGTAAAACGCAGTTTCATGGATACCGGTGAGTGGTTCTATGGTGTAAAGAGATGTATGTTTAGAGGAAGATAGAACTGTAGAGAAACACTGCAGCAAATGCGGTCTGGAGAAGATTCGGTCAGGCGAACGGCTGTCAGTTGAGCACCGATGGGTAAAAAATGTTTTCACGAATCGAAACGGTCAGATATGGATAACATTCGGTGGCGACCGTGTGGTTGCAGAATGATCTGTTACGCGTCACACGCCCACTCCCTGGGGGTTTGGCCGTAGCAGCAGCGCTCGATCCGTCCGGAACACAGAGCCCGTTAAAAATTGTTTCTCTCCGCGGGGCACGTGCACCCGTGGTCGACTGCTATAGCAAGGCGCGTGACGAGATAGTATAATCACAGTGTTGTTGTCAAAAAACATACACCGCAAGCATAAAAAGTATGAAAAAATATCCCAGAAAAGCGTAGGACTAAAAAAATATAAATGTTTTTAATTACTTACCGAATGGTTCTCGTTTGGCGTTACAATAAAAAATCGATGGAAAAAAATATATAAAAGTCCAGAGGATAATTCAAAATATAATATTTAAGTGTTACTAATTTGCATGTACAAACATACAGCTAGTTATCTAATTATATAACGAATATGAATGAAATATTTCATACGATAAATCAACAAAAGGTGTATTGCGCTTGCAATCGTACACGGCAAATGAAACGATTGGTTAAGTATATTATGTATGACTACCAACGAGTTTATGTCACAAATGGCTGAGGAATGAGAAAAATCACATATTTTCAGTGGATATAGTAGAATATGAAATTATAAGAGTGAAAGAGAAAGATGATTCGTAGCGAAAACATTTGCATCACTAATGAAGTCGAAACGGAGGAAAAAATCGTGTATACGCGACCCCGGCGGCGGTACGGCATTTTGAATATTCAAGTTGAACTAATTTTATATTTTTTACGATTTAAGTTTAAACCGAGTTTGATTAAACAAACCGTAATCGTATTATAAATAAACGATTTCACCGGACTGTGGAGACTTTTCTCATCACCGCCTCTTTTTCAACTTTATATATATATATATATATATATAGGTAGCTTCTGGGAGGATATATGGATAGGAAGGTATATATCATGTATTATATAATATTATATATTATGTACTGTTTGCGCTTGCTTCATGACAACCGCCGACCATACATATACACACATACACCCTGAGGGTACGGCGCGCGAGTCCTTATTTATTCATACAGCCGGAGGAATTGCAATCCAGGATTATGTGCGGGGTTGTTCTGAATAATTCAACGATTAAAATCGGAGCACACCACCGGGTCCTAAGCACCCGCACCGTACCACAGCCACAGAAATAAACAATTTATCAGTAGGCCTCTACCGCCGCGGTTTGCAGTGGAAATAAGTAAGTATAAGTATATAACTTGCAAGAATATTATAAGAAATTCTGTGACGGTGTGTAATGCAAATTTCCTGGCTGAGGAAAAATTTTCATTTGGTAGTGGTACATAAAACGGTGCTATCGTGAGAAGGGCCGGAGGCGCTTTGAATGGGTTTTAAATAATACAAAATATCGACCGACGATCAATGCGTGGATGCTGTATACGCGACTGTGAGTGAATTATTCATCGCCAGCCTATTTGTACGGGAATGTGTGTAGTTTAATAAATTATTAAAATACTGATAGTAAAAAGAAAGGTGTTTTGCAGTGACAAATGATCGAGAGATAGTATAAAACGTATAGTATATAGATATCGCTCGCGAACTATACGTACCTCTGCAGATCGTTTATATACGCTTCGGATACCGACAAGCAAAGTTCTTTTATACTACATTTATCGTTGATTAAATTTGAAAAAAATTAAATCTTCGTTTCAATAATAGCTAATCTAGTACAAGTGATAGACACATTGAAAGTAACGTGTGGCAATGGCCAACAGTCAATCGTAGAGTAGGTATATCCATTATAAATATCCTGTGTATAGATCGAAATAGAGTGATAAAATATTATTTTGGTGAAATTATCACCAATGACAATAACATCCATTAAACACAGGTAACTTGTGTTTTTTTAAATAATATAAAACATGAAGAAAATTATCTAAGCTCTAAACAAACGATTATATTATAATTAAATACATTTTGAAAAATGCTATAGCTACAGAGATATTTTGTCGACCTCGTGTACAAAAATGTATGCCATTTATAATTCCCCCGCCCTCGAATATCTACAAAACAATTAAGTTACACGTTCAGGTACACAACGTTCACTTTTGTTTGATGTGGGCTGGTTATCAACTTTTTAGTAATTTAATTTTGTGTTCTTTTATTTAATAAAAAAAGTACCTTTTTAAATTCAATAAAGTATGTAAATGCAGCGTCCTTTTCGAGCTATGCGTTTTCAGACTGAAGGGATTATGATAAACAATTCTTTTGGTATTTCAATGTTTCTTTCATTTGAATTTTAATGATTTTATTCAATGATAAAAATATTTAAACTTAATTCAAAATCTGAATACATTAATTTGGCTTTATCAATGATTTATATACTCCTCTACACACACACTCACGCACGTATGTGTGTAGATACGTGCACGAATATTATAACGTCGATTATATTTTCTGGCAACTAAGTAAGCAATACTTTATACTGTCGTTTTATTTTCACCATCTCCAGATAACTTAACCTGGTTTTTATACATGAATAGTCAACCTCAGAGCACACGTTTTCGTGCCAACTTATTCGTTTGTCAACGATAATAATATATTATAATCCTTAAAACGTTTCCACAAAGCCAATTCAACCATTAAAATAATGTTAGTTTACATACATAAACTTTTTGACTTAATCCTTGAGTACTGTATCAATAAAGTTATAACACGTATACTGTATAGCTTTACTGGGATAAACAATTTATTTACTCGTAATTTTATTCTAAAATAACAATACTAATTAAAGTCAATAATTCAACAAACATTTTGAGTAGATTTTAAAAAATTTCAAATTAATTTAATACATAATTACAAAATTTTCGTTTCAAATTATATTTAAAAAAATGTATTTATTGTTAATATTTCAATATCAACCTAGGCCAAATAAAAAAAATTGAATATTCAACAAAGTGAGGGTTTTATAATTGTTTTTATGTGGAAAACAAAGTGATCAAAATATCTGTATTTGCTACGATTGATTCAAGAACTCACAAATATTTACTTGGTAATAAACAAACAAACAAACACACACACAAGTTTGATAACCAAAACGAAAAAAGTTTTATTCGTCAATATTTTATACTTTGGTTAGTGGGGATAAAAAGTAACGTGAAAAAATAAAAAAAACAATTTCTTTACATTCCAGTTGACCGAATGAAGTCAACAAGTCAATAGTTACATTTTTAGGGACAACGGAACGGGTAATTAAATTATTGTTAGGAAGAGGAATAAAAAGAGTTACGTTGATTTTTATGTGAAAACAAAACTGAAAGGTTAAAAAATATCAACATCAATCTAATTCTTGATGATCTAAATTAAAATTACTCTGTATGATGTGATGTTTGGATATATCCTTCAAAATTAAATATTGATTAAATATAAAGGTATGTATTAAAAATAATATAATATACATTGAAAACCAAATACTTAGTATAACATCAGTAGTTGAAATATTTTAGTGAGTTTCAAATAAACCTCTGGGGAAACTTAAGGATGTAAAAAAATTCCATCAATTATCATTCATACATAAAATAACTACTTTAATTGACCGACAAAATGTGACAGAAATAAATCATATGAATACCATTTTGATCCCATGAATATTAAAAACTAAGGTCAATATAAAACGGTAATGATATAATATTTAAATGACAATAATTAAATAAATATATATATTACATTATATTCCTCGTATATTAATTGAAATAAATAGTATTGTTTGTGTGGTAACATTTATTTTATCACTAATCTATTGAGTATCGTATTTACAATATTAGTTCATAGAATATTTTAACTGTATAATATATAATAATATACCATATTTTATTGTAAAAAATATAATTTTTAAAATTATTGATCTGCCAGGTCCAAAAGGTTTTCTTTTGTATATTATGTGAAATATCAACGCAAGAATTTCGCATTTCGATGAATATAAAAATTGAATTAAAATTGAACACTATAATAATATACTGTATTGGAATTTACAGTTTAACATCGTACGTTTGTGTTTACGCTACAGTAAATTACGGACTATTGAGTCACTATATAATATAGTATTATACAGCTACTACTTTGCAAGAAGCCGAATAGATTAAAAACAAGACGAAATAAATGGAAAAAAAGCAAAAAAAACACCGTATTGTTTATCGATGGAGGTTATGCAGCGACGACGACGACGACGATGAATTACGCGATACGTAACTCGATACTTATGTATACGATTTATATCTAAAATATTGTTTTTTTTCTAACTTAGTCATACGGGTTGAAATTTGAGAGTATGACGACAGTATAATAAAAAAAATAACGTATATAATAGGGGAGGAGACCGTCTATTTCGGCAGCGACTAAAACGGACGAGAAAAATATAGGTACCGACATAAATTCACCGACTCATAGAAAATAATGTTCTCACATGTAGTCATGTTCGATATCGAAAGGAGTATGTGCGTCCGTACCTATCATCATCGGTTTGCTTTCACGCTAAACATATCGTAATGAGTGTCGCAAATGCGACAACAATAGACGTTTTTGATCATTTCATCAGATTAAGAGGTAAATAAAATATTATTAGGACGATGTGTGTAACCACGAAAGATAATCATGAGAGAGTGACAAATGCGACGCATGAGAATGATACAAATACACTCGTATTATGTACGTTGTGATTTGACATACTGGCGGTGCCACGGACGGTAGGAATTACGAGAAAAGAGAATAAACATAAAACACTCCTTATTGTTCACCAGAAACGGGTGTATTGCGATATATTTTATAGTGGGTGTTATTTATTATTATATTATTTATTTCATATACGGCGACGGCCAGACGTAGTTGTTGTTGCTGTGTCTATAAACGCGTTTGAACGTGAGATATATCATTGTCGCGGATCCAGCTTTGGTGCGCTAGAAACGATTTATTCCTACAGAACAGCAACTTGTTACCTAGATAAATAATAAACCTAAAAAATCTTTAAAAAATGCTCAACCAAAGTTAATACGTTACGAAGATGCATATCCTATGCCCCTTAATAAATCACAATTAAATGTTCTCTATTGCTGTATATGGTACTCGTAAGACCACTACTAACCTTCGGAATGATAGTTGAGTACTTCTACATCCTGAACAACAATTAAAAACTACAAGCTCCCTAAAATAAATTCTCAAGAATAGAACTAAAAGCATTTTGGTTCACGCGAAATAAACAACTTTACAACGTTGCGGGATACTCTACCCATATCAACATGAATAAAAATTCAATTTAGAAACTTCCAAGACAAACTAAAACCGAAGGAGTTGTTCACTTAAAAATTGGTGAAAGGACTCCAACCCTTAATTAAAATTACGACTACCTCAAAATATTCTACTATAAAATCAAGAAGACCAACTGGACAACTTAACTAGTAAAGAAGATATCGACGTATGGTTTATAAAAACATTAATTTTATTGACACAATTGAATAGTTATTGAAAAAAAAACAAACAATCGATTTCTAACCATAAACAACAAAACCTTAACCCATCCTTACGAAAATAAAATTAAAAACCCTTTCACAAAATATAATCTAAATAATTTATATGTATCAAATAATCATATTATTGAAATGTTTTTAAAAAGATGATTTAAATTATTTATATTTAGATACAAAGTATATTTATCAATATAAATTATCTAGGTTATAATACACACGACTAATCGTAATAAAAACCGGCCAGATATGATACTTGTTTAATTCTCCCATCGTAATTAACGCCAATAATTCAGACATTTTTATATAATGCATTCGCTCGGTTCCAATAGCCCGCAAAACCCCTTGCCGAATCGTTTCGACGATCGCCGTACCCAATACACGTGTGGAAAATTAGTCACTCGACCCTCACCTCCACTATCACTCAAACTGATATATTCTCATCGGAAATCAGTCGACTGACGAGAGAATCAAACATACACCTAACACAGCCGTCGTGTATGGTATGCCTCCCGTATTATAAAACAACAACCTAACCCATTATAGAATTAATGTACATATATATTCGAATAAAATATATCACGTCCATTCGATATGAAGAAAGGAAGTACATGGTTGAGTTGACAATTGTACCACGGACGCTGTATCTAATCGATATTTGTTTCGTATATGATATTCTATACATAGGAATAAATGTCAACATAAATATATTATATTAATGTTACGTATAGTTTACTTTTGGCGTGCTGTTATAATATGACATGTATTAACTAAATGGGTATTTAATATCATTGTGTTACAGGAAAACGACATATGCTTAAATGGTAAAATACCGTTTAAATTACTGTTGAAGCAGTGGCTCTATAGTTTCATAGTACAACAATGTTAGTGGTTAACAAAAGTTTAACGCGTGAAAATTTGATAAGAAACGTCTTGTTTGCGGAAACACGAAAAATAAATTCTCGAGCATTTAATCCGTTGAGATACATCATATGTCCGTGCCCACCTTTGACTACACCAAAACTTGCCCCCCACCCCTCACAACCGCTACAAACCACCTTTCGCGAGCTGGCGTTTATGGAAACCACCTTACGCATAGTTTATGCGCTTTTCAAATGTCCTCATGGATTATTCTAACCATAGTCCAGCTATAAGCTTTTTCTCGTTTCTACATTGTGTGTGTGTATGGTTAACAACAAAAGGGGACAAAGAAAATTATGTGCAACAATCACGTTGCATACTCTTTTCTGGCTTAATTTACTATAGTCTTTTATCCTGTTGCGCAACTATACATGAGGTGGAACTACATTAGTATAGGAGTTTGTGATACCTGCAGTTGGGTTAATGCCAAAGCTTAAATTGAAATAAAAAAACACAAATTTAATAAACGTCGATTAAATTGCATGTGTTATAGTTATGATTTATTGAACAACGTTAAATGCTAGTAATGCTAAGAAATTAAAATGTTTTTCATAATTTATTAATTAATACCAATCAATGAAATGAATTATGAATAATTTATTAATTAATAAACTTTATATTATTCTAAGAGTACATAGGTACGATTTTGAACATTTTACGGAGCATGAATAAAATTAGAGTTTATATAATGTAAAGACAAAACACAACAAGTGCTTAAATTAGACGCAATAATTGAATTTCAGTCAAGTGTATGAGGTAGACAGTTATACGTATATGAAAATGTTTTTTGGAATATAAAAACAACACAAATATTTTATTTTTCGAATGATTTGTAAACCTAGAAACAATGATGTTTTTTTAACCACACGCGTATTTCAAGCAGTTTGTCAAAATCAAATTCAGTAATCTTAGAGTTAGTTCAAAATCATCATTCATTTTTGCCTAACAACACAAATTAATGTCGACGTCTGTCACACGTCAATACTACAAACGATCGATCTGCACCGAATTTGTTTAAAATCAAATATTTTAGAGGGCTAATATGGTAATGTACATCTTAGTCGCGTATTTCACTAAATATCAAAAACAAAATTATGTGTACACAATTTTTAAAATTTTTATGTTGTGCTATATTGGTGTTATACTTCGCATACGCGCGTTTAAGAAGTAATAATATTATTATCCTCTTGCATTGTATGTGTTAGCGCACTCTAATGGAGATAATAACATTATAAAAGATAAAACTACAGAGTCATCGCTGTAAGTATAACAACCGTTAACGAATTCTCGTCAGGATTTCTCTCCAACCTTTCTCTCGTGTCACCACCCCAACCAACACTATGACAACGATCTTTTTTCTCGCTTATTTTTTTTAACACTCGTTTTCACCACTCGGATGGAACTGACACACAGCGCGCGCACACACATACACAATCACTTTGAGTACATGTCCGGTCTACTCACGGTCGTGCTCCGTGTACGAAATTGTTTCAATTATAGAAATCGAGCCGGGACCGCCAATTTGCCAGCAGGATTCCCTCGGATACACCGACCGCACACTATACACCGGGCGTGCGTACCACACATAATAATACGCGAATACGGCCGGCAGACGCCAAATAACGTTTGTGTTTAAAACGATTTTTACAACCATTAGTACCTATTTGTATTATTATTATTATTATTATTATTATTATTATTATTATTATTATTATTGCTATCACTATCACTCGCATTATAAAGGTCTTTTTTCATTCTACGTTCCTCTATAGCTGATCGTACAATAATAATAATAATAATAATTATTATAAAATATATACTCTGCAAGCAGCAATACTTAGTATAAATTGTTGTTGTTATTAATATTATTTTTTTTTTCTTTAATCATGTATAAATGTACCATCTGGTAAAATTAATTTTTAATTTTAGTGGTTAGTATAAAAATTAAAAAGTTTTTTTCTTCCATAATAAAATGCACATATTATCTTAAGTCCGCTAGTAGCGTACAACAGTACTGCAGGCGATAGTCCTATCCTCGCATAACGTTATACTTGATAATGCTTATTTATTAGTTTTTCGGTTTAATACATAAAACTCGTAGGATATAATGCGCTTTTATGTATACATATATACCCAGTATATTTTACAACGAAGCGACCGCTATTATATATCTGCGACGGTTTTAAGTCCACATTATAACGACCGTGATACTTTTTCATAATATTATCATTAGTTTTAGTTCCCATTAATAATTATATATCTTTATTTATTCATTTTAAACTTCTAACCAAAATCAAATTTTCAGTTATTCATTTCGCGCATTGTATGAAGAAATAAATGCGATTACACATCACTCCTATTCTATTTTTTCCAATTTATCGTAATTGATATATACATAGTATATGCAAATAACAACAGACTAATCTCTCGAGTTTACCTAAAAACTGTATAATTCATTTTTGATTATTCGTAATTTAAAATGACATTCCAATCAATCAGTATTTAAAACATATATAGAAAGATAATTAGTTTAGTAAAAAGTGTATTAAATATTTATAAAAGTATTTCATGACCTATGAACATATTTATTTATTTTTCGTTAGTTTGAATTAATTATTTAAACATACAATACACCCACAATTTCATAACAATAAATTATCAACACATTTTCTTGTGCTACTGTGTTGTCTTAGTTGTATTGCAGCTCATTATTTCTTAAAAACAAAACGACAAATTTGGTCTAAATACATAACTTATACATACACTATTAATACTATCATACCATGATGCTATAGTCACTAAGCCGATCTATATAACGTTTTATTCAGAAACTGATATAGGTATACAATAGTTACACGGGAAATAAATGCACATAAATATGTATTAGCAATTTAAAATGTCTTAAGCAATAATATTTTTGAAATAATAACTATGAAGAAACCAATGAAGTTCTTATTTGAAATCGTTTAAACGAAAATCATTCATGATTTATTAGCCTAACAACTATCTTGCCCAGCCATCAAACTGTTACTTCAGATTGAAACCGACACATGTGTATCAACTTTCGTTGTCAACTAATCTGAAGTCACTTGCAACCTTTTAGAATTTTAAGAATACCATAATAGGCATAATAATTTAGAAAAATAGATTTAAGCAGCAATATTGCATTATATCAACTTATTATCGATCAGTAAAATGAGATAAAATAATAAATACCGTTGTCTAACGCACGAATCTTAAAATATAAAGATATTATTTACAATTTGATAAATTGGGCTTGTCGTCCCGTAAGGGAATTATTAATGATGGCGGTGGTAGTGTAAACATCACTAGTACAACTATTTCATAGAAGAAAAATACAGTTAAAAATAGCATTCGTGAAAAATATTCTTTTGTTTGTTTGCTTAAGCACTCGTACAAATATGTGATGTAGTAGACAATATTTATTTAATCAGTGTGATTTTTCTAATTTTAGTCTTTACGGCAACATATGTAGGATTAACGGAAAAAAATCAATGAATGTTTATAGGTATTACATATATACCCATAACAACTGTCATTTATTAACGTTGCTGATTCAATTTATGTACATATATTGTTAATATAATACTATTGAATATTATATAATTTAAAGGGCTATCAAATCCATTATACGGGGAATGCTGCCGAAAAACCAATGATCAAACGTTCAGTAAAGATTATTATGGGTTCCTAACGAGTATAACGACGTTATTTTGTTGTTCGTTTTTTTCTGATTATCGTCTTTTTATGCTATATGGTATTTAAAAATGTTTGGCTTTATTCCAAATGCTTGCGTTTGGTCAAAAATAATGACAGAAGCGCCATTATTATATATTATTCGTCTCTGTAATTAATCAAAAATTAAACGATCTCAAGTTGATTAATACGTAAAAACTAACTCGTACACAAATGAACAAGTAAATATGCATCAGAACTTTATGATTTTTCTGTTTTCTTAGTCGAATCATTTGTGAAGATAATTAATTGAAAGTATATAAATATCATTCTAATCACACATATCTCATCATATCGATGTATATCTTAACACTTTTTATTTTATTTTTACAATCGAGTACCAATGTTTTTGAATGTAACGATACCCAATACACAATTCAAAAGCCCAGTAGTTATATTTACGTTCGCATATACATTTATAATAATATATATGGGTATAAATATATAACTTATACATAATAAACGCATATAAAACGAACAAAGGACGTTAAAAAAAAAATGTCACGTAAACTGCGAAAAGCACTTTTGCAGAACGGCTACAATGTATATATGTATAGAGCGTAAAAACCATTACTATAGGGTCTTATATTATACGAGTACGGGCAAATTATCCAATTTTGGTGAGTTTCGTATTTTCATATCAAAGCCAAAGCACATCGAGAAGTACATGTTATATACGTGTATGAATTATAACTGTGAAAAAGAGTCAAGCGATTTGTTATAATATGCACTATACAGATAATATTAAAAGTTCGTGAATCAAACACAAGCATGGTTTACTGGAAATAAAACGCATATAAACCACTTAAAACATAGGTACTAATATGTAATTTAGTTTTGCACACAGCGCAAGATATACGCGTTTTACGGTATTTATGGTATACGAGAGGTATTATAAAAGTCTGAATGAAGTTCGAAGTAGTTACAAATGGCAAAAGCCATGCGAGACTAAGAGGAATGCGAAAAATACCCAAGTCCTAGTTCGCTTTTCACTTGTCACGTTACGATAGTGTATATGTGTATGTGTATGCGCGTGTAAGTAGTTAGTAAATAAACAAGTAAGTGAATAAATATAAAGAAGCACATTGTGCGTATGTGAGTTGTCCTGGTGTGGTGTGCACTGAACGTGCTCTGTCATTATTTCTCCGCATTAACCACGCACTAAATTTACCTACAACTATGGTGGTAATAACGGTGTATGATAGAATAATAGTAATAGTACATTTAGCCACCCCGTCGCCGTATTTCTCGCTTGCAATTCCCACGGGCTGGACGAAGAGCCGCCGCAGTGATAGTTCGACGGGGCTTTGCGAGTGTGGCGATCGTTGTGAATAAATACGTCGCCATTATACTGTAGTAATATAGTCTCGTTTAGGGGTTTGCGCACGCGCCGTAGTAGAGTGTTGTCTCTATTTTAATTAAACACGCCGTGCGCGTTATGAACTTCTCGGAAGTTTATTTATACGTAGTAACAATACGACGCTACGCGACAACGACGCAACACGCTTGCAATAGTCACTGTACATATTATGAGCGTATACGCACGTAATAATAATATACATATATGTGATAGGTTTTCCTGTGGGATTACAGGGACAGTTGTGCACATGTAAGTGTGTATATATAATATACGCACACATGCCGTGGTATACGTATGTTTTTATAGCATGGTACAAGGGCATGTTCCTAACCTGTGGGATAAGAAGAGTTGCTAGTTCGAAACTAGTTAACATACTAGACTCGACCTACGGATGCTTTATAAGACGTGAGCATCTAAGATAATATTCTTTAATTCATTTTATCTCGTTAATGTTGGCCCATCACGCGTATTTGCGTAGTCATAGTATAGTTTATATGTATAGTTTTTCACGGGAACCATAAACATCAAAAGGTGACGACGATGAGGTAAACAGAGAATATTTTGTACCAACAATCGGACGTATCGATTTAATTCAAACATAAATACAATACGTTATTTTCTATCTTTCAAAGGTTTCGTAATTGTTTGTTTATAATCTGGTTTAAAGCACATATAATAGTTATTGCAGACTGCGTTTAAATATAATTTGTTCGTCAATTAGTTAACTATATTTTAATTAATCGTGACGCGGCAGCTGATTTACGGAGAACGGTTATAACGGCGGCGAACGAACGAGCGCTAAGACGGCGGCAGTATATAATATGCAGCTGTGTGTAAAATGTATTTGGGTGAAGACGTCCTCTCCTGACAATTACATGGTGGGGAAATTCAGTGGACAAATACAAAGGGATAAATGATTTGGTGGAGCGAGCGACAGTATAGTGTTAAATAAATATAAATCGATTTCGAGTAACCGTTGATTGGTATGAAACTCGTTACGTTTTCAGCTGTAGTGATTACGGACAATTCATAAGCGAAATAGTTGACGGATAAAATGCAATAAATCAGAATAATTAAATGTAAGCATAAAGTGTTGGACTATAATAATTATGTAATAATAAGTCAAACGAAATGGGCTGTTTTTTCAAATAAAATAGTTGTATAAATGTTATTCGCATTATATTATGTACCTTATAGAAAAATTCCATAGTAAATTAATCATCCGTGATTCTATACATATATTATATTATATCAAAACAAAGTTATAATTACTAATAATTTCCCATACATTTAAAAAATAAAATGTATTATAATCAATATAAATAAATAAATAAATAATTAATATATAAATATTTAATTAGAAATTATATCATATTTATTATGACATATAATTATACATCTCTTAGTATATTATTTGATTATCGTTGTACTAAGTACAACTTTAGTTGTACTAAGTACTTTTATTTTAAAGGCAATACATTTGCATAAAGTGACATAATTTTAAATTATAATGTCTATTTAACACCATACATAGGAACACTAACTTATATTTGAATATTTTCTCTTTGTGTACAATATTATACGTTTTATACAAATTATTTGCTTATAAAAATTTTATAATTCCTGTTGTTACAAACAATGTAGTACATAAGATTTTTATTTTTGATATAAACTTATAGGCTTAATGTTAAAGAAACATAATTATTATTTGGTGTTAAAAATAAAATATGTATTATTGTATTTATGTAAATTACTAAATGGACCTCTTTCAAAAGTGTTTAAAAACATGACGTTTTCTTCTGCTATTTAATTCTTATATATTTTATTTTTTCAATGATTTAAATTATTACGAAATGTTTAATGAGAAATACATTTGGAAAGTGCAAAAACAAAAAAACAAAACAACTTTTCGAGGTAAATATTTATCGCCAGCTTTATATTCAGTTCAACGAAATAGGAATTTTTTTCGTACTATTACATTCCTTTTATATAATATTATCAGATTCAAAAATATATTCTAGTGTAAAATTATCTCCAGTCCAGCTGGTGCTATTTTTAACTTATTTATTTAAATTAAATACACTTTTACAGAAGGTATTAAGCTGTGCATTGAAAAATTAAATATAAAGTGACTTAATAATTATTACGTATATACAATATACTCTACAATCATAATACAATTTTTTGCGCTCATCTTAAAATTAAAATCAAAATGATAGCTCATCACAGAGTTCAAATGGAATGATACCGACATAAATCGGAAATATCGTTTCAATAATGAATTAGTATAACCACTGTACAAGCCACGAACATTATTTTATTGAACATTTAAATATAAATACCACTAAAAAACTTGGTAACAAAAAAATAAAATCAATTGTTCATTTTGCAATTTTTATTTTTTATTGAGATTTAATTGTATTCTACAATTGTATATAGAACAAAAAATTAACGGCGTAAATTACATAAACGTGCGCATACAGTGTTTTGTGAATACCATAACTTGATCGTATAAATGGCAGTAATAATTATTATAATTATTAATAGTGTGATGATAATGATGACGACATAATAATGAATGAAAATATCGACTAATTAAAAATATACATAAGAATAAATGGAAATTTTTTTATAAAAATACAGAAGGATAATAACTCTATGTAAACTATATATTATTATACTATAACTGTTGTGCTAAAGTCACTGTCGTCTGTTGAAATATCGCGAGTTTGTCGAAAAAGGTTATTTAATCACGCGGTGGTGGTCTAAACAAAAATACGATTAATCAGCCGGATTGAATATTCATTGTTACCTAAAAACTCTTATATTATACATTTTATCACCGTGGTTACACCCAATTGTTGAAATCCGCGAAAAATGTGCGTGCACTCCACAAAACTCATTCAGCAGATAAAACTTTTACGAGTGAATAATATTATTATAATTTTTTCTTGTACATTTTTCGTTTTCGTAAACTTTGAAAAAGGTGATGGGGGAGGGTGGAGTTAAGAAATACTAAATAATCAAAATAAATAAAATAATATTACATCCGTGGCGTTTGATATAAACCCGGGTCCCCCCATCGCGCCGCCATCCATTACTGAAGAATTACACATCTAGTGGAAAGGTAGATCAACACAACAATTATATATTATATATAAATAATAGCCTGTTCACAAACTACACTTAATGACGACACTTCTAAATTTTCTGGCAGAAATAACTCAATCGCTCTAGAAAAATTACATAATAGTATATTATTTGAAGGCTTCTTCTAAAAGTAGAGATATTTTCATACAATTTGACGATGGTATTTTTTTTAAATATTATTTCTTTTATTTATGAGTATCTTTAAGTTGGTGTATTTAATAAAATTGAAAAACTCAATTATACAAAATGCCAATATAATATTAAGATAGTCATACGACAACGACATAAATAATTTTTTTTGGACTTCTTAACTAACTAATTCCACGGTTGTCTGTTCTACCGTTATTCAATACTTTTATTGATGTTGCTAGATTATTTTTAAATCGTTTGTTTCTGATTGGTTCTGCATTAACTACGTTTGTTCTCATATTTTTTTAAGTATGATCTTAATATAATTATTTATTTACAGTAGTTTCAACTAAATAATCTTTTTTTTTATCTTTTTCTATTTTTCGATTTTTTTGTAGGATATACTATATACTAAAATTTAAACATTTACACTCGTGGAAACTGTCTCCTAACCCCATCATCTAACTCGGCACAGATATAGCTACTGTAAGAAATGTTGTATAAACATGAAATATAAAACAAAACATAATAATACAATGTAATATAAACATTTTAATGTGAACATATTTTAGATAGTTTATTATCTCGATGTTTTATTTTCAGTCGTATATATCAAAATATGGTAGTACTAATATTATTATTCTAATTATATCAAAACAGCGTAAGTTTTAATTTCGTAAATATATTTTACCATGGTATTTTCTGATTTTATAACGATGAAACTTGATTATTAGCAAAAGAAGGGCATAAAGATAATAAAACTGAAGATTAAATATCAAAAATCTTTTCACACTACTACAAAGGCATTAAATCCTGCAGAAGATATGTTTCCAAAGTAGATGAGGTTTCAATAGAAAAAAAGAAGAATATTTTGTACAAGAGGAAATTGCGTTATTTCATTGCATTCAATTGAATAAAAGTAAATGTTCGCTGAACGTTATTGTTATTGGTGGGGGAGTTAAAAGTATAAAAATGAATTTTACCAACGTTTTTGTGTATTTTCAATAAAAAAAACCTTGGATATCATCTGTTTAAATGTTATTTAATATAAATATAAAAGACAATATTATTATTGTTAGCATTTATAAAAACTTCAAAATGCGCATGTAATACCAGTTACTAACAAGGCATGACGATCACAGTCAAAATATCGTGTGACACATTAAACTACAATAGTACGAAATCGATACTTTCGATATCAGTTAAATAATTAAATAATTGAATACAAACATTATCATAGCCTGAGTAATGACTATTATGCGGGAATCGGGTGATGGGAATAGGTATCTACTAATTGTTTAGTTAACTGGATATGTAATATATTATATGTGAGAGAATTCTGATTGGTTTGTCGAGATATTCACAAACATGCATCGACCCCTCCCACCATCGACAAATGACCGAAACGTTTTCTCCAGTTATACAGGTTGACGTCACTACGAAATTGGATCCAAAAATTCAAACCCTCTGTACATACTACACTGTATACAAATCCCCGACAAACCTTTTGACATACGACGACGTATCGTTTCTGTGTTTATAATATTAAGTACATATATTCTCGTTAATATATCATCGCATCCTGCACTCGACGACCAAGATCCCTTTCGAGTGGTACAATATAATTTTGGAATTTCTCATCTACACGTGGGCGTCACTTATACTATTAAAACGTATTATGAGTTTCCTGAAATTGTTTTTTCATAAATTAGGTAGGTCAGTGCTTAACTCGTTGTATAAATACGAGAGCTTATTTTTTTTTTATTAGTTGGTCGACAAACAATGGCAGTTAGTTTTTAACGTCAATTTCATAAAATAATATGATGGTAGTAATATTATGGACCTTTGACATTATTATCCAGCTCCAACTGTTAAGACAATTTTAAACGAAATGCTTTGAAAATATATAAGTAATGTACATTTACTTATTGATAATACTCGCATTATAAATGTTGAATGTTATAATAGCCAATAAAGCTGTCACTGTGCTAATGTCATGATATTGTTTGAAATATCGTTTACAGAGCTAGTTATTCAACATACGGTATAAGGTGGGTATAGTTGTATAGATACTTTGATAATTTAGTATTAATACTAAAAAAAATCACGAATTTTAATGATACACATCGGAGAAATTTGATTAAAAAGTTTAATGAAAGGGTTCATCATACAATGATTACACGAACGTAGATGTATGTAAACCATTCGCAATCACTCTTGTTTCTTTATATAACCGACGACCGAATGACCCAAAACTTCTCAGATGACTACAGCAACCATTTAGCTACTAACTCATGAAATTGTGTGGATTTCTGACTGAATAGCAGTATTATAGGTTTTTAATCCTTTAACTAAATGACATAATTACAGTAGCTAAAACACAGTGAGCTGCATATTTCTTTTTTAAATTTAAATAATGGTAATAACTATTGTCCATACTATCAATACCACTGTTAACATTGCGAAAATTCCGTTGTCACAAAACAAGTTATTATAGGTACTCTATTATCCTTTATAAATGCGTAATCTATTTCGAGATATTGATTCAAATATTACGACCTTTAATTGCTCGTTAACTTATGTTTGATGATGATAAATATATTGTGAACAACGGATAAAATATCATAAAAACATTGTTTGAATTAATTCATAAAATTCAAAAACAACCACAAAATCGTTAAAAACAAATAATAATTAATATTTACAGCAGATTTTTGACCATAGTAAAAATGTATGTATTTTATTATTATATCGTAATATCATAGTATGTTTATCGTTATACCACAAATTGACAATACCGTTTAGGTAATCTAACAACAATATAATATAAAAAGTTGTAAAATCAAAAAATGTAAACATTATCTTGTACCTACGTCGATATTATTAATTTCCATTGTGTTTTAAATAAAAATTAAAAAAAAAATCATTTAACTACTTATAATGCATAGATGTTAAAAAAGGGTTGGCAAAATTATAATGGAATCGTCTAAAACCAACAATAGGAAATTGTGGGTTGGAAGAATAGTAATAAAAACGACACTCAGACCACACATTTATTTTATTTTAATTCATTTTAACAATTTATAGTTATGCCCAAAGTGTGGTGGCATTATATAAATAATTTTTTCGTCTCTGCTGTATTACATGGTTAGGGGTTAGCTTTCCAAACACATTCCTTTTCTGACGGCAAAAGCGGTGCTTGATACTCTCTCTAAGGTATTTTTTCCCTATACTCATTCCGAAACACTCACCCTCCCGTAAAACTCACTCGAAAGACAATTCCATCCTAAATGTTTCGCTTACTGTATAAATGTGTGTGTATGCGTGTGTTTATGAATCGTATATATAAGCACACAGTTGTATGGTGGGAGGCAAAAGAATTAAAACCGTATTTTGCAATTAAAATTGTATATTTAAAGAAGAAAAAAAAGTAATGTTAATTACACGGATCGTCGATCACCTGTGGCCCGTAAATTTAGGACGAGGTGGTGGTGTAATAAACGTCAGCGAAGGGGTTTATTTTTTCAGAAAACAAAATAAAACGACTAGGTAGTGCGTATTATAATATATTATATAATACACTATCACAACTACTGCCACCTTTACAAATACAATAGGCCCGTACGGACGTTGGTTTTATTTAACCTCTTTTTTGTTTTTAAATTATATTTAGCATATTAGTGCTGTTATTGTCGTATTTGCGCGCGTAAAACAAATTTTATCCAAGACCTGGGGGAACGTTTAAAACCAACAATTCTCCAGCAGTGGACCAGATAACGACTGGAAGTGGATGCGCATTATGGGGATAGGTGACAATGCATACGGAAATTTATATGTACAATCGCTTTAATAACATTGTCGGAAGAGTGTGTGTAATGTGTATCTGTGTATACGGTAAGCGCGCAGTTAAGTTTACCTATACACTATCGCTACGCTACCACCACTACCTCCAACAGTGTATCTATAGCCTATAGCCACTACACCTACCCCGTGTTTACCGCAATGCGGGCTGATTTTAACGCCCCTGTAAATAGACGGCTCAAGTCTACTCACAATAAATTCATTCCATCTCTTCCAACTCAGCCCCCATATATCCACTAACCTCCTACGTACTCTATAAATAGTGGCGACTTTTTTTTGTTTTTGTTCCCCTTTCACGTTACTTTTTTCATCACTGAACATCCATTTTTGGTTTTTTTCCTTCGATCATTTAGGATTTTGATACTAGATATATTAATTGCCTACCACCAACACATTTGTACCTTCTTGTATACGTATTCCATAAGCCAATAAGTTACTTTTATTTTATATTTATTTTTAAAAATCCTAATCTTCTGATCGGAAGAACGGATTTTGAACTTTTTATTTTATTTCGATACATATCGTATAATCTTAAGATGACTTTGCATTATGCAATATTATTATCATTATTACTATGGCGACGTCATACGGCTCAACATTTGTATGCTAATGTAAACGGTTCGACCACTCCACCGATACTTTTTATGTTATATTGTACATAAATTCAATACATCTGCAAGACGGTTTTGTTGCCAAATCATTTCTACTATCGATTTTCATAAAAACTATTTTGTATAGTAGTAGATAGTTATACTATTGTAAGCTGCAATAACAATTATGGCTTTCTAACATTTTTCATCTTTATCAAAGAACTTTATTTGAAAATATAAAAACTTTAAACAAATATATGGGGAAAAATGATATGCATCGAATTAATTTTTTATTGTAGGTACAAACATTTTTAACATAAAGACATATTTATATCTTTTACGTGCAATTTTAAATGTATACTGTTTTATATAAATTATATACACGTATCTTGTTTCGGTTTTCTTGTTTGATATTTTCATAATATAATATACTTTAAGAATAAGACAGTTGTGGTCCATTTTGTAACATTATCTTTACATTACCATGAAGATTATTATACGCATAACATAGTCTCATCAGGGTTTTTGGAAGAAAAGGGTCAACTTCTTAATGGGAGCTTAAGGATCCCTTAAAGTAAATTTAACTATATATACCGTGTTTAGGTACTTCTTTTTTCGTTCTTCTTATCTCGTTGTTTCTAGGTTTTTCTCATTTCGTTACTTAGGGCGTCCATACAATATGAAAGCAAATACATGTTTTCAGTTTTCACAAGATACTTATAAAGGTGGTAGCGATTACACAGACCACAAGTTTTAATACATTTTTACTTCAAAATTGCTAGAGTCAAACATTTTCTTTAAAATATTTTTGTATGTATTTATAATCTGAATGTAATAATATGATAAAAACGGTAGAATAAACTGTACGAATAAATTTTTAACTGTAAATCATGCGAACGAATTTGAAATTTCGAATGGTATTATCTGTAGATAATATTTTTTTTTGCCGCTCGAGGACCAGCAATATTTTATGACGGGTCTCGCTAGGCACACAGCCAACTGTTGGTAAACGACAGCCGACCAATCACTTTTAGGTGGAACTTTGCCACGCCGCCCGCCACTTCAAGAACCCCACAGCGCCACGGTTCCAACCGTCGCCACTACACGTTTGCCTGTTTTTATAATGACCAAAATCATTTATTGGCGACTGCGAACGAATTAATATTATGATAGGGCAGGTCCACTTAAGCGTACAATCTATAATATACTTTTACTCAAGGACAGAACAGCATGGATGGAGGTGTGGCGCCTGTACTAGTGTCTTTTTGTTTTTGTTGAGTACATGCAGAAAAATAAAAAGTACAATAGGCGGCGAAAGAGTGCAGATAAAATAAAGACTATAGAAAGAGTGCAAACGTGTGGTATGAATTATATAATATACATAAAAAAAAATGCATTTTGCCAATGACTAAGGAATTGTGCCACCAACTCCTACTCCATAATCGTAAAATGCATTTTCACTGCAGCATGTATGTCGTATATTACACTAAAATATTGAACACCGGGGTTTAACAATCAGAACACAACCCTTATGTATTGTACTTATCTTAATCGAGTGTGACGTATATGCCCCGCTACCACGTTAAGTTTTTTCTATGTAGTTATATATTCCTATATTTAAATAAAAATTTCTAGGTAAAAACGCATTTGGCTTATATTGTACACGGTAAAATGTACAGGTATATCAAATCGAATTTTTTTTACAGTAAATCAGTTCATTGAAACGAGAAGAAGATTTTTTTTTTATCCATTTATATGTCTCACTTTTTGGTTAAAAGTTTCAATTAATTTGAATTTGTACACAGAGACTATAAATTATTATTAAAAAAAATTAAGATTTTTGTTGAAGTATTTCAATAGTTTCAGCAATATCGACCACGTTTTCGTCGCTGCTTTACGTTCAAGGGGTGAAATGATTTTCAAACATAAAAGTTTTTATTGTTTTTTTTTATTTTTATCGTTTTGGAGAAACTAAATCGAACACTACAGTCACACATTTAATTATGTATTATAGTAATAGGTTTATCCGTATCATCAGAAAATTCTCATAGTTTTAAATCGATGGTAGTTTACTAGTTTATAACAGTATCATATGACACATATAGTGTGATATTATAATCAGATTTTTTAAAATAAAATAATTAAACAAACAAATGGAGAGTAAAATGGTATAGGCACACCAATCTATAAAATTTATTTTTAACGGACACGTCGAAATTGTTGGATGTATAACACTTTTAACAGTATATAAAAAAATAAACATAAAATAATACAATGGTATGTTATTGACATTTTGGCAGTAAGCGTTTCCCATCGTTTAGGTGGTTTGTGAACAGTATTAGCCTAATGCGATAAATCATCTACGATAAAACAGGAAATAATGATAAATAAAAATAAAAGTAAGGGGAAAAGAGAAAAATGCCGCATCGTCGGGGAATTTTTATTTTTTCTTTCTCACTTTGACGCTATCAACCGCCCGTGTACCGAAACACGTTAGTGTAAAGCTTTTGCACAGACAGGTGGTGGTAGGGCGATATAGGTTTTAAGGGTTTGAGTAAATTAATTATTTTAATTACGTGCTCTGCGCAAAAAGCGCACTCCACTGACGAGTGAAAAGGGCGGGTAAGACATGCATAAACGTCACATATCGTATGGTAATTTTTCTCTTTTATTATTATTATTATTATATATAACATATAATAATAATGATTATAATTTTATTATTATTAAGACGCGTGTGGGTTGCGTGGATGTATAATATGCACGCGTCAAGTAATTTATTTTATTTTTTTAGCTGATATTATTATAAGTATTTTTTTCTTTACGGTTATATACGACGCGCCGTTAAACCTTTCCGGTACGCAACAAACGTTACACTGTTGCGTTGCGCATGCATGTGTGCAACGCCGTCACCAGTACCGGTAACACGTGTGACCCCTCCGCCACCTAACCAACATCGTATACGAACTTACATACACACACAAGCAAACACGCGCCGTGCACGCGCGCACACACACACATACTTCTACACAATCCCCTCGCGACTCGTTCGCGTTTCTAGCCCTTTGAACAAACACACACACACATACACACCATACCCTCTCCTTGCCACAAATTCAGCGAGCTCAGTCGCCGCCGAGAGCTCACAAGAATTGGGGTTGGAGGAATGGATCTCTCCCCTAAGACTCACGTGCTTTTACGAACATTTCCAAATAAAAACCACCAAACAGATACTTTACTGAAATTAATTTCGGCTACACATGTTATATATTATTATTATGTTGTATGATATATTTTACCGTTACGCTGCGGTATTATTATAACGACGACGCGGAGTGCTCAGACTACAGGGGTTTTTTTTTTGTAAATATATAATATAATGTGTGCGTGTATATATAATTTAACCGATGGAAATTATATCGATTTTCTTCTTCTTCCGTCGAATACATTATAGAGTAGTTATATGTTTAGTATATACTGTACAAGTCCACTGAATGGAGGCCTTTCAACATCCGTAAAAATGAAAAATAAAACACTCGATAACCCACGATAAAATCACTTTTAAACGATAATAATACAATATTATTATTCAGCAGCTGAGACTAATAATAATATATACGTACATTATTTAAAAAAAAAATTGATATAATTTTTTTTTCGCTACTGGCATTTAATCACATGTTGTATTGACTGAAAATATCCCGGTTTAATATTATTTTTCATAAAAACCAAAATAAATTAAACGCCCTTTTATATTTTTGACATAATTAAAATGTGGTCAAAAGGTTATAATAAGGTGAATAAATATAAATAATTATATATAAATGACAATTATGACTATCATTATTCCAAATAAAATTACGAGTTTATCAATTTACTTGTGATGATAGATATGCATGTACTTCACTAAAAAATAAATTAAAATTGAATTAAAACAAGATGAGCAAAAATTGAAAAGAAATAATAATAATACAACATAACAAACATTGATATTTTATTGAAATAGAGTGTATACCTCAGATAACGTCGATTCATTCTCATATCTCCCTCAAAACTAGTAAGTTTAATCGTGTCTTTGAAATTGGGGTCACACAAGACTTGTAGCAAACATCTGTTCGGTGGATAACTGGGTCGAGTATTGTAATATCTCATATATTTTCAAATACGTATTATTTTCTACCTTTTTTTCCGTATGAGAAAAAAAAATTTAAATAATAGGTAACAATGACTTCCAATAACGAATAACAACCATGGCAAAAAAAAAAACAATATCATGACATTAAATGGAACAGAAATTATTGTATCCCTCTAGTAGTTTTATATTATTATAATATTTATAACTGTCCTAGTAAATGTGGTACAGTTTTATATAAGACAAAAATACTATTTAAGACGAAAATTATAACTAATGCTTATTATAGAGATAATCATTATCTGAAATATTATCAACCAGTAAGTATGTATTAAATATGGTGAATACTGAATAGAAACAAAAAGCCTACTAATATATCGTTAGTGTTTTATACTAAATTGACTTTATACAAAATAATATAATACGTAATATTATTAATTATAATTGTAAATATTATACAGAAATGTGCCATCGACCTTTGGCTGCGTAAGAGTGCCAAGACATTCAGTAGATCGAACAATTTAGTTTCCACCTAAATTACTATTGTAATGTTCAAAATATTCTCGAAATTGCACAACACATACCATGCTAGGCGTCAGTAAATAAATTGCAAAATGTATTACTCTTTAACGATAAGGTTATTTGTTGTAATAATAATAATAATAATAATAATATAGACTGTAGAGAGATTTTATTCGCCATATTAAATACACTCGATATTTTTAATAATCGTTTACTCGTTGATTTTAATATACATAATATTATTATTATGTAATCATGTTATGCTAGTTATTTCTGTTAAATCCATCATAATAACAAAATAAACGTTTTGTTTTTACTAGAAACACCGTGGTGTATACTATATACTAATAAATCCGTTAATGGATTTTTGATATTCTTTGGAATTTCATAAGCCCTCGCGTTCATTTCGTGTCATTGATCGAGACTGATCATGGGAAATTCCGAGGGTTCTGTATTGTAGCTATACTAAGGTAGGTAGTACACAGAGGCCAGTGTTTTACAGTGAATTTTCTTTAAATTAACATTACCTCCAAGTAAATTAAATTTTGTTTTATCAAAAGTTGTGGAACGCAATAATTTATTTACGATATCTTAACTATTTAAGGAAAAAACTTTGTATAAAAGTATAACTTGTAAATTTTTTATAAGTAGGTATACGCAAAAACTTCATTTATATTTTAACCTATAAAAAGACTCGGTTTAATATAAAAATTTTCATACATACGTACTATGCGTGTAGTATCAACACGATCATAATATTATATTGTATATAGGTACGCAAATAACAAAATATCAGTTTGAAATAAACATAGATGGTATGTATTTTGATTCTTTTTAAAATACAGTACAAACTCGTAAAAAATTGATAATATTTAAAACGCAAGTTCGATAAATCGATCTGATTGCAAGAATATTATAGTAAAATGGATGGAGCGACGACTTCTAAGAAATGTACTTTTGATAGACTGATAATTGTTGATCCTCATTCAGAATAAGTATCATGTGTTATTGGAATGTCTGTAGATTATAGGTTAAAATTTGTATAGTTTATGATATTTTAATACGAAAATATTGCCATCGTATGGGTAAACACCGACTGTAACGCGTAGCCGACTAGACGGTATTGTATATAATATAATACGAATATATATGACGCGTGTATGCAGACATGCACAATAGAACATATACGATACGGACGGGCAAAAGTATCGAAAGACTACCTCACCAGGTGTGCGTGTCTGCCACGGTGTCTGGGCGATACGATAATTTAACTGTTGCTACTCGTGGATAAGAGTAGAGACTGATTTTTTGGAGGAAATACTGTATGGAAAAAAATAGTAGTTTCTGTAGACTTCTGGAAATTGTATTCCGACCACCGTCACTTCAGTGGTGTTGGGGTGGTACTATAACGTGTCTCGTTCGACGGACCGCTCGAAACAAAGAGAGAACCCAGCATTCGTTTATGGGCGGGGGGTGTAAAAGGTCAAAATAATAATATTCGCGTCCCTCCGCGTGGGATATACTAGTAGGCACAAACGCACACAGACACAAAAATACGACGAACGTTTGGGGAGGAAATCGGCAACGTCTATACACAGCACCGCCGCCACCGCCACAGCCACCGTCATCGGTGCAATGACCTCCCAACGTTTTTGGGGTGCGCTGCACTAAATGCAGCTGCCGTCGTCGTCACCCTGCTGCTGCTGTTGCTGTAGTCGACTACAACTCTACGGTATAAATATATATATAGGTATACGGTGCCACTCCGCCACCGTCAATAATTATTTTACGGCAGCACGTGAGTCGAAGGTCACAAATACATGTATGCGCCTATTGGTAGGAGAATCATTGCCCCCCCCCATCCTGACAATTATTTAAAACCACAGAAAGTTTTTCGAAGATTGTAAACAATTTTTTTTTTTTTTTTATTTTTCATGATATTTATATAGATCAGTAGTTAATCGTCTATCGTGACAACTAAACTGGAAAGTTAATATACCTACCTACTGTAGGTACAAATCACAGATGTTTGTTAGTAAAATAATATTAAAAATTCATTGCATCATTAATATACATTTTTACCACATTTGGTTGTGTTCGATATTTCAATAATAGATAATATATTATACTAAGATAAGCTTAAAAATGTATATATATAACCTATTACCTACATTTATTTAGGGCATAAAAATAATCATATTATTATTTACTCATACTTCAAAGTTTTTTTTAATAATATCTATGTTTGCGGTTTCTTATCACCTTCTCATAGGACAATCTTCTCCGCATAGATGCAATAGATTTGAAAACTAGGTATTAGTTAGTCCCCTCCACCTATAATACCTTATAGGCGCCCCTGAACACGTCATAAGCGCGGGAAATGCGTGTCAGTTTGGTCGGCGACAGAATTGTTAAAATATTATGTACGTATATAATATATCACTGTGTACTATATACATATAAATATTACGTGATATACGACGTAGTTAAACATATACACGCATACGCATACACACACAAAATATATACATATATACAGTATACACATTGTTATATATATTATAATAGCTTTGTGGACTACAAATAGTAATAATAACAATAATCTAATATTTATTATGCTCTCGCGGGCGTGGCGACGATACGGCGCGTGACCTTTCATTAGCTGGAATGATACTAATTAGTAATTACTAATGATGGCAGTAAAAAAAAAAAATAATAATAAAAACGAACAAAAAAAAAAACTCCGGAAAATTAACCTTTTCGCGCGACTTTACGCGACGACAACGAAGTCGTCGAGATCCCCACGGGACTTTCCGCCATTGCTGTTGTTACCGCCACGGAGACGGATGTACGTCGTCGGCAGAAGAGACGCGCAAAAAAATTCCAAAATTTTGGTCGCCACCAGGTGCGTATTAATATTATAATATTGTATAATATGTACCAAACGCACGCTGTAAATGTTATAATACGAACCGACACACACGCGCGCGCATGATTATATATATGATATAGTATGTGCATAGCGAACAGATGTTCAACAGTCGATACAGGGGGGCAGCTGATTACCTGGTGATGTTATACACAATATGTAATGTATAGTTTTGCGTGAGTAAGTGTATTATGGTCTGCCAGACACACTGGCCCGTTATCCGACGGCTATATACAAAAAAAAACGCACACAGCGAATGCAAGAGAGAGTGATGTAGACGTTTTAGTTTTTAATAGTAATTGAAAAAGTTTATTATCGTCCTATCATGAATATGTATTGTATATTATATAAATATGTGTGTGTGTGTGTGTGTACAATAGTAAACTTGAATAAGTCAATTATCGAAATTAAAAGTGTTTTTCCCTAACTTGGCGACAGTGGCCACACTCGGCGTGAGTCAAATTCCGAATTAAATGAATTAAAGAACAATAATACAATCGATTATCGTTATATATATTTAAATTTGGTTTACATATAAAAGAAACTTATCCCACACGATACTTAAAACATTGTTTAGTATAATAACGAAAACATCGTAAAATACATTCCAGAATTATTTTCTTTATTCTTCCGAGTGTTTTTTTAAAAATACTTTAGTATTCAGTTAAAACTATTTTCAAAGCTTTTTGTTTCTTTAATGTAAACGCATAAATATTGTAAAACGGTGTACAGGAAAAAAAATCTATACCTTTATTCAAGGTGGGTATCAATAATTCTTAATGATATAAATTTAATATTAATGCAAGCTTATCGATTATTATTATTAAAAATAATATGTTTTTATTGAATTGATTTGTTTTTAGTAAAGTTGAAATTTAAAATTCAAAACATATTTTCTTCCAAAAAAATTTTAAAATACATTATTTATCTATGGCTCACAACTGGGAATTATTGTCAATAAAGCTGAAATTAGCTTTTTGTAAAACGAAGTGTATAATACTGATTTATCATACGCAATCAGCTGTGCTCATCTGGTTATAGCAAAATGTGATTTTTATTTCAGTAAAAATGTTATTTAAATGAAAAATATGATGATCGCAATAATCAACAATATTTTCAAAGCTATTTAGTTAAACGATGTTGCAGAGTGCAGTATATTCACCTAAATTTAGGTACTCGTAAAAAAATATGATGGATTCAATGACTCTGGACAATCACTCGCAATAAAATGGCATTGGTTATAGAAGAAAAATGTTCAAAAGTTACACTTACCCTCTAGTAAAAGTAGTAATCCGTCAGAAATACATGTTACTTTATAAAAATTATAATATACACATTTAAGCGAGCATTTTGGAAACTAGTGTTGTGGGTTCAATCGAATAGAATTAAATTTATTACAGATTAGTAAAGTTATTTCAGCGTTATACCAAACCTGGATCATAAACATCTGTAGGTTGTTTTGATAAGGAAATATAAAATGAGAGTTTCTCTATTATAAACGAGATAGAAATATTATTTTATTTGCAATTTAAAGATCGGAGTGATGCTGTAGAAGATATTATTCAAATACATGCGTAGAAAAAAAGTTTGTATAAAAATTGAATTCTGATACTCTTTACCGTTGGACAAATTATATTATAGTAATATGTCTTATAAAGTTATCTATGATACAAATTGTATTATTTTTAACACGAGAAAAATTTGATAAGTGATAATAGTGATAGATTGAATTAAACCGTTATATCACATAATAATATATACTATACATTATTTTTATCACATAATAATATAATATACAACACGCTAGTATTAAAGTGCACGGCGTTTCGTCTCACGCGTGCTGAATCGTGCGCAAACCAGCTGATTTTAACTCACGCAAAACATTCGTCGCTGTGCATATATTATTAATAATATTATTATAGGTACATAATATTATATAAAGAACCGGCAGTGCCAACGCGTCGTCTTGGAAGTCCCGCGTCGCTCCCCTCGGGATTCTCGTAATTAAATAAAGTCCAACCAATAAAAAGGGACGAGTAAAACGGAGCGAAGAGAAAAAAAGCAAGAGAGAAATTTGGAACGAGATAAAATACATTCGGGGACGCGTCGGTATACATTATATGCTTGCACTTACTATATACAAGTATATATTATTATTATAGCGGTGGTGGTGATGGTGGTGTTGGTAGTGGAGGGTGAAAACAGACGTGATGGTTTTCTCGGGTTATCGAACGACAGAGTGGCAAACGTGGGTAGTGGGCATACATTTCGTATGCAAAACCGGTCTTGTACGCCTATCGACACCAGCGGTAGCAGCGCGATAATTTTTAACGTCGAAACGGTAAAGACCTATGGGTGCAGTGCTAAAGTGTAGTTTTAGCGTTGCTCTTCTGTAACGGCGATAAAAATATAATGATGCATACAGTTATAATTATTATTTTTATTTTATTATACTTGAATTTTGTGTGCGCTTCTAATATATAAACACACATAGGTTTTATGTGTTATACAACATATATGTTTTTTATTGAATACCTAAAGAGTTTAGAGTTTGAAGCGTCTTAATGATTTTATATAAGACAGATGTATAATTAGGATAATTTGCACTCCTGACCTGAGTTTCTTTTATCTTTTCAACGTAAAGAAAAAGGAAACAAAACAAAAATCTAAAGAAATTTATTGTGCTTGTATTGTTCCGACTAATTAACCATTCGGAGTATGTTACACACCTACACACTCCGAATAGGAGGTATCTACATATAAAAAGCATTCAATATTCTTCTAAAAATATTATGTTTGAATGATTCAAAGTGAAAGTATGTTTAGAAAAATAAAAATTAACATTATATGATTGAAATATTTAATCAGCGCATATTATTTGTTCATCGGTCAGATTAAAAAAAAAAACCTACCCATTTTCATAGTATACATTATACATATATTATATTATAAATTAAGTACCAAGTACCACATCTTTGGATTTAAACAAATAAATAACATATGTTATTTATAGAATTATTTTTCTAAAGCACTTAATTTATAAAGGTCTTGATTATTACTAAATATAAAGTAATTTATTGATTAAATTTAAAAAAAAATATTAGTATTTTTACTTTTTTTTTTTATTTAAATATATAACAATTAACGGATTATAAGTTATATGATTTATAATATCACTTAAAATGTCTTTAAAGATTTAGACTTTAGACCTATAGTTATAACTTAACCAAAATATTAAGTAATTTAAAAAGTAGGTAACTATTATATGCACAATAAAAATATATATTTTTATAAAGAGCATAAAAACCTTAACAAAACGTAATACAATTTTTATTTTTACATGACAACTCGTTGTCACTACGAAGATAACTTTATTCAAAATTAAATACTACAAGAAACTTAACCAATAAACAACTTTATAAACGATTTGTAATAAATAATAATAAAAAAAAAAACTATAAAGTGTATTTACAAAAGATATTAAAATAATAAATCTAAGCTCACATTTGAAAAAAATCTGAGTATGCAAAGTATAAAGTAATCTAGCAAAGGATACTAATAAAAAAATATTGTGTTTGCCCAAAATATAATAAAAATAACAATTAACGGTGTAATAGTAATATGATTATAAAAAGGCCATGTACGCTTTTATTATAAAAAAATTTAGCTATTAGCATTTATATTACGTTGGATTCTTTTGAGCATTATTTACTCGAGGTAAATAGGCTAATGGGCGATGAATATTGTGAGTGGAAGCTCTCAATCATAGTATGTTTCTTATTTTTGTTTTTTTTTTCAATTTTTTTTTTTTTTAGTTTGTAGGTATCGTGCCAAAACTAGTTTATATTATTTTGTTATTTTATTTGTTGATAAAAAAAAAAAAAAAACTTTTACGTGACAGGCAGGAAAAAATAATTCGTAATTGAATATATTATAATAAGTTTGTTGGTTAAGTTATTAATGTATTTTTTGAAAGTTTGTGTATTCAGTGCTCATAATAGATGTCACATCGCCGGAAGAAGTTGTTTTATTACAACGTCCCAACGTGAATTAGTTAAACAAAATTTTTCGCTTTTTCTCCCCTCACTCTTCAGCTTACGGACTTGGCCACTTGGGTTTCTGTAATATAACGTCCGAGAAACCTTGGCCCGTCTCGAAACTTTCACGAAACAAAACTTCAGACATATAAAGGGACTAGTTGGCCGGTTTTATACTTGGCTCCTTTGAGAATTCAAGTCCTGTCCTGAAACTCTGTTAAACGGTGGTAAGTACCCAAAGGAATCCACATTAAATAAAAAAAAAAATTAGAATTTAGAATATTTTAAAGCGTTCATTACCTAACGTGATTGAATTATATTTACAGTAAACTAAATTGAAATAAATGTTTACTTATTTAATGTCTTACTGTAAGAACTTTTAGCGACAATAAAACTAAATTTATATAAAAGTTAGATTGATAGTATGTAAGTAGGTAAAATATTGTAATAATCAACACTTATCAGACTGTCACTGTTGTATAATTTGTTTCATACTAAACAATTATTATAGTACATGTTTGCGTTTGTTTATTCGATGTAATCTATAAACCAGAATTATAAAAAATACCTATAATAATTTATATTTATCATAGATATTTAGATGAAATTAGAAAAAATAATTGTACAACTATAGTCAACTTTGTTAAAAAAAAAATAAATAATTATTATTGTTTTGGAATTATACACGATCGAAAAACATTTTGTACGTGTTTCTCATGTTTTATTAGCATAGTCAATATATATAAACCCTTTTTAAACTAACGTTAAGTATATTTTTCAGGTATATACAATTTTACATATCCTATATATGCTTATAACATATATATATATTATATACGTATTGAAATAGTCTTTGCATCTTATTTTGTCGTCTGGGATGAAATATATTTGTATTCAAGACCAATATTGGTTTATACTAGAGTTTTTACTCATATATTTTATATTCAGTACTCTTACTCGGAGTTAAGTTACATATATTGGGATAAATTCAAGGGCGAAAACTGTAAAAAAAACGTATCACCGATTAAAGTACATTATGGCGCGCGCTCATATTCAAATGGGCTCATGTATGCCTTCACCTGGCGCTCTAGGGACATGTATTCCATTCACGCTCCACCGAGCCACCCAACGACTAGACAGATGGTGCTGCAATTACTATGCGACGCGAACCGTTTACTGTTTATTAATATTATTATTTTTTGAATTATATTTCATATGAAAATTTTAATATTTTTTTATCAAAAAATTCAATCAAATACTGGATAAGTTATAACTGCAGCTTGTATAACAACAGCAAACATTTAAACTATCAGATTAATGTTTTAAAAAAACCATTATATTCACTAATATAGCCGATTTAAAATTAAATATCATACCAGTAAAAAAATAAATATTTATCAAGTACCAAAAAAGAGTATGTTTCTGACTGCCTTATTTTAGAATATAATTAGATTTTAACTTAATATAGAACTCGAATATATAATTAAAAAATTAGGAAAAATTAAAATTAATTGACCTGTTTTATTTTATTGACAAAAAAAAAAAATTCAAATATATTATATTAATTATATTGTACTTAATATTTTTATAGTAATCCAACAATATTAATACTAATTCAAATACTGTTATGTAATGTTTATTTTATAATTATTAATAGTTATATCAGGTAATAAAAATTCATAAAAATGTACAGAAACGTTTATTGTTAATCTAATTATACTCAAAATAGCTCTAAAAAACTACCACTCATTTCAAATGTAGTGCCACTTAGTTTTAAAATTGTTTTCGTACGTTTTTTTTTCACGAAATTGCCATCTGGTATCTTCTAATTTCCATACAAAGTAGCCTATTATCGTAGCTTAAAGTTATTAAAAATTAGCTTGTTCGATGTCATTATAGCCCGTAACTGTAATTGTAATTTCTTTCTTTTATTTTCACTAAACATAATCCTGTACTGAAACTCGGTGCAGATGACTAAACTATGAGAGCTATATCTCGAAACCGGCTCGAAAAAGAGGGTGCAAAAATCAATATGCCGCGAGGGGCAGGTGTACCTACACAGTTTTTTTGTATTCACCGTTTTTTGACCCCGGAGGGAATCTAGTGCCATTAAACCCTCTCCCTTTTAGCAATTGTGGATGTCCCCGGATGAGAAAAATTTCACTGTCTGGTTCTCATTGAAAAAATAATAATGGAACCATGAAAATAAATGAAAGACCCAATCGATTAGCTTAATCGACTACATCATAGTAAGGCAGTTTATAAAAGGTATTTAAATCATTTAGTAACCAGTCTTCACAAATCACAAATCTATAAAATACCTATATATTATATAGAAATCTATAATCTACAACCATCTAAAGCAATGATTGTTGGTTGATGAAAATTAATACTTAATTAGTATCATCCACAATGTAAAATAATAATAATAATAATAATATATATTATTAATACTTTTCATTATGTATTTTATAAGACAGTAGTTTGACATATATACAACGTTTATATTTGTTCTTATATTTTAATGTATAAGAATTGAGTAAGAAATATAGTTTAAAAATGTTTAATATGTTTTTTCACCAAGTTGATGGGTCTTGAGTTAATTATGTTTTTAATATCAACAACAAAAGAAAAGAGATCTGTATAAAAGGAGTTTTAAAATTATTTTTTTTTGTGTAATTGTTCCTGTTGTAAACTTGTAAACAATTAATTATACAACCAAATATCAAAATGAGTTTACTAACGATAAGTATTTATAAAAAGCATAATACATAAACATGTTACAAATAGAATAGATCTAAAAATAATCATCAGTTATCAACAACTAAATAGTTAACAGTTCTTATGCATTTTTATATTATTAATTAATATATTCAATAGAAAAAAACTAATACCTATAATAAAATACTATTTATTTACAACTTATATAAATTATCACATAAAAAAGTATAAATTTGTAAGTTATAAATTGTAAACTTTCTTCGATATATTTTAATTGTAATTATTAAGTTACAATAAGTATTCTAAACAACTATGAAATAATACTATAGTTGTATAATATAATTAAATTATTAATTATGAATGATTTTAAAGTTTTCAACAGTGTACTAAGAAAATTTTCATGTTATACAATATGAAACACGCTTTTGTAAATGCATTAATTAATCATTCAAAACAAAATACAAGAAAGGTAAAAAGATTAATATACAAATCATTGCACCTACTACTAACAACAGTACGTTTTAATTAATTTACGGTGTTGACATTTTAACATTATTACCTACATAACATAAACTTGGACTCTGAAAACAAATACACGGAATATAATAAAGTTTACATCGTTTGTCCGATATTACATCTATAACTATAGTCTAGGGAATAAAACGTAGTTAGAAATAAACTTTAAACAACTTTTTCTACATCTATACATATTTAAATATATGCATCAAATTATAAATGTTATAATATGTGTCAATTAAAAATATATTATTATTCTATCTTTTACTTAACATACATTGTATCAAATACAAGTAAACACACCACACGAATGCCACACCGGAAACCCGTAGATAAGGTAAACAAAATCCATGAAAATAACAAAGAGAACGTGGACCTAAAATACCTAACCCACACACTTTCTTTGTAACCAATTTTTTGTGGTTTAATAGTATAGAGTCGTATGTTTAATACGCGGTGTCATGTCATCCAATTTAGACGTCGACAACCGCGACGTCGGAAGATACGTTTTAGGAATTTCGGAGTAGTTAAACGAAGATTTTTCGTCTCGCCGGCCGGCGAGACATCCGACGGAAAACCGTTACGAAAACAACGAGCGGCGGCGTCGGCGACAGCAGCGGTGGTGGCGGCGGTAGCGACCGGTGTACCCCGCTCCACAACGCCGCCGCGCAAGTATATAATACCACTACTACTACTACTACTACCACCACCACGGTAGACGGCGATACCGGCAGCTGTTCCGGTCGCGTGGCGTTGGCGGCGCCCGCTCGAAATGATCGCCGAGACCGTAGAAAACGTACATTTATAATATTGATGATACCTATAATCGGGCGATGGTAAATTTTAACCGTAATAGCGTCCGTGCTTATAATATTCGACGACTAACCACGAGTGATAACCACGGACTGCAACGGGTAATGATACTACGGCAGTATAATAATAATATTGTAATTATTTGTATTTTTTTCCGCAATGATTTAATTATTGCGACTGTACATTATAATAAAACATCTTCATACCTGATTTGTTGATGGTCATCTGGGGCACCACTGCAGTGGCTGTCATCTGCGGTGGCGGATTGTGGCTAAGTATGTACTTGGGTTCAAACTTAGAAGGTTGAGCAATTGCTATGGGCGCCGGGTTGGTCATGGTGGTCACTGTTGCCGCGGGCATCATCAACGTAGACATGGCCAACATAGCGGCGGCGGGCGGGTAAACGGAAATCTTCGGCGTGAACGACGACGCGCGCGGAACGATGAAAATGGATGAGGGCACTCGGGATTTGTTTTATTTTCGAAATTTCAGCTCTTCGTGTGTATCGATTCACCGCCGTTTCGCCGACATGTTTGTCGTCGAAAATTCTCACGTACCTGTTCACGGCTGGTATAAAAACACGTGAGCTTCTGTCCTCCGATCGTTGGTTTCGGGTAGCTGACAAGGATCTAGATTCGTGACGATTCTATCGAAGATTGTCCTCACGGTGTGATGTTTATATTGTGCTGACGACGAAGGCAACGGCGGCTGCTGCTGCAACGGCTACGACGAGCGGCAGAGGTCGCGACGACGGGACGACTGCGTTCGGACTGACGCTACGGCGGTGGCGACCCAACAACCCCTCATCGGCGGGGCAGCGCGGCACCGCCGCACAGTCGACGACTATACGCGAGTCCACCACCGCCACCGCAGACGGTAGCGCCCTCTACCCCATTGTTTTGCCACCAAAGACGACCGTGTACAATTTATAATGCGTACGTCCGTGTATTATATTGGGGTGACTTTTTTCCTCATTTTTTTTCGACCGCCTCTGAATCGTTTTTTTTTCTTTTAACACCCCGACGAAGTTCTTGACCTCGTTCAAACGGTTACACGAACGATTTCGGACTTATTTTTTGTTTTCCCTTCCACCTATCCATCGCTTACTCACACATTTTCTCATTCATTCTCTCTCACTCTGTCTGTCTGTCTCTCTCTCTGTTTGTCTCTCACTCCCTCTTTCCATTTATCTGTCCCCCTCCGTCTATCTATCCCTTTATCTACACATACACACATCCCTTGTCCGCCGTCATATACTCAATGACGTGTAGTCTTTATTTTAAATCCCTTACCGCATGCCTGTCAACCACTCCACATACCCAACACACACGCGTGTACGGTTTTCGCCAAACTCAAAACGATGGAATTTCTTGATGATATTATGTTATTACGACACGGTATAAAATTGTATTAAAATACAAATATTCGTTTTCTCACGCACCCAATCATGTGTATTTGAACAGATTGACTGTGTTATAAGCTAATAGATTTCCGATTAATAAAACAACGATTCGGTGTAATGCGATTTGATTATTCGAATAATATAACTATCATCGTGCAGTGTGTTATTATTATTATTACTGAAATATAATATTGATGACGTAGCGACGCTCGCACGGCAAATAGTCGTTGAAAAATAATTAATGATATTACATACGATGACACGACGCGCAGTTAAAATGTATGGCATAGGATTATTATTATTTTGAACGACGATAACGATATCAAATATCGATGCGTGTTAATAAGTAAACTCGTTTTTTGTATTAAGATAACAGGCAATGTTCACCATTGTATAATAAATACACCGTAACCACGATTCATACACACCAATAGCCACGGCTATGGTTCGTCGCTTCTAAGTACAGCTGAAATAAAATTATGTAAAAAATTGTTTTTTTTTTTTTTGTTGGTCTAGTTGAATTTTATAAGTAATTGTATTACCATAATTATACATATACGAGTGACTACCAGTAAAAAGCCACGTATTTTTTCTCAATTGTAGATTATTATTTTAGTTTGTAATTACTTTGGGTAAT
The DNA here is from genome assembly GCA_036289425.1 of Rhopalosiphum nymphaeae. Taxonomy (NCBI): domain Eukaryota; kingdom Metazoa; phylum Arthropoda; class Insecta; order Hemiptera; family Aphididae; genus Rhopalosiphum; species Rhopalosiphum nymphaeae. The sequence continues at coordinate 31,491,460 of JAZAQC010000013.1, read as the reverse complement.
TTATGTATACTGACTAAAGTTGATATTAGTATTCCCAACAAAATTAACATTTAGACGGCAAGTGGCGACGGCAGAGTAAAGCAACATGCATTTACATAATCGTCTCTAAGACAAGTAAATGAGAAACAAATATAAATAGTTATCTTAATACCCAAAACATATATCACTAACTCTTGAAATATGAATACCAAGCAAAGTAGTAAAAAGGTAGGACGAAGGTGATTGGCTTATATCTTAGCTTACAAGTATACATTTCAGCTTTATCAAATTACATTTTATGAGTGATAAAATAATATTATGCTTATAGTTAATAATTGTATAGTGGTTCAAATATTAGTGCAATACCAATGTATAAGCTACAAAAATACCATCGTTTTGCCGTGATTAATTTTTAATATTATATAATTATTATTCCGTGACATCATTTTCAAAAATAAAATCGAATCACAGGTTATAAATATGTTCTGCAAAACAAAAAAATTATTGAATGAAATCACTAATTGTATTTAGTGTATAAATGGTCAGTGACTATCGATTTAAATGTGAATTGTTATTATTCATAATACTCACAAATTATACGTTATAAAAATAGAATCAATTAAATTGTATATTATATAAACTAATAAAATATTAATCTAAATGTGTAATGAATCGTAAGCTATATATTACGTAAATACTCAAAAAAATATGTGTAATTTTATATATAAGATAACATAATATAATAATATTTACTATAATATAGCGTAATATATGTATACATGTAAAATATTTGGTTGAATTAATTTTAGTTGGGAGTTATGAGTTTTTTAAACTTTATAGTAATAATAGATTTTAGATAGGTAGTTTATAATAAATTTGTAAAAACTTTGATCAATCTAGGTATGAAGTCAACAATAAAAGTGTATGTTATAATTTTTAAGTTAAGATTCAGTTCACGGGTGTGCACCTGGCCTCGCTTTAATAAGAACATTTGAATCTGGATCTCCACTATACCCCTGTTCCAAAAACTATAAAAGACCCAGTAAAGAATTTATGTTCAACACGTGTTTCATTAATTTCCATACAGTTTAAATATTTAAAAAAAAAATTTCATACACGTTATGTAAATTTATTACGTGAGTATTATGTAATTTTTTAATATATAGTCTATATAGATATTACAGTAATAACATATGGATATACCACAATACATAATATATCTGTGATATTTATACGAAAAAACGAAAAATCTGAAATTTGTTTGATTGCTTATATCTTCAGTTTTATCAAATAAGAATACAAACAATAATTGTTCACATACTAATTTATGTTTACAATTAATCACATAATCATTATAACCTAACATTAATTAAAAATAATAATTTGCAGGAATTAGTAGGTTAATTAATATTAAAATATGTATAAGTACACATTTAATCAATCATCTAGGGTTTGGGCAAACACAATGGTGGAAAAAAATTGTAAAAGCGAGTAATTTGAAAACATGTGGAAGTAAATCAGATAATACAAGAATAATGAAATTGGCGTGTTCGGGTAACATTAAACATTGAGCACCAGACGTTACAAAAGAAAACGAATCACTGTTTTTGATGTTTATGTGTTAATGTTCCAAAGAACTGGCAAGTCGAACATACCTTGCTATACAGTAATGAATTTTATGACATACAGTTAAAACGCAATATTTAAATTTGAAATAAAACAAAATGGCAGGAAAAGAGGTTTATTTGATAAATAAAACTCTGGTGGTATAAATTAGTTATTATTCTGTCGTAATAAACGTTTCGAACATTACCGATTCGTAATTAAAATATGTTTTATATTTGTTTAGAGTTTGTGTCAGCATTTAACCAATATTGAACAAATAAAATCTGTTAATTTTTGTTTTTATTATAACATGATAATTCTGCACTCTGTGACAACCGTTTTGTCTCATACATTTCAATCCTTGTAGCGTAAATTTTCAATGATTCATCAAATAAATTCGATTTAAAATAAACTGTTTAATATATAGTGAAAAACGGAGTAATTTAAAATATTTTGTGATCCTTAGTATACAATTCGTATAATATAATTTAATATGTGTATATTAAATTATAAATTAAATACATTTTTTAATTCCAAAGTCAACTGTGGGTTATTATTATGATAATCTACGGAGGTTTTGTGGTCACTAAATAAAGTGGATGTGTATTATTATTAGTAGGATATATATTATAAATCGTAAATAACCATTCAACATAATGCCAATATATACGTAATACACGGCATACTATCTTATACACACATATATAAATATATATATTGATGTTTGGAATTCGACGAAAATTTTATATAAGCCGTTTGAATATATAGTGTGTTCGTTTTTCAATCGATATGTTTTGTATGGGTCTCCATGTAACATCGATACCGTGCTTTTGCTCTTAAAACCGTCGTAAGTTCGATTGTGGGATAAGTGGTAGAAGCAGCAACAATAAGTAATTTTTCGTGCGATTTATGAGTCCATTTAACCGTGACAAGGGATGACAGATATTATTGGTGTTGTGCGCACACCCTCAGGCTGATTTTCATTCGGTAGGTGGTGAGGTGAAGCGGTGGGTACTGCGACAGTCCCATGAATCCTTTTGTACGATGATTTTAGGTTCTCTCTCGTACGCTCGGTCGTCTGTCCGCGTCTATCCTGCCCTCTCTATCCACGCGTTTGTGTCTTAAGTTACGCATGCGTGCGATTTTGTCAAAACGCCAAAACGACTGAGAAGAGGCATGTGAAGGCGAGTTAAGGATATGCCACTATATATATATATAGTATAACAGAAGCAGCAGCAGTAGTAGTACTACTACTAGTAGAAGCAGGAAAAATCGGGTACACGGAACAGGATTGCTAGATTTTGTGGGATGGCTATCAGCAATTTATAAGCTTTACATCCGAACGGGTCCGATGCTATACACAGATGATGGGAGAGTGCGGATGGAGGAAAACTAACAAACCATCATCCCCTACACCCCTACCGCAACCACCACCAAATACTCTACCACCTCGTGTCTTTGTGCACTGCCGAGACCATTGATTTTGGGATTTTTCTTAAGACAAAAACCCGACTATACACCGACACAACTGCCACGATCGTATCGGACACTGTTGGCGTACACACACACACACACTCACTGTATATATATATATATATATATAATGATGTTATCATCACCTGCTGAGGCAATGACATTTTGCCCCGATAATGAAAGGGAAAACATTTTTCCAGCACACAAGCCGCGTTTCACTGTATACGCAAATGTACAATACGCCCACGTACGAGACAACAGCTATGTTGTAATACTGATACACGTGTATATTAAAGAGTTAAATGGTCCATTATCGATTCAAATAATGTGAACATTGATAGTTATTTTATAATTAATTTTGGTAAAAAGTTCATCAAATTATGTTACAGAAATACGAAAATCATTTAAAAACATACATTATCAGTTTGTAAATTACTATAAAAAGTGTAAAAGTCACCATGCAATAATCCTTCACTATTAATTGAGTATATCCGATATTTTCTTTGCACTTAATTTTTTTTACAAATAATTTTTAAAGCAGCATACACACGAAAATTGCAACCTTCTCGTCATCCATTTTGATGAAAACTGACGTTGTGCCTAGCTAGTATGATTGAAAAAGTAACATCTGTTAATAAAACGCTAGTGTGACCTTAGCCTTATATTTTACACATTATATTGTATGTAAATGTGGTATATAGTATTTGTATCGATCTAAACGGTATAAATATAGGTAACTATGTGTTATACGAGTTATATCGTAATAATCTATTAGGTTTAATCGAATCATAAACCAATCAAGGAACGGAAAGGTTTTCAACGAAAATATCACTTTACTTTTTGTTATCAGCATTAAAAAAATTATATTATAATATGCGTACATCCATATTATGCATATCAGTGATACAACAGTGTAATATAAGTTATATAATATCATACAATATTATGTCGATTGTATTTGAAGCAATGACGGCAATTTGTTAGCTACCCTAACGCGGTTTGTGACGATTATGTTAGATCCGAAATCTACAACACACGACTGTACGTGAATAATATATTATATTATGTTCGAAAACAGTATATATTTACTATATTCGAACCCTTTCGTCGACTCAACAACAGATACGTCATTAACGATGACAAAGTATAGGTTAGCACCTAAAATACGTTGTTCGAGTTAGCCGAGTTTCATCAATGCTATCTTATGATATCTTAAATTATGATTGATATTGTTTATCATTCATAATGTACTAAACTATATTGTTTATTAGGCCTCATACATAAATATATTTTATACGGTTTGGCTATTAATAAAATATTTAATTATATAATGATAAATAATAACTACGCATTGAATGGGCATGTGCAATTAAAATTGAAGAGCAATTCATAAGAACCTAAAATAAACAACTCAATTTGGATGAATAAAAAAATTCAAAGTATTTGGCATTTATAAAATATGTTATGTACAATTTGTACCAACTTTTATTACAATATATTTTGAATTTTTAAACATAAATTTAAATTATATTGTTTGTCTTAAAATTTTAATAACAAGAAAATTCGAACATTGTTTAATACGTGTATTGACTGATTAGCTATGTAATATAATAAACTAATAAAATAATTTTTAAATTTATATTATTTTTGATTAAAATCCTTAACAATTCAAATTTGATAATTCAGTATTTTATGGGACCATTTTAGGACATTAAAAACTATGAGAACCGACATTTTTTTTATGAAATGAAGATTATTGACATTGCCAAATCGTTTGGTAGAATGCCCAAGTTTGTAATACAAGAGTTAAGTTTATGACGTAACGAATAAATAAATTCCAGTTCACCATATAATCTATTGAAATATGGTAAAACGTTAAGCATTTTTCTAGACAATCGGAGAAGCCAAACTTTCTAAGTATACTAGTTTGGTAAATGACTGATCGTTTGAAAACTTTAGCGTTATGGATATTAGATGATTGTATGACAATATGTGACAATGATGACACGTTCCTTTTTGTCGTCGAGAACGAGCGAATTTAACGGTGAAGATAAACAACTTACTGCTGCGCATTTTATTCACTGTGTGTAAAAGCGTTATCAAATAATATGATAATGCGATAGATCAAAGAAAATATTATATTCGTTTAGTAGGCAGCTGATGTAAAAAACTAAAAGAGATGTTGAAACAAAATCAACGTACACGCCGCTGTGTATTATGCGACGTACAATGTTCTGGCGTATGATCGAAAGATTGACACCAATTGTACCTATTTTTAAAACTCAAATTATTGGAAAATCGTTATCATATGCATGTTGATAATTCAAACGAATCGCTGTTGGGTTACAATTGTTTAGACGGAGACGCGATATCACTCGATTTAATCAAAACGAACATCATTTAACATCATCCAGAGTAACAATATATGTGCGCATACGCTCAACGAGCGGAATACTACGTTATTAAACTACGCGTGCAAGTAAGTTTAAACATTATGAGTTCTGCGTTTGTATTTTTTCGTCTGTAAAAATATCGTCATAAACGTTATTATGAGAGTCGACCGACGTAATACGCGCGATTCCACACTATATTATATACAATAATAATATATTGTAAATGTAAGAATGCGTCGTACGTACATAATATCTCACTACAAAACGTATTGTAATTGAACGGCGACTGTCAAACGTTAAAAGAAGAAGAAGCGTTCGGAATTGTATAACGTCAATGTGTACAAATATTTTGTGACGTTGATATTGCGTTCAAAGAGATCTTGTACGCGATACGCGATTTCAGAAAAAAAATCGTTTGTTTGCGTTACGTCTTATTAAATGCTCGTGAGGTATTAAAATATGGTGTACAGGTGACGCGTTTTCGGTTAGATCGAACGATAATGTAATTATCATACACCATTGTCATGTATTCAGTAAAGGGAACGAAAAGGACAATCGGGGTAGGAGGAGAACGAAAACGCATTTGGGGACGTGGCGCGGCTGCGGCGAATGCCGTCCCCTTCGGAAATCTCACGGCAGTCGCTACGGGTTTCGGCGGGGCTGTTTAGCATAATACATTGGGTTCGATAACCCGCGCCCAGAGTTTTACGCGGTTAATACCACGACTTAAGAGAGTCGCGGGTTAGGACCGCGGTCGGGTTTAAAGTCACCCGGACAGCCCGGGCAGTCGACAACGCGTATTCTTGTGTAAAACTTTGCGCGCGTCGGAATTACTTTCCCAGCGGCCCACCGGGACTGGGCTTTAAGGCCGGAGAACGCGCGTAATACTGCACTAGCGTTTAAATCGGGTATTACAATAATTATTGTTTTTTACACCGACGTTACAAGTTTTTGCTGGCGAACACGACGACTGCGACCGCAACGATTACGACTCGTCGCGTAACAAACCGCGACCGCCGTGCCGGCGCACGGATATCAGCTGTCCGCCCATCTGTCATTTATATATAAATACAATATAATGGTATGTAGATATAAGCCTCGATCAGACGGATAATATAATGGCTGGGGCGACCACTGCGGCAATAGTGTATTATATTATTACCGTTCGGCATACACTTATGCGACGACAACAATAATGAAATAAATTTACATTTTTCTAGTTGTATTGTATCGTCATCGGTGTACCATGTACCCCGTACGAGTATCCAGATTCCCTAGTTGGGCGTGTGCTAAGTGCGTCGATTAAAAACGTGTACCTACACTAGAACTCGTGGCTGTTATCTACAAGATATTATGGACGTTCGTCCAAATAATGATTACAAATAATTTTATCTATCAGCGGTATAAACATTGGGATGTCGACTATAGTTACCCAAAGCGTTTGTTTTGGGTATTAGTTCTAGTTTATCTCGACCAAATTACCAATTTCCCCCGAATGTACTAATTATTGCTGTCGATTTATTATAGTTATACACGGTTATGATATTGATCACAAAATAAATACAATACAATATTTTATAATAATAAATAACCTGATTGGTAAGTTGTCAAAAATTAATTAGTCGTTATATTACAATTAACATAATTTATAAATTAAACATTTTAATATTATCGATAATTCTATTTAAACAAAATACATCTTATATGATAAGTCATATTTCTCATATTATTATAAATGTTTTATTTATTAAATAATTTTTTTGTTTATATTTTTACATATTTACTAATCTTATTTTATGTCAGGTACGTTATTCTAATCGTGTATATAATATGTCAAGGGCTATCGATACGTTTTGCTCTGGTTAGTTTGGAAAGAATTGGTAAAAAAAAGGGAATTTTGAAGTCGACTATTGCGTTTCCAGATATTATTATTTTACGTGATATGGTTCTAGTTTCTACCAGTCAATTTCGACAGTATACGTTATACACTCGACGAAATTATGAGATTAAAAGACGATACTAGATTTATTTGCAGCCAGCATCAATACAGTTATACCGTAAGTCCGTAACGATTGATATGCGCTACGACAACAATATCATTATTATTGAATAATAATAATTATAATTCATTACAATTGAAAATTCTGGTATAATTCGCGTTTAGCGCGTTTCTGCTGTTCGCCACCAACTATTAACAGGCATTTAGTGCATTTTTCTGCTATCGGGTGCAAGTAGCCGTGTAAATCATATTTAGACGAGTGCAACACAATAAAACATAACATGGGTATGAAATATATATAAATATATATATGTGTGTGTGTGTGTGTGTGTGTGTGTAATATGTAAAACTATATAATATTATTGTGTCACGGTGATGATAATAATATATGACACAATACACACAAGTACACCACATCGGGCCGGGCCCGGTACACGAGATGGGTTGACATCTTGTGTTGGGTATTATAACACGTGGCAGCGGCGACGTTGTGTTACCTATAATACAACACGTCGAGTCGTACACGACGTACGGTTTGTGGACGAGTGTCGGGCCGGCGGAGGTTAGACACCACCGCTGGTCGTCTTCGTTTACCTACCCACCGCGTGTTTATAATAATATATTATAATATATAATACTATGGGCGGTAGCTGTTACACGTTTACGCCATTATGACGAAATTATAACTTACGCGACAGCCGCAGTAATCACGCTCGCGGAATAACGTACTTTCTATGCGACGTTGTTGTTATAATAATATTATATTAATAACTATACAGTACGCGAAAAGACACGCGTTACGTTGAATATCGCGAACGAGAAAAAAAATAATACGGACAGTAAGTCCGCTCTCAAACGACGGTACGGGAAACGATACGATTATAACAAATAACGCCAATAGCGAGTTTTAGAACCCCTTATTTCCACTTCCGATTTATTCTCGATCCTTTTAACATTTAAGCACTGCACCGCATTAACTGTTATTACCGTAACCGATCGATCTATAGCGGAGTGATGTGCATTCCCAACTAGAACTCGTCATTTCTATTCAATTGATATTCGTTTTGTGTACAGTCGTTTGAACTCGTATTTGATCACTGCATATAATATTTATAATTTGTAAGTTATACTATGTACATGGGCCGCGGTAAATCATCAAACGTCGTTATCTCAGTCAAAAAATATTTGTAAGACTAACAACAATACCGTATTTTTTTTACGTATTTATTTGTTTTCTGACGTTTCTTTACGGCAGTGTGGAGATATAATATTATGAAATATGTGTGATTCCGGCACACTTTCAAACCTTATTTCTGTAACATAATTTCAAATTCACGTTGATCGCGCGGGTACAGATTTCCAAACACAGCATGGATAAAATTACCGATGCAATAAAACATCTTTTGATTCGTCGATAGAATTAGATAAACATGAAAATAATAGCTAATTATACAAAATATTAGGAAAACGTGTTATCCAGGGACATTTGTGACATTTGTATACATACAAAATGAAAAATTATTTACTCCACGTGATCGATTGAAGGTTAAAAATGCATTCAATTATATCCAAAATAAACAATTATACCGAATAAATACGATTGTGTAACGTAGAATATTGTCTGTTGTTATTGTCAACGTTGAAGGCTAATGTTGCAGTTTACAATGACCTGCAAAAGTCTTCTCAATATTTCATAATAATGTTGTGTTCTAAACTATGCTCTATACTATATCGCTACTATATATGCGATTTAAACAAAATTATTTTTTGGGGAATAATTATATAATGCGATTCTGTATAATACAGTCACCGCGGCGTGTATTATTTTTAATATTTATTTATTTTCTTGTTGGAACTTGGGCCACCTACAACGCGCGCGTAACATCTTGTTTGTAAACATATTACTCAATTTCGTTGGAAAGATTGTGTGCCCGACATAAACAGTAATAAATAAAATGATAAGCAATTTTTCATGCAACTTTCCGAACTCTGTAATGAATTTTGTTTTCACAAGGGAATAAGATCGCGTGATGGCACGGTGAAGGGATTACTTGGACTAATATTATATTTTAGATCATATTTTCACTTGACAAGATACTAGTTGAATTTTTTTTCCGAAGTCGAAATTTATTCATAAAAATAATCATGGTAATATTGCAACAATCTGAAATAGCCGCAAGGTTAAAGTATGAACAGAAAAACATTGTTACTCTCGGTAAATATTTTCATAACTAACGTATGTAAATTTTAATTTTTATGGATTACCGTCATAACAATTATAATAACAATATGACGTTTAATAACATTAAATTTCGCATCAACAGCCACCAAAAAACTAGATAAGATAAAAAGTGCCCTTTTCGTATTATTATATTTTATAATACTGAGTGTTCGAACGGGGCCAGATTAAAAGCTGCCCATGAACAAAATTAATCGTAATGGCGGCTCCTTTTCCCAAAGGAATTGCATATTACAACAATATAACTATTTTCCATTTACTTACTAATTAAAAATGTTGTACCAGGAACATAATTCTTAATGAATCCTTCGTTTCCTTTTTAGTGTTGCCCTATACCTATTTATTTAAACTATCTCGCTCTTAATTTCCTTTTATATATTCTCTTAATCTTACATGCTTAATATTTTATGATTATTTTATATTAAAAATGTTAGTAAACCGGGTGAGTATATATATATATATAGCCGATATATATATATATCGGCTATATGTATATTTTTAATATCAGTTACTTGGATATAATGGTCCGTTTTTGTTTTAGATATAGTTTTGTAAATGTTTGTATATTTTATCATTTAAATACCAAAACTCCAGATATATTCGTTCTGTAGTTACACAAAACTATGTATACATTTATGGTTAATATTAAAATACAACAGAATTATATATATGTTGAGTTTACTAACTAAAAATAGAGTATAATATTATTATTATATTTCACTACTAACATAATATATCAGACTACCAAATTCTAATGGATTTGACATGAAATAATGTTCGGTTTTAATATTAAAACTGGTATTTACACAGTATAAATTATTATGTATAAAACGGTGCGATTTATGCATGGGAATACTATTGTATAAAGTGCAATCCCGCATGGAAGCTATTAAAATTAGGTCAATGCAGATTGTAAACTACTAATTGTCGATGTGGATAATATGTTATTTTTGATGTTTAAAAAAAAAAAAAGTAGTTGCATATTACAATAACACAAAATTATAATTTTATGATTGTGTTTATTAATATTATTATTATTAATTCGTCGAATTTAAACGACCTCCCAGGATGTTGGCCCGCTTCATTGAGATTTTATTAAATCGTCAGTATTCTAAACGAAAACGTTAATAGTAATTTTACAACCTATCGAAATCGATGTATTATTATATACCTACGCGAATGACGCGACACTGTTTAAGATACCATGTTTTTATGGTCTGATTATATTGATAGTTGTAAAATCATAATACACAAAAATACAAGACTTGAAAGCATAACGATATAACATAATAATATCTATTATACTTGAGATTGTGTTTGTGTTAAAAATAATAATATCGATCTGGGAGGAAATCGCAGAATCGGAAAATAAATGATTAACGAGAAATAAAACGCATGAATATATTATTATATAAGTACTTAGGCATAATAAAATGATTATTATTATCGTTTTATTCGTCAAAAAATAGTAGTTCAATGGATGATGTTTTGATACACATATTATTATTATTATTACTCTCGTTGGTAAATATTTCCATACGATAAGCAAGTAATTTCTGATGGTCTCCAGGGACGTTATTTACACGTTTTGGTGACGGTCATGACGATAACGACCGCGGTGGCAAAGCCGCTGACGACGTCGAGGCTTCCGGCGTTCTACTCTTAATCACCGGAACACCCAGGCGGCGGAAAGAAAAGAAAACCCAGCTAGTTTTCGCGCTTAATTATAAGTCTGGATCCGTTTAGCTGGAAACAGAAGTAGCACCGCCTAGAGGGATATTGTAGTGTTAATGCGTGCAGGGGGTGACGCTCCGCGTAAATGGAGAAGTAAAGGCGCAAATTTACACGATATTATGTTTGTAGAGCTATAATAATATAATGTGTAATGAAAATAAAAGAGGAGAAAAAACAAATATTTACGAAGACAACGACGATGGTGGGTGGAAAGAAAGGTGAACGGAAGTATAGTGTCCAGAGAGTAGTAGTACGTATATATTATTATAACTCGAAATAATAAGGAGCCTAATTAACGCGCGAACGATTAAATAAGCAGCGACGATGGACGGAGAGAGCGAACACAGGTGAACGAATTTTCGTCTGTTTCTTTCTTAAAATATCACGATCTCTCTGAAACTAATTTTCTCGCTCGTTAACGACTCATTGTTGTTAAACATACATAAATATACATATTTATTATAATATTATATTATATTGTCTCGACCAACTTCGCTACAACAGCCATTCGGAACGATTTTTTGGACCAAAAAACGCGGCGACAACTATGAAATAGACTCGGGCGATAGTTATTTAATTTCCTTTGATAAATACTCGATTGAGCCAACCCACTACAACAGTCAATCATAATTCTTTGTATTATATAAAGTATATTTTTAAACGATTGAACTATATTGCTATTAAATGCACAAAATAAAATATTATTATTATTTTAGCTGAGCCCTTTCGTGTCTCTGTAGCTATATTTTATGGTCGTATAAACAGGGTAGTATTTATAGATAATATGGTTATGAGTTGATCGAAGCCTGAGGTGGTTGAAGGCGACCAAAAGCTATATAATATATAAATGCAATTAATTTAAAAATTATACGATTAAAAATAAAACCGTATTATAATTCTATAAATTATAATCACTAAACAGAACGGATATTAAAAACGTTTTTGGCGTACAATAAATGCCTCGATGTAGTAGTATTACAACATAATACGTATAGTATTATATCAAAACCATAAACTATATTATATTGTGTCATTGTTACGATATTAGAATAAAATAAACTGTTAAACTATACATACGAAATTGTACGAAAAATCGTATAGGTATAATACATATCATAGATATTTTGACAATATCGTGATAAATTTAATTAGTTTGCGATTCTGTATGAAAATGTTGCATCAAGACTGTTCAGTGGATTTTCTAGGAAAAATATTTCAGAGCCATTACGATAATTAAACGGTTCTTCTTGATTAAAATATATATAAAAGTGTTTATGTACAGTCGGCAATTGAAAATAATCAAATTAATTAAAACGGCACGCGAAAGAAATTGAAACCGACGAGACAACGTGTTTCTATAAACGTTTTGACGGAGTAAATCATATAATAATAACAAGTAAAAAAATATTAAATAAATGGATACAGACGAGGCGGTGAGAATAAAATAATAATTTAACTTTTGTGGCTTTTTGGGCTTTAGAAAATATATGTCTTGCACTCGACATTGTGAACGGCGCTATTTGTATCACTGGGTGTAAAAACGGTAGACACGGCAACGCAAAAAAAAAAAATGATAAAAAAACAAGATGATGAGCAGCAGAGAAGAAAAACACGTATTTATATATAAATATATATCATACGCCTAATATAAAAATGAATCATCATTCTTTTTTAGTGTGATTTTGCGATGCGAAAAAAACACGTCTACTCTCATTTGCTCTAACGAGGTATTTTTGTTCCATTGACCGAATAAGCGGCGACGTTGTTAGGGGTGGCGTGGACGGGGAGAACTCATACAGTTGAAAAGTCGTCTGTATTTTTTTCTCTCCTACTTGCGCCTTTTCATGACTCGACCGCAATTGCAGGCAATTAAATCGACTGTCCTTTTTTGAAGCACCGGATGACGAGACGACCTATAAGCTGTATGTATATACCTACATACCCATAAACGCCGTAGTAAAACTTACCCACAATTACCCTAAAACGCGCTTACACACACACACACACACACACACATGCAAGTATAAACTTTCTTGGTCCGTCTACAAAAGCGAGCACGGTTTGTTTGTTTATTTACTTTTTTTTTATTTAATTATCATTATGTCAACGACAAAACGGTAATTATTAGACAAATGGCTAGGAAACGGGACATTACACTAAACACAAATTTCGTGGGTTTTTCGCATCGACATAACTAGAATAGTTGGACTATAATAGGGTAGTGGTTCGACGTATACTGTTAACAGACATTCGGTCGTGTATAACATTGTACACGGTCCGCGTGTCACATTTGTCTGTGAATATTATATATTTTATCCATCGTCGAGAAAATATTAACCACGGTGTGCGCTACATAAGACGTCGTTCGGATGGCAATAGGGCAATAGGCAATTTTATTACTCCATAAAAAACGTGCCTAATCTCTTCTTTTTTTTTACGACGCTGCGTTCCTGTATCTGTGCAACCGTATATGGTATACTAGCTGCGACTGTTATTAATAAAGCATGTCGATGGTGCATTCGAACCAAACTGATAAAATAACGGCAGTAAATTATGGACATTTACTATTGTATTACGTATAATGGTAAACGGTTAGTTAGGTTCAGAAGAATTATATTATTGTACATGTATATATTGGAGCTTGCAAAAGAATAATATTATAAAAAAAAAAATAAGTCATGATGTTCAATTTATTCTCATATTTTTTGTATATCTTACCACGGTTACTATAAAACATTGAACGAACTTTCACATAGTTTTTCCAGAAAAAAATCAAACCTAATCCAACCTCAATTTATAGACAATTTTCCAAAAACCATATGATGTACAGTGCGAGTATGTACCGATAACTGCTTTTGAACTCTATCAAAATATTTGTTAATATTTACATTATGCACACAGTACACTGTATACCTAAAATCTTGTTAATGTTAATACATCATGAAAATTGTGTTGCAGTGGGTCAACATTTCCGCAGAACAAACGCTTGTGGGGATTTGCAATGGTGGAAAATTCTGTATCGAGATTATTTCATCATAACGACGTTTAATAAATGTGAAATGCTTTTGATTTATACTGCATTATACTGCAGTCTGCAGAGAATATTATTTTTATTTTTTTACGATTACAAATAATTGGATAGTTACATTTGCTATGGTCCAATCGTTTTCACGATCAAATTCTGGTTACATTTGTATACGCCGCATAAAACAAATATAAGTGAGCGTAACATTAATTTGTTGGCGTCACAATAGAAAAAGATTAAATATATTGTTAATATTTTGTAAATGTGAAATAATATCTTTTATGGGTCAAAAGTACATTATTTAATTATGAAGTAGAAACTAAAAGTTGTTAAAAATTGTTATAGTGCAGTTACAATAGATTTGCATGCTTACATTTATTATAGCTTTTGTTTAAATCAAAAATATTTTAGGTATAATATTGTTTATATTATTAATAATTTAGTATAATAATATTTAATATCTGAATGTATTTTATAATAAACAATTTAAATACCAATTATTATATATGTAGATAAATTTATGGAAAAAACATTCAAAATTATTAACACTCCTTCAATAATATTTTGTTTAATAAATATATCTATTAATATGATGTATAATATAGTTGTAAACAGGAAGCTTTTTTTGGTAACTAAGAAAAATATATTAATATTTATGGATTTATGAATTTAAATTAAATTATGTAAACTATTTTAATACGAGTAAAAATGTATAGTAATTTTTACAGTAAATATTATAATTTAAATACTATAGCTATACACATTTAATATAAATAAGAACGATACGTATTTAAAAAAGTTTTACAGAATTTGTGTTCCTTCATATTATGAAATAATATGAGTATATACGGTTGTTTAAACAATAGCTATAGTATTTCCGCTGCATAATAATTTAATAAGTGTAAATATTAAAAACGTAATTGAATTTATTTTAATATTTCGGGGTAAAATCATTACACCACGATAGAATTATTAATATTATTGTGACAAAAATAATATAGTAATAATAATAAAGATATATATTCGTATAAAATAATCAGTTTAAGGACTTTGCAATGGCGGCAGCAGGGGTGACACACAACGCGCCATATCAGTGCTCGGAAAGAGGGATCAAAAAACAAATGCCCCGCAGAAAACCTCGATTGGGCCGGTGAGTCGGACAGGGGTGTGAGTGGAGGACGTTGGCACTGGTACCAGCCGGTACAAACGGGGCGGCGAGGGGTCACTACTACTATACCGGAAACGGATATCCAATAAAACACACACGCGACCGTTGCCGCATCCTATGCCACCACCGTTTAATTCGCTTACATTAAATTACTCCGGATGGCCTGGAAGTGAGTGGTGCGGAGAAATGTCTAGAGAAGGAATAAGGGCCGTCTTATGCGTATACACACGACTTTTGTTACCGGGAAATAAAAAAAAGAAATATAAAAGAAAAAGAAGAAATTTCAAATAGCGAGTTTCACCCCAACAACCTCATACTTATGGACTTTGCCACCTCTTCAATCCGGCAGTCGTATAAAGCAATACAAACGTCTCACAGTCATTCCGGCCGCAAACATTATTTTATAACATGATATTACCGTTATAAATTATATTATTTACAATATTCAAGGTGATCATTTTAAACGTGTCATCTAGCTCTAGTCGATTACTATTATAGTTATCAAAAATATTCATGTAGTTATTTTTTAGTATTTGAAACAATGCTTTTCAAAAATGCAATAACGATATGAGTGTTATTATTATTTTTTCTTATTATATATTCATAGCTTTTTTTGTATTTTTCTTACAGCTACCTACTCTTATTTTATTATAGAAAACCGGAATCAATGCGATTCACGAGTTTTCGTTATAACACTGATCATTCTAGTGCCATAAATGTAATTTTATTAGTATTTTTACCTAATAATGTATTATTATAAAATATAATTTTTACAATTTTCATAAATATTAAACAAAATTGATCATTTTATATGAATGTTGAAATCGTCTCAATGGAAATGTCTAGTCCAGAAAACCCCTGTTTACACTATTACGCATATACTGTATATAGAAGTAACAGCAAAAAAAAAGAGGTCATAAAACGTAAATCTCGTATTATCTAATATACAATTTTATTATTCTATAAACAAATATACGCACATTTAACAATTTCATTTTCAGTAAAATATTAAATTGGATACCGATATAAATATTTATATGTATCTATATTTCATAACGAATATTAAGTTATTTGAAACGGAAAAAAATTAAATATTTTACAAGTAAAAAAAAAAAAACGTTTTATATAGAATATTATGGTGGTTGTTAAAAAAAAAAATATTGAAGAGAGGAATGTCAAAAGTTTTTATTTTTTAGTAGAATAATTGGTCGATTTTCATAAACTGCGAGATAAAAAAGGGAAGTTACTAAACAATATATTATCATAATCTTCGATTATATCCATTCAAAATATCTAGAATCCAAGAATATTTATTTTTATTTCATTTGTTTTATTTCTTCCAATACCTGGGAACTTTGAATATACATTTTTTCATAATTACATATAATGATATTATAAAATCATGGTAAACCGTTTTTATAGCGTTTTCATAATCACATTAAAACAAACTTTGAAGACTATTATATACTTAATAATTCGCACTTTAGTAGAATTGTATAATATTATCGTAAAGCTCCAATCTCTTTAGTCGTACATGTTCAGTTTTTAAACACTAATTTCAAGAATCTTGTCTTCAGAAGTGTATTATACCTACGTACCTATTCAGTATACATGAGACATTCTGCATCCGATATCATGATATTATACACCCCAATCCTTCAGTACACGAGACAACCTGCATCCGATGTACCCTTCAATCCATGTATACACGAGGACCAATTCAGTCCCGAGTTCTTTCCGGTTAGGTGTTCGGTTTGCGAGAAACTCATCCATTGTCTTCCACCTGATTGAATACCAAATATCTACCGATGTCAATGAAAATATTGCGTTGTTTTCAATTGTTCTAAACTTCATTCTGTGCCAATGCAATTGGTTATAATATAAGCGCCATATATGATTTAGTTTTCACTGTAGTTTTTCCATCAAACTGACGCGTCATGAAATAAATGTTTAATGATATAACAATAGATAATAACGTGTAACGTATTGTGTTTCACTAGTGCCAAGTATATTGTATTTTATTACAATAATATAATATTCATATAATCGTTTGTGTCATCATCCAGTTTTTCTAGCGTCACGACTAATGTGTGATTGATATTTCTTTCGTCGTTATCTATGGTCTTCTGAATAATCGCCATATTATTTTTATACGTTTTGTTTGAGTTTTACAAATGCGTAAATTGTATTTGTTGCACAAAGAAACATACAGCAACTATAGTACCTAAACCCATAATACAAGTATATCGGTTGCATAATTTCTAAATTACAAATCTAAAAAATTTCGAGTTAAACAATGCTTTCACGGTCTCAGTGTACCATCGTTCGTGCACGAAATAACTACTTCGTCGTTTCAATCATTAATGTCTACATGTATATATATATGTATAATACACAGCGAATGTTTCACCTCTAGACAAACTTTTAACACAAAAACATAATAAGAATTTTAATGTTTAAAAAGTTTTAATTACACTGACGGAAGTTTTACAGGTGTTTTGGCCATAAAAATGAAAGGGAAACTCGCCGGGTTTTCTTGTTAATTTTTTTAAAACTGTGACCTATATTTAACAATTATTAATTCTCGCGAGACATTAAAATAAAAATTACCATCCTCTGCCCCTTACCCTCACTCATCAGCTACTGTACAATTCGCCTTCCACGCACGTGGGTATATCTCGTAAAATATAAAAGACACCGTAGTCAGAAATTGTGATGCAGTCAGAGACATACCCAATAGCTATTTATAATACATAGAAATAATATAATTTTATCGTATATTATAGACAATCGACAATTTTATTTTATAATATATGTATATATATATATATATATATATATATATATATATATATGAACTATATATTATTTTAGCAATTATTGAGTAATTAATATAAGTTAAGCTAGTGCTAAAGCAATAATATGTGTTTTTATTATTTAACACCACCGCACAGGTACGGAGAAATCCCGCTGTTGTCGCGAAATTCGGCAAAAACATAGTTGCGACAGCTGTAACACAGACAAAGCTGTTTGATTTTAAACTAATAAAAGTGTTTCCGACCGAAAACCGTGTTTGAGTTTTATTTTAATCATTTGGTGCTCTTACCTTTTAAACGAAACAGTGTCGGGGTATACGCACTTTGAGTGAAGGCAATTTGCTTAAACTGAATTGCGCTGTGGTATATGAAATTTCGAGTCATTCTGCTTTATAAGGAACGATCGTAAAACAGACAAGCGAATACTACTATCATACTTCATTAAAGCTAACAGCGCTAATCCAATTTATTTCGAGAGAGTCATTAACACAGGTCGTACGAGGGTAAGACGACCGTAAGTTGAGCGCACGTCACTCAATACCGGTGATACAGCAATATCATAACAATCACCATACCTTATAGCATATATTAAATACACTTACTATAAAAGAATGGACGCTACAACCTATAACCGCGTAAAAAACCTCAAAAAAAAAATTATACGCACAAGTATTTATCGACTATCGTATTATATACCATTATCTTGCGGGCGTTTTCGTCGAACTCGTGCTGTCCTGCGGACCTAATAGCAGTGATCCATAACCGGAGCACAATCGGAAAGACCTATCCGGAGATCAAGATCTCAGTTAAAACATTATCTCCGGAACCGCGTGTACTTTGTGTCTGAAGACGTGTGTGTGTGTGTGCGTGTGTGTGTGTGTATGAACAAGAGTCGTATCGTGTACGACGATAACAGCCATGTTATTAACGAGAATACATTATTGTATATCCGTATGTTTCGTATAATTGGATTAAATCGGGTGTGGGTCTTTATTTTTGAGGAACATTTTCGACGATATCGATTGAAACGAAAAAAATGACGTGCACCGCACGGGGAGAATGTTGTCGACAACGTCGTGTCGTATTAAAAACTGTTAAAGTTGTAAATTATATACTATATCTCCTGCACGATGTGCCTACATATAGATTTACTTTTACATAACAAACGGAGTACAGAGTAGTGTTTAATATAATATTATTATATAATGAAATACAAATCATAAAACCTAATAGGTTGTTATTGTTAAATACGTATGTTAATATTACTTTTAACTATTGTTATTCCTTATTTCATATATTTTTTTTTGTATTTTATTAAAATGAAATACCAATAACTTTTATCTTTTTTTATAATTTATAATTAATATAATAGTGTTATGTCAATGCAATGACTCATCTTTATTATCAATTCATTTTTTAAATATAATTTTAGTGTAATTATTATTATGTTATACAATTATAAATAAAGATGCGTAACAACAATATTACTATTATAATATTTAATCGTATGCAATACAAAAATAAAACCGGATGCTGGACAACAAACGCTGTACCTAAATTGCCAAATCGAAACGCCGTGTTACAATAACTTAAATGCGTTAGAAACGTTAAAATATAATACTTATAAGAAATTGGAAAAATATAGACCTGACGAGTAATGCAAAACTCATAACATATAACATTACTCTCATTAGTTACCAATAATTTACACATACTCGTATTATATCATATAATGAGTATGAATAAGTCTTTTTTTCGTTATTAAGAAATTATTAAATAATTATAACCATATTATTATGTCATATTAATAAAAATAAATAGATGCAATTTTAAGTATGATAAATATTGTGTATTAAGTGCTTCAATCAGATATAATAATTATTATATATACTTTTTTGTATCATCTTTTATACTATTATTACGAGATCATTATACTTGTATATTATATATATATATATATATATATATATATATATATATATATATATATATATATATATATGGTTATTAAATTAAGGAAAATGAAAATAGTATATGATGAAAAAAAATAAAATAACCGGCTTTTATTAAGATCATTAAAGTTTATTCAGAAACATATACATGTATATGGCCATTTGCAGCCGCCTTTAAAGTCTTTTAATGTTATTAACATAATTCAAAATAATGGTAAGAGGTGTTGTTATTAAGAATCATAATATTATTTAGGTTTATTTTTGTTCTGTAGGAGTTAACACATTAATTTGTGGTTTTTAGTTTATATATTCTCCGGCCACTCTTCCTAAATGAAAAATATTTTTATTTTTTTGTTTTTGGCTAATGAGCTACGAGAGATTCAAATAATTTTGTAAAACGAAAAATATGCAATGTGAACAATAAAATAAAAACTCAGTAAATTCAAAACTGTTGTATAACAACTCGTTGTTAAATATAATATATTTTTGCATATGATTTTGTCATTAAAAGTTATTCGGAAAATGTTAATACAAACATTGACCATGACTATATTTGAAATAGTCTGCGGAAAAACGTAGTTGTCCGTTTTCATTAAATACAACACATACTATAGTCGTATATGTGGGCGTTGCAGGTTTTGATTAGGTCCCGGACAATAATTTAATGTTCGTTATTTCATGTGCTTCAGACGTGACAATAAAACAATCATATCAATATTACAACACGCGACGGCAAACATTACATAATAATCTTATTATTGTAAAACAGTGTACGCTTTTGCGCATAAAATTGCTACATATCAAAGCGTATTACATAGCAACTGACGAATCACGAGTGTAATGCATTATTTTACTTGACAATCATCGCGGACGAATTGTTTTCGGAAATAAAACGAAACGTTGAAACCGGCCCAATATATAAAATATCATAATACAATTATTATTATAACCGCACCGCCGTTTCAATTTTATACAATCGCGTTATATGTGTTATAAAATAGTACACGACGGGGCTTTTTGGTCGTCGGTGTCGTGTTTTATGCTATCGCAGTGTGTATTATTATTACTATTATTAACGTCGGGCGTACACACATATATACATAATATTATATTATTATTATTATGAAACGCGGAGGTAAATAATGAGCGCGCGACGGATATATTATGTCGTAGCGGGTCTGCGGAGGTGGCGGAATTTTCGGTGGATGTTGCAAGGATCGGGGGCAGAGTGATAGGCGGACAGGGCGAGTACACGCCGACGAGTATGACCAAGGTGGCACGTCTAACTACGCCCGGTGTAACGAGGATAAATGAGATAATAAACTGACTCGCACGCGCGCGCGTTGGAGGGCGCCACGAAAATCTCTCTCTCTCACGCATACACACACACACACACACACACACACACACGCACATGTCGTCTGCCAGCAAAAGCCCTGCACGGTCGGTATGCGTGTGAAGGGAGAGTGGGTTGTGTACGACACTAATTTTGGATAAAACTAACGCTCAGACGAGCTCGACGCATACGCAGAGGTTTGTAAGACGAGCGAAACGGTTTATGATGATGGCGAATAGTGGCGATTGAAAAATTCGAGTATATTATATTGACAAACTAATATTGTTTTTTAAAAATATGTCAAACTACCTATCATCGACCGAATAAAATAGTACAATTTGTTTTTGTCCAGCGTAGACGTTATACGGCCAAATTTAATAAATGTACAATCCGACTGATACACAATTATATTCCACAGTTTTAGTTTTTTTTTTTCAAACGTGATCTCGTCTCCTTATTCAGCCAATGATGACGGTCACAGTCAGTCTGTACTCCTCTGCGGACACGATAACGACGACGATACTAAAATTGTACACTACTTATTCATGATCGTAACGATATGAACGTTACGCGTATATGAGGCTTTAAAACATTGCCGAGACCGTTTTCGCAAAAAAAAAAAAAAAATGTCGGCTGACGACACGATATTATTTTGGTTCATATAACAAATTAAAACCCCCGATAAAGATAATGTGTCGTGATACTATCTCGTATCGATCGTCGGCACGCGCAGAGAAACCGTTCGACCAAAGTGTTTCGATTAATTTCAAAGGCGGAAAGGACGAAAGAATTCGTAATTTTTTTTCGCTTGTAGGATTTCTCCCGGAGGCGCCCGCGCCACAACCTGTACAAATGCTATATGCAATGTGCACTCACCGCGGTATGGTTTCCGTAGCGTAGTCATATATTATTTATACGATGAGCACCCTCGTCGCCGTCTCTTTTCGTTTGCGCCACCGTTTGTTTTACAATTTTCGCGAAAAGCTCCTCTCGCCACAACCATCTATTGTGTACCACATTATTTCCGAATCGGGAGTTTCTGGTGCCGGGAAAATCGCTCAGGGACACGAATTACCAGCTGTATCTGGCAACAAAATATATAAACGCACACAAACACACTCGCACAAATATTGTTTTAGTAGCGGTGGCGACGGCAGAGGTTCGGTTAATTTAAAACGGATCTCTCCCCGCGAGTGTGTTTATGTGCGTGTGTGCCTGTGTGTGTGCGCACCCATGTGTGTGTGTGTGTGTGTGTGTGTGAGTAGAAGTACAAACGTCGTCGTCGTAGTCGTCGTTGTTGCGTTGGCGGGCGACGACTACAGTAGAAAAACAGCCTGTGGCCGATCGCGTAACGAATTTTTCCGTACCCATAATATTATGCATTAAACATCATATAGTTATATATAATATAATAACCGACGGGGAGGTAAAACGCGGGCGCCTCCTTTGATGTTGTATAATATATTTGGAAGGGACAGGGAGAGAACGAGAGAATAATAATAGTAGTAGTGGTGGTAGTAGTAGTAGTAGTAGTAATAATAATAATAATAATAATATAATAACAATAACAGAAGCAGTAGCGACGTTATTTATTTCATTTTATTTTTTGTGGAGAACTGCGGTAGGTACTGCGTCAAACATCGTATCCGTGCACACGCTCGTTTTCGATACGTTTCGCCGATGTTTTGAAGATCACTCGGACTTTTTTAATAATCCCATTATTTCTTTATTCGGGCCGAGGGATGCCCGCAAGAAATCAAAAAGACGAATCAAATACTGAAAGACAAAGTAAAAAAAAAAATACCACAAAACGTACTCGTCCGGTTTATTATAATAGGTACACATGCGGAAATATTGACGTTCGTTGTGTATGTGTAAGTTCACTTACTCGTTCAGATGGTAACGTTCATTTCGTGTGCGAGTGTTTTCGTTTAGTGAAATTAGAATCAAAAGGAAAACATGAAACTCACAGCGGTACAACAATCTTCGGTGATTTCGAAAGTGCCTGGCCCACGGAAGTTATATACGTACACGCCCAGCGCGGTTATTGTTCGGCTTGAGTTCGTTTGATACGACAGAAAAACGCCAATTGTACAATGATATATAATGTTCGTTTGTATATATAATATAATACGAAATGAACAATGAACGGGCTTGGCGACAGTCGTAAACGATTGCTCTTGCACAGCATTAATTAAGCTTTCTTAATTTGTTTGGCTAAACGAATAATATTGTTTAAGTCACATCCACGGCTTTCATAGCAATAATATTATTGTCTGGAAGATGTTACCCTTTAATGTTTTTTTTCTCTTGCTATAATTATCGTTATTATTATCGTATCTGTTGTGTTTAATAATAGAAATTCGCTGTAGTTTTCTTTCCATTAGTTTAATATTAAAAATGTTAATATGATATAGCTTGAACATTATCATTATAATAATAATAATATTTTTTTTATTTTTATTTTTTTTAATTATATTAAAACCATAGTTATTTGCATGCATTATTTTTACGGACATTGCATACATAAAACTGTTGGAATTAAATTTAAAACTTTTACATTTTGTAGAATAATAATAATAATAATAATAATAATGAAAAAAAAAGTTGTTGTCCACAAATATTTCATTAAAACAGCTGACAATACCGCAAAGCAATTATATGGAGCTTTATGTAAATTAATTTTCTCGTGTAATCTCGTTGATAATTACAGTCCACATTTTTGTTAGAGTTTACGAATGTGACTTTGAAAATACTTATCTTTGTCGGAGTTTAGGTGCATGTACTCAGCAATATCGTCTTGTGTTCAATTCAATGAAATTATAATGCAAATGTTGTGGTAATATTTTGACGTGATACGATCTCTATTCAACTTGAGTTCTCTCAGTAGCTGATGGCAGGAATATACTACTGTTTTTATGCCTATATGCATAAACTGTTAGCTGTTATTCTTGATAACAAATTCTGGTTTGGCTTTTGTCCGCTTAGACGATAATAATTAATTATTTACTTTTACTTATTAAAAATAAGTAATCAGTCATAATATATGCGTACGTGTACCTACATGATATTATGCAAATACATCCACCTTTAATACAACACGTTATCTATACGTTTTATTTTCCATAGAATAAATTGTGCTCGTCCCCGTTTACTGTTTTCCAATTATTAGGGAATGTCTAAATGATTTATGACTATAACGATTCATTGATTGAAAATTAGAATTAAAACAACCAGATGTTGTTTTTTTATTTTGATATAAAAAACACCAGATAATTATTATGACCTCATATTCAACTCACAACTACAGACGGATTTTGTGCCTAGGTACAATTTTCCAGATTAGACTAAGGCATGTGCTCTCAAACAAGCCATGCGCATTGAATATTATTAATATGTTAAAGATATTAATAAAAAAAAAATATTTTTAATGCTAATTAATGGAAATAAAAATGATAAAACTGTTACCAATGTATATATGTAATAATATTAGTGTATTTCAGTTCATCATAAACGTATCTCAATTAAACAACCTTTGCGATAACTCTGATATTACTCTATAAATACAGTTTTTATGTGTACCTGAATATTTCTTAAAGGCAATTAATATACCAATCTTGTTGCTGTAAACTATCTTAAATCTACCATTATTATGAATATATTACAATATTATATATTATATACACAATATAATTATATATTATTATGAGCTAATTTTTTACAATATGTTATAACAATATTTAATGTAATGCATGGGTAAAATTAATAAATATAATCGTATACATAGATAAATAAATATATTCTAGCTGGAGAAAAAGAATATAATCGATGACAATATTGTTTAATTTATAATGAGGTACGCCCTTGAGCAAAAAAGGAAACTGTGTTTCTTTTGAGCAAGATTGGATGAATCAATGAAAAATAAATTTCCCTTTTTCTTTTGACATACTTAATGACTAGTGTACTTAAAAAGTAAAACAAAAATTCATCCAGATATTGTAGGTCAAACAAAAGAAGTTTTTTTTTCGAAAATTGGTTTTTATGTCTTTCATTAAACATTTAATTATAGTACTTTGGAGTGCTTACTGGATCCGTTAATTATACAATAATAAATAATAATAATATTTCAATTTAAAATAAAAGAAGCCTGACCTCCGTTTCAATCACAAAATCATTTTAAACTTTGAACGAAGAAAATCTTTTGGTTAAATACTTAGCTGTAGAGAAAGAAACAATCAAAATATTTCATAGTTCCAATCCTATTTTTCAAATTTAAATTTGACCCAAATATTTTTTTAATTTTTCACTACTTTTCTTAGTATAACCGTCAGTCGAATAACCACTACAAGTACCATTCGTCTATTTTTATTCCAATTCGTATATCTGCTATGAATAGTATTTTATTGTTGCTTTAAACTTTCAAGTTTATAAAATTATAATTATACATTACTTCCAAATGAAGTCAGATGACAATTTAATACATTTACTTCTCTTTCTTAATTTTTGTCAGGTTACGGTTGTGTCTATAAAAATATTTAAAAATAAAATACAGTTCCTACACAAAATAAATTTGATATATTTTACACTAAAAAATTATAATTAAATCACCCTTATTATTTGTTCAGTGAGTAATACACAATACTCATATTCCAACGAATACATATAATATTTAAATAAATCATTTTTAAATATTTTATGGCAGCTAGTGATCGATTATGATATAATATTTTAGTTTAATTTTTTTTTTACTAACTAATATTTTAAATTTCATATTACAATATAAGCAGTTTATTTTTCTGAAATTATTGTTTAATAAAATATCAAGTAGGTATTTAAAAAATAAAATAAATATCATAATATTATATAAAAATATTTAACACCAAATTATTTTGACGGTTTAAAAAGAAAAAATTATTTTTCTTTAATACTTTTTATCTAAAAATTATTATTTAAAATTATAAAAGTAAAAATCATAAAAGCTGAAAAATAAATAAGTATACACGTTTAATGGGTCAATCAAAAACTAATACGCATTCATAATATATAAATATATGCTATAAACATATTATGTATTAATAATAATAAACTTTAATAATCCGTGTTATAATAAATCTTTATTTTTTAAATGGGGGTTAAGTTGAAATCATGTTTTGGATAAGCATACGACTTTTTAAAATAAACTTTTCATTTCACCTTTTATAAGTCCTTTAATTTAGGTAAATTACACTCACATTATTCTGATCGAGAGGAAAACTTTAACACCGTCTTTTGAACAAACATAAAAGTATCAAGTTTCATCATTGTCGATAATTTAAAATTTTATCCAGTTTAATATTAATTGTTAACATTTGCTTAAACTTCTAAAAAGTACTTTTTATTTTTGAATAAATTAAAACCTATTTAAAACTTAATTTTCAATCATTTAACGATGCAGAATTGCTTTCATTTTTGTTTTTATTGTATAATGTAAGATAATCGATTTGCATAAAAAATGTATTATATTTGACATTTTATCGACTTTGGCAGTTATTCACTAAATTTTTCAGTTGTTTAATGTTGCCAAGAAAATATAAATAAATATATTATCAGAAAAACAAATGTTATAACTTATAAACCTTTCTCTTGAACTTAACGGATGAAGTTTAATGTAAAAACGAATATGTGATTTTAACCTTACTAGCCTTAGGTTTATATTACTTTTATCAAATTTTTATACAGAATCTGTATGTTTTTTATTAATTTGTTATGTTTGTTGTTGTAAATTAATATTTTAAGCATACAGTGACCACATTTCAGGTTATCTATAGTATTTGATTCTATTGTGATGTGAATAACTTACGTAAACGACGGTAATTAATTAGATTAACGTCTTTTGAAAATTTGGGGGAAAGGGTATTGGAATATTATCCAGAAATTTACCTCAGGACAATTATTTTAATTTAAATAATAAACAGAATACATATGTACATATTTAAAAATACAAAAACACCATATCTCAGAATATTATTTTAATTATTTATGATTTATTTTTGAATAGCATTTGGAATATAAGCAATTATCAATAATAACTTTTTTTTAAAAAATGTGCCGCAAACTTATATTTTTTCGTAGATTAATAAAAAAAAATTATACATCAAAATTTAGTAAAAATATATATCGTGGTTGTAATAATATTTATCTAAGTTACTTATTTTTTAAAAATACTTGAAAATACGTATGGTTTTTTTATAATTACAGTTTGAGAAACAACTGTTGACATCTTTATTTATATATATAAACACACACAGGCGACAATAGATTTTAAAACTAATTATTTCCTTAACCACGGTTATAATCAAGACCATTGACGACAGACGTGTACATATCTATATTTTCGTCCACTCGCCTAAAATCTCTTCCAGATGACATTTATGAAGGAAAAAAAACTCTAGATAAAATGAAGCGAAATTAAGTTTAAGACGATATTACACACAGCAGCAGTTTGTGGTTAAAAAAAAAAAATAATTTTAAAAAAATAAAGAAAGAAAATGCGATGATTCATATTATTATCATTGGGGCTCGGGCACGAAAATTCAAAAGTCAAAAGAACCTAGAGGGACGGTCGTCACATTTAGCATAACCTGTGCGTGTGCTTATTACTCGTCATATTCCATGTATTATACTCTCGTCCCGTACCACAAAAGTCCTCGCGTCCCCGGGCAAAATGGAATCAATGACGTTATCAACCGCATGTACACACACACATAAACGCTGTTTCACTTACTGGCAGGTAGCCCAACAAAACCAGCATTATAGGTCTGAAACACGGTGACGTGCTTTGTACATATAATATATATATACACCTTCGCATAAACGCTAGCGCGGGCTTTTATATTTAATATATATATGTACATATTATGCCCTTCAGAATAAGGTATAGTTATAGTATCATACGAGGGGTTCTTTGTGAAATAGATACCCAAACCGACGAGCGTCTCCCTCGTTCCTCGTTTATTATTATTATTATTATTATTTTTTTTTTTTTAGCAACGATAACGCGCTCAAATCACTTGGCAGCACGGTGGCATTCGCTATTGTTGTCTAGTTTTTCTATTACCGGCCCGGGATTATACACACACACACACACACACACACTGTGTATTATATGATATATTAGCCGGTCACCATAATTTCGTCGATGATTTAACCCCGTGAACGGCCGCCGAGCGTGTATATACATCCTCGAAATTCGGCTAATGTCACGTCCCCGAGCCAAACGTTCGTCAACACGGTCATAAGTCCTTATATTGGATGACGTTCATTTTTTTTCTTTTCTACTTTTTTTTTTTTTTTGTCTTGCCCTCTATACACTCGCCTCGTATTATCATTATTATTATTATTATATCATATCGCAGTCTCTATACAACGCACAGCTATAAAACAGTGTACGTATTATCGACAGTATACACATATATATATATATATATATATATATCATGGACGTCTTTCTCATTTCGCTCACAGATTACTGCGGTCGAGTTCTAACTTTGCCAGAGAACACGCTCGTCAACGACCTCACAACGATGATTCAATGCGAAAACCTCGCGTTTGTCCGTATTAATAAAACGTCCATGCGTGTATTAGGTGCACATAATATACGAGGACGCGGTTCGCAACGGAAACCGTAATAACGCATAATCCCGGCAGTCGTCCCCGAGTTCGTGAGGCTATAATGATAAACTGGCGACCGACTGCTGATGAGCGTATTTTCGTAAGTATAGTCGTCGGGCATGACTGAACGCGCGTCGAAATTGATTCGGCGGAAAAAAAAAATAGTTTAAATATTTCAATAATGCGAATCACTGTTTCACAATATTTATTATTTCATTTCATTGGCCCTACGAAATACTCGTGACGCCTTCACCCGCTCCATAAACCTACCCGGCCCGTCTGCACCGTCGCTGGGCACACTATACGCGTAAACCATCGCATCGACTTTATCGCCGCCGCCTACACCACCGTCGTTGTCGTCTTCATCGTCATCGTCATCGTCGCCGACGTCGTCGTCCACGTATAATTAACATTCCTGGCCCGACTGACGACGGCGTGTTTTATTAATAATTAAACATTTTCCCAACCCCCTTTGGGTTTCGTGTGCCAAAAACGTTACCGGGAAATCTTAACTTCTCCGATGGCGGTGGTGCATTGTCAGAAAATTTAAATAATATTCCGCAACCCGCCTCGCCGGGACCCATCACAAATCCCATGCCGTATTATTGCTTTGTTTAAACTTTGCGTGCAGTCGAGTGCCGCGGCGGCGGTGGCGTTCAAGTTAAGCCACGTTAACGTGTATATTGCTTCCCTTTCAATTTCCCATATACATATACCCCTCACTGCCTTATCTCGTTCTCACCCTCGACCGTCACCGCCACCCGCGTTAAATAACGTGCCGTAAGAAACTTTGCGTCGAAACGATCTGTATCGCATCATCAAAATATACACACACACATATATATATATATATACATATTGTACATGATGCACACCAGCGCTGAATGTTTGGTGACGCGGACCACGACCGCGGTTCAATGCTACCGATTTCGGATTTAAATAATAACGTATAATAATATTATAATAATGACGACGAAGTCAACAAAAACATATGACGTCGAGAGTATAAAATGTGTAATATTATACAATCTCGAACGGAATAACGGTTCGGGGAAAAGAGATGGTCGCACAGTTTCATACGACATGCAAAACGAGATAACTTCCGGTAAAGATTTCCAGAAATATTCGATGAACACAGACACGTGCACGACAACAGAGTATCTCTTACGATGTAAAATATACGATAACGCGTAGAAATAATATTATACAGCTCACGGGACCCAATCCCAAGCCACAGTGTTATAGAAAGACGCGTACTACGTCTATTATACCATTATGTGTTATTACTGTGTTGATTATTTTCCTCGAAGTTTCTTCGGCATTCTTCTCTACACGACTACACGGAGGAAGTGTTTTTGGTACTTACACGTATAATTCTAATTTCTGATATTATATTATGGAAGGTGTAAAAATTAAAATTAAATGTCGGCATTAGGAGAGTTCCAGCTCTAGTCAAGTTAATTTTCATCGTTCGTTCTTATAATAAAATATTTGCACATCATATTTTTTCCAAAATAAAGTTATAATTAATGATAATAAAATATATTAACAAACTAAAAGATATAAGCTTGTATAGAGCCTCTACATTTAAATCCTATCAAAGTTAAACGGGCGAAAACAAGTGACGAAACAATCTAATAATTGTTTAAAATACGAATAAAATAAGTACTGTTAATGTGTGTAATTGACATTGCCAAAGAAGCGTTGGTCAATTTTAATAATTTAATAAAACAATTATTTAAATACGTACCAATGTGACGTCCTGTTCAGTGAATAATAAAGTACCTGTTTAGACGCTTATACAATTTTTGGAAAAATTTCGCATCGGTTATCCTTGACGGAAAATATATTATTTTTATCTACGACTGATTATTTTCATCATCGACAGCAACATAATATATAATATATTACGTAATGTAATTTTGTCGCGTTGAATATTAGAATACAATAATCATTATTACAACGAGCGGGTACCGCGGAACAGGCCTGCCATCTCAGTCAATTAGATACCCTTTGTGTTTTCCGTATTAGCGCTATGCTGCAGTGGTGGATATATTATAAAGTTTATGGAACTCGAATGATTCGAACGAACGAATCGCGCCGGCCGGCCGTCGGCACCGCATAATCACATTATTAGAAACTATGTAAGCCATTTTTCGCACACATTTCAAAACCGGAAACGCGGCAACGAATTTGTCTTTTGAAGACGCGACGGTGGTGTTCGCGAAACGTCAACCGTCATTAAAACGCCCGCAACAGACGTACAATGGATGTTTTGAGAAATTCACTTTAGACATTTTCTCCGCAAACTAAGCTTGCGTAAACAAATTACACCGTGTTGGTATGAAATAATGAAATACTGTCACTATATATATATGCAAACGAATATGGTTTTACGTACATTATTATTTATATTGTATTTTAATAATTTGCAATTTCCTTTAAACTATCTTTCTTTTTTTCTGATATCGTGTAGGTAGTTTAATGCCATAATATTTTGATTTTAAAATATCAAACGCGTTTTTTCTCTCAAACATTCGTATTTGTATATATGATGTACATGAATATTCCCCCTCCCTTTTGAAAATGATTTTCTATTTATAATATTATACTATAATAACATATTTTCAAACAGTAAAAACTGATTTGTAAGATATTGATGTATTTTTTTTAATTTATCGAATAATGTTAGGAAGCCAACTTCGCGGAAGCTGTAGGTACTCAGCCGCAGAAAACATTCAATGTTTAAATACACTCATTAAACAATAATAAGAATACTGTTCTCTAGATAACACCGTTCATATTATTTTTTTTTTTTTTGAAATAGATAAGTGTAAACATGCGACTGCATAATATACCCAGGTATAGCGTATTATTGTATCTTAATAATACCGTTGCCCTACAATAATGTTATGTTCTTATCTGAATTCTAAATTATGATAGCCGACTGCAAAGTATTTGTTCAATTTGGAAGTCATTTGCGTCGTAGCGTTGTTCTATAATATTATAGAAAACGCACGTTGGAAAATAATTTGTATGAAAATACGAAATCAAAATGTATTTCGTTCGCAACGAAAAATAAGTATACACTGTTCTACACTGATTAAAATATGATGAAATATTCATGAACAGAGCATATTTTCAGGTGCATATAATAATATTATTTGTATCGTGTACTAAAATTATATAAGAAATATTCTATATAATATATTATAATAATTAAAACATACATTATTCATCTGTGCATGAAAATCATTGCTCAAGTACTTATTAGTTTCTAAAGATGTAATATAGATTCCATTATTCGACTATTTTAAATGGTCATAATAATCAAATCTTCATATATCACACAAATTAATATTTAATGGCTTTATTATTTGAAATATTTGTGATTATTTTATTAACTGTATAAACTGCACATACCTGTTTCATTTAAATCTATTAAAAAATGAAAAAAAAATTAAGATTTCAATCTAAAAAATTCTAATTTTATGAAAATAACTTGTGTTTGATAAGGATACATCGTAAATCGATTCGTAAGTCAGAAAAAATAATTGGTTACATAGATTGAGCCCTATTAATCGAATATGATAGGCAACTTAATTAACCTTTTCGTTTATACTACAAAGAAAAATATATTGGATTATATTATGATATATTTTTAAAAACTGCATTCTTTTATCTTATATTTTAAATAAACTTAAAAAGCTTGGTTTTTAAATACCTATACGTCCTGCATACGTAGGTATATATTATATTATTTTTTTTAGTCAGAGATATGTCACACATTTAAAAATTTATAAACGTTTCATAGTTGGCTGATTTTTAAAATGTTGTCAAATTTTATGGCATTTTTTATTTATATTATAAAATGAAAATATTATACATTTCTTTATAGGCTCTCTAGAATAAAGTTTATCTACAACATATTCATAATTATTTTTTAGGGATTATTTTGATTTGTTTTATGAGCATTATAGCACATTTATACGTGTTAAAATCATATTACATTAGCACTCAAAAGCTTTTAAGCCGTATTTAATACTTACCAGTATTTTAAATATTAAATTTAACGAGATTCGGAAATGCTGGACTTTTATATTCCATTCTCTACGGATAAAATGATTAAACAACTATAAAAACAGCTAAAATAGAGAAAAAAATAGTAGTAAACAATCTTTTGATTATCCCGACTTTTTTATGGTGTACAAAATATTAAAAATTAAATTTAAGAAAATAGGAAAGGATTCATTATAATAACTGTAAAATAATTATATTTTTAGCTGATATGCATATTAGTAAATAATAAAACTTTTAATAATAACCAATTCATTTCAACGTATTTTTAAATAGTTCAAATCAAAATATTGTTTTGACGAAATAATATTACTTTAAGAGTTTGTATTTTGAAAGTTAAATTTTAAATGAAATCCAACTAATTTCTCCGATAATTTTGGAAAGTTATAATTTAATCGTAATTAATGAATCATTATCTTAAAACTGAATGATAGGTATTATTTATAAAAACACAAAAAACTTAATAATAAGATTATCTCCAATGAGCTACTTTGGACAACCATCGGAGAACGGATTCTCGATTAATATAATATAATAATGTAATGATTGGAGTGCTAGGTTATTAGGCAACTATTGTGTGCCTATCTCTAAATCATTACTTGCTAAATAATTATAATTTAATGATATTACCTTTCTGATTCCTGTGTACTTGCTTGTTGCAACCGTGGTTCGTATTTAAGATATAATGTGATTTGATTGGTTTATATATTAAAATGATTACACATTTTTTTTAAATTAACTATTTCTTTAACTTTATTTTACAAACACTTAAATATTTCACAGTTAAATAATCATATACGCCTTTTGTATAACGATCTGCGTAGTCTTTTACACTCGCTTATGAATCCTTATACAAAAGGACGGCAACGACGCACTCCTCGCTGTCGGCGACTACTAGTCTCCTTATATATCTAATTTTTATACAGATAAGAGTGTGTGCGTGTGTATATGTGCATATGTGTGAGTTTTATCTTATATTTAAAGCTATCAATTATTATAATTATCATACATATGTTATTGTCACAATTATTATATATATTATGGTATCTTATTGATTATTATTTATTATACATTTAAAATTTAAGATATATGATGGCTAAGCGCACATCATTACAATAATATTTACAAAAATATATCATCAATCAGACTTCTCATTATGCGTAATTGTTATTATAGAAATAACATCCATCTAATCAACTGTTGTATAGCATTATTTATCATATTATTATTATCTTAGTTAGGAAAAAGAGATTGATTGGACTTGCCGATATTTTTCGTGATCAATACTGCTGTTTCGACAGCAGCCGGATAATTGCTGGACCAACATCATATAGAACGATATAGTCGCTCAAATGGTAAAAAAGTTGCTGTTCGGATTACGATTTAGTAAGTTGCACCGCCACAACGATTATCGACTGCACGACTTATGCGTATTGTCATCATAGTGGGTAAATATAGTTTTTGAAGTCAGTATTCTCAAGTTACCTGCTATAGTGCAGTGGCCCGTGGAGCTATAATGGAAATCATGGCAAACCCATATACAGCGTGTATTCATAATAGTAAACTGCGCCCTACCCGTGTCGTCGATCTGGCGCTATCACTGCGACAATGATTAGAATTATTATTATTATCGCCAAGCTCGGGAGAAGTCCTGTGTGAAATATAGCTTTGTCGAGGAAACCGTGCAACTGGTCGATATTTTAATAACATTTTAACATTATTATAATATTGCTATTATTATTATTATTATTATTATTATTATTATTAATAATAATAATCTCGCTAGAATTCCAGTTCGATCGGGCTTCATCGGACTTCATCACGATGTACAGGCATCGGCGATGTACTAATGCATTATTAATTAATTGGTTAAAAGTTGGCAATGTTATAGTAGGTAGGTATGCTATAATATTAAGACGCACCCACGTGCCTAAACCGTGACGCGTACTTAGCAATATCATCATAATATTATAATGCATGCAGATATAGGTTTATAGGTACTACGATTACTCGTAACGCCGGCCGACAAAATCAAATACTCTGTTAGTCTCGTAACAGCTTGCGCCGTATAGTAATAATGTAATATTCACAAGACCACCAGTTATATTTAATTTACGCAGTTAGACTTTATATATGGCAAATAACAACAACAACAACAACAACAACAATAACAACAACACGGATCAATGGATGATGAAAATATTTCTCGGTAGTATAATATAGGTAGGTACAAGATTATTATATATTAATAAGCTCGTTGCCCTTACCGCGGTTACCTGTGGCAGCCATATATTATATAATAGGGTATTCCACGAGCGGAACTCAGCGCGTTAATAATTTATCGGGTTCGATGTTGGGGTGCCTTGAACCCGTTGCTAGCCATCTAATTTAGCCGCGGTGTATGACAGTGGTAGTGATGATGATAATGATAATGATGATAATAATAATAATACCTAATGTGAAAACTTTGGCGCTGTGGTAGCACTGGTAAATGTATGTGTACATTCGTACCTATTCAACATTATTACTAGTATGTTTTGTCCACGTGACGGATTTGCCACTTTAAGAATTGACTCTGAGTTGGTGCGTTTTTAACGTTTTTGTTACACAATTGTCGTACACGTAGTATTCATCCCGAGCGATTTAAAATCGATTGATACATTTTTCGATATGGGATATTAATTAACATATTAAGATGAAAGATTTCAGATGACATCACGAATTGAATATAATTTAATTTAAAGATATAAATGTTGACATTGCTGACATTTTGCATATTATATATATATAATAAATAATAATAGAAGGTTATGTTCAATTTAATATTTTCTCATTAATTTGACTTTACATTATCACTTATGTGCACTTAGATTGATAAATTTCTGGAATCGTAATTTGGTAGAAATATCAAAATGTTCATGATAAACAATTACTTTTAGTTTTTACTCATATTAATTAACGTTTTATTTCAGTTAGATATCTAAATTTGCTTATAATAACCATAACACTTATTGTGTTTAACTTATCGATAACAAAAAGATTCGGCTGTATATTTTTTTTAACTGATCAAACATTTATAATAATGAAAATAAACAAATACTTAGGAAAATAAAACAAAATATATTTACATTATTAGTTGATGAATATGCTCGATTTTAATTTTAAAGACGTACAATATTATTTAAGATGAAAAACTTAAACCATCCAATTGAAATTAAGTAATGTTCAAACTAACTACCTACACGATTTTATGATGATGTGATAATGTATGCCTCGCGATTACAATCCCCATACGTATAAGTATATATTTAATAATATAAAATAACCATTTTAATTTATTATAATATAATTATAGGTAATACAACAAAAATACTGAACTTTTAAAATCAAAATGCTGGTAGTATTTTACAAAAACTTTCTATTGCGTTTAATGTTTGGTAATGGAAATAAGTAGTATTTGTGTGGATATTAATTTTCCATATAGTTTTCAATTATAATTGATTTTGTTAAAGCTCTTATACTTATGTTTTAATATGTAACGGTTTTATTGAATACCATTATAGAACTGTTGGACCCAACTGAAAGCGCGTAATAAATATTATAACTTCATATTTTGTTATGTAGCCCTTAGATACTACAACTAGTGGTTCTCGATATCCTCATAGTAATTTACTCAAAAATAAAAAAAATGATAATCTAAAAATTATTTATCCAAATTAATTAGTCAAAATATAACCGTAACACAATTGTTATTTACGATGTGAGATGATTGTTACTTTTTTAATAATTATTTAAGTTTTTGTTGTTATTTTTTTAGAATGTTAAATAATGATTTTGGAACATATTCTACATATGCCATCCATCGAAAATAATAAGATCAACGACTGTGGACTGACGCGGTATATACCATAAGTTATGAATTTCAGCTGGATTTTTATAATAATTCACAACTACACTTCCGGTTTTTATTTTTATTGAACACACAACAACGCACACTTAATATATATATATATTACCAAACTAATTCGTAAATTTATATCGTAACGGATTGTTCGCGATTGTCTTATAATTTGCAGCGCTAGTTCGACTCAGACTAGTGGATGGTGGCAACCGGGGATCTACACGGCGGTTATCCGACACGATATGACTTTGCCAAAGTCTTATTTCCGCCACAGCCGTCCCCCCAGAGACGAATTTGATCCGAAACTTTCGGACTTGTAGCAATTTGAAACGGCTCGCGTTATCTTTTTCACTTCTTTTTTTTTCTTCGCTCACTTCACAAAGTTTGTTACTTCTCTCTAGCGTGCTGTGAAAACATTCTGTTGTGGTGCGTGCATGGTACACATTTTACGCAGAGATAACCTCGCCGAAACGTTTCTCAAATATAATAATATGTTTTTGCATAATAATATAATATTTTAAAGACGCCCGATTCTCATAAAAACAATTACTTCGTTATTTTTTAAAAATGCACATTAAAAACGTTGATAACGTAGTGCAGCTTGTATACAATTTCACAACGGATTATGTCTATGATTATGTAGTATACCTTTATCTAATCATCTCTTCACTAAGTATGACTAACATCACATTACAACCATCTTATGTTAATGTTCAGCTATTCTGTATTTATGTGTCCTCACTTGTTCACTTTGCTCGCTTAACGCATATTAATTTCTACACATATTATATAATTTTATATTATAATTAATACTTGGAAAAAATTGATATGGTACTGTAGTTACCTAGTATTTTGCAGTCTTATTAGTTATTACAGTCAATTATATAATATACTGATTTTTTTTGTTTTGTTTTTGGTTTTATTTATTTGAAGTAGTCTTAATATGGGGTTCTTCTTCTGTTACTGACGTCCTCTCCGTGGTACCTTCTTCAGTTTTTCCTTTTTCCTTATTTTTTCTGAATTATTGATTTGTTAGTCCTTCATTTCATTAATTAAATGATATCATTTTAAATAAATTACTTACATAAGCTGTTATTTATTGTCTATTATATACAGTGTTATTTTTTTTGCATATTTATGTTTAACAAAAACCTATTTAACAACATTTTTATAGGGATTTTTGATTTATATCTGTAGGAAATATATTTAAACTACTTAAATTATATGCTTTTAAAAAAATAATTATACAACGTTCCTAAATCATATAACAATTTTACTTAAACTATTGACAATATATAATTATAATAATGATTATATCATTGTATTATAACAATATTATTTGTTTTAAATAAGAGATGATAATAATAATTATTATTATAATTATTATTTGTTCATAAGCTATAAATATGTCTGTCAAATTATTATTACTTATATATTATGCATTTAATGTGCTATATTTTTAGTTTATTTGTAGAATCAATGATTTTAATAAAATTTAAACCATCACGACATAAACTTCATACCTATATTATATTTAATAACATTTACAGTGGTGGTTTCTTATTTCGTTAAGAAAACACTACAAAATAGTTGTTAACTTGTACAGCATGTTATTGTCACATCTCAATTTTGTACTAGAGCGTTTTATTCTTAGGGATCGCCACGTTTTAATTGACCGCACTCGAGTGTATTCAAATCGCAAATGTAATGCAAATATACAACGCGTTCTATACGGATGGTACGCACTACATTTGTTCAATCGTTTACATTACAAACAGTTTCTACCTTGTGATTTAAATATTAATAAGAACAATATTTAATGGTACTTAATACGATTGATCGTCAAATTATAACTGTTTTAATATCGTTAATGGCATTAGATTTGTGTATTGTATTCAAACACGAAGATACAGCCATATTATGCTATTCCAGCTCTAATCTCTCCGAATATTATAACTGTGTACTTCACAAGGCGATTAAATACTTAAGATCAATAATTATTATTGTTTTCTAGAATAAATAATAGCATTGAAAAAAAATAATGTAGTCATTTATATTTTATATTGTATACGTATACATAAATGTGACACTTTTAAATTTGACACGCCTAAAACTAATAGCCATGTTGTCGATTTAAATCGAAACGCTGTTAAAAAATAGCAGAAAAAAAATTCAATAACAGCCTGAATTGGATGAACCGAAATTCGGAAAGGAAAATAATAATCTAATAAATAATAATGGTTTAGGTTTGGTATAATATCCAGTTATTCTGTCATTAATATTTTTATTATTATTTACTATTACCATTTTCTTTATTTTTAACCCAATCAAAAATCAAAGCAATAGTCATATACCCAAAAATTTGTTTGTGCCGTTTAAATACAGTTGAGTTTTTACAATAAATCTAAACGACTAAAAAGGTTCAATATTTTCGATTTTCTTCCACATATTCCGCCGACGAACGAGGTCACAATCACAAAAACTTATACATACTTTTAATCAGTTCTTGGATTAAATGGGTTTTATTAAATTATGTATTCATGTATGGTGTATATGTTTGTTAACTATGTTTGCTTTATTGATTATGTATAACTCACTTAAACATATATAATGAAATGAATGTAATAAAATAAACTTTTTATAAAAATTATGAAGAAAAAAACCTGGTACCTACTGGTACTGCTTTTTTTGCTTTCTGGTTATTCGTTATTAAGCTACAACATATAGTTTTCTAAGCACAAAGGATGTAAAGCTACATATTATCTTAGTATCTAATGTCTTGTAATTTTGTTCAACATAAAACGAAATAACTGTAATTTTTCGATGTGATTTCATGTAAGTACCTGGGGTGATATAATATTATATAAAATATACGTATTTATTGTATCTTCGTGGTTTTAATTAACTCTCTACTTTTCTTTTGCTATTGAACCTTGTCGGAAATGACGAAATATTAGTTTTTTTTAAATTTACGTTACTATTATTAGAACTAATTATATGTATATATTATATTCGTGGTGGTGTCGAGGCAGTTTCGGAATGTTAAACGTCCCTGTGAATGTACATAAGGGGCATACGCGCATCCCTCGTGGTGATTTCGTCGTCGGCGGAGGAAAAGGGGTGACTACCAATTCCATTAGGTTTACAGTAGTCGCGCGCGTAGTACAGAGTACTGAGCCATAACGCCGAACAGCAACTACATTCAGTGGATCTCCGCGACTACGTCACCCGCACCCTACGATCACACCCCTTTAGCTGCCGGCTCGATTCTCTGTGCCATTTTACCTCGTCCGCAAAGGCATTCGAATGTTTTCTGCTACATAACTCGTCCGGTGCTCGTTCTCACCGAGACACTGCAGCAGTGTACCTGCCGGCCGTAATTGTCCGCGTGTGGTCTATAGCACTGTGCGTAGTACGTATACCCACT
Organism: Rhopalosiphum nymphaeae; assembly: GCA_036289425.1. Taxonomy (NCBI): domain Eukaryota; kingdom Metazoa; phylum Arthropoda; class Insecta; order Hemiptera; family Aphididae; genus Rhopalosiphum; species Rhopalosiphum nymphaeae. The sequence goes on along the minus strand of JAZAQC010000013.1, from coordinate 31,450,686 downwards.
ACCACTCCACTCACACCCACCCCGACTCACTCGTTCGCTTCACCCTTATCGTTACCTGCCCGTTTTCTAGTGTCACTGGCCCCCGAAAACTTTTCATCCATGTAACGAGAAACGTCCATGTAATTAGTTAATTGGGTTCCGAAGAATAATGTCCCGTCGGTCGGAGCGACAACGACGTAAACTATACGCATCGCATCTACGCCATGTAATATAATAACGACCTCTTACATTTCTCTCATAGTATATTTTTTTCCCGGTTTTCTTCCGCAAAGCAATGACGCGGACGTGCATATTGGCAGGTGGTCGGGCATGTATCAACGTCTATATACTAGTGCTGATACGAATGCGTTTCTTCGAGCGAATCGTTTTTCCGAAACGTCCATGTGCCAAGAAAATAATTAAACTAAAAAAAAATAAAATTACTCGATACGCGATGAATTCACTGGTAGTATAATACTTAATAATATGTGTGTGTGTGCGTGTGTGCGTGTGTATAGAGGGGATGAAAGAGTTTGATGTAAAAAAAAAAAAAAAAAAAGTTTTCCGATAAGCCGTTTGAATTTTTACTCGGTAGCTATTATTGCAGGCCACAGACCTCAAACGAAACGTTTGAGTTTCGCAGTAAAAATGTTCACGCCGTACCGACATCACTATACGCGAACGCGTGTACGGGCACGTTTACTAGGCTAAATAACACATTGTATACTACACTTCGTAATGCGTGAATCTATATATATATATCATACTCGTGCATATACAGCTGTACTATTGCAGTGCGTCTCGGGAGAGAACAGCCGTGCCGAATACGCGTAATAAGGGATGGTAAACAAATGGCTTTGTGCTGAAATACTTTGGCTCGCCCGGGAATTCGTTGGCAGTGGCAACACACCACTACCACACCATACACATAGAATACATACTTACATATATAGGTTTATACCACGCTGAACGGACTTTGATGTTTTTAAACGCATTGTTCCGCAAAGTTATGCGCTTTGAGTGACCGTGAAAAATGTGCGTACCTTAAGCGGCGTTGATGAACATCATCCGCTCACCACCGCCACTATCGCCACGGGCACCCTTTTGCGAGCATAGACAGAGCTCTAGACGCGGTCCGCATACCCATCACATGTGCTGCGGACGGATGATCGGGAGGGTGAAGTGTGTGCAAAAGGTCTTCTCAGTAACCCGCTCAAAAGGCGAAAAGCCCTACCGTACGATAGCCGCTCTCCCCCGTCCAAATACGAGTATGCGATACCATGCAGTACATCTATTTGCATGTAATATATATGTAGGTATTCCGTTGGTGAACACGTTTTGAATTATCTACAAAAGTCCTCGTGACTAATCGAGTTAGACTCGGTCCGGCGGCGACTGCACATTTCAGTCCGCGCCCGCGTCACTGGATTCCCTGGTCACTTTGCCGGAAGTTCATAACGTATTCTGGTTGTTGTCGCTAGCTGAAAGTAATCCTTACTTATTAACCGATCTTCGTATGCACGCACCGGAAATCTCTTTTAGCATGTCCAATTTGCAACACGCTGCATTAGCGCTGATTACATTAATTCATTACCTATACACCGTCAAATCACTATTATATACAGCCATACAGGTACCTAAACGTATTTTTAAATGATTACGTGGTGTATCCTTACGTAATATTATCCAATGGATTGAGCTAGCTGCTGTTGGTTAACGTAAATGTACCATTCGAATTTCTATCATAGAATTTTGTACTTAAGGTATAGTAGTATATTACAATAATTTGTTTATCAAACACATATGTTTAGTATAACATTTCTATGTAATTGGAGAATTGTTCATATTAAGATTTATTTGACATATTTATACACGTTTCCTGAATAAACTAAAATAATTATTTTTTTTAAATTTATAAATTAATAAATTGAATACATTTTTCTAAAATTGCGTCCAAAAAATAATACTGTGAACGTTGTACAAACCTAATTTTACTTTTGTCTTATCAAAGTAAATGTTTGCTCACTGGTAATCGGCCTTTTTTTCTAAGTTTCTTACTTCTACAATAGTACGACTATCTATTTGATATATTAATGATAGAGATGATATTTTTTTACTAAATATCATAAATCATTCAGTACCATTCATAATATTAGATATATTTTTGACTTTTGTTAGAACTTACCAAACTAGATTTTTTATATACCTACTTGAACTCGTTAATGACTAAATAAAAGTGTTAGGACACAATATAAATAAACTAAATAAATAATGTATTCTATGTAAGAGTTTTATAATTAATATGTTATATTAAAAATAATGATAGTTTAATTATATTTTATTATTATATTATAGATCGTTTCTTTTTTCTTTTAATTTATTGCATAATTGTATTTTTAAAATGTTTAAAAATACACTATTGGTTTGTTTTCAAAGAAAAATATAAAAGAAAAAATATCAAGAACTTTGAAAAATACGTAGAAGTTTTAAAATAGTTGATCCGCTGATGTTTAAAATCAAATTAATATTATACTGCACGTGTTCCGTACATATTACTAAATAAAAGAGGGAAAAATAGTACTTTTTTTTGCCTTAGGCCTTAAATTACATAAAGTTTTCTTGAAATACATCGTTTAAAATATGTCAACTTGTAGAAATCGATATAACTCATACTTAACGCATTTTATAATATTTTAATTTTTAGTAATAAGATTTTTTTCATTGAAAAATTCGAGGAACGCTTTCAGATCTTTGACAATACAAACATTTTATTATATTATGTGTGCGTGTGTGTATTCACATGAATGTACCTATTCAAAAATCGATTAAAAATCAGTTAACATACAAGTTATAAATATTTTGCTAAATACTTACATATAAATATTGTAAGTTTTAAAATATTTTTTGTAAAATTTTAAAACACAGATAGTATTTGTTTGATAATTTGTATTTGGTGATGATTATTATTTAACTATATTATATTAGTTACTATTAAAGATCATTAGATAAATTAACAAAGACAATATCATATAATATCTTAGATATTTTTATTTAAAACCCGAAGAACTGTTAACTGAATTTACTACAATAAGGCTTAAGTAATGTGGTACCTACATTAATTTTATATTTATGACATGTACTTACTAACATATTTTATATTCCATAAAAGTTCTGATAAAAATGATATGAAAAATAGTGTATTAATTTTACACACAATAGAAATGTTAAAAAAATTAAAAAATTCTTAAGTCCCCCTTCGTACCAACGTTTTTGAGTGTACATAATATTCGTGCACGCTACACTTATTAAACGAGAAAAAAATAATAATAATGCCAAACAATTTTGAATTATAGCGAAACTATTTTTCTTTTTTTTAATATTCGCCACGAGGGAAATTAAGTTACTAAAATTGTTTGGTTTATGCGCTGCGACTATTATTCCATCTGCCCCGACCACGCCGAACACCGTCAGTCGCTATAATACGTTATACGCACTTGCACGGTCTCGTAGTCTCTTGAAAAACACATCGACGTCGACAGCCAGCGCGGGGAGAGGTAAATAAGATGTGTAATACTAAATAAGCTAATGCACGGGGGAGGCGAAAGGATGTAAAAAAATAATAATAATACGTTTTCCTACAAACAAGACGGAAAGCACGGCAAAAACGTTCGGCCCACGCACGAAATGACTTTCACTCAATAACACGCCCAGATGACAATCCGGATAATCTAGGTGCAATAGTGACGGATCGCCGCGTGATGGAGAGCTGAGGTAGGGTGATGCTGCTTTTGCATCTCATATAATATTATGTACGTTATTGTAGTATTATCTGTATTTATATTATAGTATATATATATATATATATATTATCGTATGCAAACGATATGTCTCAGCAACAATTTGGATTTTTTACTGGAGTTTTATTCCATCTCCGAAGCCGTCACTTCATTTCTTTGACGAGGTTTACCGGTAGCAGTGTGTGCCTTCGAGGGTTTGGGTCAGGAAAAATTGCGAAAATCTCTCCGCACACACAAATAGGGTATAACGTGAAAAATAATATTGTTGTTTTCGAGGGGACGACGCCTACGTTGTAAAATTATTAGTGCACTTCGCCTTTGGTAGTTTCTTATTTTTTTTTCCGTAGTTTTTTTCGTCTTCTGCTTCTCCAGTTCTTTCTCCTTTTTATATACGCGGCAAACGGCAGCAGCGGCGGTTATGCGCTTAAATTGCCTCTTAAAAGCGCCGTCTTTGATGATTATCTAAAATTACATTTTGTTATCTGAAACTCGGGCTGTCCTCTAGGTAACACTTATAATAGCGCAAACCGTAGTACGTACGAAGATAGAGGCAGAGGGAGAAGGAAAGATAGATAGAGAGAAAGAGAGAGAGAGAGAGAGAGAGAGAGAGAGTCAGACTTAAAGTGCGGGGACACACGAGACAGCCAGTCGGTATAAGACGGAGACCTAGTGTAATAGAGATCAGAGAGACAACAAATTTCACGTATACCCTTTAAACCAATCCAACTCGTAGCAAATTCGATACTCCACCGCCGCTTAATATTACACTCGTCGTCATCATCCTTTTCACATTATTACACTCGAAACTCCAAATACGAAAAGTTGTGTAATATGACACGCATATTACTATCACCTACACTATTATACTGTAATCGTTTTTATTAATATGCGCAATTTCATACGACAAGTGTGCATTTTTTCTAAAAAATATAGCAATTAGTTAGGTAGCAATTGTTTCATTACGCACTTTTCCGCCGAACGAGATACTATAGTGTATTGCGAATTATGTGTCGTCCAAAATATGTTATACGCGGCAACGTTTATTTCGTACGTCTCAAACACACTGGCGCAACGTCTGCATATATTACATAATTTCGTTTACCATCCCTGTAATTTATTATTATTATGCTAATAAAACTTTTCCGTGGTATATTAATAAAATAATAACAACAGTAACAATAATACCGCATAATATAATATTATAGTACTACACCGGTAACATATTTTTTCTTTCCGACTCCACGAAACTAGTTTATTTTTATAAACAGTTACACAGTGGATCGATTTTTAAGTGGTTGTCATCAATACTAGAAACAATAGCTTTTAAAAAAATTAATATTATTTTCTATTATATATATATATATATATATAATGCATAACTCCGTGGAAGCAACGTTAAATATTTTCTGACGCTATTGTTCTCATTGTAGAATGATCTACATCAGCAATTTAACACTGTTGCCTTCGAGGTGAAAACCTATTAGGACGTTTCAACATAAACATTTATTGTGATGTATACTTTTTTAATCGGACCGTTTGCCTGTAATCTCGATAATATAATTGAAATGAACAGGTCATTTAACTAGACAATAACTAACGTTATTGTTTCGAGTTTGTTAATGGTTTAAAATAGCAATTTACCGACTTCTTTTTACAAAACTTAAAAGTATCCTATATCTATATATATATATATTTTTTTTTAACTATTTAACTTTATAATTTTCCTTTGAAAAGTATGAAAACATTAATTTGAGAAGTTTAATTTTAATTTTCATTGGCACTCAAGTTTTTGTACTAAAATAAATATTTATACTTTTACACATAATAGCTAAACATTTAAAAATTAATGAATAAAACAACAACTACGTTAAAAATATATTTTTTTTTAATTTATTATTCTTGGAAAAATGTAGTGGAACATATTAAAAAAAAAAAAATATTTAAGCCAATTAAACAAACAGTTATTTTATTTTTAACTTCTGTGTTTTCTTTTCATTATCTGAATTATGATTTGGGGATGAATTATAATGCGTTTAAAAATTCATTAGACGAAATTAACTACGAAAATATTTTTGCAAATGCATTTTTAATAAGGATTCATAAATTAAATTCAATTTAAATACTAAATACATTTACTCGTATAATATATTGTATTAAAATTTAATAGAAAATATATCATTAGTATCCTGAACGATGAATATCAAAACCATATAGGGTTGAATGGATAATATATACAACAATACTGTACAAATACAACTAAAATTGAATATGCTTATATAGCTGTATGAACCATTTCTGAATATATTAAAATTGATTTTAAAATTCATAATATATAAAAGAGTGAGTATTTCAAAATATTAATAGCTATCGTTAGAAATAATAAAATTATGCACACATTTCAGAACTACACTACCGGTGATAGATATCAATATTAGATTATAATATTACATGCTATTGAATAATTAATTATAGTTAAAGCCATTAAAAGTTTATACGAATGCAAATTTATTTAAATCACAAGTAAGTCTACTTCATAATTTGTAAAAATTAAAAATATTAAAATTAACTAACCATAGTTTTAAATTTCACTTATATGACGTAAAGTATTTATTTATTTTTTACTCGACGTGAATTGTTTTAATACGCATTAATCATAATTTAGTGATCAGTTTACAATTTTAAACAATGTACCTGTCTATTACCTACAACAGATAATTTTCAATAATACAATGATGTTTGCGGTCAATAAAAACAATTTAATACAATTTCCAATACTTGGTATAACTGAAAAACTTGTAAATTAATTATAAATAATATTTTCTTCTCTCTACTGTAGTTAACTAAAAAAATATCGAAAACTTATTGATTGATATTATATCAAATTATTAATATAATATATACACATATATAATTACGAATTTTCTATCTACGTTATTATAATATTGACGATTAAATACCAGGAAATCATCGTAACCAAATTTAACTGCTACAATGCCACAGTATAGAGTTATGTTCGCTAATTCCCAAACGTAACGGGTACCAAACTTTTACTAACAAAAGTTACGCATACATACCTATAATACTCGTCAGGTAAACGGTTCAACGTGCGCAATCCTCCTTTTGTGAGAACTCCATCATGAAAGCACAAGTTATGAGTTTGAAACGCGTTGAAAAATTATATAAACTTAGAAGTCATGAGTTCGTGACTTTCTTGCTTGTGACGCGAATTATCTATATGTATATGTAATGGAAAGCTGTGTGTAATTATAGGGGGTGGTTTGATTTTGGTCGTTGTGAGGTCGTGGAACTAATTAGACTGTATTTTTATTCCTGGAAACTAAAATGAAAATGACGCCTGCACATCACTTGGTCTACGAATAGTTCGCGAAAAATACGTGTCGAACTTAAAAATGAACGATGAATTGACAACTGAATGATCACATTTTTTATTATAACATTTATAAAAAATATTGTGCATATCTTCGAACGGGGGATTGAAAAAATTAATTATAAATATAGATGACGTTTAAAACATTTTTAGACTTAAGTATGTATTATTATAGTACATATTTTAAAGTGAGAATTTGAGGATTTACGCGAGTACAGAACGTCCCATTTTTGAAATGTCATATAAGTGAACCAACAGATTTCTTTGGGGTACACACTCTTAAATGTTATTTCATAGTCAAATCTATTGCAAATAGTAATTTAGTTAAGTTAAGATAAGTATGCAATCAAGTAAACGCATTTAACAGTTTTTAACCGTTTTATTGCAATACGTTTCTCAGTTTTATCGTTAAACAACAATGAGAAATACAATAAGCAAACTAGTCCAATAACCTGCGTAATTGAACTTGACTTTACGTTTTTACACGCCTTCAAATGAGGTTTTGCGCAAAAGCGTATAAGAAAAGCATCTTTTGGCCCACTCGACGTCTTAGCGGAGTCAAAAACTTGTTGTATAGGCAGTACCAGTTAAAACTTTCGTTCGCCCTTCACGATCTACTGACTTTTCTCCGTGAGAACTTTTTTACCGATGTTACACCGATGCGGATGGTGACAACGAAAGAGAGTGAAAAAATCGTAATAGCCAACTCGTTTTGTCGAGTATTATAAGTTTTCAATAAAATTTCACAGGGTCGTATGGCCGGTAAACTGCGAATGATCTAAAACACGCAAACAAGCACTAGTGACACACACACATACACCACCTATTGTTCGACAGTTTAGTAGTTTACATATTATTATTATTATTATACGCTCGTATTATGTCGGTATCATAAAAGCGTTAAGTGGTAATGATGGGAGGCGTGTACGTTTACCATGGGATTCGTATTGTGCAGCACAAGTCATCGTGTGCATATTATAGGATCCGTCTGGCGATGGAGTGGGAGACGGACGAAACTTTGGCCCACCGTTAGTCCTCCGATCAGTCGTCGCTGATATTGTTCTCGGCCCAGGTGATCGGATGCACACTACCTGCAGAGTGGTTCCGCGCCGGAAACGCCTACGGATTTTCGGAGTCGACCGCCGCCGCTGTCGTCGTCTACTGCACGCCAAAAACGCGAGTAAAGTTCGAGGTATAGACGAACCTGCAGCGTATTACGAAGGGTGGTGGCAAACGGACGACCGGGTGAACACACCGTACACCGAATGGGCGGACTTTGGCCAACAACCACGCACAACATTATTTCCACTCTCTCCTTCGCGGCTATCCGTCGCCAAATCATTACGCACTAACTCTCACCGCCATCATTCGGCGTACGCGGCAAAAGCGCATTGCGAAAAAAAATCGTTCTCGTAAAAAGTTTAGACGAGTGATTACTCGGCCACGCACAATGACCGTTCGCCGCCGGTGTCTCCGCCGTTGCTGCTGTTTACCGTAGGGCGTGTGCATTGTGTTTGGCGTATTATTATATCAACTCTCTCTATATATAATTAAAATAATAAAATATTATGTTTTTTTTTCAAATTGTCGTTCGATTTTATTGCACCACACATTTTTGATTGGCCTCGCTGTATGCCGAGAAAACTATTATTTTTTCCAGGCCCGCGGTGCCTCTGCGTACAGCTCATTTCGTTTTTCTCCTATAATTCAGGCACACACGAATTGTTCAGCGATTTTTTTATTTTATTTTTTTATTTTCGTTGTTTTACTTTCACTATTATTACTATTATTTACAAAAACGAAATACTATGTCACGCGATAAAAAACGAATATCAATTTAATCATCTACGAACAATGAAAACAACGTAAAGTTAATAAACAATATGTGTTGTATGAAATGTATACAGTTGCGATGGAAATAAATAAATACGTAATAATAATTTTATTTCGTGTTAAGGTCGTAGTAAAAAAAATAATGATATAATAAAACCCTCAGCGATTATTATAATAGCGTTATTGATTTATCCATATACGTGATACCGTACTAAGTATTGATATTACTTTCAAAGATATTTATGACTATTAATGTAAAATCAAAATCATCCCTAAGTACGACTTGATTAATTTAACTATTACAAATTGTTAATATCGTAAGATTAGATTATTTTTTTTTATTTCTTTCTCCCACAATTTCTAAAAAATCGATGTTTTAGTTCATTATAACAATACATTAATACTAAGCCCAAAGCTAAATGTCCGTTCTGTTAAGTACAAGAGACCATATAAATTATATACATTGCGTTTTTTTGTCCAATGTTTGTTGAAATTTCTCTCTCAGATTTATTTGTTTCTTATTTTGAAAACACGTATAGGTTATACTCAGATATCATATACCTAACTTGATCAAATTCAGAGTACATTATGCATGGTATAATTTTAAAATTATATAATAAAACTAAGAGCCACATTAACAATATAATGAAAATAATATTATATTAGACTTATATATACATAATAGTTTTAATTTGAGGTTGGTGTTATTTTGGTTATTATACACTATATCCAACACATATAGTATGACAATTAATAATAAATAATTCTGAAAAATTAATTATTATATTAATAATATAAAAAAAAACACAAAAATTATGTTTTTCCATTCAAAAGTCATTTAGAATTTATATGACTAACTTTTACCGTTATGTGACTAAGAGAAACTACCCGAGTATTTATCATCAACTTCAATGTACAATTTAATTGATTTTCGAATAGTTTTAAACAATAGAACCATTTAGAAGAAATAATTATGATAATGTAATATTGCTTAATTGAAAAAACGAAACTACTTGATGTTTGAATGAAGTAACATACTATAAGTTGTAAGTTATAATATACAAATAAATACAATGTACAATTTTATAAATATTTTAATCAACTATATTTTCCATGCGTAATATATAATTATTTATGTCAAGCACATAATTAAAAACGTTGATATGATAACAATTTATTTCAAATATTATTTGTTATTCGTCTAATATACGAGTTCGATCATGTCAAATGAATAAAAATAAAAGACAATTTTACTTTCGAGAATATATTTTCTTGATACACTATTGCAAATTGAGACAATACAATAAGATAAAATAATGCAGAGTTTGTTACACACTATTCACAAAAAAAAAAAAAACAATTGTTGTTTATAATAGTGTAACAGTAAGTACAAATTAAAATAGGATTGAAGCACTGTATTCGTACAGTTTCAAAGTAAAAAACAAGTATTAATAATTTTGTCCAGAACATTTACAACACAATGCAGTAACAACTACAGTACTTTTTTACTTTATTTTTAATTTAAAAAGTACAGTACAAAGGGCCCTTCAAGTATATCAGAGAAGTCTGGGACAACCGGAAAATTTTAATAGAAAAACAGAAGAGTATAAAATAATATACACACATACACACGAAAAATATAACACGTTTCAATGTGTTATACCTAAATATTTTACCATTTGTCCACATTCCTTGTAAAAATTTAACATCCAGAAAGAGCTGCGTTATTATATTCATCCAAATTCGTCGTAGAACGTAAAAACGCAGTCAGCGAGCGTTTAAAAAATTTTAAACACGCAAATGGAAATAAAAAATCTGCAGGGCAAGAGAATATGGCGAAATTAACTGCGTACAATGAAAGTTAAAAAATTTAACGCGTCACTACGATAAAGGTAGGTAAATACAACAAATATCTTGGAATGAAACGTTTCAGTTTTATTTGCTACCTCTGTTAGTTAAAATTCCTTTTGACGACGCAAATGATGCAACTGCATCTAACGCGTGTTTGTGCCAGTACCGCAGCACGCAAGTCGGCCCTTCCAATAAAACATTTTCGTCGTTTCGGACGTTGTCTACAAGAACGGAACGTAAAATTGTATTGTCCGATATTATAATAATATACAGTCGTTATATACATTATGTAATATAATAATAATATATATATATTTATATTAATATTCATTACAGCAGAGCGTAATGTATGGTCATAACGGGGCCGACACGGCCGTCCGGCTAGCTACATACCACAACGACGACGATGACAACCTCTGTAAATCCGGTGAATAATAATTTTGTTTGTCCTGAATTTACATATTATAGTTATTATTATTATTTGCTTGACACAGCTCGCATCCACTTTACGACTAGTTGCCGCTTCTCGATCGGTCCTTTATAATAGATGTCCTATTACCCCCCCCCCCTCCCCGCCCGAAACTCCACCTCAATCGTTATAATCCTACACACCAAATATTTCCATCTCTTGAACATCTTCGGTCCCCGGACCAAAACGGCAACCTTTACGGCGATTTCGTCACGTGATGGCTGCAATTAACCATTTCGAAATGACGTGTTTCCAGCCCATTCGATTAGCTCAATTGGCCAGAAATGTATTGACTCCGCTCGTCGTTGATGATAATGTACGTTATAATAACAATAATTACAGGAATATAATATAATATACAAAGTACACACAAAACGTTATTATGCATATTGCATACTATATTTGATTTTATAATAACATCCGACTGTTGGGTTGGGTAATTACCTGAAACGTTTAACCTTGTATGTATTTCTGGGAACGCACCTCAGTAATGGACAGAAATATCGAAAAATTCAAGAGAACCGATTGCTATTTATTAATCATTTTGTTAATTAATCGTGGCGTATTTTAAATAAATAATATCCAAATGTTTAATATAAAATACAACGCATGCCTATAGTTAATAGGTAATAATGGGTTTATAAATATTTTTACTTGACTATCACACATTTTACATTAGATAAACAATTTCATTTTTCTATCAAAAAAAAAAAATAAATAAATAAATAAAAAATTGAATAACTATTCCAGACGGTTAACAAATTGTAGAAAATAATATATTATTTTATATAGGGGATAAGAAACGCACTGTTTGTTAGAATTTTAAAATATACAGTAATAAGATTACTTGCGTGCGTGCGGATTGTGGCATGTTTAGTAAATGATCACTATAGTATGTGGTAAGTTTTAAATATGAGTGTGCATGTGCGTGTGCGCGTGTATGTTTTGAGACATTAGTGGCAACGTCATGTTCTTATTATTTAATGCACGCGGATATATTGACAATTTAATATGTTATGTAAAATCAAATATTATTTCAGTACTAAATTGATCGAGTTCCTTCGATATATTTTGATACAGAGCTATGATTTTAACATTTTTTTGTGTTTACTTTGAATTCGTTGAATAATCTTTGCATTTATTTAACTGAAGAAGAGTAACTCGCTGTTGAATTTACAAAAATGAAAAACATATACGATCTAAAAGGAAACAAGAAATCCAAATGCTTTTTTTAAAATACGTTATATCGCCTAGTTGCATTGATCAATACGATAGAAAAAGATCCTTTTAGCATTCAAAACAGTCCATATCGAACACCTTTAGCAGTTATTATATTATTTATATTGGCAGTTATACACGTCACTCGTGTTTTTTTTTATCACACCTCTTGTATTCTTTGATCTTTATGAATAGCAATAAAACAAATGTCATGTAAAAAAATACAATTGTTTCCTGTTGTTTTATTCACTTATAACATCTTACAAACTAGTTTTTGATTTAAGAGAATTCAAATTTTTAGAAACATCGAAAAAAGATTTTACTACATTTGTTATATGCCGAAGAATATATTCTAACTAGATACCAATTTGAGTCAAACAAATAAATTAAACATTCAAACTGTAGTTTTCAATCGCATTGTTTAAATTGTGTTTATAAAACTTCAAAGAAAATCTGAACATAATATTAATTTATTGAAAATTGTAAGTTGAATATACTATGTATACATTAAAAATATATTCAATAACTTAAGTTAACAAATGAATATTTTATTATTTTATAATGAAAAATCAAAGTCTGTTGTAATTTTTTCTCAATTATCTTTTATTTAGTAATTTAGTTACATTAAAAATTGATAGTCATCTTCTACTCTTCCGTATCAATTTATTATATAAAATTAAGTTTTATGTTGATTTCTATATACGTATACAACAAATCTTTATAAATAATGTAACATTTACTTGACAATAATATAAAATCACAAATTCACTGAGCATGATATATATTTCAAGAAAAATGTATACCCAAAGATAAACAAATAAAATATGGTACAAAGGTGATACTTGATATAAATATTATATCAACACACAATGTTTCTGTTATATTTTTACTTGACAAGTTAAGCACAAAAAAGAAGTTATGAGAATAACAGAAAATATATGGAATGTATTATTTTACCGATTCAATGTTGTAGACACTGAATAATGTGTATATATATTTATATATATATATATATAACTATAAATTATGATTTGGATACATCAAAGTTTCATTAACAATTATAAATTAAAATAAATAGAGCAAAATTAACATTCAAAATCTCAAGTTTTTGATTTTCCATATCAGTATATGATTGAATTTTTTAATTAAATACAATTTACTATAAAGATAGATACAACAATATTATGAAACACAAATTACGTTATGACATTCTTAAAAGTCTGAATTAAATTAGCATACATATAAATAAACAATACATTATTATATTATTAAACATAATATCATGGTGCCTATAAAGTGTATTTAAAATAATAAAATATATACTGAGTGATTATTTTATCAAATAACACTCATTATTTTAAATATATTAAAGTTTTTGAAAAAATATTTTTATATAATTTTTAGCTGACATAAAATAAAATTTATTTTTAAAGTTAAGGTAAGCGAAACAGTGGACTAATATTTTGCGGAAAATCCCCATACAACTCCACTCTGCTCACCTACACTTTTATACTTTTATACGTCATACGTGTACCTCATAAACTACTCGTTCGAATTTTAAAATAAATTAAAATACTCCAAAAAATAATGAAATAAAAACATGTATGTTGCCATTAAAAAATTAAAAATTAAAATTAAAACGATAAAAAATATTTTAAAAATATTGTTTTATTTTAAATGGAAATTATGTAAGAACAATTAAAAAACAATTACAAAAACATTTATGGATTTCGAAATAATGAGTGTATTTTGATAAAAGTATCGCCCTGTTTATACACTATATTTCTTTTAATTTAGTTTCTCGTAGTAATAATTTTGTTTTTTTAATATATTAATAGAATATTTACGTTTAGAAGAGAACACTAAAAGTTGGGTCTTTTACGTGTATGTAAATGCTCCGTGAACATTTTCATTCGTCAAGTAATAATATAAGTGTTGTATAAAAATAGTTAAACAATTTTTATTTTTTATTTTAATACACGCAATTTTTGGCTTCATTCGGTTTCAGTAATGCAATGTCCTGGACAAGCACTTTTTAATGTAATCACAATGATTGATTATTAATTATACATATTCATATGTACGTCACCAAAATAACAAATTATACCAGATTAAAATCGATTGCAAGTAACAGGTACCCACACTCATCCTTTCTATATTCATTTGGTATACCTACCCTCAGCTCAGATAATAATAAATCAACATCGTCAAAAGTTTATTATTTTTATTTTTATAAAACCGTGTAAGGCTTTGGCGATAAACAATAACGTTGATACTTGCCAAAAGTGTCTACACTTAAGATTACAAAACAAATATTTCTTTGAACATCGATAATGATATTGCAGTCGATTATACTATTACTGTTTGTCGATCAAATAACGAAATTGTGCGGAATTATTACGTTCTAGGCGTGACATCTAAAATGCTTCCAATAGTCACGGTAAATAATAATTTGTATTATACCTATTCGGTTAGGCACGCGGGTTTTGTTGAACTCGCAAATTAAAATATATAAACAATCCGTTTGCATATAATATTACGTTTCACTTAATTG
Organism: Rhopalosiphum nymphaeae; assembly: GCA_036289425.1. Lineage (NCBI taxonomy): Eukaryota > Metazoa > Arthropoda > Insecta > Hemiptera > Aphididae > Rhopalosiphum > Rhopalosiphum nymphaeae. The sequence goes on along the minus strand of JAZAQC010000013.1, from coordinate 31,435,597 downwards.
TAGGGGAATATAAACACTGTATTTTTTTATGGGCCCGTATAATATAAACATCAAGCTCAAACTTCAACGATAATAATTACGTAACAACTCTAACCCAGAATGCGAGCTGAGCTGATCCCTGTTAATAAACAGAAAACAAAATAAAAAAATTAAAATGTAGATTTATTATAATTATAAGTTATATAATGGTTTAAAAATTAATATTATACACCATGATTGGGCGACTAAAAATATATTTACTCGTATATATATATACACATACACGCGTTTAACTATTACTATTATTATAATAGTATTACGATATTATCTCATACTCGATTTTTGTAAAAACTGTTCATTCCCGATTTTGTTTTGCCTACGATTTTTTCCAAATTTCAATTTTCCTATTCAACACCCATATCATACTGCATGTTTTCAATTTCTATATCGTTGGATAATTGTCTTCACCACATTATTTAACTTGCATTATTCATGTTTCACTCCTTTCGAATTCAGTGCTTTGATTTTATGTAGCTTATAATATATTTTTTCAAAACAATTTTTTGTACCTTCCTGCTGTAAATATTGTACATTCAAAATTCTGTAGTAATTTGTTAGTTTCTAGTGGAATAACAATTTTCAAATAGGTACAATCAAAAGGGCTTCAACGGTTCTTCGTAAATTGTATGTAATAGTAAAAAAAGTTATTCCGTCTATAACATGTCGTAAAAATGACTAAAATTATGTTGTTTTTAATTTAAAATTTATTAAATTTTCCCAATTTCTTCGAACTTTTTCTTTCCTAACATCGATTGCCCAACAAAGGGTTCAGAAATCGTATTGGCGTACACAATGTAGGTTAACATAATATAATATGTATTATATTGTGTATAGCGTAATCCCGTTTCGTGTTATTTTACGTTATATAGTGTCGCCGTATTAATAAGTATAAAGTTTTTTTTACAAAATTATATACTGTGCGAAAAAAATTCAACTGAACACGCACGGCGGTGACCTTTTAAACGAAGGTCGACTTTAGAGTGTGTTATTCTACGCAGTTGTTGTGTAGTCAAAATTCTTCATCTGACTTTTCCCTCTACTATGACCATCATTATTTTCTATACCCTTTAACTGCGTGCATCTTTTGCATGACTATCAAACCGTCGTCCGGCAACGAGTAAAAATGATAGTTGGTATATTTTTTAGGGTTTTTGTGACAATATTGAAATTGTCAAGACCCAATGTCTCTTCATATAGCATTAAGGCAGAAACAAAAAAAAAAAAAAAAATCAAATTCATCGATAATGTCATATCCATACGTATAACCGATATACAAAAAGCTCCAAAATATTTATTATTTTCATCTGTTTATTTTTGTCACGCGTGTTTCGTTTTTTTGGAGTACTTCGAGTTTTGTGTATACTTTAAAGGGCTCTATCGTTTTAGGAAACGATATCGATTGATCATACGGCCGTCAAAGCACATATCATTATAAGTCACGATTATTCGTGAAATCACAAACATTGATATCGACTAAAAAAAAAAATATAAAACGTGACAACGGACGACGAAATACGCGTTCGGCAGTGCGGAGATTTCCTCGTGCGGTAAAACTAATCATAACTGCAACGACGACCGGAACAACAACTTTGATAACGATAATAACGAAGATAATCGTATTATGTATTCGGCGTGCTACCGACGTCACAGATGACGCGTATCCACGAACATTTGCGTCGCAGACCGTGAAAAATATGTCTGGCACGTAGGAAGTCCGACGAGCCGGTTAACGAACGGGCTTAGATACGCCACCGTCACACGTTGTGCTCATTGCCACGTGCATACATCTATCGTCGACGACAGTAACGGCGGCGAGCAGCGGCGGAGGTCGAATTCGCCGAATCGTATTATTGTTTACAATTTATTATTTTTATTATTATTATTATTATTTACACTGCTACGAAGCTTTGACGTGAAAAGACGGGTTTTCCCCTCTTTAAATTTCGTTCTATTCTACAATAATATTATATCGGGACGTTCTCATAAAAATTGCGGGTCGACTGCAGTGTATGAAAATGCTGTCACACATACCACAAAATATGCGAATACGTCGTTACGAAAATACTGCTGTAAACGATATTATACATTGGCAAAATTGGAAAATATATATTTTTTTTTACCAAGTGTATAAGTCGAGACGTTGACAATAATTTTTATAACGAGACTGTTACAGGGAGTTGAATAACATAAGAGGCCGTCTTGAGACTTGCAAAGACCAAAACCGAGAGTTTATTTGAGTCGTAATTGTATATGTGTATACCTATATTATCGTCATAATATATAGAACATTATTATTTCAACGATATCCGATGCTATTAATTCTCTCCTACTGATTTGTTACGCATATACGCAGTATACGCGTATATGACAATCATACATCTCATCATAATATAACTATACAAATTAATAATGCTTTGTGAGTACGGTATTGATATTGTGTACTTACTGCTTGTGTCGGCTTTCAGCTGAGGTCCCGGCGACGATACCCAGTTCAGTTTCATTTCCTGTAACACAAAAAACATAGATTAATTATTTGAACTAAAAACAAAAATATATTGTGATGCCGAAATACATAATAATATATTTATTGAAATTTTAAATATTCATCGAATCAATCGTATGGGATGACTATTTATTTTACTAAAGCGACTATCGTGATGCACGATGTGAAAAACAATTGTATAATTTAAAATACAATTTTTAAACCAAATGTGTTTTTCGATATTTGTAAATATTACAAGAAAATCATTTTCATACGATGCATGTCGACGTTTCTAATGAAATTAAAAATGTGTTGAAATACCATACGCATATTACACGCAACAAATATTATATTATGTACTTTGGCTGAAGATGAGGTATTATCGTTCTCAGAAGTGTATAGCCGTTTTTAAAATAGGGTATATATTATAATAATATTTACGTTTCTCCGAAATATAATAATACATTATCAATATTATTATACTAAAATAAGAATGGAATAATTTTCTCTGAAACTTTGAAGGGAGTACATAATGTTTTAATGCTTGAGGGATGTGTGTAATATAATCTTATTTAAAATTTTAATAGTTTTGTGTGGACACTTTTAAAAGTAATTTAAAGAAACTTGAAAAATTAATGTATAATTATAAATAAAATAATACACAATAACAGTAAAAATATTGATGATGAGTATAGGTATAATACTTCAAATTTTGTTGATGCTAAAATTATAGAACACTTTCAAATCCGGGTATATCAAATTCAATCAGAAATATATTTTCTTATACTTACACATACATAAACAAATATACTAAGATACAATTTATATTAATTATCAACAATGATAATAATTTAATGATTTAATAAATGACTAATAAGAATCTATAATATCAAATCTATTCTTATATTTTCATTAAAAAATATTGTATTAATATTGTTTTATGTTTTACATATCTAATTAACAAAACGTCAATCAAAAATTATAAACGTTTTTAGTTAAAATTTAAATTTAAATTTAAAAATTTAGTCAAACAAAATAAGTACACTCAATAAACTTATCGAAAAAATAAAAAAATAAAAATAATAGATAATATAGTAAAAACCTAACACTATTAATAAAAAATATAAATTAATCAACGAGTTTTGAGGTTTTAGAAACATTTAATTTTTATTATAAAGATAGCTAGTTTTGAATAATTTTTGATGTTCTAATTGTATACTTATAGGTACGTTTTATAAAATAATATTTATTGTCGACGCGCATGTGGTAAAATAGTTGATACAGAGCGCCTTGATAGGTAAAATAAAGTAATATTATTGAATAATGTTAACCAACAATCTGTATATATCACTGCAAAATTCAGCTTCAAAGATTTCGATACAAAACATGTTAATATCTCTATTAAAAACAATTAATTAAAAATTAAAACATGATGAATACAATTGCATACTATTTATATCATAAATAAAAATAAAATCAAACATTTCAAATTCCTGGGAAATAGTAATATAAATATTTAGTGAACCTTTTGAGTCATTACGATTTTTTTTAATTAAAAAAGATAAAAATCAATTTTGTAGAAAATCAGTATTGTGTAATTCCCGTTTATTTGCTATTATTTTTATTTATTTATTTATTTAGTTTTTAACTAGAAATTTCTTTGTTTTTTCTGCTTCAATGTATTAACTATGTCCAATTTCCTACCAGAAATTATCCTTATAGAAATATTTTTTTCTGCTCCAAAACATAATAATAACACAAAAATGAACAAATAAAAAAATAATAAAAATGTACATCATTGTAAAACCAAAAAATAATTACTTTACTCAGAATTTACAACATTTAAATTAAATTATTATAAAATAATATTTTTATAGTTAGATGTTCTTCCTATTGTGCAGTGTAATTATGTATTTATAAGTTACCACACAACATCCATTCTTTATAAAAGAAATATTGATCAACAGTTACACACATGGTTTTTTAAAAATGTTTTTAAATACAAAAATGAATAAACCATAATATTTGTTTATTTGGTAATGTATTTTTAAACTTTTTTTATAATTAAACCAAAATCAGCAAAATCGTTAATTATCTATTTTTTTTTAAAATTATGTTCACTTTACTTTAAAAGTTTAATTGACACTGACAGTACTTCGTTTGAAATAAACATTTGAAGATTTCCACAGTGAGTTGCTTATTTCATATTTTTTTACATTTTGATGACAATATAATATAAATACTCACGAAAAGTACCTAACTAGTAGGAATTACGTAATGCTTTATTTAAAATATTTTTAACTACCTTATCTTTTGTTTGTTGTATCTAAATATTTGTTTGGCAAACGGGATCATTTAATATTAAATTATATTTATAGTGTCAATGCGATGAATTCATTATGGTGAAATACAATGAACTTAATAATTTTAATATTAAAACCTATGTAAGTTTATTAAATATATAATAACGTGCTTTTTATACACGAGTTTATAACTTGGTAATAATAATCTCGAACTTTTGCGAAGATTTATAATTTATAAATGTTTACTAGCTCAATGTAAAACTTAAGCTACCGTTATAATTAACGATACATTGATATTAAATAATAATGAATACAAATAATATTATTTTAGGTAAACTATATGATTATATGCTATTAAAGTGTTAATATAGTTATGAAACGGATTTAAAAAAAACGTTAATTATTTAGGATTTTAATATCTTCTACATTACATTAAGCGTACAACACCGAGTGTATTCGATCAATAAATAACTCATCGTTTGTGCAACAAACGGGCACCGATGGCAATGAGTCATCAAATCCTAATCGAATATTCGAGAATAAAATCTAACTCACAATGAACGAAAAATCCGTGCTATACTAAAAATATTCTGCAAATTTAGCACTAAAACCGAACATATCGATGTTGTAGATAACTGTCAATGTTAATATTGCATCCCCCTTCTACCAATACACACTCGTCATACCATTCAATTATATTATAATAATTTCTTTGTATCTGAATTTAATTGATAGAAATGACTTTAAAGTCGTTCATAATATATCGTAAATAATAATATCGTTGATTTTTTTGATTTTTTTATTTGTTTTTACGTTCTGGATTATAATCTCTCCCCACCGCATTACAATATACGCGGCTGCTTCTAATTACGAGAACTTATAGCCTGCACATTCGCTGTTAACCTTAACGCATATGCGTTCCGAAGTCTGTGACTGGGGAGAGGGTTAAAAGATGACAAGATGTCTGGTGTTTGATTTTAGCACGTAAATACGAGTATTTACACATTTTCAATTGAATTGATAAAACATTTAGCGGCACACCTCTTGCAGCTCTCGCCATCGAGCACACACACACTGCATTTTGTTACTTTCCTGCTCCAATTTTAGACACAGTAAATGTACAAAGTAAAAAAAAAATGGTTGTCTGATTTACAAAAGTTATAACTTTCTTTGATACATATATAATATTATGATGATGTCCTGATTGATTCAATAGGCATGCGCTCAACCCCTTTTATCTTTTGAAAAAATGCGTTACGATCTTAAAGGATTGCAACGTGAACAATTTATGAAATAAAAATTCGAATAAATATTTTACTAAAGGATGGAGCGATAGTTTGCTAGTCGAATACATATTATTTGAATAGTTAGAACTTTCAGATATTTGTTTATAGTAGATAACGTTAAAAACGCAAAACTCTTTACTAATGTTATATCTATAGTTATAATAATTATAATACGATTTTACGCGTTTAATGAGATATTTCTATTATGTAATATACTACGTACTATAATTGTTAAAAAAAAAATGTTATTTCTTTATACTGTTAAAACGAACGAAACACTGCGTTGCCGAGTTCAGTATGAAAACAAATTAAATAAATAATGCGTAATCACTAATTAAAAATACATACTGCGATTAATATAGTACGTTGAATAATTGCTTTCAAATAATAAAGTGATTTCCCTACATTTTTAAAACTAATATTATATTGCTGTTGTAATAATTATGTTTATAAACGTATTATTAGTATTATAACGATCATATAGTTATAGTAGACAGTAAGGTATTATACAAAACACGATATTCATATTTCTTATAACATCGCAACAACTCTTATCGAAGTAGAATAATGTAGGATATAGAACTACATTAGGTACGCGATGTAATATAATGTATTACATTATACTACGTATACGCTTGTATCTTATAACTTTGAGCACATTGTTCGGATACCGTTGGCTTTCTAGTATAAAATATGTGGACGCATGGATGGAAAGAAATGCTCCAAGTATGTGTATGTAAGTTCACAATTGGAGTTAATGTCAAACATCAAAAAGAATCAGGAAAAAGACATTATATAATATATATATATATATGTGTGATAGATGTGAATATCCAATTCGATACAGATAACAAATATATGTTAAGACAGTATGAGGTGCTCTAAGTTTTTAGTTAACGTCATTTCATTAAACGGTTCTCTGCAGTATCGCATGTCCATCCATCCATGTGTGTGTGTGTGTGTTTGTGTGTGTAGATTGTCAATATATTTTGTACACAGAGAAATTTATTATTGACTTGTTTGATTTAAATTCTTACGATCAGTTCAGCGTTACAGTAATATGTCGTCGAAGAATTTGTCACGAAAGGTTAAAACGGACATAATAATATTATTATGAATAAGATTAATATTTAAAACGTGCTTTTATAAAATCGTTTTTTGCGGTGTTATCATTATTTACAATAAAAATTAAACTTAACTATAGCGACATGATTTTGTTCCAGATCGTTTTTTAAACATAACAATAAAACAACATAACGATGTTTGTAAATATTTATTCGAAAACGAAAATTATTTATCCAGACGTCCACAAATGGTCTTGCACAATAATTATAGTAATTAATATCAAACACATAAATTCATAATAATCTTGTAGTTATTGTGAGTGATTATTGTTTTGTTTTAAAAACACTATCTATTCGTTATACGTAGACTAACAATTCACATTGATATTAATTAAGTGTGAATAATTATAAAATGGGTGTATTAATTGTCTGGGGGGGGGGGGGGGTATTGTCATCGTTTTAAACAACATTACAACGTCTTCAAAAACAACTCTGTGTAACGTGTTGCGTATACAATCACAATGAATTATGTTTCTAAACTTTGTGTTATGTGGTTTTGACATTAAATTGTTTACGGTTCAATAATATTATACCTAGGTAATTGAACAGTCTGAAAACTTATTTTACAGTTGGTTTATATGTTTTATTGTTGTCAACGAAAACAAAACGTAACTATATTTCACACATTTTCAACGTTAAAGATAATATTATATACCTACGTTTTTTTTTTTTTTAACTTGCACTGTGAACGATTTTTATTTGGGGGAGATGTTTTTTTCAATATTTACAAAATCACGTTACAAATCGTTTTATTAAAATATTTTTTTTAAAGTTTTAATCTCTTTTAAATGTAAGTCCAAATTTTAGATTTCATATTTCAATACATAGTATTTTTCTAAAAATACGAACGCTTGAACAACAAAATACCATTAGTGAATTATTTAGATTTTCATTGCCACTGTGAGATTCGTTATAGGTAACACTATAATTTTACACACACTGCGTAATTTTGGTGCATTGCACTGTTTATTTTTAGACTAAACGATTATATATTCAATGAATAGTTGATTAGTTGATTCAGTATTTGAAATTTTTTACATCAGTGTTATGAACAAATATTTGAATTAGAAATATAGAATTACAATAAGTATGGTGATCACTAAAATTAATACATGCATTCACAATTAATTCGACATATCACACCATCATTACAAGGACGTGACTTGGATGTATATGACCTTAAAACCTGAAAGCATAATAAAATCTAAAATTATGAAAAATGTTGAAAATCTGTAATATTCACATTATTTATTAAAAATATACTGTGAATTAATTTATTATATACATTATATATATTATATAATCAATGGTATACATTTTTATAAATTATTAATGGAAACGAATTCATATTCATGCATTTGTGAGAGTTCTAAAATCAACAATTTTACGTCATCGAATATGAAGGTAAATTAAATAATAAATAAAAAATATTTTAAAAATTGGTTTTTAAAATCTAAAAATTTGTAAAGTATAAATATGATTTACAAAAAATACTTATAGTTAATAATAATAATTAAGTATTTATACGTAGATAAAAATTAAAACATATATTATAAAATATAAAACTTAATATAGCTGTGTCTACGTCATATTTAATAGATTTATAATTTGGTCTGCAATGTGCGTAAATAAAAATAAAAATATTTAAAAATTATAAACGTTCTAATCAGTTTAATCGTTAAAAACTAAGAATTAGTGATTCGGACTAATATGACCTGTAAAATATAAGAGACCGGAAACAGACAGACTTTAAACTTTGCAACGATATTTATATTCATTTTCGAGCAGTATAGTCATCAGTAGTTTCAGTCTATACCCGCGCATAGGTTTTATACTGTTATAATATTATTATGTTTATTATAATATCGTATTGGCAACGCGAAGTAAGTTTTCTTCGCATACCATCCGCCTCCATTGATGTAGCTAATAAACAATGTCGTATGTATTTAATAATAATACATCGTACCTTCTATTATTATGCGTATAGAGGACGTTTGCATTGGAGTGCGAAAGGAGTGGTAGGATTGAGACAAGTGTTTTTCAAGAGCACTACGAATGTTTACCCGTATCCGTTTCCAGTTTTCCGCTTACGACAAACGATTTCTCAAAAGTCGTCGACGTCATCGTCGTCTACACGCCGACGTGCAGATGATGCACTACGATTGTCATTCATACTTTCCCCTATAGATTATTGTTATTATTATTATTATTATTATTATTATTATTATATATGTATAAGACCTTTGATAAAACTATCGTTTCGACTTATCGCTCTCTCACTGTATTTAACGAACGGAACACGTTGCGTCGTAGTAATACAATTAATTATACTTGACACGTTCCATCTATAAATGGCTTAATATTCATCCAAACTTTATTAAAATAGAAATAGAAAAATACTTTAATAATATTTGATTGTTAAACAAACGTTAAAAATGTAACATATTTTATTTATTAGTATGGTTGGATTGAAGATAAAAAAAAATAACCAAAACACAATAACTTTGTGCTAATTAAGAAGCTGTTATTTTTGTAAAAAAAAAAAAATTCATAATATAAATGTCTTGTTATTATTGTTTATTAGATACCAATAAAAATTATGTCAATTAAAAGACTATTTGATTAGCATTTGTACTATAAAGTTGTAATCATCTAATTTATGTTTTACTTAAAAATAATTAAAGCACAACATTACAAATTATAATTTTACCTTGAATAAGAATATAACAAGCTCTTTGGACTAAAGACTCGCGCCATGTTATATTTCCTTCTGTAAACTGTAATACAATATTTACTTAAAGTGGATATAGGTATTCTGTTCGTTGCTACGTTTTGTATATTTTGTGAATAACAGTGTACAATATATTATTCTAGAAGGTATAAATAACAATGTTTCTCGTTTTATGGAAAAGCGCCCATGTTTTCAATATTAGCATACAAGCCTCTAAAAAAGTTAAAAAAACAGAATATCGTACTGATTAATAATTAAGTTATTTAATTTTTGCTAAAAATTATGAACTTAGCGGTTGTAATTGATACAAATAGCAAAGCAATATAGGTGGCCTCCGAGATTTTCCTCAAGATTATCTAAAACCTCCCCTCATTTTTTTTTTAATACTTAGCTATTCATACTAATTGATAAATAAAAACAATTTCATTTTATATGATTCATAGTTTATAGTTATGTAGATAACAGCTGATAGGAAGTACTTACAATTTATTTGAGATATTAAAATATACTAACTACTAGAAGACATGCTTTATTTTATATTACCAACAACCACATATATTTTTCACCATATTAAGAAAACACCATCTGATATGCCTACCATACATGGGGGCCACTTATCACTTTATAAATTATCTGTGCTATACCTTATATGGGTATATAGAAATACAGTGAAAATAAAGTTCATATATGTCACATTTGATAAAATGATGGTGTGCATCAGCATCCCCCTCAGCATTACATAAGAGGTTCATTACCTTATTTTGCCACTGACTATAAATAAAATCAAAAAATCAATTGTAAATTCCCTTCCAAATGATTCGAAGTAAATGATAATAAATTATACATTGCTTAATCTAAATGCAATAAAAATATTTTAAATTTTTACAGCAAATTTCATAATAATTCAAATCACATAAAATTTTTTTCAGAATAAATTATAAGCACGCTGAATTACGACAATGGTTGATTTATCAAATAAACTTAAGTATTATTCAAACAACAATTTTAAGGTTTTTTTTTATTTTTAGTACACGCTGAATTGATAAACGATTTCGTTAAAATATAATTCACATCTACATGCTTTAATCCACATTTGATGATAAATCATAGTATTGCTGGTCACCTGCATCATCGCTGTACTGTTTTTATTAGGTATACGTTGTGCAGTAATGGCTGCTCAATAATCCACAAATCTGTGCGCCAGATCGTTTTTATTGGAATAATGCTCTACCGAGAACCGGATACTTCGGATATTACGATTTTGATATTATATTATAATCTTCTTTAAAGTTTAGACCACGTTTCACGTATTTATTGCAAAGCAGTTGTGACATGAGGGTTTTGAGTTTTTCGATTAACATCTTCTCTTCGTCTAGCCGTCGCTAAACAAAACTGTGTGTGCTGCATTAAAACGGCAACGAACGTTTCTATACGAGATGAGGAAGGGATTGTGAGAAGTTTTAACTACCATAGATAGTGGTGTAATAGGAACACTCCAAGCCGAATAAATGAAAATTTAATTGCCTGGATCTTTCAAAAACACATGGTCACTTTTTAGCATCTATGACAGACGATGACGATAATGACTTACTCTAAAATTATTATATTACTGCCACTATACCAGACTACTGTTACTATACTAACCCCCCTACTACTGCTACTGCTGTACTATTATTATTGTCATTTTATTATTTACTAATAATTTAAACTCGACTGCAGTACTACAATATTTCTTGATTTCTTCTATGGAAGATTAATGATTTAAACACACCATAATTATACGATAATATGTAAACAAAAAAATACGTTCACAGTACTATATAGTTAGGAATACAGACATCGAATACATGGTCGTGTACAAGACGTACAATTGTTGTTCATAAGACATAAAAATAAAAAATTTATTGAAATCGTAATATTAATTATGAATGTCATGTTTAACTTTAGTAAGTTCTAAGTTGATCATAAATGAAACGAAGCGTTCGTGAAAAAATTAAAAACATATATTAAAATAAAAACTGTTTTGAGTACACAATTGATAAACTACAATGATGATATGATCCAAAAGTCAAAATGTTTGACATTGATATTTGCTAGAATGTTTAATCTATCAAACAAAAACATTTCATGTGTATCAAAATATATGAAAGTTTTTGAAACATAATGTATTTCATTTTAATATAGATTTTCTGTGATAAAGCATTAGGTAAAACAACTAATAGATAAACTAGTACTATAATATTATATTCTTTTAAATCCATCTACGTTAAAATTAAAATACGCGAGTTTTGCGCATAAGAAAATTTAATCAATTTATTATTTATTTGAATACATTGTCAGTTTATCAGTATAATAAATAATGTTAAAAGACTTTTATAATATTTTATTTAATCAGTATTTAAATGAACACAAATATTTCGTATAGGCTAGACAACATCCTAACTTTATAGAGTACTTCATTATTATTATAATTAATATATTTACGCCTAATAGTGATTTTCAGGATTCACAGAAAAAAATGTTAATAATATAAAAAATAAAATTAAAAATAATAATTTTCTAAATTACCAAATAATATTAAACAAAACAAAATAAAAAATCGATAAAAACCAAATTGAAACATTTATTGTTCATACCCAAAATACCAAAATTGTATTATTGAAACATAATAAAAACACTAACATTTATCAACTTTTAGTGTTCATGTTAGAGTTTATTACTTAAAAACTAAAAATGTAATACGAAGTACTCTTCTTTTACTTAACATTTTAATGCCTGATTTTGGTAGCAATACGTTAAGCGAAGCACTCCACATTATGTGTATCTTATGCCCCATTAAGCGTTAGAAACTTTTTTTTGAACACTTTCCAATTCATCAATCAAGTTAACTTTTGCAAAGTTCTGTAAACTTAACTAAATATTTAGTTTTAAACGAATTTATATACCGCAAGAATATAAAAAAAAAATAAGTCTATACATTAAAATATCTGAACTTGTTTTTTTTTTTATTTTAATAATATTTTTATTTATGAAATTTATTAAGAGTGCCACACTTTTGACTTTTATGAAAAAAAAAAAAAAAATAAAAGAGAATCATTGAGTTTTCTGTAATTTCTGATTACGTTCATAGTTTTAAAACAATATGTTTCTTGAGATAGATAAAAACGTAAAAACGTAATCTGTACAATTATTTAAAAAGCTTTTTTAATTCATTAAATAATTAAAACAAGTATTAATGTTGTTTAACGACTGGTATAATGACTTATATTTTATCGTAAGAATGTATAAGTCAGATTTGTTTGTATTGTGAAATATGTAACGCTAATTATTTATGTTATATGTTTAACAATTTAACCTTGAAAAATGCTCATAATGTTTGTATAATAAAACTTTAACCAATGGATTATAAGCAATTTGAAATGTGTTTCGAGACATTTAAAAAAATTAAAAAGTGTTAGTAAAAAATATGGACTACCAGGACCATTCTTAAAAATTACTCTCTTTATCGTTTATTTTTTAATCATATTAATTTTAATTAATATTTAGCTGTCTAGTAGATACTAATATAATTAATATTATTTTTATAAATCTATTTTAATTCCTTTGAATTTTGCTAAAGCATCTATATTATTAAATACCATTTAATATACGACGTATACCATGGTGTTTATAAATAAAAATCATTTACATTATGGTTCATAACAGAGTTATTTTGAGAATCAAACGTATTTTATTTGCCATGCATAATGCATATCATATTATTTAGACCTTTTTATACATTATATTTGTTTGTGTATAAAAATATTTACATTTATCATTAATAAATAATATAACCCAAAGTAAAGTTACTTGTATAAAATGAATATGATTCCTATTATGGTAACGATAGATCATATTATTATTTACTTAAGTTTACAGAACTTAAATAAATATAGAATTCAATTTTTATAAAAACAAAATTATTAAATATTTCTTCATTTTATGGTTAAAAATTATAATATTAAATTTATGAAAAATAATGTTATCTGTGTGTGCTCTTAGATTGTATTTTTTCATACGTTGTATTATGTTGTTTTCATTGAACTTCAAAGACGATTTTGAAATGTTTTTTTTTCGATACAAAAACAAATGTTTGTTATTATATGTTATAGTTAAGCGGTTAAATCGTTATAATCGTACATCTTTCTTATTTATAACTAAAAAAAAATATAACAGGTTAACCCAAATAAAACCATCTTGTATAAGTCACAAGTATACGCAGGTACGTCAAATATTATCATCTTTAGTACGTGTGGAGAGCGAGAGGTTAGTATAGCAAAAAATAGTAGTAAAAACGTTTAAGGTAATAAGAATATGATGTATGTATTTCTATGTTCCAAACGCTAAAGTCACTATAGTCTTTAATTATATTTTTGTCTATAATATTATTTATTTTAAAGATACTTTTTTTCTTTTAAAATCTGATAAAGAACTATCAATATTTTTCGTAATTAACAGTAACATCAACAAAACAAGTGAATACTTATCACATAAAAAGCAATAAAATGAAATTTTAAATCAGAAATAGGAATAATGATATTATATGATTGTAATTGTTGATAAATCATTTATTTGTAACGTGGAATGATATACATATTCATATATATCAGCTCAATATGTCTACATGTTGAACGCCTAAACACAATTGTCTTTTAAAGATTAGAAGTGTTCACTGGTCAGCCGCTGAGCTGTAACAAGCGGTGCAGGCGATAGTTGTGTTCCAAATATCACACAATTATGCATGTGGTATTCATATTATTTTATATGCGTCTGTATGTGGTATTATTTGTTTAAAATTAACCGCCATATCTGCCGTCGATATGGAATACAATTCAATTTAGAAAATTAACCTTTAAATGCAATAACATCACGTCATCGCATTATTCGCATTCGCGTTCAGGTGTCAGCGGCGAGCAAGCATTATACACACAATATAATTCTTTTTCTTAATTAATAATATTTATAATTTATTTATATTACTATATTTTAAAATATTTAAACAATTTAAACGTAGGTATATTTTAAAAGGAAACGCACTTCCTCCCCGCATACACATATACAACCACCATTAGTAACAAAATAAGTAATGATATACCTATCATATATATATATTAATATTATATATTGTACTATATCTTACCTAAAAATGCAATGTTCCTTAAAACCTTGCAGTAAAACGTGTTATCAAACCTTAAGTAATAGTTTAAATGATGTTTACAATTCAAATTGAATGAATTTTAAATATGGTTAATCAAACGTTTAATGTCATATTTTTTAGATGCGATTATTATTACATACGTATTTTAAGGTTTACATTGTGTTTATTATGATTGATTCTAGACAAATATCACACATGTGCCTGGATAGGCTGAATTTAAATCAGATCTGAAAGAATTAAACCAAGAGTATCTAACCTTTTGTGAAGTCCACACCATATGGGTAGAAGTTGTTGTGGGCCACATACTTTTTTTTAATAATAATACATTCAAATTTAATGATTAAATTATATTCTATAATACAATACATTTTTTTTATAATTTTACAATAGCGAATAATAAGTAGAAATATTTTTATAAGTATTAATATTTAATTATAATTACACAGAAAAATATATTTATTTATAATAAAAAAAAAGTTTTAGTTTAAAAAAGTTAAAAGTCATTAGTTTTAGTCCGTATGTAATATAAGATATGATGCCGCAACGGTAAAAACACAGACATGTGCATAGGCCCTTGCAGTTTATTTGATGTTTTATATTCTTAAAATAAATTTGTTCTCGTAATATTAATATATTTTATACAATTAATTTATGGTTTTTAAATTGAAGTGAGGGCCACATCAAAACTACCGTGGGTCGCGGGTTAGACACCCTTGATTTAAACGGTACCTATATATAGGCAATTTTTCTAAGTGTTCGATAAATGAGACAAACGTGGAATATCCGACGGTAGTTTTAATAATAATCGTTATTGAGTGGCCAAAGTTCACACGTCGTCGCGGTGTTGTATATAAGTCTGCGTCAGCGGCTCGACGGCTCCGGTATGGTAGTGGTTTTGGGGAAGGGGTAATGCTGGTGTTGGCGCACATTGGCACGCATACAACTGTGGCATTCAACACAGCGAGTATTGATGGCCGGGTTGGCGGGTGTCGGGCGATACTTAAAAAGTTTAGCGAACGGGAATGAAAATCGGCGCCCGCGAGATAACACGGCACACAACAACAGACCAAGCCGTATCGCGCGCGCGACGCCGCCACCGGCGGTTTATCGTCGTTATTTCAAACGAGGCTTCGCAAAAGTCACCGGCCGCCCGCCCGCCAGCGTTCGCAACGAAACCGCACGAATTTCATTACTTAAACCGTGTTTACACAGTACTGTATAATAATTATAATAATAATAATAATAATAATAATACGACTGGGTCGCCGCTGCCGCCGTCCCATTTCTCCTCTAACACCCCATCCACACAGACAACTAGCACCGATGTTTGTATAAGGATTCTTCGGGAGGTGCGGCTAATATATTTGCGAGTCAGGAGAGAGGAGACGTGAACAGATATATATATATATATATATATGGAGAAGCGGAGAGAAACGGAACGAGCAGGAGGTGACGCTGTACTACTGCGAATGAGGGTATACGATATTGCTCTGACGACGACGACGACGACGAAGAGAAGAGCGGATTTGCGGCCCATTCTTACTAAGATTTTCCGTCTTTGTTCTCTCTCTTTCTCTATCGTACACCTCCCTGTCCTTTCTATCCAAACTCTCTCGCCTATATACTAGCTACTATATTATGTTATTTATGTATATATGAACCCGTCTCGTTTTCCCGTTTTATTTTTTTCGTTTGCCGACCGACTCAGTCTCATCTTCCAACACACGGCCGGAGAGCATCCGGAAAATTCTCATTTGCATACCATAATGCGTTTTCGTAATATTCAACACGGGACGGACCCGTAGCAGTAACGGCGAGAGCGGAAGTACAACGGTACCTTTATACTTTGTCGAATATTCTCACCCGCGCGCGTCAACCCTGCGTCGACGACCTTTTAGGTTTTATATGCACGGACTTATATATTTTTAAAACTTTTCTGTTCTTCCTATACCCCTCGCTGCACTACAAACATACTTTCCACCTCCAAACGTACTCTTCTCCACTAGACGCACTCCCAGACTCGGCCCGAAGGATTTTACAGAATCAACGACTAATAAATACATTTTCGCCCATACATGTGAGTGGTAACCCTGCGCTCTCCGGATATTTTATTTTAATGTCGTGTCGTGGGGAACTTTTG
Source organism: Rhopalosiphum nymphaeae (assembly GCA_036289425.1). Classification (NCBI taxonomy): domain Eukaryota; kingdom Metazoa; phylum Arthropoda; class Insecta; order Hemiptera; family Aphididae; genus Rhopalosiphum; species Rhopalosiphum nymphaeae. The sequence goes on along the minus strand of JAZAQC010000013.1, from coordinate 31,418,295 downwards.
CTAAACATTCTTTTAATACCTATCACGTAAAATTGTCGTACGAACAAATTCAAAGTCTGGGCGAATAACGTTAATTAATACACCTATATATTATGACTGCTCCGTTTACCCGGGGCACATTAATAGTGTGATATAAAATATATATATATTATATGTTTAATGTATATACCATCGATTTCAGTCAACAAGTCGTATCGCGAGAAGAATTGTTAAAATGTCGTTAAGGATGCAAATTCGATTTTGTCTTGCTAATCAAAATTACGAAAGACGTTTAATGATAAGTCTTTAAGAGTATTTTAGGAAAAGTTTATTTTAATTTCTGTTATATACTATTACTGATTTTAAATGTTTGGGCTAATCAAATTAAACAGTCGGCTTTATTACTTAAAATTTGTTTAATTTAGATTACGAGTCAGTTTTTACAAATTATCGCAACACAATCTAACAAGGGTTTTATATTTCGTTTATATAGAACTACATAAGGTAAATTTACTACAATATATGAAATATCTATATTAAATAATATATTGTATAAGACTGTATTATGATATTATTATCAATGAAAAACTTTGAAAATACTAATCACGCAATTTTGTGTACAATTTAAAGTGCTTAATATTATGTAGAATAATACTTATACTTAATTTATTTGTTTAAAACAAGTAAGACATTAGAACATTCGTTCTATCAAACTAAGATCAGTTTGTAACGATAAATTTGTCGTTTATACGGTTTCGTATTATGAATAATTTGGTCGGAGGCCATTTAATGTCTCCGATTCATAAAATCAAGACTCGTTCACTGCCGCGGCTAGCCAAGTGAATTCCGGTGTCCATTAATCATAGTCCGGGTGTCCGTACTGCTATGCGGCCATTTTCCACTGCCGTCGTCCGGAGATTCCGTTTTCCCTTCGCCGTTGGAATTCTATTCCTTATCTCCAGCACATCCTCTTTCATTCGGCTCCTACAGCTATATTCATACTGATTCCAAAACCGGAAACTCGTAGTTCGTATACACTGTTCGAGAAAACTATGCGCAGTTACGGACGAGTTGATCGCCAAAAACAAAGCTAGACTATGCTTTAACAATCAACGGGCGACTATAGGACACAATGGCTTATCGAAAATAATTTGTTCGTTTTTAATCGCGCAACTTTTGCCTCACAAACGCATTGTAGTATTAATCGAACCCAAAAACATAATGGATACACGTCCATATAGAATGCAAGTGAGCACAGTCGGAATAATTTCCCGGTTTATGCTATTGTGATCCGGTACGCGTTCCGTGTATAATAATTTATTATTTTTATATTATAATATCTTGTAATATCTTTGCTATCACACTCAAAAGATTATTCTTCATGTTTTTTTAATTGAGTGTAAATACTTTATTCTCTAATACCGCTATAGATAGAGTATATGATTTTTTATATAAAAACATATTATTATTACACTTTAGGTTATATTAAAGTCCATATTTTTTTTCAATAAATTATCTGCTGTACGCCTATGAAATATCGAGATATTTTTTCCGAATGTTTTAATAATTTTCAGAAACCATAATTATTTATTGGAAATTTATCGACTAGTTTTAACTACTACAAAAAATCACAACAAAAATAATTACTATAGCAAGAATTGAATATATTATAATATACGCATAGTTCATTAAGCTGAATTGAAAAATAAAAAACATTCAACTAAATCTTTTGTACGATATCGCATATGGTGTTATTATTGTTATTATTAACACTGAATAGGAATAACATAAGTATTTTGTTACGACCGGAACGTTTGAACATACCTAGTTTAGTGAGTGGATGCATATATTCTATATACTTTAAATAAACTGTTAAAAAAAAAAATCAAATCTTGAAAAAATTACGAGCCGAATCGATATGGATCAAATAATATAATATAGTAATATGTTTTTAGCGGTGTAATATTATTATAATATAAATATTTCGTATCATGGGAGTTTCGGCCGTCGAAAACAGTCATGTTCGCCCGCTAAATATACTCAATATACTGAACCGAGTTTCCCCGTCCTCGCGGAATTATTATAATGCGGCCGGACGAATAGGCCGACTGCAGAGTACGTGGCGACCATGACGGGCTCGAACGCGCTCGAAATTGGTTATGCATACGATTACCGCTATAAAGCTCCGGAGCACCTGATAGTGGCCCATAATATAACGTTATATCGTATATAGGTGTGTGCGTGTATATTATTATAATAGTACGAGCGCCCCGGCAAATTGATATTTATTGTCCGCCGTGAGTGTATCTGTAGAACGAGAGAGGGCCAGAGAGTGAGTCGATAGAGTCGGCGCAATATTTATTTTCTTGGATAAAAAAAAAACGAAAGAAAAAAACACGCACACGCGCGCCATAATATTATGCTAATGGAGGGGAAAGAGTGCGTTATCGGCCGATACGTGCGTTACAGAGAATAATGTAGTAGCCGGCTGCGCGTGGCCCGGGGGACGACCGGAGCTTACACATATACGATTTGATTTGAAAAAATTGGTTTTTTTTTGCCCAAAAATAAAAAAAAAAAAACGTGTAAAAAGAACGAGAGCGAGTAGGATAGAGTAGAGAAATTATCCGTCTATTCCGTCGCGCGCGTTCGTCGGTAATACAGGTCAGGAAAGACATATTATAATATATATATATTATTTGTGAATTTTCGTTTATATATATATATACTACGGAGTTGCACCAGATTGGGCGACGAAAAGTGGCGGTGGCAGCAGAACATGTCATCATGGTTCTTTTGTCCCGAGGAAAAACTAGAGTGAAAGCAAAGAAAAAAATGCCATTGTTCCTGCGCGAGGGATAAATAAACGATAGGATGACGGCAGCGGCAGTGGCGGCTGTCCTTTGTGTGGATAGAAGAGAATCCTTTGCGATTTATCTTACGTTTTATACTTCTGTTTTTGTTTTCGTATCGGCCAATTCACATAAACGGGACCATGTCATCCGACCACCGAACTGGATCCGGTCGAATGCTGCCCGAACAGCCCCGCCGAATTATTTACAGCCACTATATCGACCCCAAAAACAAAACCTTATCACTTAAATTGGGCTACACGTGGACGGCGGCGGCGATATCAATTCTCGTACAACGGTGGTTAGTTATTGCAGTGGGAACGAGTTATTGTTTCAGTGGCCATCGGAAACATTATAGTCGCACGCGTGTCGAACGCATAATGTCAGTCTAAACAACAGTAAAACATATAATTTATATTTTGAACACGACTTCTTCCTATTTTTATTTTTTTGTTTTTACCTTTTATTACAGAAAAGTGCAAATGCAATGGTTTTGTGTTGTCGAATACATTAAACCGTATATATATATGTCTTATCGGAGACAGTTTAGATTCTAAACTTCAGAACAACCCGTATCTATGTATTCAAATCGTTATAATTTAACAACGCGGCTTTGTGTAAAACCGATCGGTATACTTTGCTTTTACCGATCAATAGCATTACTCGTATATGGTTTTTGATTATTAATTTTTATTCCACTGAATACGACGCACTTGTTATAATACTCTTGACGGCACTCTATACGCAATATATTATTCTATTCGCACGCGTGTTTTGTTTTATAACAAAACAACGTGTACTGATATTAATTATTATATTATACGAAAAAAAATAAATACGATTACTGTATACGCGGTCCCTATACCTGTTCGTATAACGTTTTCTTTGACTATCCTGCAATGGCATTGAACGAGCATTATGATGATTCGCCAGGGGCAATAGTGTATAAGGACTAAACGCGTTAGACATCATTTCTCCTCAATTACTAGATATTCAGAGCTCGAAGCAAATTTGTTTACAATGGTTTAATTTTTGAATTTTAATTTAAAGACCAGCCGACCGTGAAAATGCCGCAGTCTTTTAGAAACCAATTTAATGAACCTGATAAACATCTATGTGGTCAAAGTGCTAGTACCCTCTTTACACAGTTAAACGGACCGTGTCACCGACATAAAAGCTGTTGGCTTTTGAAAATTTCGTTTTATTTTTCATTTATTTATTTTAATCACTTTCTTCTTTTACCTACCATTTCCATCAGATTTTATTTGCTGGCTAAAATTCGCCCACTGTTCGCAAATAGTATACCCGGCAACAGCGGTCGCTTCAATGCTGATGTATATGATGAGCTTTAATATACGTTACGCTACAGACAAATATCCGTGTAATGATTGCAACTTTAATTGGGAGGAGAGCAATAAAATTATTTTTTCACGCCTAATAAACTGTTATTGTACAACCCGAGAAACGGACGAATGAAAAACAAAAAACGACTATTGCTTATATTTTACTACCTTCATTTATAGCACAGCCCAGTTCATTTGCAACTCAGTTTTCATTAATAGTCCGACTAAATGGAACGGAATACTTTAATTATTATTATATGTTGACTATGCATGAGTGGTAATTTTCATCTTAACGTTTACCAAAAGAAATTGCGTAGCAACCGAGTTATGGGTATGTCATAAAATAAACACAATACACTGTAATATCTAACCGCTCGCGCCATTACCGTATACTATGACGACGATGTTCAATAATTTACTTTAAGCTAATAAGTTACTTAACTTTTGTAAACGTGAAAAAAAAATTCTGTAAATATCTATAAGGTAACGCTTAATTAATTTTAGCTTAAATAAAATACATTAGTTTAAATTAAAACTTCATCAGAATCATTTGATTATTGTAAAATTATTTATATTAATACATTTTAAAAATTACGAAACTATGCATTCTTATTTATTTTACTGCAACCGTTGACTTAAATAAAACAATTATTTTACATTTAATTTAAAAGCATGAATAGAAGATAAATGAGTTATTTGTTTTAAAAAGAAAACCGATTTAATTAAAAATGAACTCAAATGGTTGAGTTTGTCGAAAAATAAGAAAAATGTTTTTGGAACGAAGTCTTACGAGAAATGTATTTTTTAGTGAAATTAAGCAACTTAACCCCCGAGCACGTTAAAAATGATACAATAACAATAGTTGAAAGAAAAAAAAAACATAAAAATAAATAAATAAAATACCTTGAAACCGAAAATGCTACAGGGGTAAAAATCATATTAACCGAAACAAACGAAGAAATAAAACATTTTTCTGTGGTCCATAAAACATTTTCCCTAATTAAATTCTTTAGCCAAAATTATTTGCTGTCTTAAATAACAACGAAAACTCGGTAATGTAACAGCAAATTTCAATTTGAGATCATTAAAAATTAAAAAAAAAATACCGAAAAGTTTCGCAAGTAAGTTTATACAAATAGCAGTAAATAAATAAAAGTATACTAATAACATAATTAAATGAGAGTTAAATTTTTTTTCTTATTTATTTAACAAGAACGATGACTGAAATCCACACAATATACATAATATATATATGAAGTTCATATTGTATACTGCTGCTATAATTGATCGTGTATTGGAATACTGCTTTGTTTTTATATATTGCATATTTAATCTGTGTTCGAAAAAAAATCTGAGACTACACTTTGAAAATACTGTAGTAAATTGATTTACCCGTATTATTGTATTTGCAAGTATAATAAAACCTATCAATTTTCTGACAGTTGTAATTTTTTTTTAACATACGATTATTTATACGATCAAATGAAAATAATTGTATAGTTTCCACAAAGAGAATATTTATATTATTTATGTTTACATTGTCTTGCATTGTATTTTAACTATTAAGATTTCTGTGATTTTTGGTACACCATTTTGAACAACTTTAAACGCAATAGTACAAAGGCAATAAGTAATATGATATTTAAACTATTTTAAAAATTAAATTAAAAAATGTTTAATACACATTTTTATTATTATTTCATCTTTTATCTGTTATAACTTATAAATGGTATATTAAACTTTGACAAGTATACCTGTACATACGGTAAGAAAAATAATATTATAAAAGTTCACTTGGTTTATATTCATTGTGTATAATACAAGAACATTATAGTATATGAAAATATATAACAATGAAAATATATATTTAGTTCATCAAATCATCTACCGTTAGATTAATAAAAACCAAAAGGTAGTTTTTTCTTATTTAAATTCTAAATGTCTTTGTAATGTTGTATACATTACATTAAAGGGGCTTAAAATACCATAATGAATTTAAATGGGAGATCGTTGGACTCTAATGGTTGTTCATCATGGTTCAAGTATACGTCAATAAATAACGGTAATTTATGAAAAGTGGATTCACCTGCGATTTATATTACTTAAGTAGGTAACTGAAAACTGGAAAATGCAACAGTAAATGTAATATTAAAAATTCAGAAATTCATTAGAATCAAACTTGAAACATCGCGACGGTCAATCGAAATGCTTTTAATGTCCATAGTTTACCAGCTGTGTCATACGTACACGGTTTGTATACATTAATTCGGATAAAAACACATTTAGTCTGAAAGGTATTTCGATGCAACCAACTACCAGAGGATGAGATTACGTACACTGGGGACTACGTTTTTAATGTTTTAACGTTCTAGCGAGTGGTGGGAGAATTATTAACTGAAGATTAAACTCTTTTATTTGTAAAGATGAAGGAAGACATTTTCTTGGAGATCCCGAACTAAGCTATGATTAAGCTCTTAAGCTTACGCCAAAGTTCAAACCCAACGTTCAATGGCACATAGAATACGGGTTACCTTATAATACCTCAAAGGTTGGAGATTTTCTTGTAAACTTTATCAAGCCTGGAGCACGGTATGAAAATCCGATATATAGAACATATGGCATAATTGTAGGATCTTACTTGTATCAGAAACTACATTTCGCACTATTAATAAGAATTTGTTCCAACAATTATCGACATTATTAGCTCTTTTTGAGAACACAATCCGTGGACAATATAGGTTTCATTGAGTTTAATATATGCCATAACAACAAATCTAAGTGAAGTAGAAGCTATATTTTTTATGAAAATTTCGTTTTTATATTATTATTCCTTAACTTCAATTGTTTCATCCCCATTATCTATGCTTAAACCATTTCTATAAAAGAAAAAAATCGTTGATAAACAATATTATAGGATACTTTATTTCTTAAGTTATTATTTTTTTTTTCATAAAATAATAATAAAAATGATTTAATCTAAACACAAGTGCACGTTATTTGTTTAGTTTATTTAAGTGAGTTATTTATTTTTTCTTAACAATAATGAAATTATGATATGCAATCTTTATAATTTTTATTTTAGTGTTATAGATATCATATCATATTTTGTTTTTATAAAATCAGCGAAGATATAAGTTTACATACTAACTCTGTAATATTATATTATAATAATATGCTTTTATTAAAAAAATTAAATTTTTCGATTTGCTGATAAGGGCGCATTGCTAATGCATGTTCGTATGAATAAATAAAACGTTTATATTCCATTTTAGTTTATTTAAAATAATTAAAAAATCTTTTAATTTTTATTTTTCAATACTTGAGAAATTATATAAAATAATCATTAAGTTCATACAATAACATATTAAGTTAGTTGATAAGGCTATTAATCAGTTGCACTTCTATACATTTATTTATAAAATGATGTATACATATAGCTAGAACATTTTAATTGATCATAAAAATAATTCTTTTTTTCGCTAAATTTGAATTGGATGTCATTCTTTAAAATAATTTTATTTATAACTATACAATAATGAGCATGATAATTCGATTAATGAGGTTTATGTTTGATAATAGCGCAATTAAAGTATTTTTGGAGTGTCGTTTGATGAGTATTTTATTATATTAAATTATATTCCGTTGATCTATTTTGAATTTTTAGAATTTGAAAGAATAATTAATGACTACATTAACTACATAGTAACTTTGAAAATAAATTTTTAATTGATCATACGTGGTTTTAGATTTTTTTTTTCCATTGTATTTTGTCTTAATTTTTGCTTTTAATAAAATTGGTTTTTTCGAAATAGGATATTTTTTAATACTCTACACCTTTTGGTATTTTCTTTGTGATTTTTCTTGCATAGCACATTTTTTGTAGTTTAGAAAAGATTATATGACAAAGTACATACTGCATTTATGATATGAAATTAAATGTATTTAAGCTCTCGGGTGATGATCACGTGCCACTTACGTCATCAGACGTATTAGTCGTAATTCTATTTTTTTCTCTCAAACAATCTGAATTTGTTTTATTAATCCAGACGCATGTTGTTCTATTTCACATAATATCACTAACTCTTTGGTTTTGATTTAATTAAATTATTCGGTGCTATGTCTGCTATTTACTTTATACTGATAAATTGTATTTATTTCACAAACATTTATTATTATTTTTAGACTCTTATAGTTATACAAATACGTAGCACCATACATGTTCGTAATGCATATGTTTTTGAATTCGACGATTGCACATGGCACATTGTTTGTTTTGAACAACTCAATCAAATAGAAAGATTGAAAAATAACACAAACATAATATTATGCCTAATGCATAAATAACTTTAAATAAATTGCTCACTCCAATCAGAATCTAAAAAAAAGAGGTAACTGATGTGAAATAATATTAACGTAGTTATAATTTCGAGTGGTTATAAAACAAAATGTCTTCTTTACGCATGGAAAGACAGGGTAAATTGAAATACAGTGGAGTATAATAACATCAACTCGTGTACACTTCGATGGACCTTCTGAGGTTATTCAGAACCTAATTTTCATCGTAAATTGAGATTAAACGATGTGGAACAAAATTATTTTAAATAAAAACATTTAAAAAAATGTATTTTTAATTGTTTTTTATATATACATAAACAAAATAATAAAACATAATTCGGATAGATATAACTTTATCAAAACCATAAATTGTTATTGATATTCTCATAATTATAGATAAAATACATTATTGAACGAAATAATGCTAATTTTAACGGTTAACTATGTATGTGTATAATTATTTGAAATATGATTGTGTTACGTGTTAAATGAATGTTAATAATTAAGTATTTCACAGAATATATTGATAAGTAAATGAAATAATCTGTATGTATTTTGAATTTAGGCAATATTATTTTATTACTTTATTGTAATGTACCGTTTGAGTAGATAAATGCGATTTATGAATACAGTTATTTACGATAACTGAAGCATAAAATAAATGATATGTTAAATAGTATAAAAATAAACCATGTTTTTATATAATTAAAGTTTATTATTTTTGTATTATAATATTATATAGTATAATTAACACCATAGATTACAATATATATATATAATAAAACAATTGTAAAAATATAATTGTACTACGTAACTATATATCATAAAATCAATACACAATGTTTTTGGAGAAAAATATCATTTGCCCTGGACTTTGGATCTCAATATCTATTTTCATTTATATTTTTATTTCGATCTATCCCACATGGATTTTATGTGCAAAATAAAGGTTTAATGAAGTGACCTAACCGGACCGTTGTTATACGTACCGCATCAATGTGAAATCAATCGGACCGTAAAACCAATACGATTTTGTCGACATACTGAAACTATTTTGGCCACTTCACTTCCCCTATTTTGTTTGGTTCCAGAATCCCACCCAGTTTTATGTACAAACATATTTATTATGGTCTCGTTTCTTGTGGACAACGGTGCCAACACGTGTACATGTATTTATTATCGCCAGTTATACCGACCATGAAAAATCAATTACTTTTCCTAGGCTTTGACGTTTAATAAATTGGATATTTAAAAGAAACCACATACACCGGTCTATATATTTTTTTATCCATAAATATTTGGCACTTTATTATATCAATATAATATTATAGGTATAAATTGTATTAAATAATATTGCAGTATACGGTTCATAAAATTTAATATATTTATAACCACAAAAATTACAATATTTAGCAAGCCAAGAGAAAATTTCTTAACACATATAAGCTATAGGTGAGACATGTAAAGATATTTTACATGTTATAGTAAAAAAAAAAATTGTTAAATTTCAGTTACTCGTGTTAATTTTACAAATAAAGTCTTTAAAATGAACTGTGAGATAGTAGCCTTAGGAGCATTTTATCATAATCCGTGTTTGATATGGAAGATATCAGATAATGATATAATTTGTAATATCACAAATTTATCATAGGTTCTGACTGAATATAATATACGGTTATTATTATAATAATAGAAAGTTACTTTGATTTATTTATGTTGAAGTCAACTGGGATGAACGTTATATAGAGATAAAGTTGGAAGAGAAAGTGAAAGAGTGAGAAAATGGCTTATGATAATATGGAATTTATGATAAAAGTATACACATAATATATACATATATAGATAAAGATATTATAGCTTATATCCCTCTATGGTTATATCCCGATATAGTGCTTAAGAATATGTTTAAATTTCTATTGAATGTTTATTAGTTCATTACGTTACAAAATTTAACATAAATAAAAAAAATTGAATATTTAGCACGTACGGTATATAAAGTATAATATAACTTGAATATAAAATACAAATTGTTCATAAAATTGTAAATATAATACGTGAATCAATTATTTAATAGTTAAAAATATAGTGAATATCTCCAAAGTTGCTACAATTATATGAAATAATCATACATTTATCAATGCTAAACAATTTTACTAACTAGTTACTATTTTATATATCATACGAGTTTGTTGAAAATGTTTCATTTGAATTAACAAAAAACTTCGTTTCAAACATTTATTTTTATTTTTAAAGTGTCCCCAAAATAAATAAATTAAATTACACGTTTAAAACGATAATAGTTCTATTATCGATAAAATCGTTGTATTTTATTACGTGTCTATGGTGATGGTCGTATGTTTTTTGTTGAGTTGAAAATTAAAATATTTTTTTGTATTATTTATTATATTATTAAAAAAAAAAAAAAAATTTTTAAAAATATTGCGAACTGTCTTTAATAATCAAAGTTTCTAGAGTCAGTGTCAGTCTGACAAAATGGTACTGTTAACCCCATAACCAATAATATGCAACTGTAATCCCTAGGCCATTTTACGAAGTTATTGCTTATCTCGTTTCGTATTCAAAACAAGTGCGATAAACGTGGACCAATAGTACGTTTCTGTGGCACAAAATAATTTGGATCAGACGGGACGAAATGTTTTTTTTCTGTTCAAAGCTGTTACGTGTTTTGTACACATTGTTCACCAAGGGTATACACGCATATCAACAATAAAAAATTATAATGATTTTATGGTTCACAAAAAAAAAACGATAATGGGCTTGTTTTTGAATGTTTTATAAAAATTTTGGAGTTGACTAGTTGACATAATCTAAAAATATCTTCCAACAGTATTACAAATTGCAGATCGGTTTTTAAATTGCATTAGGCATTTAAAACATTTTACTATTACAACATTTTGTTTGCTGGATAAATATTTCCCATAAAAAGTAATGTATAATGTGATGGACATTATAAATGTATTGAACACAAGGTATAATGTGATGGACATTATAAATGTATTGAACACAATGCAACTGTATTTTAATTTTAACTATATGATTTTAATTCTTATAATAGCATTTTCGTAGTTCACTTGAAATAATTATGTTATGGATAGTTATTAATATTTTGTTACATAAAAACATTATAGTCTTATATTTAATAAAAAATACGATTTTAAAACTGAATCAAACTATGTAATTTCAAATTATAATACATAAGCTAGAAATATTTTAAGCTTTTGACAAAATGATTAAATTAAAGCTTACAATATGTATACTTTAGTAAAATTGTAAAATATAAGAAAACAATAACTTAACTTTAAAATTGTATATTATAATAAATATAATATAATACTGGAAAAACTCCCAAATTCTTCTATAAAAAGTTATACAATAATGGTTTCAGTACACAAAAAAAAAACAATATGCCTTTAAATATTAAATTGTTAAACATAACATTAAAATTAAAAAAGTAATAAAAACAATATATTTTTTTTTAAATTTAAGAACCCAGAAGTTATAATAATATTTCAAAATGTTTCATAAATAATAATATATACTTATATAAATTTGAAAAACATGTTTTAGTTCTACTTAATTTTTTCGACTTTCAGAATAAGAAATATTCATTGTACGCCAGGATCGTAGTAAAACGCGATCACAGAATATCCTATGTAAACAATTTTCGGTAGGTATATTTTTTTTCTTTCCAGGTCGGTTGTCATTAAACAATACCTACACATACTAATCCCTATAATCAGTTATATAATATATATTATATATATATATATAAATATTTATAAAAAACAATAACTAATTAAATCCCACTTAAATGACAATATAAAGTAAAATACATGATTTTTTACTTGGGCAAAATTTAACTTATCTTCGAAATGAATGCCATTGTTTTTTATATATATATATATATATATATATATAAATACTCGGTCTGTATTTACAGTGAAATGATACTATCAAACTTTTATGCATCATACACCATCGTCATGCATAGTGTATATACTTTTGAAATTTTGATTTTGTAAATATTTAAAATGTCATCGTTATTATTATTATTTTCACTGTTTCGCTGTGGGTTTTATCCGTACAACGTCTGTGATCAAATTGAGTTCATTGCAAACGTCATACGGTCTGAAACCGATTAATATTTAAAAAGGCCTAGTTGAATTTTCATCAATTTAATATGAGCAATCAATAATAATGGTTGACGTACGTCTAAAAGATTTGGGAGCCACCTAGATTACCATATTGAATGGTGGCCACTCCAAATGCAATTAACAATTCCGTTTGTGATTCGTACCTAAAATAATGTATCAACGTACGATATAACGTATTATATTATTTTTTATACACACTAAAAACCGTATCAGTTGCAATCCTATATATGTAATAAAGTGCACTCGTGTAAAAAGGACTGTAGTAATAATATGATAGCAATATGCAGGAGCACGCTTAAACGATGTCTTATTTACTCTTCGTCGATACCTACTATATTTATAACAGTAGAAACTGCAGTTTGTGTACTTCGATTTGTTTGAAAAGTTTTCCATTACATTAATAGGCAAAAACTGTTTAAATATTAATTATTTTCAATCCATAAACCATCGAATACGAGTAACACAACTTTGGTTTTCGGCATCAAAGTCAGTAATGATATTCTATAGCGTGATATACTTTATTTAAATTTAGTGTTTTCATTAGTTAGTATACGTCTCGCTTTTAAAGAAACAGTATTTCGCCTGATTGGAATTTACAATGTTTCAGATGTAGATAACACTGATACACATTTTTTTTTATTACAGTATGTGAATAGACGATCCATAAGAATATTATTTAAATATGAATTTCATGTAATAAAAAAAATCTACTTAATATGGTAATAATAATGATAAACAAAAAAAATACATTACAAACGCTAGAATAAACATTGATCGTATATGGCCGGCCACCACCTTTTAGTATACAAGAGTATTACCGGAATATAATATTGTGATTTTGTGAAATCGTGAAATTCGAACTTAAAATAACAATTAGTGACCCGCAAGCAGGAACTCAATAAAACCGATATAAACTCTATGTCATTAATATCCCGATACCTAACGAAACATTAGTGGAATTCAATGAGTGAACAAAGCGTACGCGATTATGTGGATAGGTAAAGATTAATGGCTGATATGAGAGAAAATGGATTAATAAATCACACAATCGATATAAAAAAAATGTAAAAAAAAAAAAAATACAAAATGATTCAGAAACCGACAGTGACGCCTGAAACTAAGACAAATCTCACAGACCTGTATTAATTACGACCTTATTCCCTTAATTACCAGCTAACAGTTGAACTTATTACGCCTAGACCCAGCACTTGATAATATGGCTGCAAAATCAGTTGTATTTGTTATGTTTATTTTTTTATATACTATTTTTATGCACAGTTAAAAAATTGTTTATTTCATCGCTCTTTAAAAATCGTCTTAGTTTCGTATTGTTTTTTTGGAAATTTGCAAACATTTCATAATAGTTTTAATTATGCACCGAATATGTATAGACATTAACTTTGTAATATAAACTGTGCTCATTTTCCACTATGTATAATATGACGTATATAGAACGTTGTAAAAATGCATAATATTGTTCGTTGTTATTATTTTTGTACGGTTTTTATAAAAATAAAAATAAACCATAATTCTGTAAATCGAGGTGGCGGGTTCAGTGAAGGGTCAACAGGTAACTCGTTGACGGAACGGACTACAGGACTACACAGTCCACGGGACACGCGATCTAACATGGTTCCGAGCAATTGTCGGGTACGGCCAATTAATTTTGTTATTATTACCACGTTACTAGTAAAAATATTATGTCGGTGTGCGTTCGAGAGAAAACTTCATTTTTCATTATTTTCACGTGTAGGGTACATATTATTATGTTTGTTTTTATTGACTTACTAATAAATCATAATCAAAAGCAATAATCGTTTAAAAAAAAAAACAATATCTCAAAATGGTTTTCGAGATTAAAATATTATACAACCATTATTTCATCAAAAGCTCCATTACAATAACCGTACTCATTCAATGTATGTTGATTAATATTTCACTTTTTCATACTGTTGACAATGCATAGGCACACATATTTAAGCTTGTAAAATATTTTATGCCAGTGAATTTTTTTCAATATTTACTTATTAAAAACTTATTTTTAGTCTAAATTTGAATCAATCATATTTATAAATATAGTATCGTATTATTGTATCACCCGATTTAATTACCATTAAACAAATTGTCGATTTGGCAATATTATCGACCATTGACGAGTAAGTGCAATAATTGTTATAATCCATTGAAAAAACGACAAATTCGATTCATTGCACGTCACGCATTGCGTATAATAAAATTTTTCAATATTATAATATATTACAGCACGCACATTAAACAATCGAATATAAATTATGTCGAGGAGACTTATGATGAAATGATATTTGTATATCGAAGAGTGTATGTTATACTGCACATCGTTATGCGTTATGAGAGTATGTAAAATGTACATACATGGCTGACTGGCTGTATAATGCAGTGTAATACGATTACTAGACTTATGGTTATTTAATGCTTAAATATTAGATACTTAATTATGACCAGTTGGGTACCTACTCAGACGTCGACGCGTGTATGAAGTTCAACCACGCAACACCATAAAATATGTTATTTACAAAAGATATAATGATCCCTGCTCATTTTGTTCATTTACGCGTGTAACAAGTTCAAATGTACGACTACATGAACATATATTCATTCCAGTTTGGTTTCATGATGAATGCAGTGATTCCAACATAAACAGTTTTAACATGGAAACTTATCAAACTTATGATGCAAGCACCTAAAACTTTTTGGCTCAGCAAATTAATTAATATCATTTTTGTACTTTATTACGTGTAATAACATAATCATTTGTTTGTAAAATTATTCCGTCAAAATAGATTACTTATTAAAAACTTCGTCCTACACATTTTACAGAACATTTATCCTCAAATTGTTTTTACATCTCAATGAATTCTTTGGTTTTCATAGCGACAATGACCGAAATTAATGGAATGAAAATATTATGTCCAAATAAATAAAATATATCGTCACAATAGCGGAGTAACGCCATTCTCTGCCAACGAAATCGAATTACCAAGAAAAAAATACACTTACAGCTAACAATTTTGCCGACTATAATTTATATTTATTAAAAATATAAAATATATTTTTCTAATTTATAAAAATAATATTTATGCTGTTCATCTTGTATTTGATATTAACGTGTAAATCCGAGCGCTAAACATGACAATCACTAATCACTAATCGTTTTCGGTTAAAATCTAATGGTCGAAACGGTTTCTGTCATTTTTGCGTATTTGTTTCGAAAATGTACTATATTATAATAACTCATATGACACGTCATATACGACTAGCAATTGCCTATGACGCAGTAATGAGCTTTTGCACGAACAAAGTCTGACATCTGCGATTAACGTCATGCCATTTTTTCTCACATTTCTTCCGATATATTTTATTACATTGCCTTAATGACCTAGTTTGCTTAATGTTTGCGTTTATGTGATTTTTTTGATAAATGTAAATATTACTCGAAATATAATGCGAACACGAACGGTTTAATATATTAAATATGCATCTTTCATAATAAAAGGGTTAAATATGCTAAACGAAATAGCTTGTAGTTCATTTTTAAAAACAATAAAACTTTCTATCGATAATTTTTCTGGCCGTTTAACATTATAATATAAACTAATATTCAACTCCGAGTACCTATATCATAAAATATTTTACTAAGTGTTTCTTCTATATATGACTAAAGAAAAATAACTTCATCCTACTGATTAACTTCCTTAAGCAGATCTCGACTAGATAGTACGATATTGGGTTGAATTTATGGTAAATTTCTAAAAAACTTCTCTCCAAATACTCTTTATTTCATACGACCCGTTCAATTATAATGCATTGTTCTATCCACAGTACTTATTTATACTACTTTTCTTAATTCAGTAATTCCGTCTGGGGCTTTGGTTTTCAGATGTCTTCAAGTGTATCCTCTATAATAAATAAAATATGAGATATCTGCTGCGAATATCTTAATATTTTCGGTTTCATTAGATAGATTTCATCTAAATTCAAGTTTCATAACTCGTTAAAAATTTCAGTCTGATTTGAAGTTCATCAAATCATGTATACGGATCTTTCCTAAAGGACTCCTTATTAACTATTGATTCTTTAGCAATTGGGAGAATCCAATGTAGATTTTTGTACCGCTTTGCTTATATATTAATGATGTTTTTCTTCCCATCATATAATTTCGACTACACCTCATCCGTAAATTTATTCATTTTACTAGACTTGATGATCGGAAGCGTTAGGCGAACATATTACGATTCTTATAAATGTTATCCTAATCAATTGACTGTCCAAAAACTCCATTCTTAATTCGATTTCAAAGTTTCTTCATGCCATACTCGATTCAAACACATCTTATTTGTTTATTTCACCGAAAATAATTACATATCACGAAAGTTTCATCTAGTCGTGGAATAATCATAATATGTACGAAATAATAATAATATTATAAATAATAGAAATACAGTAAAACGCGGACACTCTGGCATGTAGTGATTCGATTAATACAACAACGAATTGGATGTGAAACGTTTTATCTCGTCAGCAGACGTAGCTAGGTATATATAATATTATAATAATATGTACTTACACTTTCAGGGTCTTTCGACTTTACGCGAAAACGGTTCCACCCGGGCTCAGGTTTAAAACAGTGTTCAACGCTTTGACTACCGACTGGCAAATTGTCTTTTGTATGACCGGCGGCGCAGCTGCTGCGGGCCAAACTATTTACGAAAGAAGCCAATAATATTACGTATTATGTAATGTTCATTGGTACGCCGAAGACGCGCCGTCGTCGATACGTAATTCTCCACCACCCACAATATACGACTACGCTAATCGTGTAAACGTTTCACCGGCGACTTAGGCACTATATTATATGATAATAATAATAATAATAATAATAAAAATAATTATTATTATTATTACTAGTATGAGTAGTTCGTGATTACGCTCAAAATCCCCTCCAGTTAAATGTGAAAATTTCATTTTCACTGGATAAAATATTATCATATTATAGCACGATCGCGTACAGGTGATTTATTAATATTTAACAAATCGTTTAAAATAAACAAATATACGCAAATATAGATATCCGTTACGTATCAATTAGATATCATACAGTACGCATAATAATAATGATTTCTTTTTTACGATAGGTTTCAATGAAAATATTTGAAATGTACCATAACAATAACAATTTATTCGAGTGGAGACATACACAGGTGCACAGGTGATGATGGGCTGGACCGAGGCCGTACCTAGAGGGGAGGGGATTCAAGATTGTTTCGTGTTATATTACTTGGTTGTAAAATAACCTATACAATATTATAATAAAATTAGAACACAATTTTTTAGCTTAAAATCCATCCCGAAATTAATTTCCAGTTACGGCCTTGGGTTGGACCGTATATGGAATAATGAGTGTATTATTTCGTGTACAGCAAATATTCAAATGACTGGTGTTTTAACACAGCCGATACAGTAATATCGACGATGTGTCGATGTAGATAGGACAAGTATTATGATAATACCTATACGCGTACACGATAATTGACAAAAAAAAAAAAATGTCAAACGACATTACAACATATAATGGTTGATCTAAAGTAGTAACAGATTTGTTTGTATTTTTTTTTAGTGAGGCGACTTCACAATAAAGGAATTTAAAAACATAAAATAATTATAATTATTATGTATTATAATATACATAAATTACGATAACAATTAATTATGTGTTTAGTTGTTGAACATGCCACAGCTTTAGCTGTGGGTTGACCATATAACATATCTGTTTTTAGTACACAGAGGTGACGAAAAACAAGCCTCACGATGATCATTGCGCGTTGCGTAATTCTATTTATCAGTCGCGTGCATTCGCGTACATACGCGTTTAGGTTTATAGATTTTAATCTATAGACTATAGTCTTTAAACAATACATACGTATGTATGAGTAATTTATTTATACAAGTACAAGCTCAGAAGTGACATTACTGACATTAAACGGTGCCTCCTCGACGTCATCGGAACATCGCCACCGGCTGAAATATCAGCGTTTGTTTACGTAATAATTATTTTGTGCATTTCGTATCGATGTATCGATGTATCGATAAACGATATAATAAATGATAATTCATATTAAAAAGATATTAAATTATTTTCCAAATTAAGTCATAAATAAGTTAAAAATTATTTGCGAAATATGTACTGTCAGTGAGCCAACAAGTACACTTTTAGAGTATTATTTACTAAAAGTTTTTATATGAGGGCGTTGATTCACTTGCCTCACGCTCAAAGTCGGCATACTGACCCATACCATAATATTATCACTTGCAGAATGTATCTAACGAACCTAACGCATATTAATTATGTGCTCTGAGTGCGTCCGTGTCAGTGCAATCTGCAAGTAACAACGATTTTTATACAATGTACCATGACGCCCTGTATTTATAATAATAATAATAATAATATTTTGTTGCTGTACAGCCAAAAATGATACCGATACGATGTATTTATAATGCAGTTCACATATGCGGTGTGGCGCTCGCATATTAAAATTATCTTTGATAAATGCGTTACAAATAATACAAGTTTTCCAAATTAGCATAATTCAATCTATTGCCTCATCGCCACCCCGTCACGGTTATCATCGTCGTTGAATAAAGGTCCTCCCGAAGTGGTTCCGCTACGCGTACGATGACGTTTGTGCGTGTACCTATTCTTACGAGAGTATGAAAAACGCAGATGTCAAGAGCCATAGAATTTTAATTATTTCGATTGATATTATTTTATTTTCTCAGTAAAATGTATGAGTATATTTTTATGAATAATCGAAATCAAATCGATACATTACGACGTTATCATTATTAATAGTTTCGAGTTTGTGGAAAACTATTATTATTGTTGTTGCTCGCAGCAGTTTCGAATTAAACATTTATAATTATAGACATTGTTATCGTTAAGCATTGACTTTTGCTAGCTTGTAAATCAATATAATTTATATACAATTTTTATATTTATACTTATTATTTATATTATGAAGCACAAAAATATTTTTTTTATACGCTGAATTTACTATTTGTAGATCATATTATATAAAAATATGACCAGTAATAGTAATCGCAGTTATTATGTTATTATTAATAATTTTTAGTGTTACTCTGAATGTCTCAACTATGTTTACTTCGAGTCAAATTCTAAACTGGGCGTATTATGGACAATTCGACAATTTGATTTAACATTTTTGGAACCGATACCGCTAGTTTTCATCACGTTTAATTTATTATTTGTTTCTAATTAATAATAAACTATTACATGAATTCAAATAAAAAATATATTATTATAGACGTTTTTAAGTTTAATATTATAATATGGACAAAATATCATAATATTATGTAATGTGCCTCAAATAAATTAATAATTAAGTTTTAGCCTAGCAATAATACGTGTATCATTATTTATTTGTAAAATCTACCCTTTTAGGAAAATATCATAGGTACATATGGTACATGGTGGTATAAAGTCCGTTAAGTGAACGTTTGTTTGAAAATTTTAGCCCGGAGAATAAAGTCAGTGACGTTTTGAAACATTACATGTACGTTTGTTGTTTTAGAATGGGAAGCATAGTAACAAACTAACCTTTTGCTTTGTGTTTGACACAAAGGTAGATGTAAGGCCTCGAGCTCGGATCCCGCTACAAGTCGAGTAACTTTGGAAGCCTTGAGCAGTAGGGTTACGGACATCATAGGAAACATCAAATTAAGTTGTAGTTAGCCGCCGGAATGGTTAATTAAAACACAGGTCAGTATTTTGTGAAGTTACATTTTTAATCGCATTAAAATGGTAAAAATTATTGTCACCTACCATTTGGGCCTTTTAAATCTATTTGCACATCATTAAAATTAGTCGGTGTCACTGAAGTGCAAAAAAAAAAATAAAGAAGCAATAGTAATATTATGTTTAATTATTCATTACTACCCCAATAATTCTATAGTTACATAGTAATAATTTTAATAGGCATTTATAAAGAAGATATTGTGATCTTCAAATCAGTAATTAAATAGGTTAACAAACCGAAATATAGTTAGGGTTAAAAGTAAGGGATCTCTTATTTACGTGTATATTATATTACAAACAAATTAATTAATATGATTATTAAATATAGTTATTTTCACATTTCAATAGACATAAATACACTTGTCATTGAAATCTTAAATTATATAAATTAAATCTAACATGTTAGAAAATCCTCGTAACAAGCAAAATATTTTGTTACTTATGTTATTAATAAACACGATATCATAAATACAATTTACTAAAAAATCAAAAATATAAAACAAGACTTATTGTTATGACTAATTATACATTCTCAAATGTTAATTATTGTACGTGGTATTTATAAATTATGTAATATCATATTATTTTAGTTCAATTGTATAGCCATTTTATGTGTTCTTAAACTCGAACCATTATTGTGACATTTTGAGTTGTAAAGTTGTCTTGAACTTTTGCAGTTACACTTTAATATATTGAAATTCAATTTACAAAATTATTGGCATTACCCATGCAATTCTCGGCAGAGAAATACCAAGCTTGCATTGTACATACGGAAATGATCCGCGGGCAATGCAGGAAATATTAGAGTTAAAAAAGATAATTTTTACATCGCTATAACGTTTAATTTCCTACTCTTCACAAAACTTACACTACCAAAGGCGATACGTCGACATGAACGTTTTTTAGAACGGTTAAGTTTTATATATGGGTACAAGTACAACGGAATGACGTTAGGGATGAAGGTGAAGCATATCGTATACAAAACTTTACTATTGTAGCGTGGGAGAGATAGTTATAGGAAAAAAACCTATCCTATGAATAAAAAATTTTCGTTTAAGGTATTTAAATAACCAAAAAGATCATTAGCATAACTACATGAAAAAATAATTTAAAAAAATTCTCAAGGCCTTCCTTCTCTCGATGTATAATATACAATTATATAGTCATATAAACGACCACTATATTGTTAATTTGATATAATAACAACATTTACGAACACTATAGTATAAATAATAAAACTATAAATATATAATTAATAATATGCACACGTGAACCTGTGCAGACTAAAATATTCTACTCACCGCAGTGACGGTCTATATTATACATTCATGATATTTTAGCTGTCATCAGTAAAGTTGAACAATTGTCGCTGTGTACTGTTGTCGTGTAACTTGAGAGAGCTGTGACTGTACTAGTTTATATCATAATAATAGTATGTAAAACGTGTATTGCAATTAAATGTATAACTTCATTTTTTTATTAATACGAACGACAACATCGGATTATATAATACTAAATTTACTCTTTTTCTAAATAAACATTATTTCATACTGTTAAAATGTATTTTAAACAAATAAAACGGGCCACGGAGGAGGTCCGACCCCCTCCGATCGACGACCATCGATCCAGGGTGCTGCGAGGTTACGGAAAAACGTATTTCAGGAACTCCTTCTGGCTGCACCGGCAAAAGAACGTCGTCCGACGCGTTTAACGAATATAAACAAAATAGTATTACTGACATAGACGTATTTTAGACATCGTGGCATAACGTGATGGCGTAATAACGGGGTACGTGCCAAACGAAGTCGGCCAGCGATGTCCAGTCGACATCGTTCAGATCGGTGGAGAACGATCCCGCAAATTTACGAAACCGCGTTGATTTCAATAGCGATCGATAAAATATACATAGACGATTCCGCAAATTCCATAAATATATAAACGATTTCACATAGTTTTGAATGCGACGTTGCCATTTCGAAAACAAAATACATATTATTGCTATAACATAATATATTACAAATCATTTTTTGCTTTAAACGATCAAAATAAAACTTTCGGAAAACACGATTTTAGTCTGCATTTAGTTTACAACTCGTTTATTTTTCGTATCACATCAACATTATCACACACAAATTGTCAAAAGTCTACCGATTTAATTTTGCAGATCAAGTATTAGATAAATGGTAATCACGTTACGTAATGTAAACCTATAGCTATACAAATATTATGCATGTAAATATAATATTCTATTGTACTGAGATAAAATTAGTTCCGATACTTTCCCAAATCCTAACATTTACAAGGGAAATGAATTTATTCAGTGACAATTACTTCCACATTGACTTCATATCGAGTTCTTTTTTAAAAACGATCGGTTCACATAGGTATACTGACATACAGTTACTTAGTTCAGAGCGAGGAAAAGAATTAACATTAGTAGATTTATAGAAGTACAGATTAGTTGAGTATCGTAAAAAAGACGGTTCTGAAATGGAGGTGTTCAAGTAATAAAAATTTTTCGGCGCTCATTTTTCATACACATGAAAACATTCTTGTTTGCGACGTCACTGGCAGCCATAATCATGATGCAGATTTCAAACACTTGCACTTTTTATTAATTTACCAAATACAATTAAAGAACAAATGTAATTTTTCAAATATTACAATTTATATATAATAACAAGAGCAATCAATTGTATGACAACGTCGCAATTAAAATTATGCGGAAGCTTGTTAATAGCCGTTCAGTGTAGTACAGCGTGCGGTTCAACAGTGTTGTACTCGCGTCTTATAGCGATAGCCAAACCGCACGAAGACTTGCGCGGTGCAGTGTCGTATGGTCGGGCCGGCTCGAGCACCGGTGACGTCGCGGATCTCGTTTACTAATCTGTTTATAATGCTCGGGGTTTTTTTATTCTCGTTATTTCATTCGGTCCGTCGCGACTACGAGTAGGTGCGTATATTTTACGTGTATCGCTCTTATTGTTATTATTAATATTACTATCGCCGTCATCATCATCATCATAATAATAATAATAATAATAATAATAATCATCCGTCCGAGAAGGGGCTCGGAGGCAGTCCTGTTGATGCTCCCCCCCCCCCCTCGGAACCGCCGTATGGTATGCGTGGTTCGGGTGATATTAAAGACGCAATAATGGCCACTCGGTTACCGGGTACTTACTGGCAAAATTACACCGTAATCGCATGCTCGTGATGTTCATGCATGCGCCATGTCCGCGTGTACACACATATACATAACAACAGTACAAAACCGTAGTACTAGTCGTATTTTATTATATATATGTATTTGTATCACCGGCCGTTTTAAAAATACTGCGGAAACGATGTTAATGTTCGCATTATTAAATATAATACGATTATATAAGTGACATTAGGCGCATATCGCGCGTTATAGCGCGCAGAATTATTATTTCCGTATAAACGTGTGTATGTGCTATTTCAATAATTTTCACTCAGGATTTCATATTATATACATACATAGATTTATAACAAATAGTTTTTTAACGATCTTTTTTTGCGTCATGTTGCGCGTTTCCCTTTAAACGAGTGTCGACGGTGGCTAAAATTATTTTGAAAAATACATAATATTATATAATACAATAATACAATTACAATATTTTAAATTTTCATTTTAATACATAAATCATCAAATAATATATTTGTACCCGTATTGTATTTTTTTTTTTTTTTTTTTTTTTTAATGACGGTCTTTAATAAACTTATAATATACAATTTTTAAGTGAATTTAAGAATATAATAATACAATGTCATGGATATGGGATTATTTAGTTGATAGCTATTATTAATCTCTGCAAGCGTGTGCTAACTGCTACTAAGTGTAAAACCCAATATAAGTGTAAACACAAACAGCACGTCGTTTTTAAAGGAACTGAAGTTTTCATTGTTTATTTTAAATTGATAAATCGTCGTATAGAAAATAATTAAAAAATATAGTTTTAAGTCTTAGTAATAAATTATTTATAAAATTAAAAATAAAATCTCGATAAATGTTATAAATTTTGATTTCATATAAGCTTATATTATATCGTTTAATTACAGTTGAAAGTTAAACCTGCAAAGGATAATGTCTAATGGCGTGAACAAATGAAATTAGTGTTGTTTAAAAATTATAGTATTACTACGGAGTCTCAGTTCTTATATTCTTACCACTTACTTCTTTCGCATACTCAATTTCACTGCTTGAATGCTTAAATAATTCCCAAGTGAGATGTTCTTTTAATTAAATAGAGAATTCATAAGATTACATAGATGGAGAGGGTTAAGAGAAGGGGAATAGTTCATCTTGTAACCCAAGACAGTGAGGCCAAACAATATTCATCCGACAAGGATTGGTGAACTTTGATGTACACACGGAGTAAATTACTTCAACTTGATTAAATATTTCTCGTTTGTTTTTCGTTTGAGTGTATAATCGTTTTACTTAATTAAATTTAGTTACGTAAAATATGAATTGAAAACCGCGTTCGTTAGAACAAAAACACTTATTGTGTGGCACACCAATTGTTTATTATAATCACAAAATTACTAATATATACATTATACAACATAAGTATATTATAAAACATAATATTTATATATATATATATCGGCATACATTGACATTTTTGGGTTAAACGTATATAATATTGTAGTACTATACATATACTTTGGTTGGTAATATAAACAAGAAATTAACCCAAATAAGGAGTTCGTAGAATTTAGCGTTTTGGAAGGCAAATAATTATTTTACGTATTGTGTAACGCGTATTATTAATTATTATTGATTTAATTTAGCATACTCTATAATATTATTGGGCATAACATAAAATATATTCATTTAGAAATGTATATCGATTAACGCAGTCATGTTAAATTTTCAGTACGATCAAAATTAATCTGTAAATTATTATAAGTAACTTTATCAACATTAATTAATTACAATAAATTCTTATATAAGAATTAAAAAGACTGGATAGAATACACAACGACCTATCGTGATTATCTTCCCTTTTAAACGATTTTCTTCTTAAGATCACCTAAGGGCACAATTTATGTTTATTATTGTAATAATCGACAATGCGATGCAATTTTATCTGAAATAGTTTACCAAATACGTAAAAATCAATAAATAATTAGTCATAATATTTTTTTACAATAAATTACTAAAACGTGTAAGAATTTTTAAAAAGATTTGGATAATTGAATTCAATCTAATGATATTTACGATTTAATATAAATTTAAATTTATGTAAGTAATTATTAATATCATTAAAGCTTTTAAATTTTTATACTGTACAGGAAAATTTAAATTCTATAATATTTTAATGATACACAAGAGATTCAGAGATTGGATTTGTCTTAGATTCTTTGATTTTATAAGTGTTAAAATAATTTTATTTACTAACGCGATGATAATATTTCCTATCTTAAATTCTAAGTTACTAACCATTAATCAAGAGCGAATACAGAATTCAATATTTTCTGACTATTTTCATAAAAAAAATAATGTATTTGTGAGATATTGACAAATTTATTAGTATATTAGATGTCTAGACTTAGAGTGAATATATCGTTTTGTAAATTGGCATCCGAGATAATATGTCAAGATCAAATGTTGAGAAAAACGATTTAGCTTAAACCTGTGAAATATAAGGGCACTTTTGAGTCCATTTTGGCTTCCAACCAAAGATCTTAATATGAATTGTGTCCCTCGTTAGACGAACAGAAGTACTAAAAATTAGGTCACATAAATTTAATTTCATTCCTGCCCTATAGAGTATATTTTTTAACATACCACACGCGACATGTATAACGTAAGTGTTTCACACGTATGGTTATAACAGTATTTCAAAAACGAGAGTGAAAACTTCGTCACTGTTAACTTTTCTTTATCTTTTGTAAACATAATTTTTCATAAATATATATTCACCATAAGAGCGGCAATGAGAACATAAAATGCACAGTTTTTCTTATAAATCTTGATTGTCAACCTTTTATTTGAGTACATTAAAAATATTTTCCTTGTCGAATTAAAAAACTTTTTAGTTACTCGCCTATACCACCTTCTAACTGTGGCTTTTATTATTATTTCTGATAAAATAATCAGATTAGCGACATGGGCACCGTCACACACAGAGAAGTAAACACATGCACACATACACATGTAAAAATAGCGTGTCGCACGCTCGCTAACTTATTTCCGACCCAATCAGTCAAAATGCTTCCTGAGGGAGTTAAAACGTCAACTTTTTGTTTTAAAGAAAATACATACATGACTAATATATTGATTTGATTTTATGAAAAATATATTCTGTCAATTATATTTATTTTAAAGTCTCTTATAAAGTTTTTACGTACTTTATGAGTGTTTTCTGTGTTTATTTCTGTAACATCACAATCTTTCAACACAATTTATTCATATTGTTTTATTAAAAAAAAAAAATTTAAAAAAAATGTACTAATATGTTACGACTTATAAACGTTATTATTTATAATGCAAAAATATTGATCAATTATCAAGTAAGTGATAGAATCGTCAAAGACAATATTGTTTTGTGCAGTGATAATATTATAATATACGTAACTTTTAACTGGTACATAGAAAACTTATTTAAATAAAAACTAATAAATAATAAAAAAAAAATGTTCAGTTGTTGCATTGTTTTGTCAAAAGTTGTGTATACTTTAATTTTATATAGGTTAAACACAAGTCTCACCGGATCATAAAACCGAATGCAAATTTTTAATTTTGTTGTATGTTAATTATTTTTATTTTTAATTTGTATGCATAGATGTATGACATAAGGGTACGTAATCAATCTTTGCTACTTTCCTTTTCTGGAAAACATAATCATACCGACAAGTTACTTAATTAAAAACCTTTTATTAATAAATTTTCAAAATTCTTCAATTAATAATCTTATTTATGTACAACTATTCGTGAAAATAATTTTCTAAACACACATACGCACATATGTGTGTGTATGTTATTTATTCTTTTGCAATCATCAGCAAGCAGATTTTATTTAATATTTAATGTATATATAAGTTGGACTTTTGTATCATCAAGGAAGATTAAGAAAGTGTAGTGGTTTCCTTTGCTGTTTAAACTGGTAAACATTACATGAGTAAATACAACGATGTATGAAATAAAAATATATTCTATTTGTTTTATAAGGATAAATTAATGATTTATAAATATGACTATCAATAAGTTATTCTATATTAACTTCCAAAAAATATTTAAATTTAATTGTAGTGAGATAATTAATTTTATTGTATATTTTGTTCTTGTTGTATAATAATTATTAGTAACAGAATAACATGAAAGTATTATGTATAACATACATTATGTATTTATAAATATTGAGTAGTTATATTGTTTTTATATATAAACTGGTTAAGTGTTTCCTAAATTAATAGTTGCATACCTTTTTTTTATAATTCTTATAAAACACACAGCTATATAAATATAACCTAATAGCTTATACTCAACGTAAACAATAATGATACAATATTTGAAGTAGATAAAAAAAAAAAAGCAATATACGAGACAGACGAAAATCTTGGAACCACAAATCAATACAACAAACAAAGTAATATATATCATATATTTTTTATAAACAGAAATATCGAGTCAATCTAGGTATTAATAAAAATTATTGTTAAAAAAAAAACAAATAAACTTTAAAAAATGCAAATAATAATATTATTAAACAGTGACCATTTTAATTAAATACAAATTACATAGTATCTAATTTAAATAGTTTTTCTAGAATATTATATTAAAAAACTAAATTTCAATTTAAAATTTAAATATTTTAAATATTTATTTTCCTGTTTTGAATCCATTTGAAGTTGATATTATAGACTTGCAATAACATCACACATTATTATAGGTACAATGCTTGGTGAGTTATACTCTTAAAATAATAATTGAGTGATATGATAAAAGAACAAAGTAAAATGCATTTGAAAAAAGTAAATTATATTTTCATGCAACTCTTAATAATACCAATAAACACTAAAACACCCTTAAATACGAATTTGCATGTATATTATTGTGTATAAAAATAAATGTATAATATAACCGAAAACCTTCCAAGCCAAGCCAATATAGTTTCATACATTTTTTATTGAACCTAAAAACCCTTTAGTTTTACCGATTACCCACTGTTGTAAAATGGCGCTAACATGCAATATGAAGGTAAAAGGTTAAATAAATTTCCATCATCTACGTGTAATACAGAGAGAATTTGTAGACTGCTCGATTACAGATCCCTATATCCCACAAGAACGTGCGAACCAGAATATATTAAGGACCAAGTTTATATTATTCCAATCGAATGTTTAATATACCACCTTGTCGCCAAACCGTGTTAGGATCGAAATATTTCGCAACTAATTTACAATAAGACAATGCTATTTACTACTCAATTATATAAATCATGAAGTTTTGTAGAGTCTTATAGGTAATGAATTTATAACAGATTGAAGAAATATACATAATATATTCGATAATCTAAACCATGTAGAAAATTTGGAATTTGGAATGCTTCACAACGCTGAACCACCAAACGGTTTTTTGTTTTGTTTATTCATTATTTTATTATAAAATAAAAACTTTTAGCATGAATAGTTTATTATTTTGTATTTCATTAAATGTTAAAACAAAGTCCCTCTCAAAGACCAATGTTGTGAATAATCTGCCTCGGCATACTTATTATTTTCGTTGTTTTCTAAAGTTGCTTTTCACGATAAAACTCAAATGTAAATGATTATTTAACTAGGTAATTTTTATAAATATGTGTTTGGTTTGTTCTAAATATAAAATATGAGAATATTAGAGATCTTAATAGAGATCAATAGAGGTGACAGAGAGAAAAAGAGATTAATTAATTAACAATAGTTCATTTAACGACCATTTATTGCGGGCGATTTTAGTATGTTGTATTTTTATCATAATATAATATTATTTTATATCTTCAAAACGATTATTATAATAATATTTTTATATTAGCTTGCATTGGTTTTTCATACATTTATATCTAAAAAACAGAAATATATATTTTTTAATCTTGTCGGACAACAGCTACTTATTTCGAATACCTAAATGTTTTGAAATTATATTTTTAAATTTCTGTTGATTTCTTATAAATATATAGCAGAGTATTAATGGATAAAAATAAATATAGAAAAGCAATGTATATGCAATCAGAAATATTGCCTTCATTATAAATTATAATATAAAATTACATTTTATAAATAGAAATATTGTAACTTGTAAGTGAATTAATGAAGTAAATAACTTTAACTCTGATTAAATATGAATTATAATTTACGTTTTGAAATACAAACAAACTACTTAATAGTTAATAGTATTTAAAATTGTTAAAATTAGTAATAAGCAAATAAGAAATAAACAGCAACTGGTTAAGAATATATTGTATATTAGTTACAGCTAAAAATTGTATTACTAAAGAATTTTAATACGACTTTACGATATGCCTTCACAAAATATTTCGATGATGATACCGCGATTCATTGAGCCATAATCAGAAAATATCAATTTCCAATTAAATTGCTGTTGGGCATATAACTTGAATGTTGCAATTATAACTTATATAATAAACATAAAACAAATAATTAAAATACAATTCTCAAAATATTGATTATTTGGTTTAATTTATATAATTTAATAATGTTTTATTATTAATTATTAAATAAAAACTAATCCAAATCATAAGAATCGTCTTATAAACCTGTTAATTAAATTTAAGTATAGTTAACAGAATAATGTGATGTATCATAATACATGCTATATTATTATAATATAATTAGGGTTATGAGTGTGAAGTATTTCACGTGAAATTTTCACTTTAAAATATTTCAAACCTGAAACTTTTATCTTTCTTGAAAAATTTATTTTATAATTTTTTAGTTTTTTGGTATGTTTCATGAAGAAAACACTAAATGTCACAGTGATTTCATACCCTATTTACTATATCAATATAATCATGAGATAAACTGGTAAGTGATAATAAGTAATAATTATAATACAAATTATACTATATTATAAATTTATAAATTTTATATTTCTATTTTATTTGAATTCAAATAGGCAATAGCAAAACTATATAAATTTTAAATAATATAGATAAGGATAACTTTAATAGTGCAATTGGTTTTAAGTTATAACTATTATAACTTAAAAGTTATAAATATTTAATATATTTAATATTTTTATATCTTATAATCTATCTTCTATTTTTTTATTTTTCATAAAAATGAAATATTTCATGAAACTTTCGTGAAATATTCTATGAAATATTTAAAAAATATCATAAAATTTTAGAATCCTAAATATAATTAATCAATCAACCAATATAAAAAAAATGAATACGAATAACATGCATAATCAATACGAAAATTCAATTTTGATTTTCAACTAATAACGGTAAGTACAGTGAATCCTATATTCAATGGAAATTAGGTAACTGTATTTATTACTTAAGTTCTGCCTTCAGATCGAGCGAACATTTAACTTTAAAGTAAATTAAAGTTACAGAAACTTTGCAAGACAACTGAGTTCAATTCAAAACAGACAACCGAGACGTTAATTCAACAATACAATATAGTACAAATGCGTGAAAGAAATTATGTGACAAAAATAAAAGACTTTAAAAGATCATTATGGAATTTTTAATATTGAGTAAAAAATAATTAGCGTTTTAAATATTACAAAAAATATAGTAAATATGTCTTATAATTATTATAAAAACTAATAAAAAAATATATATTTATTTAAATTTTTCTTGTGAGTAATGAGTATATTACATTATTTCATACCTTTTAATCCAGTTAACAAATACATAGAATTGATTATTAATTTGAATATAAATCCATTGAACTTACCTAAAACAAAAAACACAGAATTAATTTTTAATTTTAAAAAAATATTTAAAGTAATTTTAAAAAAGTTTTTAAAGAATTTGGAAAAGTTTTTTAGATATAGAAACAAAATTATGGTATTGTTTTTTATATTTAATATATTTAAATAATTTACTTCATCTATTACGATGGTTTATTTGTAAACGTTTCTACGCGTAATTTATTGAATTTTTCTCGTACAACAACAGTTGAACTGAAAATCAAGTTACAGTTGTGCCTACAAAAATATTTATAAATGTTTAAATGTTTTATTAATATTATAAAACAATTTATTTTTAATAGAAAAAAATAAAACAATTATAATTTTATTAAACAAACAAAAACATGATAGGAATATAAAAACTTTTAATTTATTTAAAAATAAAATACATTATATTAGTTATATTAATATTATTAATTACAAAATAAAATATTATATCAATACGTTAAATTTTATATTACATCTCATATTATTAGTAATTTTTTAATCTAGTAATTATTATATAAATAATTTGTAAAAAATTTAATATCAACTAAGTTTAGGTAAATCAAATAAATATAATATTTTAAACGTATTTCAAATATTAAAATATTAACTTATGACATATAAACACAAATAGTGTACATAAACTGTCAGTAAATTTTTAGCGATGTATAATAATATTTAAATTTAAAATCATATAACACAAATTTTGTTTAACCTGAGGTTTTTTTATTTGTAGTCAATACCTTATTTACCAGATTATTACAATATTTATTAATATTTGCAATGTTTTAGTTAAATTATATAAAATATATAGTATAGCATTAATTTTAAATAATTATATTGTATAATTTAAAATATAACATTTTTAAAACAGTGATAATACATTATTTGTTTATTTATACAGCTATGGTTATATTATAACGTATACGTCCTAAATTCTAATTACTTATTAGTTATCGAATAATATAAATGATATAAAAAAGTTAAAGAGGTAGTAAATTAGTTGTTCATTTGATAAGCTATTTTGCTAATTTGAGTTAGTCGATAATAGTTTAAATATATATACAAAATGGTGACGTCTGTCGCAATTTAAAGCTTATTTCCAATTAACAACTATAAGCAAACTCGTTTGAAGTAATTTATATTCAAGAATTCTATTCAATATAATGTAAATTTATATAGAAAGTTTGAATAGTATAAAAAATTCTAAGTATAAATAACTATTATAAATAAATATAATAATAAACTCATTTTATTCGGTACCTAAATATGACAACTGAAATATTTTTATTTACATTTTAAAATTGCATTAATAACTCAATTTAACTTTAATTTTAAAATAGTTACTAATATATATTAAAGTTTCATCGTTAAGTAATTGAGTAACTCAATCGTTATCGCAAGAGGGCACAATAACAATACTTAACAGTTAATAATAGTATAAATTATTATTATTTATTTTACTGATGATTTTTTTGTAATCAATACAATTAATAATAAATCTTGTAAATGTTTTATCTCTTATAATAATTTTGTACAATTTTTTATTTTTAGCTATTAATACGATATTTTTCATATTTTCCATTTATTTGTTCACGATATCATAACATTATATAGACCCACTTCTAAAAATATCATATAATATTTGTATTAGAAACAAGTTTATTGTTATATTAAAATATATTTTATTAATTATTGAATCGAAAATGTCATATTAGTAAAATTCGGTTACCTAAAATTAAGATGATAGACTGCGTATAATAGTTTAAACGATAAAAAAAGGCAAAAAAAATTCAAATATTGAAAAATATATTTACGAGTACTAACCGGAATTTCAAACTATGCATATATAAAACTTATATAGGTACATATATTTAAACATAATGTATAATATAATAATAAAGATAATAAATAATTATTTTTGCTTATAAGGTATCTCGGAATGATAATCCCAAGAGAATACAGTAGGTCATACTATATAAATCCGTTAAAAAGGTATCCTTCGAAATGTCGATCC
Source organism: Rhopalosiphum nymphaeae (assembly GCA_036289425.1). Lineage (NCBI taxonomy): Eukaryota > Metazoa > Arthropoda > Insecta > Hemiptera > Aphididae > Rhopalosiphum > Rhopalosiphum nymphaeae. The sequence continues at coordinate 31,384,806 of JAZAQC010000013.1, read as the reverse complement.
AAATCCATCACTTGTCAAAATAATATCAACAAGTTTCACCCAAAAGTCCTATTCAAAATACATTATAATAATATATAACTCGCATATTATGAAGACACCAGACAAAATATGAACACAATCATTATGTCGACAATGATATTAAAGTATTATTATTCATGAAATATTGTGATTTATAATAATTTATACATTCATCATTTATTGATATATTCAAATAAATCAAATAATAAATATAAACGTAAAGCTAGTTTAATTGGCAAAATAAGGAATACCTATTGTATGTTTTAAATATAATATACTATTTGATACAAATGACGAAAATAATTGTAAAACTTTTTTCTTTTTTTTATTTGTGCCATAGAATATAGAAATATAAATAGTAGTATTATTTTAAGTTAAAAATTTCAATACATACGATAACGAGAACTTAACAAAAAAAAAAAAAAAAATACTTGGTCCAAATTTATGAATTCTTAAGTGATTAGTTTCTTTGATGTTTTGTGAATTATTAAGGATTCATTTTTTGTTGGAAACAAGCAAGAAAGAATATTTTATAACAACTTTTTAAAAAAACTATTCAAGAAAAAAATATTGGTAAACATTTTACCTTTATAAACAGTAAAACACAAACATTTTATTTCATATATAACATTCCTTTATTGTTGTATTGAAATGTTTGAAGTTAAAATAATAGAATTACAATAGTTCTAATAACAAGTGCAATTTAGTAGTTTTTTTTAATAATAATAACCATTTATTTGATATTGCTATTTAGTTAAACACATTTATTTAGATGTAGCAATGGTTGATGATAACCAATTCTTTGAATTCTCAAGCCAGACTTTTATCCAAATTCAATTTATAAATACAACAATATGAAAGTCATGATAATAGTTTTCTTTCGTTATTTTTATTCTTTATACTTTCATTCAAAATCAATGTTGCAAACATTATAGCTAACGAACTGTAATCATGGTAATTAACAAAAACAATAATTAAAATAAATAATAATTGTATCGCTAGTACAAGTGTATAACACAAATATAAATTTGTTATCCGTGAAATAAAAAAAATATAACAGCTATAAAAAATGAAAAGGAGATAAGATATTTTGTTTATTTATTTTTTGTATTTTTACAAATTTAAAAATGAATCTAAAAAATGTATTTTCAATAATGACATAGGAAATGCTTAAGGAAACTTTTCATTATTTACCGGTTAAGTTATTGACCAACTAGATACATAGATAATTTTAATTATTAGCCAAATATTCACACGAATCCCATTTAAAATTAATTGCAAATGATGTGGCTGTTTTTTAAAAATATAAAAACCATGTTATTATTTTTATTATTAATTTATTTTTACAAAATTTACTTTCGTAAAATATTGAAATTTACTTTCGTAAAATATTGAAATTTACTATTACACAACTTTTTCGGCGATGTGACTGGCACAATATATTATTGTAACCAGTTGTATCTTGTGCAGTAGTTAGCGCTGGATTCTCGAGAACTCGCAATCAAACTATTTTCGGCTGGTTCCCTACAGTATTAACTGTCAACCATTTACTAGTCCGATCATATTATCTATTTTTAATAGTCTTTTTTTTGTGAGCAGCTATTTGTAAACAATTGTATTTAAAAAAAAAAACATGTACAATGCCTATAAAATAAAACCTAACCACCATGCATGTAGTACATAGTACATCAGATATAGTAGGTGTATCTGTTTTCGATAAAGTTTTATACCGATAAGTAGTTCGAACTATTTTTTGAAAATCAGGCGCTCCTCAGCTTTTATAGAACCCTCTAAACCGTTCGATGCTGTGCATTTTCAATACCCGCACGGTCCTTTAGTTAATCTCTTTAAGTCATCTTTTACTAGGCCCATCCACCGTTGTCTTGGTCTACCGACAAGTTCGGTTTTCCGTTTGGTTTATTTGGCTTGCTATTATGAGTACTTGTCTAATAAATCTACCCTCTACACGACCATACAAGACTTGCCCACTCTAACCTTTTTGACCTCAGAAAATCTTGTAAATTGGGTGCATTATACAGTCTACTTAAGTCTGCGTTTTTTATCCGCTCATATACAACAGTATTAAGATTTAACATAGGTCCATTTATTTTTTAAGTATTTTCCTTTGGAGGATCAATAGTTTATTCTGGTCACCATGCGTTGTAGATCATATTTCACATGTATGCATGACAATCTGATATAAGTAGGCAGTGCATAGTTTTTTTTAGTTTCTCCAGTATTTAATATTTAGTATTTAGTATTTAATGGTATTTAATATTCTTGACTTATTCAAAAGAGAAACGATCAATTTATAACCTATTATAGTACTGTATACATATTAAATATTAAATCCCTAATTACTTCAAAAGCTTCAACACTGTAAGTCATCGAAATATTTCTTAGATAAATATTTGCTTTGGATACAAGTACAAGAAATTCAGAATTACGATGATCTTGATATTTTATTGCTTATAGCTTTTTTGTGACCAATATATTAAATAGATATATTATTTTCTAATTGTTTTAACTTTAATAATTATATATAACTTATAAATGTACCAATATTTGAATAATTTGTTTTTAGAATTTTAAAATGATGATTAAAATATATTTTAATGGTATCTTACGAGGTTATAAGATGATTAAATTATTAAACTTTAAAATGTTTCAATGTGAAATAAAATGTAAGTGTCAACAATAAGTTAAAATTATTATTAAAACTGTATTGGTTTTTATTTTCTTAGAATTCATTGATATACTTAAATTCATTTCTAACTGCAACTATATTATTTAAATCATAAGTATAAAACATTTCATTCGAAAATAGATTTTAGTTATATATTTCTACTAATTAATATATTTTATTTATTAAATAAAATATTATAAATAACTTAATATTTGCATAAAATTAGAGATAATTGATTGTATTATCATACTTCCGTATGCTGTTGCTGCGTTGTTGAAACGTGTGAGTAATAATCTTAATGGATTGAAAAGTTCCAAGACTTGTACGAAACAACACCACAAGTGATAACTAGAGTTATGTGGTAATCATAATATTATTATCTCATATAATATATTACCTTACTTTTGTTACGATGGCATGAATTATAATAGATAATATATATTTGGTAAGTCAGACATAGTTACTCATATACGATTAGACATACAAGGTAATTCGGTAACGTTAATGTCGTACCGAAAAAATTAAAGCATAACAAATGACAGTCGACTCGATTTCACCTATATTTTCTATACGATTTATTATGATGTACAATGATTGAAGTAATGGTGATTAGACGTAATTAAATTGACATTAATTTAAATGACAACAAATCGATTCGGAATAGATGATATTAACTGAAAAAAATTTTACACAGTATACATAATAATTATGTTATAATTTAGGCTTTTACTTTGTTTATAACTCTAGTTTTTGTATACTAAGCATAAATTAAAATATATATTTTTTTTATAATTTTATTAGTTTATTCAGCTCTGTTTAGGCAAATATTATCTAGTGTATTAGTTGAATATAATCTTAAATATAGATATTTTATTTTTTTTACATTTTAGAATATTAACTAAAAGCTGAATATATTATAATATTATCATAATATACTAAACATATTAACTATACACTGAATTACGTGTAAAAACATATTTGATCCTATCTCAACCACTATTATGGTTAATTCCTAATTAACACGAATAAATGATAAAAAATAACGGTAAACCTTTATCGTTTAATATTATGGTCTCTGCAAAACAAAATTAATCCAAAATGTTAAAAATTGAGTGATGATAGGAATACTTATGTGTTTAAGGACTAAGTTATTAGTTATTACTATTCATTCGGGCATAATCAATAATAATCGCTTAGGAAAAAATGGTCAAAACAAAATGTGCTGATTTCGTGAAAATTAACTATCTACAAGGTCATTATGTAAGATTTTAATAACTAAATTAATATTCTACTCTAAAGTTAAAGTTATTTTGTCAATCAAAAATCTAAAAACATTATATTTAATGATATTAATATATATTTCAACACAATGAAGTCAAAAAATAAATTGTACACGTTGCTACTTTAGGGTATTGTATAAAATACAATTTATTAAATTTCCCGGTTATGTTAAAAACTGATTTGAAAATTAAATCTGTGAATATTTTATAATAACACGAATAACTCAGCTGACTGCCCTAGAATAAACTGTAGCTAAATGTTTGACTTCCACGTAAGTAAGAATTAATAATTTCTCATTTATACATGTCTACTATTATATGTAAAAAATAATAATATATTTAATTTAATACATAATACATTTTTTTTAAATTTTATAAAAGGAAAGTGTATTATAGCAACAATAAATATATTTATGTATATATTTTTCATTTGTTATATTTTTCTTTAGCCATTTTTTCCCGCTCATTCTTTTGTGACCTTTATTAACTAATTTTCGTTTATTAATAGAGTGGATCTAGAATAGTAGTAACCAGTTATTACAAACACGATTATGCAAATGATTTATTAATATATATATAATTGTACCTAATAAAAACAAAACAAAAAAATTAAATAATAATATGGGTACATATTTATATTCTATATATTACAATTTTATAGAAAGACATATTATTTTAACTGTATAATAATTATACAATTATTATAGTTTTTTGTAGTTGGTTTATGTAAAACAATAAAATAATTTTTACCGACAGTTTTAAATTGTATTTATGCCTAAATATATTATTATATATTATTTCATTGAAATTTATTTAAGATAAAATATTAAAAACCAATAAATCAATATACCATATTAATGCTAATTTCGTAAGATATTTTACACAAAAAAACGTATTTGTAAAAATATCAATAATAAATATTAATAATTTAAATTTGTAATTTTGGACTAAAACATTAATTATTGAACTAAGATTACTAACTATATATAAGCAATAATATGGTCCTTTTTATTAATTCGAAAATTGTGCGTATCTACTATACCTATATTGAGTTTTTGACTTTATATAGTTAATATTTGAACGTCAAAAAATTGCTATTTTTCGTTAAAGATTTTTGTTTGTAATAAGTTTTAGCATTTTCGGTTGAGTAAATTTTGAAATATAATATTGACAAATGAACAAAAAATCTGCCAGTAGAGTACACACTATATACAATATCTATCCTTAGGCTGAAAACCAAAAAATATGTTATCGGCTGTATGAAAGTTTTTCCTTACTTAAAAAATGAACTAAAATATAACATGAAAAATAACAAATGTGTATAGTTATATACTATATACTAGCTGTCCCGTGAAATTCATTGCTCGTAAAAACCTATCCGTGTTTGTCATTTCTTAGAAATATGACGCCTTACTAATAATATATGATACAGATTTGGAAATTTTAAATTTTATTTAACAATAGCAAACAAGACAAACTACAAATATTTTTCTTGGCAGTCATTTTTTATTAATGTTCAAAAAAGTATAGTATGGTAATAAACGTTGAATCTTAATACGAATAGAAATAAAGATGTTTTTCTTTTTATGCTAATTTGATTTGAGAAACATTGTTTTTTGTCAATCCCCGGTGTGTATAAACGAACAGACAAACTTCATAGTTTGCCAACGCGAGAACGCACATCATATAATTGGCCTTGTTAGAAGCAAGGGATTTCCTATATCCAACACTCAAATTGACATTATTGGGCCTTGTGACTTATTAATAGTCATTACGAATGTTAAGCGAATTGGAAACTACAAGTGTTTGAATTGAGTGAGCGCGAGTCTGAAGAGATCATTGGGATCTGTGGCAGGAGAGCAACTTTGCTTTGAAACTTGCCGTTCAAAATGCTAGCTTCAAGAACAGAGCCCGTGATATATTTTATGAAAATTAACGTGCCATTGCCATACCTTAAGTGAATTAAAATTTCGAAGCAAAATGTTTGGTGAAAATTTATGAATGTGACGAATATTCGATATAGTCAGACTCATATTTGAACACAAAAGAAAGATGTGATTCACGTGTTAACGTGCGATGTACTCGCAGACGTTGTTGTCCATTGTGCTTTGTGTGCGTTTGTGGCTGATTGACGCGCCTGTTTTTATCTCAGTGCATTAGCTCGAGGGCGTTAGTTACGTTGTTATTGACTTTCATTTGCACGTGTGTTTGCAACCTGATTTTTTAAGTCTGCATTGTCCGTCAATTGATCTTCTGCCGTTCTTTTTAGCCAAAACGGTGTGGACTATTTGTGAATTCCGTGTACGTCGACCAATATTTTCTACTAGCGAAGACTTGACATTGTTCTTTAAAAGTCAACACTGTATTATATAGTCACCGTGGTATCAAAACATTTATTATTAGTAATACTATTCATTATTATAAATAATTAGTCTTAATATATTATACTATGATACGATTTTAAACATTAAAAAAATAAATAGTTACACGAGTCATTTTAAACAACGATTAGTAATAATTAATGCACTTATTGCGTTTTTAGGATTAAATATATTTTGTTAATCATACTATTGCCGTTTCTAATAATTTGTTCTAAACTTATTTTAAAATGTACATTTAAAGTAGGTAGGTAGGTTGGTACGTAGATGGGCTTTAATATTCTATAAGTTATACTACTTGTTCAGACCCTAGATTTAATTATTTATTTAATAATACGCCGATGTAAAGGTATGCATCAATGTTGTACTCGTAAAAGTCATAATGTCGGTCGTATAACATTTCAAGTTGACTGTACAACTACTTCATTCGATGTTTAACAACAAAATGGCGTATTCATATTTATAAAATATACTTTATGTTATAAAATAAATACTTTATATTGTTCTCACTATTTTTTTACTGTATTAATTATTTCTAATAAAAACTAAAATTTGAATACAGTACGTCACATTAGTGAGCATTGAACTTTTTCGAATAATAACATTTTTATGAAACCATTGTTATATATGAAATCAACTTTATATGAACATTTTTTTTATATAAAACTATGATGCGATATGAATTTTTGCGGTAAAATAATAATTCTTGAAACTTACAATAATTTATGTTTATTATAAAATTAATTATTTTTGAGACTATATTATAAATTAATATATTATATTATATTAATATCTGGTGTTGCTTTAAAATTTATTTGTTTTAAAACGTTAAAAATGTCAAGTCTTTGAATATAACGGTTTATTTTTAACTTTATTCATATTATAGTTTGGCATTGAAAATTAAGTGAAATTAACAGTTTTATATCGCAGTTATTCTAATTTCAATAATAATAATAATTTTAAGATTAAAACTTTCTCTCAACAAACAAAATTACGTATGAAAATGTAATCGATAGTCATCATTAACCAATTCAAATTCCATACATTATAATAAAAAAAAAGATATTTTAATTTTTCAAAGAACTTAAATGATCATAAGTAAGATTTTTCATCTCTTCTCGTTTATTTTTTTTGAAATCTTTCGTGTAACAAAAATGTAGTTTAATAGTACTATATCTATAACTCGCTCTTTATCTTAACCCGCAGAATCGCTTAATTTATTGAATACACGCAAATGCGCTGAAATTCAATCAATGGATAGATTCTTAACACAAGTAAATAACCACCTACTGAACACATCACTTTCGCGTATTGTAACTTATCGTACCACACTTACAAATTTCGTAATATAATTTTGATTCACAAAACTGTTTCAAACTGTAATCAAAACGGTCGAATCAATTTATTGAAATGGTTTATTCACATCTATGTGATCCATAAAGTGAAGTCGCTAATGACCGTGCACAATAACAGCTCTCATTCCTCAATATATATAACTGCAATTTCGTAAGCAACCATTTATATTGTTGTCACAGACTTAACGTTTATATACCGTAATACAATATCGTATAATATGACGCATACTACTGTGACATGCATCGGTTTCTCGAGTCAATTACAAATGCCCAATTCGATTCTCATTAACTTCCAACAATTTCTACATATCTGCACATCGAACAACCCCCTACTTCCGTTTGATAGATGGCTAATTAATTATTAATTATTTGCCAATCCCGTACGTAATTTGTGTAGATAGGTAATTTCAGGTAAGTACAATGGCTAGTATGAGTTTTCGAGTGTATACGCTGCTTGCAGTCAATCTATAGACTATACCATCATGCAAGTTATCCATAATTGAACGACTTATTTCAACTTTGTCTCGGTTAATAATGAAAGACCGTTCAAAACTTGGATATTATAACACATAATAGTATACATAATACCATCATATTGCTAGACAAGTCAAAATTTTAACAGTATATCTAACTAATATATATTTTTGTATTTTTAATTTTCATTAATTCAATATATATTGAACGGTTTCTTATATTTGTGTACTTTAAAGTTTAAATTAGATGCTAATTGTCGGCACAATTAAATAAAGATACATAACTGAACTTCAAGACAGTTTGAAAATAAGTTATACATTATTCAGTAAAAACGTTAAAACAACGGCGTGATGAAGTTGACATTTTTACTTATTAACTGATAGCTTAAAAGTTTTGGTTCTCAATAATTGGCATAAGATATTCTGAAGATTTGAAGTGCGATAAAGTTTATCAAAGCTTAATTATAGAAAACCCTAATACAAGTAGTTGACGTATTTTTATTACCCTACAGTTTTAATTCTGAATTTTATTACTTACGAATGATAAATTAAAATCAAAACTGCACGTAAAACATATATTTTCATATATATTTTTTAAAGGTAATTAGTATTATTTTTTGATGTTCTTAAAAATAATATAGAATTTGTTAAGATATTGTATTAATCTGAGCTTCAAAAATTGTCTAAAAATAGATGCTCAATCATTAATTTTCATTTGGTAAATTCGATTAAAATATGTCAGATATTGTAAATTTTATATGAGTTAAAAAAAAAAGTAAAAAAAAAACGTCATCGCACATAAACGTCAAGATATAATTGTACCCTTTCTTAGATTTAATTTTGAAACTTGACGTTTATACATTTTGTCGTTTTCTATTTATTATTAATATGACACTTGATAATATTATTCATTTTAAAACACTATAATTCAATGCAACATTGTCAGTAATAATAAAATAATTGAGTTGTATTTCAATATTTGTGCATAATAACTATATATGATTTATTGAATTATTCTATTATATGACAATATTCAAAATGTATAATAAGAAAAATACCTACATTATAATATACTTAATAGCTACATTGTTTTTTTTTTTTTTGGTAGGTATAATATTTGCAATTTAATTTTATTTTTACGCATGTGAGCATACATAGTGGTTCTTAAAGAGAGTGACCATTCATTTTTGTGAAAAGTATTTTCGTTTTTGGATACATTTTGATATACAAAGAAATATCTATAAAAACGTTACTAATAAAAGTTTGTCTACAATAGTCTCATTATATCGTTATAAGTTAAAGTAATCTCAAAATATTTTTTATTATCATAATTTAATGCGTTTAAAAGTGATTATCAATACTAATATAGCTATATAAAACAGTGGTTTTTTTTAGATGTTACATAACATAGTATTTTCCTTTTAAATATCTATATATTTATCCTTAAAGACTTTAACTAAATTATTAAAAATTATTTTGGAACACCAACGACGTAGACTGTCTTATAAAATAATAAAAAAGTATAAACTTTATTAAAAAATCCCAAATGATCAACCATCCGAGATCTAATGCTTTGTGAAGGTTTTAAACTATGTTATTTTTAGCTAAATATCGTGTCTATTGGCTACTCCACCGAAATATTATATCGAGTTAAATGTTTTATAAAATAAAATAATAAATATTATTGTTCCTACATAGATAATATAAACAAAATAAGTACATATCAAAGTTTATATTATTTTCATCAAATATTTTATCAAATGTCATTAAAAATCTGTTAATTATTCAGAATAATGTCATTTTACTACTAAACACGATACAAAAAAAAAAAAAAAAATAATTTAAATAGTTTTTATTCGTGTTTTTTTGAGTGGATTTATATCAAATGATAATACTCTTTAATCATAATAATATTATGAATTTTGTTATCAGTACAAAAAGTTCACTTGGTTACGGTATTTTTGCCTGATTTTCATAGCCAAGTATGGCTATAAATATTTAGTTCCAACAAGTTGAAAACATAAAATGTACGGTTCCAATTTTCGTATGGTTTATTAAAATAATTAATTAGTATACACTATACACTGTATCTTTAAGTGAAGGGGTGTTGCTTTTGGAATTTACTTTTCAGTCTAAAAGCACTGTTCTAATAATCATGTTCGCGTAAAATATATTTGTCATAGTTCAGTAATCTGCCTTTGGTAGGTAAATTAAGTTTGATGTTAGTTATGGTATTTTAAATGAGATATTAATAAACTCTGTAAAGCCTGTGACCATACGTTGATTTAGTTGGAATATTTGAACTTAACGATAATCTTTGATATTGATTGGACGATAGCACGAATTGATCAAACGGGTCAAACGGTTACAAGAACATGGTATGAATGAAATTAAGTCTTATTATTCTAGTTTAATCTTAATAAGCCATTTTAATCAAAACAATAATAAAAGAATAAATATATTAATTCTAATAAATTATATTTTATGTTGTGTAACTAATTTTTATATTATATTATAAAAATTAAATATGATAACGATATCAAAAAAAAAAAAAACATAATTTCCAATTTTCCAATTTTCTTCTCGTTTATTTTATGTTAATTTATCTGGAATATTTTAATAAATTGTTTTGAACTTGTACCAACTACTTCTATGTACTACATACTAAGTACAATGTAATAGGTAATATTACCTAGATTTTATTTATAATATTATATTGTATTTTATAACTTGATTTCGCCATATTATACCTACGTATTTAATATATAATATAGTATAATACCTAATCAAAAATATTATACGAATTATGAAATATTAATACAATTATTAATGTAGAAAATATTTTTACTGGTCTTTTAATATAATATAATACTCATGTATAAATATGTAATATATATTGCATAAATTAATCGGAAATATAAGCAGAAAGTTACCTCATATCAATAGGAGACAATTTCTATTTATAATGCTACCGAAAATATTTATTTTCCCACTTACGTTTATATGTCCCATTTTAATTAGTCTGCTTTAAATTCGGACCCTCTTCTATTCAATGTGATGTTCTCTCTTTGCTATTGAAGTCGTTACTAGTTAATTTTAATCGAGTTTGGGGATTCTTGTTTTTTTTCTTATATTTCTATTAATATATAGTATATTATATTATTATATAGTATTATTTACTAAACTGATCATTTTATGGAATATATATGAAAATTAATTAATTAAACATTGAACATATTCGATATTTTTAAATAATGATAAATAAATATTTTTGAATAAGTGGATTATGAGTTATATTATAAAATAACGATGAAAATATTAGAATAAGATTGTATAATATTAATATAAATAGTTCTTATAATCCAATTATATTATATATAAAATTAATAAGGCTGTGAAAATTAAGTTGCAAAATCGGGATAAAAAATCTGAATTCAAAAGATAATGTAAATTAATGAGTGTTCTTCATAATACACAAAAATAAAATCATCGATAAAGTAAAAGCAGCATTAAAAAATGTATAAAGTATGAGAATGTGTTTAGAGAAAAATTAACTTACAAAATGAATAATGATAAAAATGATGCCATAATATGTGATTAATAAAATACATATTAGTTCATTCTCTTAAGGTAATTAGGAACTGTAGAACAGATTTTAAGATTAATTTTAACTATTTTTTTTTATTCATAATTATTAAATAATCAATAATATAGAAAACGAAGTCGGGAGAATAAAAAATTGAATGGACTAAAAATCATTACAAGGTGAAGGTTATTGTAACATATTAATATGTTACACACGAGATTTTGAAGAAAAAAAATGAAAATAAAACGCTAAAAAGCATATAAATATAGTTTGGTTTTGTGTAGCTAACTGGTTCGATTGGTTTTTTTTTACATAGTATGACCAGGTATAACCACTGAAAGCTAATAACGAATCCGCTGAGACCAGTCGACCACACGCAGGAGTATATTTACCCGGAGGAAAATATAACATACTAACCTTATTAGTAGGTAAAAATCACCTATTCGCAGTATCTTCCAGACGTGGACCTACTGATACTGTCAATCAATTATACTACTATAAAATATGATATTATGCATACTTAAACTACGCTGATCATCTATGTGTGACGTATGAACTGTATAAACTATTTCATCAGTGAATTCACGGTATCTGACCTCCACAGTTGGTCGAAGCGACTTTTATAATAATTATAATATGTTATAAAGTTAAATAATATATAAATATGATTACCTATACAACTCGCTGTCCAGTTTATTAAATTTTACCTTTTCTTCCACAATATTCTACTGTGTCATGTATTTATATGTATATATATATATATATATATATATATATATATATATATAGTATTTCACTAGTAGTATATATTATGAGTAAACGTTTACAGTTATAATAAAATAGCTAGTACGTGTTTTTAATATTGATTTATGCTTTATATAGTCTTAACGAGTTTGTTGTTATAATATCAATAATAACAATTATTATTTATATTAAAAATAAAACATTCTTAAAATTTCAAACATTAATACGTGTATAATTAACTAATAAAGTATTTTTAATTTTATATTCAGTAATCGTTAAACTGTCGAAACTATAAAAAACTTTATCTGGAATAAAACAATATAATATATGATTATAATTGAATATTATTCAGCCATAGAGCTACCAAAAATAATAGTATGATCACATAGATTATATTTACGTTGTACTTTTACTTTAATATAATATCTTATCTCAATAAAAGAAAATATATAGTTCATAAAATATTAAAATACAACAAATTGATGCAAGATACCTATTTACAAAACATAAATATCTATCTCTTAAGTTTTATTAACAATTAACAAGTAACTAGTTTCAGTAGTAAAAACAATTATTTACAATAAAGTTTTATAAATAGTTTATGTTTACGTAATTATTCATGAACAATATTTAAACATTTATTAATAAACATATAAAAATTAATATTGATTTATACAGTTACAGTGTCATTATTAATTCAGTTATATAATAATATAACTAAAATTATATTAAAAGATTTAAATTTTTTAGTTGTTCTTTTTTTTTTTTATTTTTTTATTATTTATAATAGTTTTGTTATTCATGATTTTAAACTTCAATTGAACATTCAATTATCATATGTTGATGTGTTATTTAAATTTCGAAATAATTAATTAAAAATAAATGTCTTATAAGTTCTGCAGGGTAAACAGTGCGAATAACGGAATGAATATTAAAGAAAAAATTATGTTACTGAATCAAATAAAAAATCTAAATCATAATTTTTCATGAGCTGGAGTCCGCTGCATCACTATTATGCACATTTAATATCTTTATACATAGTTCATCGATCATGTGTGACATATATATATATATAAATCACATACATAAAAAATGCATGTATATTAAATATATTATACATATACTGTGAGGATAAATTATGGTGACATCTAGTACATAAATTCAATTGTACATAATTTTTTCATTTAAGTCTGAAAGTTAAGTATTTATAACGTAGTATATTTATTAATCAATCAATACGTACCAGTTAAAATATTAATTATCAAATAAAGAGAGTATAGGTAAAACGTTTTTAAATAGTTATTACGACTTAAAGTGAATTCGAATCCAATCAGTTATGTGAACTGTGTCCAACCGTGTTGGCATTCAACATCCTACATATTTAACAATATCTGAAGGATTCCTAAAATCAACACGAGTTTAAACATTTAACACTATTGGCAATTTTTTTTTTCAAATTTCAACTTTATGGAATTCGTTGTGAAAGCAATTCAATTCGAATCACTGTTGGAATTCTAATCAAATTCCACAACACTGAAAATAACCGTACACGTTCGTACTCATACAATTTGAACAACAATCAGTCTGTCGTCAATGGAGTGTACGATCGTGTCATATGTTGAATATTTTTTTTTATGTGTACTCTGATCCATCTAATTTAGTATCAGTCAATTTATTGTATGAAAATTTACCGAAGGTATTTACAATTTTTTTTTATATTATAGAAAAATAAAATATATGTTCTTTACGTAATAATTGATTTGCATATTATATTGGTAACAATAGTACATCAAATATTTTTTTTATATTATTTTTAAGATATTCCATAAAAACTATGTATGTTTATAATTTTTTCAGTATAAAATAGATTAATTTAATAATGTGTATAATTATACCTAACATTTAATAAAGTTGACTTAAATGAAAAGTCTATAACATTTAACGCCATCTATTGGTAGTGGTTGGAAATAAACTGATCTAGCGGACGAATACTGTTGAAAAGAGTAGTATAATAAATTGAGAACAACATTTTTAAAATCAGCAGAAACGAAAGTACCAAAATTATTTAGTTGTTGTAGATATTCGTTTACTATTAATCAATCTATGATAAAAATAAATAATATTTACATAATGTATATATATGTATATAATGTAGTTAATTTTTAATAAAAAATAAATAGTAGATACCTATGACATATTACTATTATCAAATAAATAAAATAATTATTAATTTTTATTCATAAGCTATTAGGTAGGTACATACAAACTATAAATTAAGTGATTTTTCTATTTTTATAAATAATTCTAGTTTCGATGTAAGTAAATACAAGTAAAACGTATTAATAACATAGACTATATAATAAATAACTACATTAATCATAATATAAATATACCTATAAATAAACAATCAAATGTTTTAAAATTATACAAAAGTAATTATTTTGAATTTTAGCATGTTTTATAATATTATATTATAATATGCTTAATTTGTTATTAGGTATAATGTTTTCAAAGCAAAGTCGGACAAATATTCAAACAAGTGAACTATGTTAACTATGTTTCTATGCTGCATATAATAATTTAAATAATACGCGTATAACATAACTAAAAATTAAGAGTACCTACCTATTATATCTGTTAGACCGATTGGTACTTATATTTATTCACAATATTATTATTAATTTTAATTGGCGCAATTACGAGTTTAAAACAATTAAATATCATATTTATTTTTCTGTGGTACATGCCTTTACAAAAAAATGTATTTATAGTTTAAATTTATATAATTTAATTTCTTCGATACGTGGTTTTTAAATGCGTAATATACAAACCAAAAATCGGTGTGGGTGTAAATTACTTATGTTTAACTAAGGACCGTAATATTGGATAACGTGGGTAGAATATTTATCACCGTAAACCAATCAATCAACTACATAATTGATTAACTTGAAATCGACACAAAAAAACGATCAACTTAAACCTTATAATATACCTTAAATATAAGCACTATTGTCCGAGACTACTAATAGTTTAAGTCTTATGGGGAAACATGAATGGTATTATAATATAATATAATACAGTTTACCGCAATAATATTTATAGGAATTGCGTAGGTAGATTGTCAATTTTTCTATATTTTAGTGTAGTGTGATAAACTGATAAATGAATATTATAACAGCTATTCGTACATAAAATAATGATGTATAACGCCCAGATATGTGTAATTTTTTGAATGTATACTACGTTTTCGTTATTATAATATTATTGTAAAAAATGATTTGACGAAGCATTTCGTAATTGATATATTATTATGTTTCAAATGTCCAACTGAATTGTATTAAATGTTAAATTATGGCAGCCAAGTTTTGGTTTTTAATTTTTATTAAAATTTAAAAATAATATTTGTATCAATATATTAAATTGATCGAAAGCAACGATCGTGGAAAATATTTTTTTATATTAATTTGAATGAATTAAATAATTTTTTTGTAACTTTTGTTTTTAAATGTACTGAACTACTAATGATGCAATTAATAGCATAATACTTGCAATTAAAAATATAGCTATACTATATGCAACTACATTTTACAGCTAAAATACGTGTATTTAAATTAGCGTGATCCCTATTTTTTTTCCGTGAACTAGGGCTTCTAGGAGCTTAACTAAAAGTAATCAACAATTTATTTAATGTATATATGCGTTATTTTGTTTTATGAATGATGTCGTGAAACATTACACTATTTCTAGAAACAATAGTTTAACTTAAATACGCATTTACAAATGCATATTATACACAAATATTTTTAAAACTAATATATATATATATACTATGAACACAATTTTATTTTTAATTTTTTTTATTTAAAACAACTTGTTTACAAACTGTACTTAAGTAAGTACAATAAGTAAATGTTTATAATTAAGGCGATATTTACATAACATGAGTATGTTTTTAAGGTAACTACTCATTAGCAGCAATCCTGAATTTGAATATTCTAGATTGGTATTAGTTAACATTGCTCAATACTCAGTAGAATTTTGTTAATGACTGTAGTTAGTAGTGATATAAAAATCTTTAAAATGCAATACAAGGTTCATTATAAGTTGTATTTATTGGAGTAAAAAAAAAAATCAAAAAACGTAAGTCACAATATTTGTTTATAAACATTTAAAGTTCAAATGTTTACGAAATATGTCAAAATTGCGAAAATTTACGAGGAATTTTGAAGTTGAAAATAAATAACATTTTTTTTTGATTTATATCTAAGGTTAAAAAATCCAATACAAGGTTTTCCATGACTTTTTCTTCGAATAACTGTAAAAAAAAAAATATAAGCGTATGAAATTAAATTGTTTACGGAGTCGCGTAAAATAAAGAATAATAATATGTGAACATTTATAATATATACTACTAATTATCCCAGACTGACAAATCATGTCCGTTCTGAATCGTTTTTTGTATACAATAATTAATACATATCATTGCATTCAAATTTAACACATCCATTATACTGACCTACTCTCCATCTCTACTATACAGCAGAGTAATACCTACTTGTTCGCCTTTTTTTTTTTAATTTAACATTACGATGAAATTACATAAGTACGTTGATAATATTATAATATAATTTATAAGTATACTTAAATTATTTTTGACAGCGATCGTTCAAAAACATAAAAACAATAACGTCAACAAATATAGAAAACTTTTTGAAAACAATTTATGTGTAAATAGACTGGCTAAACTAATTGAACAAATAGCTTTTAAACAACAAAATTGTTTACTATTAATAAAAATAAAAATTGCTCAATGTTATATTAATATTATTATTACAATGATTGCAAATAAACTATTGTTATTTATTAATATTTTATTAATCATTCAATTGGCTCGATAAAAATTCGATACCTACTTAAGTCGGTAGTTTTATTTTACCTGGAATTTATAGACTCAGCATAAATAATTAAATATGCGATTTTGTATTTGATGTATAAAAACATAAAAGCAAAATTAAGAACTATCTATATTAACTATTTAAATACATTTCTAACTTTCTAAATTATTAAGCTTAGTGCACTAAAGATAATAAATTTAAAAACAACGAGTGTAGTGATAACTTTAAAATGTTAACTAATATTATAAAAAACATTTTATGATTTATAAAAAGATTTCTAAGCAAAATAAGTATATTAATTAGATAAAGTGTATTTGTTAAATATTTTTTCGTTCATAAAACCATTGTTAAAGATTATTAATTATTATTATTATTATAGCTAATTAATTGGCCATTTTAGTATTTTTTTATTTAAAAATAAAAAATAAATCATATTCATAATAATTTATAGAGAAATAGAAGTATGGAAAAAAAGTGTTACGCTCTCCTTAAATGATACAAACAATTAAAACCTAAGTGTACTTCGAATATATCCTGATTTTCAAGTTAACATACACATTTCTAGAAAATCAACATTTTAATAAATGCATTTAAGTAATAAAAGGTAGTGCATCACTCTGCCTATACAATATGTATATGTATAAACTATGAATGCACTATGGGTATCCTTAACAACGTGTATATAGTTTGTTAGTAACTCATTGACGAATTTTATTTGTCGACATAGTAACAGACATAACAATATTATATATTCCATTCTATTGTTTTCGTTTTTATTATAAATTTAGAATATTTTTCTACTTAATTAACGAATGTTCATTAAACCTATTATTTTTAAATCTATATCAGCTCTTATACTGTGCATGGATTACACGTATATAAATTATTTTGAGAAAAAAAATATACCTGCATATACACTAGATACTAGATTTTTTTGTTTAATTTTAATATACCTACATGGCGATTATCTTATCAAACATCACTTATTATTAAAAAATCTATAAATATTTTTGAAAACATTTTTTTTACATAATTTCCATTCAAAATAAAACAATTGTTTTTTAAAAATATTATTTTTTTAGTTTTTAATTTCGTGATTGGTAACACACATTTTTTATTTTATATTTTAAACCAGAATATTTTTCAGAGTATTTCGATACAATAAAAAAAGTGAAAATGCTATAACTCGAAAAAGAAAAAAAACAATTACGATAAAAAAATATTAAAACATTTTGTTTTATTTTGGCTGTAAATTATATAAAAAAAATATTTTCAAAAACATTAATAGATTTATAAATGATGAATGTTTTTCTATAAACAATACATTCAGTATATATTATTTACATAATAGTTGATACTTCAGGAGAATTCTCATTAAATTTCCTGAATAGAAATATGAAAATGTTTTTGAAATGTGTCACACAACATAATATAGTATAGCTGCATACATATCTAACTATGACAAGAATATAAACTATATTCAATAAGTATAGCACAGATAAATTGTATACATTCCTATGACAATAGAGAGAAAACAGGATTATAATTTTCTACATTGGCATAGTTTTGTTAATTTTTTTTCAACTATAAATTAATAATGTTTGTATTTATAAAATGTATGATACTAATTAAAGGTCTATCAAGGATAACATAAAAGTAAAAAAATTAAAAAAGCGCTATTATATGTCATAATTTTAATAACACTTACGTAGCTATAACTAGTTTGTATAGTGTAATTATGCAGATAGTTATGCACTATACAAAGAAGTGCAAATATTTATACAGTTTAACTAAATTTTTTTCTCTAATTATTAAATTATATTAATGGTGCTGCATTATTTTGCATAAATTCTTGTATTTTGTTGCAGGGTTTGGAACCTTAACGACTTTTTCGGTTTCGTCTACAGTTTGGTTCTCGAAACAAATAAATGTCGTTACCAGTTTCGGTAAATACCGGTATTTATAGTACTACCAACAAAATATGAGCTACGATCATCACGCACCCGCCGACCTTTTTCTATCAGGGTTACTCAAATTGTTTTTTCACGTAGAACGTAAATTAATCGTAAAACGTCAAATGTTTACGGAATTTTAAAATGTGGATTGTAGAAAGCAGCTGCATTAAAATACAAATTGTATTCTGAAAACCTGCTGAAATTTAAAACACACGACAGCGTTTTCAGCTGTTGTTGTTCACTGCAAATGTAGAACTCCTGAATATGAACAACACAACCGAGGCTCAATTTTCGCTGGATGTACTATACTCGTAAAAGTATATTATTTTTAAATTTTAAAAGAAAAATCAAGTACAAAAGTCATACATATTACCAAAAATGTTAAGGCCAAATAATATAGCTGTCTTAACGGGTTAAATAAGTAATTATTATCCATTTATACAGTTCTTAGTTTCTTAATTAACTTACTCGGTTACTCTACAGCTGTGAATCTGTCACCTGCGCTTGTAAATTGTAAACTTTAGTTTTATAAGTTAAAACAACTGATATTTATAATAAATATGGTGCAATATATTATACGCCAGGTAATTCAGCTATCTATTTATATGTATAAAAATATACTGCTAGCATAATAACAAGTAGGTAACGAATTTAAAATACATTTTGAAACATATAAGAGGTAGGATTTTTAACGGGCTACGAAGTGCACGGGTTCAGCAAGTATTATATATATATATATATGTTTTTTCTATATTTTTAATAATCATACTTGAATAATAATAAAAATAACGGTATTTTATTTTTCGATATTTTTTAGGAATAATTAAAGTTTAATCGATAATACAAATTATTCGTTACTTCCCTTTAAGCCTATTTTATAGTTGTATGTATATTTAACAATTATAAATATAAATAATATATTTATATAGGTTTATAAGTTTTAGTAGATATATTAATCATTTGTCTATGCCAAAATTTGATAAAAATGTGTACAGGTACGTATTTATAAAAGTTTATTAAAGCATTAGTTATTATATAAGACATAGATATATATACATAATTACGACGATGAGTTTTGGCTAACTACCGGGCCACGAGCGAATAAGAATACTTATTATTTATGTATTTTTATTTTGGTAACTGATCATATTTTATTGTTTCCTAGAACTGTTAAAGATAATAGTAATACAAAATTATAAATACATGTATACATTTACAATATCAACCAAATTTAATTGTTATTATTATTATTACCTAAATTGAAATTAATAAAAATCGAGATAATTCGAAAATTCTCAACCAACAAATATTGGCACCACTTCCGGTTTAGGTTCCTAGAAAATCGTAAAAGGATTTCAGATAGATTCCAGTTCAAACATCGGTATTTTTAATTTCGATTTATTCCAAACCCCGCTTTGCTTCACGATGTCTTAAAGTTCCTCAGCTTTTGCTATCTCATGACTATCGCCCTATCTACTATTAGCTACAAGTATCCAGTCTTACTGATATAATAGGTACATTTAGCACACAATTATCTTATTTTCTAATGTTTATCTGGTTTAATTCTATAACTCTATTAATTTTATAACTCTTCAGCATTTCTATATTGCTTTTATTTTTCAGTTCAAACTAAATATTCTATAAATCATGTTTTAATAAAGTTATCAAATTATTTAGTTTAATAATAGTATATTGTCTTAAAATTGTATTTTTGGGAATTTTTTTATGAATTGTATAGTATTAAAATTAACCAATGATTATACATAAATTAGTCTAAAAATACCAATATTTTAGTACCAAAAAAAATATTAAAAACACTATCTTAAAATTTAAAACAATATTTTCGTTATTTATTTAATCTAATACTTTCATAATTTTCTAAAAACGATTTTATGTCTATATAATACTTACATATTTGTACATTTAAGACCGTATAGGTTTTCTAGTATTTGACTTTGTTCAAAACTAGAATGATATTAATTTTATAACTTCTATGCAATTTTTCTGTAATAATTCAATAACTTCTCTTTAGATTTATTAATAATGTGGTATGATAATAAAAATATCATAATAATTGCTTTAAAATTTGAAGTGACAATTTTGTATAATTTATAATCAATATATATGGTTACTTAATTTTTTTAAATCATTTTAAATATGAGAAAATTATAGGTTTGATTAATCTTTAACAAAATAATATGTTGATGGCTTTCGAACATTATTTAACGATAATTATTGTGTACATCTAAAATTTAGCTATCAAAGTATCAGTAATTATTTACTTCATTCTGTTGGTTAATAATACAAGTTATGTTTTATTTTATTTTAAATAAAAATTCAGTAGTTTGAATTTATATCCATGAGTACCTATATAAAGCTATAAAAAAATATGCTGATATATAAATTTAACTATTCGCAGTGTATCTTAAAAACCCTTTTTAATTTTAATGATTTAAATTGACGTTCATAAATCATAAGTATTTTTCACCTGTTAATATAAATAATATACAAAATTATTCAAATGCTATTTTTTCTGAAGTCAACAAATTACGAATATAAAATTGTTTATAATCCATTTTATTGTACATACTTACAAATAATTATTAACATTATTTTTTCAGTCAATTGGTAGAAATGTAGAACATCTTGATCTTCAAATGAAATAAATAATATAATAATATAAGTATATGTATATTTTTTGTTTTAGTTTAATACCTGTTATTGACGTTATATATTTATGATTTAAATTGATAAATTTTAATATCGCAAATTATTGTATTTTAATAATAGGTAAATATATGTTTATATTAAAAAAATACTTTTTATTTCATGTGGAAATCAATTCATATATAATAAAATATGTCTGTTAAATCGTTGTTTCATTTTTATAAATAGTAGTATACTATCCAACTTTAAATAAACTGATATTATTTAGTTTCCTTATCAACTTATTATTTAAATATAAACTAAAAAAAAAAATGTTTCTGTATAGTGCGGCATTGTATAATAATATAGTAGAATCATTGAATTATTGTATTTATGGTGTATACGAGTAATATTTGAGATTTAACCAATGTTGTAATGTCAAATTTGAATATAAAAACAATCGACCTACATTCACAGTACACATTTACACATTTATGGTTATATGTAATATATTTAGAAAATGTGAGGAGTTATACCAATTTGAATATTCCATTTTATCAAACTCTTAACGTAAGAATATATATTTCAAAAAGAGATTTTAATTGATTTTTGTTCAGTCTTTTAGTTTATTAATGAATTATTTTATTGTCATGTATAAAGTTGAAAGTTGAATAATTACAATTGAATGTGTGTATAAAATGTAAATATCAAAAATATATATATATAATAATTTGTAATATTATCACACAATATAATAAAACTATGTATAAATGATATGTGAAGTTTTAACTGGTATATAGCTTATGAAAAACAAGAAATTCAAATACACAGTGACATTTTTGCCTATATTCAGATAATGGTACATAGTCTGGATGCACTAGAAACAAATGGGATGGAAAAATATAAATAATATTTTATACAAAAGGAATGGCACTAAGACAAATGAAACTAATGTCTGTCGTTAGCTCAAAAGGTTTAAAGGTCTGTTTTACAGTTTTTGGGTTTTGTGATTTGACCAGATTGATGTTAAAGAGTGATGACTATGTGATATGGTATTTTGATTGTAGACCATTTGACTTTAGGTAAATGATGTTTATTTTAAAGTTGGTTTAAGTGTTTAGAAAAATATCATGTTTGGATGAAATGTATTTTAGTTACATATCGTGTTCGTCAATCATATTATAATAATGTGAGCTAAACTCTCGTACTAGGTATTTAGTAGTGTATTTGAAAATTTTTGGTGGGGAAGGATATAAAAAGATCAAATGTTTTTTTTTTTTTGTAATAATGTATACATTTTTAATTAAACTTAAAATTTTGATCAGACAACAACATGCTATTATATAAACATTGTATATAGGAAGGGATTTATCCTCTACAATCTTTAATTATACCCCTCTTGGTCGTGTTCACCAATTTTCCACGCGCTTAATGTTAATTATCTTACGAAAGTATAAGCGAATACTAAACGATAAGTTACAGCTTACATCTTAAGATTATGACGGATATAATATTATAATAATAATTATAGAAATTAATACAATGAATCACTCATAAAAATAATCAAATACAAGTAAGTTAAAAGCTATATCTTAAAACAAAATATTAGGTACATGTTTTAAATTAATACCTATTCTTATTTTTCTTCTTCTTTCTTATTTCTAAAAATGTATTTTTCATTTCAGATACGTAAATTAACGTCCGAACTTTTATCGATAAAGAATAGAAAAATACTTAAAAATGAATAGTTAAATATATATTTATTTTAATACAAACAATTGATTTGTAAAATAATATTAACTAAGTATTATCATTTATCACGCCATTAGCTTTTAATGTTTTTTATTTTTTTTGTTCTTATTGAGAAAAGAACATTGATTGTGAATATTTCATGTGTAGTAGTATTTTTAATTGTGTGCATACGTAATGCTTGTAAAATCAAATAAACAAAAGTGTACTAATCAAATAAGTGTTTATAAAAAATTCAGGATTGTGTAAAGAACGCTCAAAATATGCGAAAACTTATAAAGTGCGACGTATCTACTGTTTCGTGTGAATGTCGTTGTCGGCTGCATATCCAACTATAATATTTCCTTAATAATAAATAATAACAATAATAATCACTGGCACGTGCGGTGGCATGTAGTTATCGTCTAGGACGGGTGTGATTTGCTAATTGATGGGCACGAGTGCTGAACGTCTGGAGTTTCGGTGTCGGCGTTGATGGCACTGGTCACTATATATTATTATACAAACATACACCCACACTACTTACACCCACAACCCCATACGGCACGCAAACTTATGCCCGCGCACGCGTAATAGTCCCGAGTACAACTACGTGTGACTGCGGTGGCAATAAATCGTCAGTACCGCCGCCGGCGTAAAAGCCTCTGGCGAACCGAGCGAAATGTTAGTAGGATCTTTAGGGATTTCTTTTGTATCCTGAAGAGTAGTGCCGAGTGGTGAAGGGGTTGGAGGTGGAAAGTGGTCGGTTTTTGCAATGAATGGAGGGCGAACGGCAGGATAAATGATGCGGGGTGCGGAATGACGAAGGAGTGTGTGTATGTGTGTGAGTGTGTATGAGTCGGTCTGGGGTGATGGGGAGGTGCTATGCTAATGTCTGCGCCGTTCTATTCATTAACATCACGCTCCAATTACCTTGCTTACCCAGAGTCCTCGATAAACGTTTTCCAACCCCCTCCCCACTGACACCACAACATCACACAGTGGCCCATAGCCGAGTTTCCGTCCATCCGTTTGAGGGATCTAAAAACCCTTTTCCCCTGCGCCGAGTTCATGTTGCCACACATATACTACATACGTACACACATATTATGCTCTCGTGCCTCAGGTAGAATTAGTACCGTGGAAAATGCAACCATCCCAAGCTCCGAACAATTTTTCTTTTTTTTTCAATAGTAATATGATGATAAATTATTTATTATTTAACTCTATGCAAGTCGTTAAGTAATTGCTTCACTTTCATCTCTCAACTAAAAAAAATAATAATATTCTGTTTATATATTGTACTCAAATACTATCTATTTCAATTCAGTTTTTACCCAAATGTATTAATCTTCAGAATTCGATTTCCACGAATGATTTATACTTGAATAAATTATAATAAAAATACGATGGATATCTACAAAAATCATCAAGAAATGGGAAATGGCGCACAACCTATTTTAAAAGTATTTTACTGTCTATAATAATAATTAATCAAGTACTTTTCTTTAATAATACATTTAAGCTTAGTAAAAAAAAAAAAAAAATATTTATAAATGAATAATTAAACCACTAAAACTTTGTTTTGCGTTTCAGTAAACACTATTAATAATAATTGAAACAAACACAATAACATAAATGCAAGTTCCATTTGGTTATTAATTTTTTAATGGAATTTCATAATTTTGTACATGTTAGGGATAATAATTATTATTGTTTTTATTAATTTCAACTTAACAAACAAGATAAGTCATTCTTTTGTATTATAGTAAGTTTCATATGTACATCGTCATTGAGCGGATCACTTTAATAGGTGTGTTAAATTTTAATACTAATATTACTTTTAATTTTAATTTTAATACGGCCTTCTATTTTTATTATTCTATAAGTTATTACGGAGGTAAAAAAAACAATTTAGTGTAAAGGTATAAAATATAGTTTAAAATCAATTAAATATTTAAAAAAATGTATTGTTTATAAAAAATGGTAGTTTTACAATGAAAAAATGTTGACATTTTTTTCAATATTTTTTTTTTTTTTATAATTTTCATTTCTATTTTGTATATTATACAATATTTCAATATTTCATTAAAAGTTTAACCTGAAATAACTACAAATATGGCTTATCCTATGTATTTCAGATATTTTAATTCAGTAAGAACTTCTTATGTGAAATATTGTATAACATTTTAAGTTGAGCTTAATGTTTTAGAACTAAGAAAAAAAAATACATCAACGTAAATTTAAAATTTAAAACACCTATAGACCTATATATAGCCAAAATAATAAAAAGGTAGGCAAGTGGGTACCGTTCTACTTTATATTAGGTGTTAAGTTGTTTACTATTATGGGTGTGTTAAATTTTAATTTAATGATATTATATTATTGTATGTATACGAAAAACGATTCTGAGGGGATACTGTCTATAGTATCATTATAAGTATATTTCATGATATGTTTTTTTTTTTTTTTTGATATAGCTATTAAAGCCATTTATTTTATTTTTAGTTTTAGTATTAAGGTAGGTTGAAATAATTTTTCTTCGATAACGTAATATTTAATAATTTTAATAATATACATTTATGCTATATTATAAAAATTAATATCACTCAAAATTAAATTTTAACTTTCTCTAAATACCATAAAACAACTAAAATAGAGTCATAATATAAATACATATTATCTTAAAATAAATCAAAAATGTGTTTAGTAAAATTTATATTAACATACATATTATGTACTTTTATATACACAAAAGTTATAAGTTTACACAAATATTTATTTTTAACTAACATCATTCTTTATTTTTTAAATACATAATTTCACCATAAATGTCTATAAAAAATAATTTCATTTATATATTTTTTTTTAGTTTATATAAAAGTTGGTTAAAATGTTATATAAAAATATAAAGATGTCATAAAACAAAACAAAAAAATCGATTTTATTGATAAAATTAGTATAAATATTTTAAATCATATTTTATAATTTTTTTTTCAGCCTCTAAAGTAAGTACTAAATAAGTGAAAGTATTCAATTAGACATAAGAAGCCACCTTGAAATTGAAGCTTTTTTATTGCTTTAAATTAAGAATTAAGATGATAGATACAATAAAATAATATATATATATAAAATACACACATAATTTAGTTTTAAAAGTATTACATTGATCGTTTTTAATCAGTATATCGAATACATTTATTTAATTATTATCAAAATTATACTATAGTACATTAATACTAGATTTTGATAGTTGGTAAAATTAAAATTGTATGGAAAGATTAAATAGGTATGTTTAAACAATGGGTACCCACTATTGGTAATATTATTATAGTTATAATCATAATACAATAACATGTTTCCATACCTTTTCATCGAATAATCCAGATTGTTGATCAAAATCATGATACTCATTGTAAAATATTGTGCTTACCTAAAACAAAATATAAAGTAATATTAAGTATTTTCAAATAAATTGTAACTATTATTATTTTATATTAATTAGTTAATTAATGATAACTGAAGTTATGGTTTGTAGTATTATTTAACACAATAATGTTTATAAGAATGACAGAATATTATACAGCTATATATTAAACCTTTTTTTAGGCTAAATATTTTTTACTATTAAATAAAAAAAATCTATTCTTATAAAAAATGACGTGGCTAATATTTTAAGACGTTTTCAATTATTTTTGACAAACTTTGTCAGATTATTTCTACGAAAGAAAATATTTCACTTTTGTGTTCATCCAACAGTAAAAATTCCTAAACTTTGTCAATTTAACGATGTTGGTTAATAAAATATTTGTTAAATACAAAATAATCTTTTAAAAGTTCGAGATTTAGTGTTAATTGATTCTTGAGACAAATGATTTTTTTATAGAAAATTAAAAATAATTGTTAACAGTTTTTTTTTTTTTTTTTTAATCTAAAATCATTAAGTATTTATTTGACACAAATTATTTATTTTTTGTTCAAAACTTTAACACAAAAACAATATTTTTTGTTTTTCTTGATAACAGTTTAAGCACTGTACGCTATTTTTCGAAATTGGAAATATTGAAGTCATTTTTGACTGATTAAATTACATTTCATTTTATTTATTTCTGAACATCTGTGGTTTTTGTATACTTCTTTTTACCAATAAAATACGAAATGCTTGACTTTATTAAATTATATATGATGTTCCTTTGAACTTTGTAAGTTGAAGGTCTATTTTTCATGTATCGTTGATAACATCGCTATAAATATAATGGTCCAGACACTAAGAATCGGACGTAATACTGAGAGGTAATAAATATTAAAATATCATGCTCAATATTATGGATTTATCCCTCACAGTGAATAGCATAAATGACGTATGATATTCGGTTTGTTTGACTAACAGATTTTTCTTTAGTTCAATAGGAAAATATGATCTTTTCCCTTTCTCAGTAATATTTTAAATTACATAATTATTATTTTTACTAATACTTCAATATAAATTTATAGTAAATTATAATATATGTTAATTTAAAATATTGGTTAAAAAGATCCAAGATTTATATTTGTTTATAGTTATAATTTTTTTTTCAGTCGTCATAATATGATATTGATATTATTAAAACTTTTTTTTATCACTTTTAACGAAAACTAATAAATTGTACCATATTTTAATATTAAATATACATATATATTAATATTTAATATTAATAGTGTACTCAAAGTAAAATAAAATATTTTAAAATTCTTAACCGACAAAAATATGCATTGAACTAAAAAAAAAAAATCACTCCACAATATAAAAAGAAAAAATTGAATGACACATATAACAAAACACACAAACTTCAACTATAAACAAATTGATAGAAATAAAATAATAAATGACTAACAACGATAGATGTTTTACTGCAGTGTAAATAACCCATTAAATTTCCATTGCCCATAAAAAAACACATATATACGCAGTAAAAGGTTTTTGATAGCACGTTCTGGGCCACTAATTTCATTCAGCCCAGGAAAGGTAGATCTATCTCGCAATGGAATTTACTGGCCATGAATATTTCATATTAAACTACTTTGCATTGCTCGTTAAATATTGATTTTTGTTGTGTATATTACAATAGTTCAAAATTGATTAATATATCTAAAAACACAGATGAATAATATTTAAATATCATAAATCTGATTCAATATCCAAATAAATTGATACACCGATGGTTAGATAAATCTAAAAAAAACAGCTATTTAATACTTCAATATAATATAACACAGATCAAACCAACGAACGGTATTTCATGCTTCATTTATTTTGCACCACGAGTATTGAGTCACACTAAAAAAGTAATTTTAAAAAAGGTATTTGATTGAAACATTATTTTTTTTTTAAATATATAAAATTTCAGCTGCCACTTAATAACAACGTCCTGTACTATGATAATGGTATATATTTTATTTACTTGTATAATTTCTTCCAATTTTGTTCATATTTTTTAAATCTCATTTTAATATTTTTAAATACATTCTTTATAAAATCAAATACTCGGATAACGTGCCTATGCTAAATCAAGTTTTAAATCTTTTTTAATGATATACCTAATAAAATTATCTTCATTCAATCTTATTACTTAAATACCTCAACATTTTCAATATCATGCAATCCTAATTGAAATTTAGAGCATAAACTGTTTGATCTAAATAAATAAGAGCAATTTAATAAAAGTCAATTTATCCTTTCGCCATGATATAATATGTGGCTTAATCAAATTAAAAAAATTTCAACATTCCTATCTCAAATGAAACAAAATATCTTGGTATTGTACTACACAAACATATAACTCAAGGCCTCGCCGTTATCTTAAAAATTAAATGGTAAATATTTCATTAATAGATTACAACGATAGAATTTCTAAAAAATCTAAATCATAATATTATGGAAATGTCAAAACTAATTTTACTATTTGAATAGAAACTATCATGTTAAGGTGCAATAATATTATATAATAACGATTCGAGAAACAAGAAAGCGCATATAAGGGACGCATTAAAAGGTGAATAAAAAAAAATATAGACCAAAAGAGAGAGATACACCATACATGTTACGAGTAATGAGAGGGTGAGAGGAAAAATTTGCCTACGGCGTTCGAAGCAAAATAATTATGTGACAACATCGCTATCGTGCTTGCCTTTATACTACATATAATATATATTCGCTGGAGTGTGCACTATGTGTATATGTTACGGTTTTTTATTTTAATATTATACTTCCGTTCGTATACAAATATAATACGTATAATGCCTTGGATTACTGCTGCGACGGCGTGCGACGATACGTCCGAATTTTTTCTCTCTATTTCCTTCTGCCCCGTGTAATAGAACAAAAATAGAAGAAAACAAAACAAAATAATAGACGGGGGGTTTTCTGAAAGGATGTGAAATAACAAACGGAGGACGGTGATATATACTGTTTTTTTCTCTTTCAGTCGGTACAGTAAACCGACTCGTCCGGGAATAGTCCTCCGTTTTGGGTTGAGATTAACCACTTTCCGCGCCGGATCGCTCTCGGGTCTCGCCTCGAATTCAGAACACGTCGCAATATCATTTTCCGGCTGTTATGCTTAGCGAAGTCGGCAGTGACTATATATACAGGTAGCACAGACGTGGAACGAAGGAGAGGACACGTTTTAATAATCAGTCTACGATGGAGTCTGTGGCCGCAGATAAACGCAGTGGCGGCAGAGCAAGAGATCGAGAAGAAACGGTGTCACGTATACAAGCGATATGTGTATGTGTTTGTGTATGTGAGTATATTTACAGTGCACTCGTGGTAATTTAATAATATAAAAATAAAAATATTCTCCGTGACGGGATATTATGTGATAATATTATACTATTAGCAAAGGAAGGACTTTAATGCACTAAAATGTTCAAATATTCATTTAAAAATATTCATATGTGCATCTATAAATTTATGATATGCATTTGAGAACATCCGTAATCGAACAACTATTGTACCTTTGTTACGCGGGTACTATCCGTATCAAATACAAATGTTGACATAATTAGATAGTATTCGTATTGCACTATATTATAATCTAAACTACCACTAACTATTATGATGAAAATTATCCTATATTATCCAAATTTTGTTTCATTAAATAATGCTTGTTGAGGTTAATTTACGAATAATATTTACTAAAATGTTTGATGTTTAATAAACATAAATAATACATATGACTTTAAAAACCTTATAGTATTGAAATAAACAAAATTATGCACTAAAAATGTTGATTATTTGATCACAATAACGTGGTTAATTATATTTTATACTCGTTAAGCATACGATAAAATTAACTAAAAAATATAAAGTCATTGCTCCAGTCGTTATGTATGCCTGTGAAAGTGGCCAGAATACAGCCAAAAAATCGTTTAACGATCGTAATGAACCGTCGACAACGATGGTGGGAAGCATTGTAATAATAATAATAATAATAGTAACAATATCCGTCCAGGAAAACGGATATACCGCCGGGATGCCTCCCTAATGTATTTATATATATATATATATATATATACATAAATAAGTACAAACGAATCGTTCGGTATATATTATGTATACCGTTGTAGGCGTTCCGCAGAATGTAATCGCCGACCATATTATCCTCTACCTATAATATTATTATATATACATCTTTGCTACGCCCGGACACAGACATCCCGCAGGGATTAAAACACGATATTAAATGTCTAAAAACTCTTGGCCGGCTTTACCGAACTCGTGATAACGCTTTTTGTTTTCCGACGACAATAAAAAGCGATATCGGCCCGAGACGAGTATTGTTGTGATTAAAATGCATTATGCGAAATCCGTCTTAAACTCGCTCAACAACAACGGCACCGCGGCGGCCGCTAACTGCGTTTTTGTCGTCTCGTTAAAATATTTTCTTTTCTACACCGTCTCAGCCACGGCGCCGGTTGAAGATTTAGCTTGACGGTAAATACTAACAATATTATATTAATTATATTTTGTGTTTTGAAATATTCTGCATCGACTCACAGAATACAAAACTAACGTAAACGGCATGATGTAAATTCAGTTAGATTTGTCTACAGTTCGAAATGTTTACAGTGATATAAAATTAATTAAAACATTAATATTTTAACAATTGAATCGATATTTATTTTTGATTTTATCAATATCTTTAGTTAAAATTATCAAGAAATTTGGAAGATAAGAAATTTTAACAAAATAATATAGGTGTCTCATAAATCAATCGATAAAGAATAAATGAGTTCATTAACCATGAACTAAGTTATATAGTTAGTTATAACTCATTATTATTATATCGTCATTACCTAAATTACCTTCTGTATGTCTTAGTTCGTGTCATTAGATTAGTCTAATTTTATGATAATAATAATAATAATAATAATATAGACTACTCGGATTTTGAAGTAAACTTTAGCGTCCCGACGGCATTAAAATAATTACATAATAATAGTTATAGCGTATTCAAATCTTTGTGATAGTAATTATATTGTTTATTCGCATAGTTGGCTGGTGCACGGAAATCGCGCGAACGCGATATGATATTATGTATTCGATCAATAGGTTTTTGATGAAGAGCCACGTTATAAATATATTATAAGCGTTACGAGTAAATTTGTGCATATACCTACAATACTGGTATAATAGCGTATTAATGTTTCAAATAAAATTAAACGAACATTGTTAATTTAAGTTGGACCGCGTGCAATACGACAGGTCAAAACTTTAATAATAATGTAAATTGCATTGCTATAGTGGAGCGCGTGTATAAAATATGAAGGTCTTACTACTCGTCCCTTTATAGTTATGTAGTTATGTTACACTGAACTCGAAACAATAGTATTTATATTAATTAAATATTATAAAGTATAATGAAAAACGAAACTTTTTCTACGAAAGCTGTTGTACGCAAAAACAGTTATTCTCGAAAGTGCGAGTCCCATTAGTCGGGTTAAGTTTATCGGCGTTGGCGACCTACCCGTCGGTGGTGGACGGTGGAATCGGAGTTTCGTGGCGTAGATATGGAGTGGGGTGGATTGGTCGGTGGTTTAGGGGAAGAGGGTAAAAAAAGAAAAACTGTTTTGTTAAATTATTTGCTCAACCGCTGCCAAAGCGATAAATTCGTTCGGGTACATATTTTTTTTTCGATTATCGAGTCGACATCGCTGTGTTCTATCATGTTATAAACTTATAACCTTATATAATGTAATTTATAGTTTTTTCTTTTACGCAGAGATTTACTTTGACCAGATAAAATACCAATCGGAAACATATAATAACGTTTCGATCGATTTCATCGTACACGCGTGAAAGTTGCACTATTTTCGGAATGGTAATATAAATACGTTTAATTAACACGTAAAGTTGGTCGATGATAAATGAACAGGGACTGCAAAGAATGGTCGCCTATTTATTAAAATGCTTTACTAGTTAATGGCCATCATCTCGTTTCTAAATAAAATGTACACATTATTATGATGACCGGACATAGTAAGTATTTACGACTATTTATTGCGTTAGAAACTTGTGCCGGTTGATGGTATCATATTATTATTATTATTACTATTATTATTATTCGAAACTAAAATACTGATTTTTTTCAATGATCAAAACATAATATTATTATAACGTCGAAACACCTGATATTTTAAATTCTACTTGTATTTAAAAGCCATACCTGTACCTTGGAACGAATAGGCCGTAATTTATAAATAGATACACTAGTTATCAGTTATCAATCGTATTATGTATTTGCTTTTTACCGAAAAATACTAATTTTCGAGTAGTAAAAAATTGCTTTTTTTTAACAAATTATCCCGTGTACACTGTTATACACGTCTCACGCCTTGCGGATGAGTCCTTTGCGTTGAGACCTATACCCTTCGCGTGCATATTTTTTCCCGTACGTGACAAACGAATGGGATCATAATCGTTGTACGGTAAATTTATACTTAAATCTCTATATTCGGGGTATTTGAAGTACTTTTTGTTTTCGGATGTGTTTCATTTTTATTTTATTTTTTTTTTTTTTTGTCGACGCTTTCGAATACTGTCTTTCCGCGATTCATTGGCGCGTTAAACGACACAAGACGTGTCTAACGGGACGGACAAAAAAGTCTGAACTCGCAAAACTTTGTTCGTTCTTCCGATAAATGTGTATAGGTCGAATCCATTTTTTTTCGCTCTTTTTAGTTTTGTTTTGCATTAAAAGTCAGCGCAGCGGCCCTTTTGACAAAACTACTCAGACGCATACTCGACGATATAATATTATCATCATATGAGACATAGTATAATATTATATACATCGAAAACTACTCTATGTATACACTATATATTTTAGTATAATTTTCGCCCCCACATCGGTATTTTATGTAAAAAAGTGATCAAAGCCAACGACATAATTAACGTTGGCACGCAGTACGTGCACCTTATAGTACATTATTATTATACAATTCGACGTAGGTACATGCAGTATTGGTTTATTTTTTCATCTGGACGCGGTTTTCGATGTCTTATCGAAATTTCATTTAACCTGTAGCGTAGGCACGCCAAAAAGTACAGGCCGTTTAGGGTGAGAGTTATGACGTTCGTACATATACCTATGTAATGTTCTACTGTTTATTTTTTACTCGTTGTTTTTAATCAAACGTGTATATAGCTTTATATCATTGCGCGATCAGCCGCTGTTCGGCGGTGCGGCGAAAAGTTAATTTAAAAAAAACATAGAAGAAAAATACGTGTACATGATATGTTTATGTGTATAAAAAATAAAACGACGACCCCGTAGAATGGATATAAAAATAAGTGCCTTTTCGCGTGCTTCTGGGCGTTTTATTAGCGCAATACGCGTATATAGATGGTTTTTGAAATGACTGGAGTTCGTATATATTGTATAATAATATATATATATGGCATACAATAGTGGCGGAACTGGAAACTGTTTGACGCCCGTGTTACGGGCCAACACCTATCTATACTTGTCCCCGTCATGCACCGCGCCATGTATATATTTTTCGAAAATGTTTGCCGACGTAAAAAACTGAAGAGGGAAAAAAACTACATCGCCGCCATACGTCTCTGGTAATATGCTCTTTGATGATGAGGCGAAAACAAAATACGTGACAGATTTACAAATATCGCGTTGAATATTATGAACACAAACCTATCTAGTATTTTTTATCGGCCCGTTTGACAGACATTTAGAACTCTCGAATATATATAGGTAGTATATGAAATAAAATGAATAACAACACAGGCCCGTCCGTATCAGTACGTTTCCTCTTGGCTGTTATGACATACTAGGAGATTATTTAGGATTGGGCTGATAAATTTATCATTCGCAATTTGCTCCTTGGAGTATAAATATGACGTGTAAACTTACGGCATTTCGAAACGACGCGTTCATATTGTCATGATGCTGCAATAACCAAACGCATTGCGTCGGGTACGTGTGTTAACGAACCAGGAACGTTCACATTCTGTTTTATTTAGTCACGAAAAACTTTTACGTTGGAAAGTGCGCAATTTAATAGATTTGAGTATGTATATATAAAGTGCGAATTCGTTTACAGAATCTTACATAGGTATATGTTTAATAATACTGCAGTATTATTTCAATTGTTAACCTTCAGTTTTCGGGTTGCGGAATTATTTTCGAATCAAATATAAATCATTTTTTTTTTTTTTTTTTTTTTTTAATAATGTTTAATTATAAATATAATATATAATCTGTATGTTTAATATACTCATAAGCAAGCGTATAATAATGTATTCTAATTGTATTGTTGATAGGTTTACATAGGTTATACATTTCAAAGATTTACAGCGCTACAACAAATGATAATGAAAAATAAAAATCAACATTTCTCTAAGTAGTTTTTATCATTTCGGTAGTAGAATTATTTCTTCGGTACGATAGCACTCTAGAAAACTCCAGTCAACCAACGGCGATTTACATCGATCATAACTCATGATATCGTATTCTATTTCATAGCAAAACTGTGTTTTAAAGATATGATATTATTTTTATTGCGCTCGATGCCAGAACTCCGAGAAACAAAAAATAAGACCAAGCAATCGGTTGGTATATTGCGACCGTTGTCTCTGCGTGTGCCGTTTATGTCTGTAATTTGCAAGCACGTCTTTTGTCTGTTTTTCGTGCTACAGTGGTCAACTGTTGTCATTGATGTGCGAAAACTGCAATAATTGTTAAACTCCCGTTATATTAGTAATCGGTGTGTGTCGCTTGGACCAAGATCTGTGGCTTTCAGTAAAGCATGTCGATCACGCGTTCGTGCAAGTTTCGTTAAATTCGACCTCTACCGTTTTTCTGAAGTCCGTTGTATTAGTAACGATTTTGCGTGCTGTTGCACCGATTTTTCAAATTGTCTGTCGAATTTGAGTTATTTCGCGTATATTTTGGAGGTCAGTGACCCGCCACTTGATATCCATATATCTGCTCCGGTAATTGCGGCTAGTGTCAAGATGGTCACTGGTCACACTGCTAAGTGCTAAATACCTATGCAGCGGCGATTGCGGTAACAGGCAGTACAGGTAGTAAGCTAAATCACTGTAATAATATCAATGCTTATTTTGTTACGTGTTTCATATAATTTCACGTTAATAATAACAATAATTAGGTATTATTTATTATTCATCTTTACACCCACCTTTATTATTTTACATTTGAATATTTGTGTGATATTTATTTATTTTTCTTATATATTGTTGCTCGAGAATGCGTACAAATCACTAAAATCGGGTTTTATTATATTATTCTGTCACCCGCTCCCTATACAAAATATTATACATTTATGTGTTATTTAATTTGCTAAACAGCTAATATTTTCAATACTTAGCATTTTGATTTTTTTTATGTCAAATTTGATATTAATATTTATTAATATTTACAGTTTAAAAAATTTATAAATTTGCACATGCATGCCAAACCACCGTAACGGTGTGGTCCCATTGCAAGATTTATTTGCGCTACGATTGGTCGCTGGAAGCCGTTGGTTGGTTGCAGTACACAACACCGCTTACCGTGGTAATATACACGCGCCGGTTTCCGTTGGTCTAAGTTCATTCTATCCTACTAAAAATAATTTAATATAAGGTAATTCAGGTCGAATACTTAAACAACTATGAGTATTTTTATGGAGTATAAATTTACGAATCATATAAATTATAAATAAATTAACTGTTTGTGCTTTTTAATAAATTCAAATTTTCCGCCATTTTTTGGGCGTCAGTCGTTGATCATGCTCAGCTATGATACCGTAAGGTTGATAACACTGACGTACTCGCTACTCGGTTTCGGCATAATATGTTCTATGGTTCCAGGTAACGTAATTTTATACGTTATAAATTTATAATATTGTATTTATTATCTAATAAATAGTAATATACATGTATATCATCTGTGAGAATGAACACTCTTCTAAGTCCTTTAATGTTCATGTGTGTGTGGTAATTCGTAAGTGGGTAACGACACGGATGCATTGCTATCATTCAAAATTGTGTGTGTGTGTGTGTGTGTGTGTGTGTACGTATTCCATTTGCTACTGTATGTTCTCATGTTGTTTCTATTGTAATTTCGATTGTCATATTATGTTGCTCGTGCTCGTTTTGAATTGTTAAAAGTAAATTAATTTAAAGTATAATATATACCTTCCTTAATAAATACCCGTGCTCTTCTATATGCATCGGATAATACATATTATGATACCAGATTGTTTCATTTTGATGTATGAGTATAATAATATAATTCGTACCATGGTTCTCTCAGTCACCATGTACGCGGTCCAATAACTTGGTATCAATTTTTAGTGCCTATTTCCACTATTAAAAAGATCTACCACATTTTCAGAGCCGTCATTCAATAAACTTTACTGCAGGTATAATATTAATATTTTAGTATTTATTTTTAATGAAAATATATTATTTTTATTTATTAAATATCATAACAGATTTTTGGCCAAGTTTACACAATACATTTTAGAAAAATTTGTAAGATTTTAATCAAACAAAACTGTTCAGATAACTTAACTTTCTAGTTTATTATTTACCGAAAATACTAACTTTTTAGTCACGGAGTAATAAAATGTCACTTGATGATTTTATAAAACATGATATTTAATAGTATAAAAATACATTTCGATTTTTTTGATCATTGTGTGCTTTATAACCTGTAGGCTGTAGTGTTTATATTGTCTATTGTTTAGTGTGAAAATAAAATAAATAAAAGTCTGTCGTTTATTCGTGGTTTAGAATGACGTGATATTTAGACAACGAATCCATCTTCTTTAATCTTTCGTTTATAAGCAAATATAGCTTCACATTTTTTATAGTGCAGTAAAAAAAGCGAGAGTATCAGAACGATATCCGTTTATTTACCCGCGTGAAAAATAATGTAATAAAGCGTTTCGCAATATGAACAACGGAAATGGGAAAAACCAGCGAAATTGCATATTTTTGTCATGTTCAGAAAACGGAAGCGAGCAGAGGGGTTCAGAGGAAAGTGATAACAGACCCA
Source organism: Rhopalosiphum nymphaeae (assembly GCA_036289425.1). NCBI lineage: Eukaryota > Metazoa > Arthropoda > Insecta > Hemiptera > Aphididae > Rhopalosiphum > Rhopalosiphum nymphaeae. The sequence continues at coordinate 31,346,498 of JAZAQC010000013.1, read as the reverse complement.
ATTAAACTGACGTTCATAATAAATTTCAACAAGGGAAATGTGGTGATTTTCGTTTTGCATCGTGCTTAAAATGTTATAAATTATGTTTCTTCTGATGAAATATTCTATGTAATGGACACACGTTCAACAAATATATTAAATTCTATATATTATGGTACTCGAAATGTTTATACGTTATGAATCGTTATAATATCATTATAATATCTTAATTATAAATTGATACATTGGCTTAAATTGTGTTGAAAAACTTCATAAAAAATATTAAACTTGCATTGAAAACATTAAATGATGCAAGCAATTTTAAAATTTTAAACACTACCAACATAGTATGATCAATTTGTCTAATGTTTCGATAACTTTGTAAGCAGTAAGCAATTATTTAAAAATATACAATATGGTTTTTATAACAACTCTATATTTTTAACGAGTTTTAAGTAATAATAATATCACGGCTCATTTTATAGTGATACCTATACAGTTATACATTTATTTTATATTTAAATAGTTTCTCCGACGTCATGTAATAATAATGAATTATGATTTATGAAGTAATTATAGTTATATGTACCTAATTAGTAATTTGTAACTTTAGTGTCCAAGATTTGAATTTTAATCTAAGGTTTTATTATTATCATATAGGTTAGTAAAAATTAAATTAATAATAATAAACTAAGGTGTGACCAAGATAACTTTAATAACTGGATAATTTGGGTTTGCTTTAAAACATATAATTACAGTAAAATTGCACTTGTGAATATAATTTCATAGAAAACTAAGTTATTTTGATTACCATTCTATTAAATTTAAACTGTTTGATTAAAATTAATTTTTATTATTTTACAATAGTGTGTTTTATAACTAGTTTATAACTATAACTATTGGTAATCATTGTTGTTTCTATAAAAATATAGTATATATTTATTTGTAATTTAGAAATAAATTTAGGTTCTTGAACATGTCACACAAATAGAATTTAAAAAATACACTGTACAAATCTACTATATTTTGTATGTAATACTAGCATAAAAATGCAATTATATTGTAAAATTAATTTTCGTTGAAATTATTGCGATATCACATTTTAATGTAGGTATAGCTCGAAAATGTAAATCGCTGGAAAAAACTACCAAGCATATAGTTGTTTTGCAGGCAGGCGGTTAAATCCTCTTTGCACTCTCCCCCTCACCACCACACGAGTGTAGGAATCATCCATTACCTTATCAGCTAACGTCGTTTTCTTTGTCGTACCCCTCCTTTAGTCTCGGGCAAAAACCGCCGCTCTAGAAGTGTCTTGTTGCATAATTAATGACAAAAAACAGCTATACCAGACCTATCCGTTAGATAAGTCAAACAAAAGAAAGTTTACTTTTTAAGTTAATTAGAAATCTTGAAAGTCAAGATGAAAATATAAATGATCAGTTTGGGGGGATAAAAGGAGAAAATTATATTTTTGGCCACTCAATATATTTTTTCGTACAGCCAATTCTCTCCAAAACAGTTTATATCATTATATATATATATATAAATATATTTTTTTAATTATAGCAATACTTTTAACAGCCAGATATTATGTAATAATTTTAAATGAAAATGTTAGCATAAAAATATACTTAAATTAATAATTCATATTTTTACAGTGGATACACAAATAAAAGCACGATTCAAACATATTTGAAATAATATATAATTATTTATTTTGTAAAAATACTACAAAGATATTATTTGTTTTACACGATATAATTAAATTATTAAATGTAATAATATAGTTATAAGTAGTTATAATCTATGGGTATTAGGCATAAAATATGATAGTGATATTCAACTATTATATTTGATTAACAACATTGATATATTATATTGTTTATTAGCGATAAGTAATAATATACAATATTTTTATACATAAATAAATAAGGTGTAATATTATTTGTTGTAATTTATTAGGGCATATTTCCATTACTCTACATACCTATATTTTTAGAAGCTTTTTATCATTAAAAAAAATAAACAAATGTATTTGTTATAAATTAAAGTTGTACATAGCATGGTAATTTTAAATCAAATTTTACCAAAATAAACAGAACAAGGACTAATTGTAAAGAATATTTCTGTTTATTAATATAGTTTATACCTAAAAATATTAGATTTTTCTAAGAATACCAACTATTTTTAAATTGTATAATATGTTCTTACGGTGTAAATCCAAAATTCTGACATGTATGACAAGGTGACAAAAGTAATTAAATGTATTTCGATTAATATTATAAAACGTAGGTTATATTTTGTATATATTATAAGAGTACTTGACCGGCGCTTAATAATAATAATAATAAAAAAACATTAACCGTAAGCAACCTTTTTGCATAGTCTTATTGACCGCACCAGAAACGTTACCAAAGAAAATTCATAGAGAGTTAATTTTTGTGGTGATATAGGTATATATTAATGTGTATAATGTATTGTATAAGAGTAGGTCATCATGCGCATAGAGCACGTTATGAAGGAAGGTCATGATATGCACACATTTATCTGATATTCACATCTAAAAGTAACATACCAGATATATTTTCCATTCTTCTAAAGTTTTGTTTAAAACGTAATTTTCAATCGATGCATATTTTTAGCCAATTTAAATCGCATACTCACAAAAATTATACTAAAATGAATAAACATTCAAAATTAAATTTTAGTATGAAACTACTAGAAACAAACATTTAGATTTTAGAATTACAGACTAATATAAGTTATAAACATTTTGCCAACTACTCAACAATTAAAGAAATTATTTAAAATAATATATAATATTATATTATGATATAATTTTCTTTTTTTGATTAAATGAATATTAAAACTTATTTTCTTTTAAATGTGTGTTTATTGCATTTCGTCAATAAATATTACTATATTTTGAAATATGTCGATAGGGTACTACAAATACTTTGATTATTTTGATTTATTTTATATTTCTAAAATTCATAAATAAATGATTGTAAATTTTATGAAATTTATACGAATTACAAATTATATGTGTTATAATTATACAAAATAAACTTACCATAATCGGAAAATTATAGAATTTGTTTGACCAATATTGACTACAAGTATAAATACAAGTTTTCTATCAAACTGCATCTTGTCGATTGTAGACACCATTTTATGCAACTACCGAGAGAGAGAATTTAAAACGTGAGCGGTTTGTGGACGAACATCTGACATCGTTTATCATAATATACACTCGAGTCTCAATGAATTTTTCATCAGAGTCTCCAACGCTCCACTGTCCATCCGTCTTCCATTTCTAACCTTCCTGCGGAATTTCTCTGAATATTTCACTCTCACTATATCACTCTTTCACTCTTTCTCGTTCTCTCATAAGCGCGTTCGTCCAAACGTCCGTTAAATTCGATCCATGTGGTGTTTCGTGATTTCGATGGATTGGTAACGGCGTCAACGACGAAGACGGTCGCGGAGGTGGCTACCGCGAAAGGGCGTTAGTATTTGTTCGTGTCTTATGTGTTATATATTACGATGTGTTATTTTTTTTTTCGATCGTCGTTCGTTTGCGACGCGATCGTTTCGGTTGATTAATAGGACTTTTGGGTTTTATTTATTGACGTCCAAACGATGGCCGAGGCAAAAACGGTAAAAGAAAAATTATTATGATGCTCTTTTATAACAACCATCGGACGCCAACCAACGTCAATCCAATCGAATTTTAAACGTTCAATATAAATACGTACCAGCTTTTTAACTTATTGCTATATAATACTTTGGCTGAACAATTAATTAAAATTTAATATAGTCGTTTGTGTTAAATTTATAGCTATAAAAATAAGTTCCTAAATGTATATTTTATAAAATGTATTATAAAACATAATTGGTGTGACCTCTTATAAAATTCGTAACTATTATTATACTTTTATATACGCTAGTTTATTTCCAGACAACAAATCTTATTCCAAAATTCCAAAACAAAAAATGTAATTAGTGTAAAACTACAGTAGTACTTCGAAACTATAACAAATACAGAGCTTAGATGTTCTTGAAAATTTAATTTAATTTTGAATTCGATATTAGTAGATGTTGTTCACGTATAAAAAGACAATTGAACTCTCCATGGTTAAGTCCACGGTTAGGTTTAAGGATGTTGAGTTTTAAAACCTTTTTTTTTGTATCAGATTATAAGTTATTTTTTTTTTACACAATAATACATTCTAAGTTAAGTAAGTAATTAAGAAAGTTTAATATTTTTTTTTTAGATTTATTTTAAATACTAACAATTTAAAAAAATAAAACTAATTAGTATTAGGTATATTTAAATTTCTACTTACATATAATTACATTTTTAAAAATTGAAAGTTACGTAGTTAAAATGTTGATAGAAAACTGATTATGGTGTTACAAAAACAAAAAACTAAAATGGACCGATAGTAAATAGTTGAATTACTGGATTAATTTAATTATTTGATTCTTTAATGAATAATATGTTTTGTTAAAATTATCGTTTACTTTATTTGTTTAATAATTTTGTCTACCATATTGTACAATAGTAATATAGTATTACTTGATATTGTTTGGCTAATATTCATATATTTTATTTTTTTTAAATAGATTTATTTTTCGTGACACACATTTCTGTGTGGTCACCATGAACATGTTTAAATGTACATAATAAAAGTATATTTATTATTTTTACATAATATATTACGTATAAATTGAGATGTCGACCGATACTAACCACATCGACTCGGATTCTTGTTTTTAGCTTATATTAGACGAATTGTTAAAATTAACGGCCATCACCCGTATAACTCGTTCAAGTAGATTACGTGATTTAATTCGGCACAAGTTACTTGAAACGTTGCGCAGGCGGGCGTCTATTGTACAGTGGCAATAATATGTCGACCATCGAATTTATCCAAAGTCTGAGAGAGATGCCGCCGAACATGCACTCCGTTAATACGATTTACAAGGTTACAAGGTTAGAATTGGATATATATTGCCGGTTTTATGTATAGTCGTGTGGACAAAAGGCAGTGGCGTTTATTGAAAGTTCGGAGAGCCGTAGGGAACGGAGTCGAACAAAAGGTTCATGCAATCAGACAATTTTAGATTTATGTCTTCCGTACTTCCCAGCGTGGTGTGCGTTGTATATAGATTCGATTGGACGGAAAAGAAGAAGATGAAATCGCTTAGAGATTTATTCTTGTTAACCCTATACGTCTGGATGTATGCCTATGAATGTTTGATAAAATTAAAAACAAAACATTCTTCGCGTTACTGTAATACGAAATTATAGTCTATGTACTTAGAATAAATATATTTTTTAGAAAAAAAGAAACTACATAATTATTGTGTACAAAATAACTGAAAAATGCTTTAAAAATGAACGATGATAAAAAATATAATACATTTTATTTAGTAGATCACTGTATAGAGAATAACAGCAAATTATTAATGAATGTGAAAGTTAGGTAGCTCAGTTTGTATCTAAAATTTTAAATAATAAATTCCTATTATAACATCAAACTTATGTAATAAATTTAAAATATTTAATTTGACTTTTATAATATTTTTCGTCATTTTTCATCCAAAATACCTTTATGTTTGATATCATAGTAGAATATATATTATCCAATTCTGAAAAATAATAAAAACTACTTTTTTAAGTATTACTTTGAAGTTTCAACAGTTATTAATCTTGATGATATTTTGTTTATAATTTAAATTATGTCTAGCTTTAAATTAAATGTATACATTTATATAATATACTTAAACAATTATTTTTGATGTATACAAAAATTATAAAAATATTATAAAATAAAATTATATTTTTTAAATTTATTTTATTATAATATATTGATTTATATGAGATACATTATTTTATAAAATTATTTAAAACTAAAAAAAAAATTTAAATCTAATAATGTAACATTTATTATTACACATCAGATAATATAAAATACATTTCATATTTTTTTTTTAATATTAATATCATTGTATAGCCTACTTTTAAATTTTGAATTGATTATTGTTTAAATTTCTTATTAAAATATTACACGCTAGTTTGAAATCATGTAACATGTATGTATTATAATATTTTAGCCATTAATACAATTTTGTTTTATAACTTTTAATATTATTTTTTATGCCATAAAAATAAATAAATAATGATTTGGTAAAAATGCAAGATATTACATAAAAGTCATAAAATATATTATGTAAGTTAATGGAAATTCCATTACTTCATAAAAAAAAAAAATAGTACGCCTTTTAGTGCTTTTAGAACACTAAGTATATAGTAACTTTGACATCGTGTAAATGTGTCTTTTCATAATTTTATTATATTATTTTAAATTACAGATTCTCTAAAACGGCATGTAAATGTATTTCGGTGTATGATATTTGTCTTCCTGACGAACGTTATCAATTTGTTTAAACTGAATCAAAACAAAGTAACATAGTACCTTTAAGTGTAGTATACACACATTCCCAAATTTATCCATAACGATATATTAGTGATGGTTGGTCAATAACTACTATTACAAGTGTCAATAGAACCAGTTGTTGAAATGAGTGCTATTGGCTATTTTAAGAATTATATAACTTTATTTTTATTTTTTAACATCTTGAAATCAAAGATGTTAACAAAAGTAGTTTCATTCTACAATTAAAACCCGTTGCAAAGGATAAAAGCAACCAAATAAGTATAATAAATAGGTAGAAAGGTCAGTCTTCAATTGGCCAGTTTCGATATAGGATGATAAAATAATAATTTGACAAGAAAATAGCTGTAGATATCAAAGATGACCATATCGCCGATAATGATTACCGTGTTGAGCTAATACTATGTTGCATTGAAATTTTATCATAAAATCCAATAATTCCACAATATTATCGTACTGTTTGATATTTTTCTTCTTTACAGTTATATCGCCAATGCAAGTTATGAATTGTAGTCAATGCACATTTGTTTTATATACTTACAAGAGCCATAAAAATATTCACGTCATACGAAATTCATCTCGAAAACATATTATTTCTGTGACCACAGTTCCTCCACGGCAACAACCCTTCGCATTACCACCACTGCGTCATTGAACAAACTATAATGTTTACAAATGCCCGACTAGTCGAGGGCGGTAGCAGTAACAACGAGCACGTCGTGTTATTTCGCTAATTCTCTTTGTATCTGAACTAAATTTTCAACAATCCCTTTATTGACATTATTTTGGTTGGAATTGAGAGATGAGGAAAAGGAGAAATAATAAGCTTTCTACAAACATTCGGTCTGTGTTGGTATGACAACTTTAATACCCCCTGACCAGGCCCGTCGTAATATATTCGATATCGAGTAACATTATGGACGCAATGATGGACCCCTCTCGGCTTATTACCCACTAGTTCACTAACGCATATTTATGTCTATATATGGTTGACCGGTGAACTTTAATTCGGAAATAATTGGATTGAGGAGGAGAAATTGCCTGGCTTCCCGAATGATCACCCTCACTAACATAGTCTCGGAGGTCTAAGGAGAGTGCGGTTTCATGCGCACAGAACACACATACTTGTGCTTATATATATTATATAAATATATCATACATATTATATACGTACATATACATATAAGAGACGTTGTTCCCTGTTTACTTCAGACCTGACTAACAAAATATACAGTCCGTCGCCGTCTTCACCGACCATTGTTAGGGACGACAAGCGTGACTAGAATAGCTAAAACAACTACAACGCTCTCTCTAAAAATGACCGTTCGATACTTTCCTAGCGGCCGTTTTAATATTCGTAAGCGTGGCGTCTTGGTGAAAATACACAACGTTCGCTATGAAATACCACGCCAAAAGGTAATTTTTCTAAGGTACCTACGTCTATGAAAGTGACAGTTACGACATGTGACATTTAAATTACACAGAACTTGTACTGACATTTGGACTCGAAAAATAAGGTTTTATCTTACAACTTGTTAACGGTAAATATAAAAAGAAACGATTCAAAATGAACAAGATTTGTTACAAATAGTCTTCTTGCATTTTAAATTTTAGTAATTTTATAAATTATTGGATAAACGTTTAGCTAACGATTAAATAAATCTCTTTACACATTAATATACATTTTAATCTTGTAGACTTAGTTTCTGACTTAAATTATGATGTATTAACTGTAATAGTTGTAGTATTTTTAAGATATTGACCAATTACAATAAATTTGATAACTTTATTTTAACCTTAAATTTGATTTTCTTAATTTATTATGTACATTTTAGTTGAAGAAAATAGTTGTGTGTACGGGCTACTGATATACAGCTCATAAACTTAAACTGATCATTTAATAATCAAACTATATTTTTCTAAAATTCATCAGTTTTTTTGAAATATTCGGTTATGTTAATAAAAAAATTACTTTACTATCGATCGGTTTAATATTTCTGGCATCAAAAATTGTCAATATTGTAAAATATATCAAATATGTTGTTATATAAATATTGGGACTATTGGGAAAAACGCATAACATAGCTAGTAGTTACATTATACAATAATAATATTTCTTGTTACTCTCGCTAGTTTTATTATTTTTACTGATGTCGTGCACAAAGGTTGTCAAGTCGAGAAAAAATGTCAACAGCAAAAGTAAAAAAAAAAAAAAGAAGAAAGCCTTTTCAGTCACGTGACTATATGTCATTATATCGAGTGGCTTTCGACGAGATGTATATAAAAAAAACGGTAGAAAGGATTAAAATGATAATTTACACTACCCATATAGTCATGTACTCTATACGCGCGTGGTAAGTACATTACGATATTATTGTTGTATTATATGAATATTATGCAATATTATTATATATTATCTACACGTCATATATATACTATGCATAATGTGTACCTACTCAAAGTGTGGTTGCACACGTGAGATAGGGCGAGTTGAACAGTATTACAATAATAATTTCATAAATACTCTCAATGAGTGTAAATCTCGAGAAAAAAACGAATACCGACTTTGTCCGGTTGAAAAAAATAATTAATAATCGTTTCCTGCAGCGATCGCCTGTTTAGTTATCGAATACTTTTGTGGCTGGTAAAAGAACTTTGTGCCGATCGTGTTGCACACATCATATCATAGGTCTTCCCTATATAACTGATTTACATGATTATCTTATGCTCATTCGAAAATATATTCATGAAGGGCTTTCAGTTGCATGTAAAGGCGTGATTCGGGTGCATATCAATATATATATATATATCATACACCATTCGTATTTATGTATAATGTATATTATGTATAATAATAAAAATAATATGATACACAAATGGACATGAATCGTTGAAAAATAAACCGACACAAATCGTATAGCATCGTGTCGGGAAATCCGGAGTTGCGAAAACTTCTAGTGTTATTTTTTGTATTATTGTTATTATTATTTATCTAACGGGGCGTTTTTTTTTCACTTTTCCGACAGCCATGTTAAGGAATCGTAAAATAATAATAGTGACAATATTGAAAAAAAACTTAACTGGTGAAAAATAAATTCGGGACAGAATACCATCAGTTTCGTCAGATACAACACGATTGTAGATTTATTTATGAATATCGGTCAAACAATAACGAAATGATTTTCTCAAGGTGATAAATAACAGTCCATGTATCAATTTTGCCGTTCACTTTTCTGACTCAAATCGTGAAAATAATTACAATGATAAGTATAATCGTTATAATAGGTATGTAATGCATTTTAAAATATGTATTCCGTAGTAATGAAGGTGTGTTGTATAGACGTCCAACAAACGATAATCTTAACTGAAATTAAACTAAATAAGATAATATGTCAACAGAATTTTGATTTTAATTTTTATCCAAAACTAATTAGTTTTCAACGATTCGAAACTCACGCCAAAACGTTTAACAAATCCCGAAGTGACCGAATGAATCAAAGTAAATGTTTTTTTTCAAATAAATCGCTATTTAAATAGTTTTTTTAGAACATAGATTCATGGAGAAAAGTTATGTCGTCCTCTGTAAACATGCATTTGCACTGAACAACGTATGACCATTCGATGACACAGCTACGTTTACAAAATGAATTTAGTTTATTATTTATTCAACTGTTTACTTCGCTAGATTAGATTTATTATTGGTCGTTATTGATTTTATTTGTAAACAAAATAATTTTCGACAAAAATGCGGTATAATATCCTAAATATATAGTTTTTTTTATTTTGACAAATCTATTTAATATTATCCTTTAAAGCAAACAAGTAAACTATTAAACCACAAAGCACTCATTGTATATTTTGTGTATATTAAGTTTTTTTCGATAAAGTAAACTTTAAAGAAAAGTTTAACTGAAGAAATAATTCCAACAGTCATAGTATACATTCAGTAACCATTAATTTAGACCAACATTGAATTTATACGATCAATTTATTTCGGTCGTTTTATTTATGTTTTGTATAGAAACAATAATGGAAGCAAAGTAGTTTATGAATTAAGTGCGACAAAATGGAAATATAAAAGAAGTATTTAGTCTATGGTATTTTTTTTATTTTTTTTTTTAACTGTGCTATAGAAAATATTATCAGTGAATAAAAACTTTTTCTTCGTCGAATAAATTGCCAACCGATTTACAGAAATGTAAATAAAATATAAGGAAAACAACTACTATACACTAATATCACTAATACCGTAAACGCGATTATACAAACTCAACAGTATTTATTTAATGCTTTTTAGACAAAACCGACGATTTGGAATTTAAATAAAAATAAATAAAACAAAAGGGATTAATTAAAATGTGGCCTGATTATAAATGCCTAAAATGTAATGCAGGTGTAGTATAGTGCAGGCACCATCAATCAGTGTGCGTGTAAACCTCTTAAAGTCCGATTCTTTCTTTTTTTGTTTTTCGTCCCAGTTGTTTTTTTATTTTTTTATTTTTATTATTTTTCATCCTTACTGTATAAAGGCTTTATTTCCCACTCAATTTCCGTTCTCTTTCTCTCGGCAGCCCTCTCGCATCCGTTCCCGACGTCGGATTACAAATTGAGAACCGGAATTCGGCCCATGGGGATCGTTAGAACGGCGACGGAACGATTATTACCCGGTCCCGGATCCCCGGCGGTGCCGTAAGAGCTGGGCCCGCCCGGTAACTAATGGTTTGTGCAAGGCTACCTCTGGGTGACATAACCCTCCACCGATAATCTCGACGCCAGCGATGGTCACGCTCCCGTAATCCGTTTATTGGTGGAAATATTTTTTAAGCATCCAAAGGTGAAGTGCACAATAACCGGAGAGGACCGGAAAATTGTGGACCATGAGAGGGCTGAAGGTACAGACCCCTAACCCCGGGACATACAGATGCGTTTTTTTTAATGTTTTTTTACGATCATCATCCGGCAGCCATAAAACAACTAGGTACTCTGCGTTATCGTAAAACGTGATGGAAATACCGGTTCAGTGCTTTATATGCTGGTACAACGGCGTTATTTTTTTCATAACGCGGACGTTGTTTCCGCGCCCACAGCAGCCGCTGTCTCGTCCACGTTCACCTAGATGCTGTGCACTACAATCGATATGACGAGATTGCAGCGTCGAGAAAAATAATAATATCCATATATCCGAGAATAAAACTGGGTTTTATTTTCATCTGGGAAACTTCTAGAATTCAATTTGTTCGCATACCGTGGTGGTGGCGGTGGTGGCAACGATACGATAAATAAACAATAGAAATCGCAAACAAACATAGAAATATAACACTCATCCATGCTCATGATTGCATGCAGTTTCTGAATTCTGATATATATCCTACCTGTGATATAATGTCTATATGTTAGATGATGCTATACCCGCTTGACGTGTTGTCTCCATTTTTTTTTTCAAATAATAGTCAATAATACGATTTTTTTTTTAAATAACTATCAATAATATACATTTTTTCAAATAATAATCAATCACACACATATTTTTATTTTTAAATAAATAAAGATTCTTTTGGTAAAATAATCCTAATCTTTATTATTATAATTAAATTTAACTATTTATATATATTTGTAATGCGTTAATTTTTGTTTTTGTAACCTTGTGTTCCTTTGTGAATTTTTTGAACTGTTAGGAATATTTTTAAAATTAGTATTGATTTTAATTTAAGCATATTATATTATTTTTGAAATATTTTGATTAATGTTTTCAAAAATGTAATTAAATTATGATTTTATTTATAAATTGTCCATTGAAGTGAGTATGAAAAATTCATAGTTATTGATGTTTCTAGTTAAAAATGTTACAAATAACACAAATATTTGAAGGCAAATTGCCGTTTTCTCCAATGTAAATATCTACTAAAAAATTTGCATATTATTGAAATATTGTATCATCAGGAATTTTCGACATTAAATCATCAACAAAACAATCGGAAATTTCATTTGCATTGAGGAAAGGTAAGCCAAATGTATATTTTAAACACTTGTTATCTTTAGCAGCTGAAGTTAACCCGAGTGCTTGAATTGTTTTATAGTCTATACTTTATACTAATCTTGAAACAAGTGAAAACAACAAACTATGATTTCTGATAACAACTATACTGTTTTTATAGAGTAATGTATGGCTAATTTGAAATCTTCAATAACATATTTTGGTTTTTTTTAAATTATTTAAAATGTTGTGTTGCTCAATTTATAATAAATAAAAAAAATTAATGTTTCTGTTGATCTACCATTTAAAATACTAAAAATACCTAATATTCGTTGATAAATCCACTTATTAAAAATTAGTGAATAAAATATTTTAGACAATACGAAAAAGTACCTCGTTTTTGACTTACATAAACATTGTGAATATTCGTAGTAAGTACGAGAATATAAAGTTATGTTAATTCATTGTTAATCAATAAAAAAATCTTCATCTTTAAAAGTAATCAAATGATTTTTGTTGAATAATTTATGAACATCATATGCAGATTTAGAATTTGAAGAATGAATTTTTACGAGCATTGTAAATACTTTTTACGATTATGTGGACATTAGATTTAATAAAATTAAAATTAATTATATAGTTATTCATTTTTAAAATAATTTTCGATAATTATAGTATGTCTTTAATAGACTTTTGATTGCATACTGAAGCTATATTTTGTCTTACAATAATTTTACATGATTTGTGATTATGTACATCTATAAGACTAAAATTAAAATCATTTATGATTTGTTAACATATAATTTGAATGGTTTTTTTTTATCATTATTAGAGTATAGTAAGAAAATACAATTGAATATTGCGAAAAAGTTCATTTATTTTGTATATTACTATTTATTATTTATATTTATAACATATTTTTTAAAAATGTAAGTAAATGTTTGCAATATTCCATGATTTTTAATAATGTTGACATCTTGAATAAATATTTTTCTGGGCATATTTTATTTGAACAATGCCATCATTTAACACTTTTAGAAGAAGTATACGCTAAGATATACTTGTGACCATTTTCTACAAGCATTTTTTCCCTCTTATACTTATCATAAACTACATGCGTTTAATTTATAATTTAAAATAAAACAAATTACAGACAAACATTTTTTTTTTAATTGTGTTGATATATAACAGGGGTGGCCAAACTGTGGCTCGCGTCGTGGACTTTTGCAGCTCGCATATCTCAATATCTTATCTTATTTACTATAATATATCATAATTGTGTAATAATATGACCTTTTTTCCATTTCGGCTCTTCCATATTTATTAATATACTGGGTGGCTCGCGAGTCTCTTCTTGCTGGCTACCCTTGACATATAACGTAATGAATGTCTAATAAAGTCACACTGGGATAATTCTTATACAATTATTTGACAAATACCGATATCCGATAACGAAGTACTTGCATTGTAAAACATAATACAACACTGATATAGAACTTGTTTTCAATCTGTCTAAGCAATAATATATAAAACTTTAAAATCTATAGATTTATAAAATAACTTATTTTAACGTATGCCGTATTTTCAAATATGAATTGCACCAATTCTTTGTAAATGTTTATTTTTAATTTTTTAATTTTTTTTTCTATTATTTTAACAAAGTACATTTAAAACCAATAATAAAAACAACATGAAATAACGTGAGAAGGGAGAGAGAGGACTATTGGTGTGAAAATCCTCTGACTTGGAAGAGGAGAAGTGTTTAATTAATTAATATAGGTTAGGATTCAAGAGATCTCCAGACCAGTGTCTTTTTAATCGATTTGTGGGGGAAGGTTATATGGAATGAATTCACTGGCTATGGTAGACACTAGTAGATCATATTTTGGTTTTTTGGGTTTGTGTAAAAGGATCATAACGGATAGTTGAAGCGTTAGAATGTTTAATACAAACAATTTGGTTTATATACATTCAAGAAATACGACGTCCCGTTGCATGCTATTTGAAAAGCCGAAAAGATAGGTACACCGTGACAGGATTGTTTAATTTTTAAAAACTTTGTTCTCAATACCTAATCAAAAACGCACGTAAAATGAAAATCGCACATAAATGTATCCATAACTACACGAGCTTTCACTCGCAGACATTGTTGAACACTACAATAGTAAATACCACCGCAGCCTTGTGAGTGTACTTCGTTTGACTCTATGTACAACTATTATATAGGCACCACAGACACACAGAAACACACACACGCACATACACACACATATACCCTTTCATTCATCTTCCATCTGCAACCAATCCCCATGTATATCGATCCGTCTCAGACCCGTTGAACCCATTCAGCCGTAAACGATTTCGATCCGTCTATGGCCTCGAGCACACACGCATATAAATATATAATACACTCGCTTCACGCGCACACGTCATTAGTGGGCTAATGATTTGTTGCTTAGAACGAGCGAGGATAAGCCTCTTTAAAAACGGCGTGTCAGATTGATAGTCCACAGGAGCTGACTTAAATGTCAAAGAAGAAGAAGAAGAAAACGACGACGTGAAAAACGAAGGAGAGAAACGACAACGGTGGTGGTTGGCCGGAAGTCATGGCGGCGTAAGGGTGAAAAATGCTAAAGATGCGTGTCCGCGCAATACGCCGACGCCTTAATATAATAATACTGTGGCGAAACAATAGGTAGGTGGTACGTGGAGTGGTTTTTGCGGAAGCACGAAGCGTTTACGTGCACGATAATAACAACGAACTACACACTATATGCTGCTGTGACTGAGTGGAAATTAAATCGACGAAGAATCTAGTATAGAGATGACCACGTTATAATAAGTGTAATGAGATTATTGTATATTACTACGTATTAATGTATTACCCAATGTTTAAATATTAAATGTATGTCATGATAATATTATAATTAAATTATTCGAATAATTTAGGTTTATTTGACACAATTGTAACACTAATATTACAGAATGATATTAAAGAATAATAATAATTATTTTTTAATATTGTTTTGGTTGCGTTTTTTATATTTTTAGCCGTGTAAACCCGGCCGATCGACGGATGTTATGACTTGCATTCAAAATATTATATTCATAACAAACGCCGTAAAGTAAAACTGTTGCAGTTGGGTCAACATGATGTTTTACGGCCTTCGGATTTATGTTAACCACCCCAAAGGCCCAGACACTAAAACAGTATAATACATAATGTGAATTATATCGTAACCGAATGTAATATTATTATTATCGTTACGAGAAAACGCCATTGAGCAACACGAAAAATCAATTTGCGCTCACATCTCATAAGTAATATAATATAACACACACACACACACACACATATATACAAAAACATATATATATATATATATATAATCATATACGTAACTACGTCATCCGGGACATCATCGTCATTGTTTAGAATAATATCTTTTCATATTATATTCTTTCTATCAAATCCCTCGAGGCACTTCCGTAGGAACGAATAGTTTCCTACATCCCTAGAGCGATTTACACCTTTGTCTCTAGTCACTGCGTCACTCGTTCTCAAACTCGTGATGAAGTAAGGGCAAACGGGTGAGTATAGTGCTAGGATCGTCTCTATAAAACTCGTACAGTAACGTTATTATACGTTATGCAACCGTGACCGTGTCCTAAGTAAGACTATATACAAAAGATGACTGGAGCTGATTTCTATTTTCCATATTTCAGCAAAACATTGACGTGATTTTTACCACCATATCCGTCATGGCCATATATTTATGGCTTTGATATCATGTACTGATTCATTTGTATATTTAGTACCTGTGCATAAATAAAATTAATATAAATACAAAACATTTTTTTTATTATGATTATAGTATTTTTAGAATTAATTAGCTGTGAGCTGTTCACGCTGGCAGTTGGTACTAGATGTGGCAAGAAAATACTGTATATAACCAAATATAGTATAAAAAATAATATCTTTTATTTTTGACGTCAGATATTTCGTGATATACAAGGGAATTGGAAACCAGGTAAGGGTTAAGTTAAATTGAACTATAAGATATGTTTTTTAAAATATTTTTATTATACAGTCGAGTCGCTATAACTTGAACTTCAAAAATTCAAAAATCTTGACAATTCGAATTTTTTTTATCCCCTTAGAAATATAAATTAATATAAATTTGAGTTAGATATCTCGAAGTGAATTTTTATCTGCCTTCGATTTCGAGTTATCGCGATTTAACTGTATTTTATTTTTAGTAGTATTAGTAAAATACCTCTTAATTGAGTTAAATTTTTTCTCGATTGGTTTTAATATTTTATAAATTGTGTGATAATATTATTTATAAATATTAATATCAATCATATTGTCCTTAATCGACATAGTGAATTAAATTTTTTTTCAACGTCGTCCTAACCTAAAGACCCACCTCACCAATGATAATAACATTGTATATAACACGTTTGTCGTTTGATAAAATCTCGAGACTACGTATTGATTATAGTGTATGCTTATTATTATAGTCTATTTTTGGTGTAGATGATATAAATAAAGAAAAGGGAAACAAAAAAAAACGGTGACGACGATAACGCGTTTCTTCGCAATGCAGCTTAAGCTTTTTCGCTGTCTCGCTTGGATTTCGCATTCTTTATTATTTACCATCGGCGTTCCACGGTGGGCGGTGTTAGAGAGCGGCTTGAGAGTACAGGTTTATCGAGTTTTTCTTGTCGTTTTTAGAGAAAAAATCGTCAACAAAAGCACAGACGATGACGACGATTTCGTAGTGCTTTACTCCTCGTGTACACTGCCATGCAGCTACGATGCTAGACAATGCGAATAAGCCGTGTGGTGATATTATCCTCGACGAGGATCATGCCACTGTCCTGCATCGGTCGTATTATTCTAGAGCCAAATCTCAATGTAGGTTCACGCTCGTCCATTACTGTTGGGGATTGTGTATTATGTGGTATGAATTAATATAGCTAACCACATAATTACGATATTTTTCAATGAAGTGGATTGTGTTGGCATATTGGTATTATTTAAACTTAAATACTTATGTTGGGACCGATATTGATTAATAATATTGACTTGCATAAATATTAGTTATTATTGTAGATAATAACGTACTACTCTATTGTTTTAAAATTATAATTATGATAATATTGTGAATCTAATATTGATAATACATTATACGAAAGAGGCAAACAATTCGAAAACGAAATGTATATGTATAATATACTATAATTATTATAGGTTATTAGTGATTGATGATTATATTATATTTATTTAAATTCACTTAATAAATAATATACCACTGCGTTCTTGATGTTTTATAGAAGAAATTTAAATAGGTATTAATGGTTACGTTTAATGATGTATCTATAATATTGTTTGAATTGCCAATAAAAAACTAGTGGCGGATGTGTAGTATATCGAAGATTAATATTTTTCACAAAAAATTTCTATTGAACGTCTCTTATTCTTATAACACTCTAATAATATTCAAAGGCGTATTGTTTTGGTTATTAATTACAATGATTTATATCTTAGCGCCGGCTCCCGTCAATCAACTAACAGTAAAAAACGGTGACGGTGTGACGACGACGACGGTGCAGTCGGACCCGACAACATAAAGTGTATTCAGTTCATTTACGTTCACGGGACGTCAAAGATCTCTGATGAAAATATCTATCATAGCAGACATATATATAGTAGTAATAGTTGGCGGTATTGTGCAGAGTTTTTCACCGCCAAAAATTGTGTGCACCGAAAATCTGCGGTGGGAAATTTTAATAAGATCGTCGATAACCAGCAGCAACAACCGCCTGCAGTGTTCGTGATGATAAATTATTGTGTATATTTCTGTTATTGTATTCAGTTTGAAATTGATCAGGTAAACTCAGCCACGTTTTTTTTTATTGAGTAGATGCAGCTGACAACTGTATTATAATATCTAACAGATATCTAAGTTTCGACTGTGTATATGGCGCATGCAGTATCCAATCGTTGACGAACGTTGACGACGATTGTTTCCATGTTGTTATAATATAATATTATTGTATTAATTTTATTATAATTATAAACCCATTTTAGATAATACTGTACATAACGAATATTGAACCAAAGTATTTTACTTTCGTGGTACTGAATATTTTTTTTTTTTCGATAGTTGAGTAGTTTCTGAGTGTATAACGTGTAAACCGGCACCCACCGGAAATATCATTTCTGACAAACAAACAAAAATATTATCTGAAGGCGAATAAACAACAACCCACGCCAGTGTTGAGTTTTAAGTAGAAACACACAAATTTATAATGGGATTAAATGATAAATTTCACCTACAGGTTATAAACTATGTTATTATTTATGGTTAATAGTTCGTACGGCGGTAAATAGTGTAATATTCATACATTTTCTAAAACGCTCGAGATCTTATTATGGTCTCTCGCTCACAGTATTACGTTTACGTAGTCCGTCACACAATTATAAATTCAACTTTACATAATAATCATTGACTCATTACTAGAGCATAAATTTCTATGCAATTGTATATAGTTTTCCTTTTCGTATTTTTGGGATCTATAAAAGTCATAATAGTTTGAAACTAATGGACAATTTTTTGTTACATATTGCTGTATATTTAATAGTTACTTCATATTTTTACAAATTTCAAAATGTATTGTATTTTGAAATGAAATATTTAAAAAATAGACTATTATTATGCATGAGTATATTTTCAAGTATAAAAATCAAAAATACATTTTATAGTCACTAAATAGTCATATAAATAAACATTTATACTATAATATGTATAATGTATATGTTGTTATAATATTATATTGTATAAAACATTGGTGCATACTATGTATACTTATTTTTCGCACAAATTTTATTGGCAGCCTCTAATCGGGTGTGGTTTTACAAACATTATTACTCTATAATATTATTTGGTGGACGTCAAGGCTATATATGTGCGTATCATTGTTAAATCAAGCAATTTTGATGAATAACAGTAAACAACGTACCTATGTTAAAATCGTCGAATCGTAATATACAATATAAAATAAAATAATAATAACAATGGATACAATAATTATTATTAGTTTTATTTTCTTACCGTGGAAATTTTGTTTTGGGGTGTGCCGAATATTATTATTTACTATGATCATCATCGTTTTATTTTTAATTTAAATCAATGAAAAAATAAAAATCTTAGCTAACGCTTTCCGTGGCGTCATGATATCTCCCGATAAAATTATGATTGTGACGAAAGTTCAGACGACTCAAATCTATTTGTGAGTAGTAAAAACTAATCGTAGAAATACATTAACCATCCGTAACTAGTAACTACAATCAAGATGCATACATTGTGATTTAAAATTCTACAATTATTATTATTTGAAAACATTTAAATTTTTTTGAATAAACCAATATTTCATATTTTAATATCACTAAACCATTACAAAACCAAATTATGAAAAACATATATTTCATCATAATAATTGAATGATAACATATATTTTTGGTTTTATATCCTTAAGTACAATTTTATTCAAACTACTTCAATACGTAAAAATCGAATTTAAAACGATTATCTAATTAATTATTTACTATACTAGGTTGGAATTCCATCAAAATATTGGTCCACCACTTCATTCATTAAATCTTGAGATAATTATTGAAATTCGATTTATATATTATATTTAAGTAGTAAATATGTCAATTAAAAAAGTAAATAATTAAAAATGATCACGATAAAAATTAATTTTTCTAACGCCTCGAATTTGATGGTTCCAATCGTATACGACCGAAAACGAACATCAGAAATATCACAAACGAAAGAAAAAATACATGCTACTTTATTATTGATATTTAAATATAACTCACATTGTAACGCAATGCCGTCGAAGAATACAATTATTTTGACTCATATTGGTACCAAACGAGCGGTGTAAGATTACAAAGAATTTGCGACGCCGCCGCGCCAACGACATTCGTTTATCTCAGATCAGCTTTATGTTTCACTTGAAGGGCTAAATCCTCCACGGACGGAATATTTTAAAACGTTTTCCAACGGGTATACGTGCCCCTCGTCTTACGTTTCTCAACTAGCTGTGACACGTTTTAGACCATCCAAAAAGCTTTTCGATAACAAATGATTCCAGACCGAAGAGCACGTATAATATATTTTTATAAAACACAAGCGTCGAGATACTCCCGATGTTTTATTGATTCGCTAGCCATATACGTATACAATACAATAGAAGTACAATATTTTCCAGTCAGAAAATTACGTTCCATAACGTTTTATTGGATTGATAATAAACTGCAATGACCAAAAACGTACAATTTAAATTGTACCCATTTTTGTATACTATATATAGACATTCGTCGACCTTAATTGAATATATTTTGTTTTGAATAATTATTTGATATTATTGGAACAATTGCATTATTGTGTTTAAAATGTTTTATGTAATATAAATATGTATTGCGTAGGCACTATGTGTAAGATATTGATGTATTATAATACTATATTTCATTATTTTCCGTGGTGTAACAATGAATGGTTATGTTACTGACGTTATTACAAATACAGATATTATAATAGCTGTTGATAAATTATTGTTTTATTTGTTTTTTTGTCAAATAGTCTTGTCAAAATGTAATTAGCGAAATCATTATTTTTGAAATCTGCTCGAGTAACAGTTATTAAAACCGTTATTATTTGCTATTGATTGATTCAATAATGGTTCATATAAAACAGAAAAAAATCTTTGAATATAACTTTCAGTACCTATTAATTTAAATTTGTTTGATTTCGTTATTTTATAAATAATTACGTTTTTATAGTATAGAATTAATTTTATTATTAGTATTTTACTAAATACAAATATTTAAAGTACTCTTTGTGATTAAGAGTATACCGTCTCATTCGACTCGGTTTATATATAGACAATTGTTTAATTACAAAATTCTTAATATTTTCGACAATAACATAAATGTACTTCAATCTATGGCCTGTTTATTCCGAGTCAAAAGGTTTTTAAACCATTATCTGACAAGTCTATACAAAACAGTATAAATGTCATCTTGAATCGACAAGAATGCATAGCTCTTCGGAACTATTTAATACCAGAAATGGAATTTTGATACTCATTCGTAGGCATTAACCCGGAAATCAGCTATACGATTCGTATACCTATTATATGTCAATGACTCACAAACTTTTTTCTCGTGGTTATGGCACATTATTGTTTGGTAGTTTCTAAATATTTCAAAATGTATATTCTATAAACATTTTGTACTGTTTAGTTTTTAGTTTTTAAGAACAAATACATTTAGGTCAAACAAATTCCTCATCCCAAACGAACATTTTCAAACACTTTGAAACACAAATTTTTATTTTATTTGTAATTATAAATCTATACCTAAATAATAGAGTAATATCTTTATAATTGCATCTGCATGTAATTTTCACAATACAAATAATAAACTTTACATATCAAAACACGAATTATAACGCCAAGTATCAAATGATGTATCGTTAATAAATAGTTAATGTAATGGTTTGATTGAATATAATTTGAACATTACCTTTTTTGAACCCAAGTGTAATTAAACACAAATAAGTGTCATACTCTACCTTGTAGAATGTACGCAAACATCAAAATTCTATCGCTTAATACGTTTTATGTGGAATGACATCTGCACAGAGGGCGATAGAGGCCGTACACAGTGAATACATACAATTAAAAAAATCTATGTCGTTGCTGGACACACGCCATTTCATTCTGAATTTATTTAAGTTTTTTGTTAATTTATAAAAGCTGGCAATACTTCTGACAATACTTTCTATATTGCTATTTAGGTGATACGTTAGGAAAAATGAAAATTTTTTTTTTTTTTTTTATTATTATTTATTTATTTATTTTGCTGGCCATTGCGGACGTTGTGTAGTCGATTTATTTTTGTGTAAAGCTCCCTTTACCCTTCTACAACAATCGACAAGTTTGTTTTTGACGGCACACCGCAACAAGAAAAGTTTTTGATTGCGCAACGCGTGTAGAGAACGACGATAGTGGCAAGAGGCCGTTTTGACTTCACAGATATTTTGTCGCGGTAATATATTTTTAATGCATGTTTTCAATGATGAAAATTATTTACAATAGTTAAAAAGTTTTTTTATAAAATTGTAAAATTATTTAACTAGTTAGTTAATTTTCTCAATAACCTAATAACTCGATTATTTTTAGTTATTATTATTTTATAAAAATTTAAAATTGTATTCACATTAATTTGAAATTATACGGTAAGATAAAATCACGATTAAAATTAATTTAATATTGTTTTTTTTTTTTTAATTATGATGTACTAGTATGTATATTCTAAGAAAAATGTTTTTAAATAAAAATAAACCAATTATAAATATTACTTAATTTAACTTAAAGGGAACAAACCATCGTGATATGTAATTACTAATTACTTTAGAATTATTACAATGAATGTTTTACAAAATATTTTTTTATCATTAAAAAAATAAAAACAAAAAAAAAATAATATTTCAATTAATTATATTTATTTATTTATTGTTTAATTATAAGCATACTAGTTATAAATTATGTTTAAATGCATTCAAAATTAAAATATAAATTAATTTTAAAAAATGTTCAAATACTTTTAAATGCTTACTGGTCATATTCTTTAAAACTGGAACAATCGTAGATTAATTTTGCTACATAGAATTTTTATAGTAAGTATTATACTCTTTATATTTGAAAATAAATATAATGTTTAAAAAAAAATCCCTGGATAATTTAGTACAAAAGTATTCTTGAATTGTTTAAACTTCTTAGGCTCAGAACCAACATATTTCAATTTGATTCTTTTTTTATGCAAAGGTTTAGTTTTCAATGATAATAGATAAAACGATAGTTACTTGTGGTGCAAAGATTTTATTGCGTACCTTTTAACTAAAAGTTAAAAGTTTTCTACGTTTTCTTTGGTAGATGTTTAGCCGATAAATATTGCCTAGAGTACACTGTGTGGAAGAATTTGACACACGACTTCTATTTATATTATAACTATACTATGCTATAAAGTTAGATTGGCACTTGGCATTAAATAAGCTATTTATTGATTTATTAATTATTATTAACTATTGTATTACATCATGTACAGTAATTGTCTTATTTTATGTTTATACATATATTTTTTATTTATATTATCTACTTATATCTATTAATTTTAATCTATCATACTTATATGCAAATAATTGGACAATAAATAGCACGTGTTTTCTGCAACTAATTTAAAAAAATACATAACAAATCAAATTTTACGTTTACAACAATTCACTTAATTCTATTATTTTTAAACGTTACAATTGTAAAGCGGTTCTAACATTAGAACTATTAGTCAAAATTTCACCAAACTTTTAATTTTAAATCAACTTATCAAAATATATTATTCGGAATATAGGTCTTATTATATTACCCGTATAGCGCTATAATCTTTGAGCGCGATACAATGACGGGTGGAATAGAGTACAGGACGTAATAATACGATAATAATACGTATTACTATGTAATCGATGTCGTTTTTGTGCGGTATGCATATTATTATTGCACAGTGTGAAATATATATTTTGCCCGGCGATCAAAGATATTATAATGACGTTATAACATTTACGACGCGATTCGTTCGCCGCGACGGCGAGCGCGTTATTATTACGTCGATAAATCGGCCAGCCAAAAGTGCCTTTACTAATAACGCGCACATACAATATATTATTTATATATATATATATGAGGGTAAATCGCGGCCATTCGTTTTCGACTGGTATCTTTATTAACGACCGGAAAGTTCGCAGTAATCCATTTGCCGAGGGTAATATGCTATTAGCAGACCGTTATATAATACAACCGGCTCCGCCGCGCCACTATCACATCGTTGATTTTTGACACGATAATACCTCCGACACCACGCCACCACCACAACCAACACTATCACCACTAATTTACACCGAACACTCACCAACGCCAACGATCGTGTGCACACCGTTTATGTATCGTTATGTACGTCCATAAGGTAGCTATATAATTGCTTTGTTGTATCGATGTACATATATATATATATATATATATATATATATATATATATATATATATACACATAACATATACACTTAATTGTTCAAAAACTATGCTCACTTTCATTCCTTCTTTGACACTAAATTTGTTTAAATTATTCTGATTTTTGGAGTTTTTGAATATACTTAAAAACCATTAATTTAAACCCTTAAGATTTTTGCAAATATTACTTGTATTGCTTATGCAGTGCATATTTATAAAATCATATAGTATAGAAAATTAATAAATAATGTTGTATACGTAACTAGGTATAGAGTATTGGTACTTTGGATGTTGATAGTCGATCGTAATAAGATTGTACAGACATAAAACAAATATTTACGTCATTAATTATTATATTTTTGGAGCTTAAATAATTGTTTATACATATATTGTAATATTTAAACTTATAAAGATCATTTGAACGTTATTTGTATACATTACGAAAAAGATTCTAAGACTAATGTAGTACAATCTGCCGATCTCTTACATTCTTCTTTGAGAACCTATTACCTATATGACCGAATTCCTCAATAATTATTCACCGATTACCATTTATGGGCATCCAATTTTTAATCGAAATGATTTTTATAATTTTATACTGAATTCAAAATTATTAAAAACAATAGTGTTTTTTTCATATTTTCGGGCTACGAATAAAATAAGATTTAATAATTTGGTAGTTTTATACTAATATTATGTACCTAAATACGATGTCTGCAAGGCCCGCATTTCTATTATCTTTTTTTCCCCCTAGAAAGGGATGGTAATAATGTATTATTATTATATGTGTACCAGGTTATCAAACAGTCACAGCAATGTGCAAACATACATAACATCAGCCCAAAGTCGGGAAGCGGCTCGTACGGCGATATTGTACGTCCGTAAACGTTCACATCGAAAAATGTTATGAAAACTACAAAAGGAGGAAAAAAAGGTTGGCCACACACAATAGGATTTTATTTTATTAAAATGCATACATACATGCGCGCACACGAACGCGCGTATCTACGGTATGTACATTTATTATGCATGTTTGTTTATATTTGCGCGTAGCCAAACAAAACGTGCTATAATTCAACGCAAAAATGGTTGACGTTTCGTCGACGGAGGTGGCGGAAACGTCCACATGTGTCTCGACTCACGACCGGGTGTAAGGGATGTTTTCACCTCGCGGTTGCCCGTTTTATGTGTTGTTTTTTTTCTCTTAACCTCGTTCACACACACACACACATACACGCGCGCGCGCGCGTCCACATAAACACGCTTACGGTGCTTAAGCTTACTTACCGTGACCGGAACGGAATAATAAAGGAACAAAATGCACACACATATTTATACATTGTAATATAGAAAAAAAACCTTTGGTCACCGAGTTATGCCTAGAATCCTATGAATATAATAATATACGTGGAAAAAAAACTTATTCAAAAATCTCTGAAGAGACAAATAGACTTGAATTAAAGGCGCGTACTCGGTATTCTGCAGTTGTATTTACTCCTACATGTAAATATGTGTATGCAGTGGTGCTAAACGCATAAACGGATTATTTTAGAAAATTTATTTACAGCTACTCTGCTAACAGTACAAATATTATATATATATAAATATATCAATTAGACGCTTGGACGCCAGTATACAAAAAAAAAAAATCATGTGCTTTTATCCAAGTGGAATTTATTTTTTTTTTTTTGAAGGGTTAAGCTGATTAGGTTTAAAATAAAATGTATTGTTTCACAACAAATGTGTTTTTATTTTATTGTGGTTTAAGATTATTTTTAATTATATAACTCATATTATATTTTATATTGTTTGAATAAATTCTACACATGAATTAATGATATTTTAAATAATTATAATAATTGTTATTCGCGTCATACTATAAGTGTACTACAGGTGTAGGTAAACATTTGGGATTTTTCGCCGGTCCTGTGTTAAAATACATTAAGTTGTCACACATCACAGTATACACAAATATACAACATCCGCTGGTGCTGCACCGTCGGCTGACGTTTTCCGACCACTTGTCGCCACGAATAATTTTATATGACTGTCGTATGGTTAATTATCAACTAAACGTAAATCAATCGGATTATCAAAAATTTATAACGGTGCTAAAAAGTATATTATTATATTAAATTTTTATATCAGTATAATAATTATTAATATATTTATTGAATAATGCATACTGCTGTGCACCGTGTACATGTACACGATAAGCGATGTACACCATAAGGATTAGGGTGACGTAGAGCAAAGAATAAGCAATGATTTCATCAATTCGTATAGTGAATGCCATGATTTCTACAGAAGAGCGTAAATTAATGATCTTAAAAATATCACAAATACTTAAGAAAAAATCATTAAATATTAAAAATGTCGAAAACTACTATTCACAAGATTAAAATCTTCTTTACATAAATCTTCTTTATTATAGTCTGAAATTATTTGAATATCTTATTATTTGTGCACCTTAAATAACAGCATGACATCCGGCGTAGCAAGTATATACATTTTGATCATTTGTTCTTATGCAAAACTGTAATATACTCATGCATAAAATTTAGTTTAAAAAAAAAATACTCAAAACTGACTAAAAATCAAATAAGAAAAATGCAATATAAATTTTTCATTTTTAAAATCTTATTGATGTGCATTTCATACATGAATACGATTTGTATACTTGAAATATAATATATTTACAATTAAATACAATTTTAATTTGAAATCATGCCTCATTAATTTATTCTTATTAAAAACAAACGTTCAAGCCATGAATTATATCAATTAAAAAAAAAAAATAGAAGAATTATCTAGAAATGGAGTGTACATTTTGGATCAATTATCAATTGACTATATAATATTATACGGATGCTTTCAGTTTTAGCTGAATTTATTTTATAATACATTTCAGTTATACCTATCCCAAAATATGTGAGTCATATTTTTATTTTCAAACGGAAAACGTTTTGCGTGAAAAGTAATTGTTATTGTCGTCTGTCAACGCACAATATTCAATTTATGCGTGTTCAATGTTATCGATGTCAACATAATATATCAGCTTAATCACACATCAAAGTTTTTTTCAAACATGATAAAACCAACGTTAAACTAATAAAACTTATTTTTATATTATTTGGCTTTTAGTTGAAACGGTTAACAGAGTTGTCGGTACACAATATATTCGATAAAGTTATATTCAACACGGTTTGATCTGCGTAAACTGATCGATTGGTAACGACATAATATTAGTTCGTTTCAATAATTCTATAATAATATACTGCAATATAATCGTATACGCCCCATATATTGAATTCTACAAACAGATTTTGAAAACAATGTTTTATTAGTTTATTACAGTTATAATAAATATTGAAATACAAGCTACCGTATTTTTCCTATACTTCGAGGACCGTATTACTTCGATGAGTGTACCGGACGAATTTCCCCACTCACCAAGTACTGTGCAGATACGCACAATTGCTACTATAATACAAACAATAGTTTTATGAAAATAGGAATTAATACTTCATAAATATGGTGCAAGTGGACTATTTAACGAAACGAAAAACAAATGCAAAACGTACAACAATTAATATTTTTAACTTGATGTTTGTTTAGCGGCGGAAGTATAGTTCGCGCTTTCCGTAATGAAGTTGTACATTATTAACATTATATAATAATATTACCACTGCCATTATAGCACTGCTGACATTATACTTTATAAATCATTATGTGGTACCTAGCTAATTATTGTTGTATATTTAAAT
This sequence comes from Rhopalosiphum nymphaeae, assembly GCA_036289425.1. NCBI lineage: Eukaryota > Metazoa > Arthropoda > Insecta > Hemiptera > Aphididae > Rhopalosiphum > Rhopalosiphum nymphaeae. The sequence goes on along the minus strand of JAZAQC010000013.1, from coordinate 31,318,176 downwards.
TTCTATATTGTCAATTTACACATGAACTTGAAAAAAAAATGAACACACTACTACTTTGAATCGAAACACAATATTACATATTATAAGATATTGTTTGTCCCGTGTATTTTTCGTAACGTTAAACGCGATTAATTGACTTTTTTAACTTTGATGGTTTTAATGGCAACATGAATATTTTTGGAAAATTAAAAAAATAATATAAATGCGTGGCTTGCAATCCACACAAGTTTTAGTAAACAATATGATAATATTGTCTTTTAAGTGTTTATGGATTTAAAATTTCCAAGTAATGATTAATATATATAAATTGGTATGATTCAATTAATTTTTGAACAATGAAAAAAATAAACTATTTTTACACTATAGAAATTTAGTTCTGATTATTATATAGAAAATATGCTTTATTTTAAAATTAAAAAAAAAGTTGAAATTTATAAATTTAAATTTCGTTTTAAAATAATTTTCTTATTTTCTATAGTTTACAGATCAGTTTAAATAAATTGTGTAATTTTTTTTTTTTTTTAAGCAACCTGAACATATTTTTAAGTTTAACTTTATGTTTTACACTTTAAGTATTTTTTGTCGATAACGAATAGATCGAATACATATATATAGCATATCAAAAATATATACTTTATGTATGTACATAAAATAAGTTCTTAGTTTAGTGTATTATAATATATTAATATATACATCTCACACGCTATTCTAGCTATTTCGGTACATATACGATTGTAAAATCGTTAAATTGACTTAAGTGCGTAGAGTTTTGGGGACAATTTGGTGATATTGACTCTAGATAATGTGATTTTACAGTGAAGTCATTTGGGTTATAGACTTCGAAAGAGTCACGTAAACGATTCGTAACGTATATAACACTCCGGAACAGTAGACTTGATTTTTTTTTCTCTAAAGTTCACATTACAGAGGTATCCTATCAGCCACACGTGAGTAGTATTAAGGAGTTGAACGAAATCGAAAGCAATCCTATTGGATTTCAGAAATATACTTAAGAACATTAGTTTTTTTTTTTTATCACGTCGAATAGAATGAAAGCTTTTCCTGACTACTAAATAATAGATTTTGTATTATATTGATTGAAAATAGTATATGTGCTTTCATACTATATTTTCAGAGTTATTATAATTGTATAAATCGAACACAATTTTAATTTAATACACGATACAAGTCAACACCGAATTTTAATAATGATCGATATCGTTATAATAATATGTTCTTTAATTCAATTCCACTTTTTCACATTGCTATGCAAATTGAGCTAACCTGGTGGACCATAGTCACGACAAGCGTTAACCCTATACACCACGTTATATCAGTGACTTTAAAAATATTTCAAGACGCGCGGGACCCATTTGTGCGTTTTTTTGAATTTGTCAATAACTACGATTCGTTACATTATTTATAATCTTGAATATCAGATTCGTGAAATATTTTATATACTTTGACGGTAGTGTAAATGTTCGGTTACACCTGCGACGCTATCTCGTACTCTATAATGAAACGTATTGTAAAATTCACGGTGTGGTACGATTTTTTATTCAGCACACCCAATGCATAAAATATTATGTAACCAGGAACCTCTGCTATATGATATTTATTAGACAGCTACGAGAAACGGGTATGATTATTATTAATAGTACGATATATCCATTATATATTATATAGCTGGTGAATTTGGTTAGTTATATCACTGTAGCTCATATGTATAAAATACATGCATGCGTAAGTAATGTTTTCAAGTCTGAAAATGAATTTACGAATAATATTGATTTTGCGTTCCCACTAAGTGCATATATTGACGGTATAGTAATATTTTTATGTGTTTCGGTTTTAAAATTGTTTGAAATAACATCATGTTCTATGATAAAATTGTAAATCATCTACTACGGGCTGATTTTGATAATAATTTATTAAATGTCAGGCTGTTGTAAATTTATATTTTCACCAACTCATCTACTATTGACCATTGCAATTAAAATATTAATTATATTTTGTATAAATATATCATAATAGTATACCATTTCACTTTCATACTTAAACATTTGTCTTGGATAACAAAGTTTTGAGACTGCTTCGGTAAATATATCGGTACGAGTAAAAATAAAATATAATAGTTTTTGTACGGTCCTTCGGCTAAATACACATGTTCGCGTTATATCACGCGACCGTGTTTGCCAAATAAAATGATAAACTATCGTACAATGAAACTAACCTTTCGATTTCTCGGGACATTAATTTATTTAAAACAGTTATCGGTATTATTGGCGTTAGTCGCTTAAAATACTTAAAAATCAGACGAAAACACGCGTGTCTACACTCTGAAGCTATCACACACGTGGTCTTGTGACGCCTGTACAAGCAAGATTCGTATCGAGAAAAAAATATGTTCTATCAATACGCTATGATTTTATGGGTTTGCCTTCATCATGCATAATATAATTTGGTTTTTATTTGGTTACAACATCGTGGTGGCCGATTTTAGAAAACCCGCGACAGATCTCTCTCAGTGTTTCTTTTTTGTTCGCCCTCTAGTTGTTACTTTTTTAAATCACTGACAAGTCTTCCACTCAGTATGTAAGAACTCCACGTCTGACACTTATGTAGAGATGACTAAGCGGATATGACACATTATAGTCCAACTGCGGTTACAGTCACATGAATAATATATTGAAAGTCCTAAAATATCATCCGAAGTATACTGTACTCTGCCGATTATAAAGCAGGCGATAATTGAGAGAAGAACGTAGAATAGTATAGAAATCAACCCATTTATTTACCGATCCAATTTTCTAACAGCGTAGCCGAGTGTTCCAATAATTTTTAACGAACTTATACAAGTTATTGCGATTCGTCTACTTCTCTACCGCTAGAACATTTTAGCTTACAAGTGCGTCATACGTCACTATAAAATCTGTCGTATTATATTCTTATATTCATATTATTTTTAAACATGATCATTACAGTTTTATCGTTAATTTGTCACCACTATCGGACTAATTGAAATCCAAATCGGACTCGTGATATTATTTCAGCATGTTTTTTAGGTAATAAACTATAATTCCACTTAGATAATATATGTATACACTGATGGTATATAATATATTATAATTTATAACCAATAATTTTATATACGTTGACACGAATATAGAAAAAGATTCATTTACACATCTTCCGCCCTTCCGAAACAATATTTAAGTCTTAATTCGTTTGTATTACGAATATAAAATATTACATGGAAAGCTTGGATTTTTATTATCATTTTTAAACCATTAATATCAAACACTGTGAACTGTTAATTTTGTTTACTTTTTAAATTAATTAATATTTATTGTATACATTTCATTTCAGATTTTTCCGTGGTAATAATCATTTACCATTTTTTTTTATGCACACATAGATGATCCAAATAAAATATACTACTTGGCTAACAATTTCGTATTTTGTATAGCTCATGGAAATATTTCAATCGTAATGTTCCATTTATTATAATGAGTGAAGATTACCATAATACGCATTATTTATACCAGTTTTAGAAATAAAATAAAAAAAAAAGAAATCTAGTTTAATTTCAGTCTTGTTGTTTTAACGAATATTATAGCTTAAAGCGACATTAGCGCCAATACTAGTTGCAACAAATTAACAACATCAATCAATCAATGTAAGTTTTAATCGTCAGACATCAGATAAAACTTAATGTTCTACAATTTCTGTTTTGCATACACATTTATGTCATTTTTGTGATGATCACCTTTAGACGTCCTTTACGCGACGGTCACATCGAACATAATAATTATAATCCTTCAACAATATCGATTATAAGCAAAATGATTGTTGATTATTATATCAAAACATATTATATAATTAAGTTTTACACACATTTATGATTAATGAATAATTAAATTGATTGATGGATTCTAAATTGGACAATGTGATATTGAGTCACCTACGTAGTATCTATTATTTTAAGGGAAAATATTACATTAATATTATTTATTATGTATAACTTGTATACAGTAGGTGTAAGTCTGAAACAATATCAAAATATAAGTAGATCGTAAAATAATACCATAATATGAAATTATTTAATTAAAATTAAGTTAAATAATTGAACAATAATATAACTTATTGTATTCGATTTCTATTTATTATAGTTATCATTGTATTATATGTATATATTTATTTTTGTAAAACATATTGTTTTTAAAATAATTTATAAAAATACTCCATCGGTTGTAAAACATTATTAACTTACAGAAGGTTACTTATATAATATTTCAGTAAATTATAAAATTAATTTGATATTAAATTAAAAATAATTTTAATTATACGTTTATATAATAATATGTTTGTAATTTTTAATCGAACAAAGTAAATATTTGAAAAGTTTCATGTTTGGATTAATCTTGTTTAAATTATAATTTAATCGAATCTAACGATGTAATAAATAAATTACTTTTCCTGTGTATAGATATAACTTTAAGCAATGAAACGAAATACATGATGAAAATAGTCGAGTTTCAAAGTTTCAAAAAAAAAAAAATAATAATAATAATAAATTCTCGTCGACCAAACTTTAACTTTTATTTAATGTGATTTGTTGTCTGATTATTAATTGACAGTATTTCTAATATTCGTCCTATACATACTAAGCGCTTTGTAATTAATTTTTATATTTTCAAAAACAGTGCAAACAATGTACTATCGTAGAGGCTCAGACCGTACACTTTATATCATTTGTACATGGAATGGGAATTCCTTTCCTTATATATTATTATTTTGTAGGCGTGTTGATAAACAGAATAATATTCACTGAGCTTTCCGTGATTCGAATGGAAATAATTACAGACGCAGAAGGTTTGGCGAGAATTTCAGACGATTGTAATCTGAAATCGTTTTTTGTTTTGTTTCTGGCATCGGGCTTACATACGTCGGGAGAATTATAGCTACCATATATTATACATGTATATACTTTTTTTTTCTTTATTTCCATTTTTTCCGTACGCACATATACGCTACAAACGTTCTGAAGACGTAAAAATTCGATAGCAATAATGTCAGTTTTTATTGCTCCCAGTCACGCTAATAACATGGACGGAAATGAATAGAGAAAAAGGCTTTGACGGCGCGTGTTCCCGCAAGAGAGACAGAGAGACAGAGATACTGACAAAAATATAATGCAGAAGGAAAAAAAAAAAAACGAAAATTCCATTTTATTCCGTTCGCCATAGGTCCTATTGGATATTACAAATGCTGTACGGCTGCTATTACGTCTAATAGAATCTGCTTTACATTACACACAGTGTGCATGTACAATTATTATTTATTAATATGGAAGGGAACGCCGCTGCCGCGTGATCTACATGAAAATGTACAGATACTGAGTGAGCAAAAAGCCCGACTAATTTTCCCCGGAGACGTGGACGTACGGTTCTTTTGACGATCATAATACTAGTACATACATAGGGATGTGTATGATTATAATTTATAGCGGACTTAGATAAAATCACTCCAAAATGTTCACCAAAGTCGACGTCAAGTATTATTGTCGGACGAGCATTGCGATAAAATCATTCGATGCTCTAAGTTTGAGCATACTTCTTCTCGTGCTATTTAACAATGAAAATCGGTGATTTGAGTTTAAATGTTTTTGTTAAGATATGGTAATTTATGTTTTATACACAAAATAATGTATTTTTAATATGTGACTGGTTTTATAACTATATTAAAATATCAAAGATTAAGAATTATTGTGATGGGCGAAGAATATGGGTTAAAATCGGTAAATCGGTGAATCGTGTTACAAGATAAAAATGTAGGACTATATTTTTTCTACGACATGAAACATAATATTTTCCTAATTATAACCGTTTGACGTCATAACGTATTATATATTATATGACTGTGTGTGTGTGTTTATAAATATGCTTCAGAAACCAAATACGATCAGAAAACTATGAAAAACGATATATCGTTGTATATATTGTATATGTTTTAAAATGTTAGAAAGCATACCCAGTAAAAATCATGCTGAAATAATGAGTATAAACGTATTTATCCAAAACTCTTTTTACGCAGAAAACGTACCGTAATATTATAATAAGTCGTCCTTGCCAAGCAATTAATAAAACTTGTTAAATTGCGTGCCTACCCTATGACGGCTGACGACGTCGTACACAAGACGTGTTTGACGTCCATCACAATATTATAATATATGTGGATTGGCGACAGTTTGTGTTCCCGCGGGGTCGTCGATATGATTTCCAACGACGTATATTATATTATATGCGACTATCGTCATGATAATAATATCGTTGTTGTTATATAATCATATTATCAGCGTGCCGGGTAAACCGTCGGTGGCAGTTATTGTCCGTCCGGTGACGTTTTCCGTCTCTGAAGTTTTCAATAACCGTTTGCTTTATAATATATATATATATTGTCATATTATTATTAAGAGTATTATTTACCTTACCGTCCGCCGCGGTTGTCCATCGTCGGTTTGACGACGCGAGCAACGGTGATAACGGTTTTGCAAAAGTGGTTAAATTAAATAAACAGTACGAGACACAATAGTAATAAGGTAGATCAAGTCCATTATTATTTTACCACGTCATGTGTCTCATCTTCTAACGTAATAAATCCAGTGTTTAATGTTTCATCTTTTATAGATAAATAGAGAAAATTAACATACACGTTATCGTTATAATTGTGCATTGTATACACCAGACAGATAGTTCAATATTAATTTTACTAATTTTTATTGTTATTATAATTAAATTGCTATAATTCATCAATGAGGGCTGAATTGAAATTATTTAATATTCATGTACTATGATTTTTTTATACTATTTGAATTTTTTATATTTTATAAATAAATTAATTAAAACTATTATTGTTTATATTAATTCAAATTTAGGTCTAAATGAGTGGCATAAAAATATTGAAAAAAATATATTCTATATTTTATTTTGATAAACCATTTTTTTTTTTTTATCTTTATCTAGATAAAATAGTAGTTAAGTTTTCTATTTCTTATTACTTCGATAAAATTTTATGATTTATCTTTATCTTAATCCAGATAAAGTTTTATTTATCTAAGCTTAAAATTGATAATAATGCACTGATATTTATTCAGCGATTTCAAATATAGACACACATTTGATAACAATTTAATCGCTTTGGAGTACATCAACAACAGTGTTGTTTTCCAAGTTTTACCAATAAATTAAATAATGGTTTACTTTATAAAGTTTTCATCAAATTCAAAATATTTATAAGCAGCCGAATATTTCTCAAACATATCATTATTTATCTAATAAACCAATTCGCTGTTAAGTCGTCAATGTTAACTGCAGAACAAAATTTTCCATTATCATAATATTTAACTATAATATGTCTGTTGCATAATTATATTTATGTCTGAACAATGTTCTAAAATAATAGGATATTTAGATTTCCACAAAGTTTGTAAGTTTAAATAACAAGTAACTTTGAATACAATATGTCTCGACAAGAAGCTGATTTTGTAATAAGCTAACTGTCTTACTCATCACACACACTTAACACATATGCAAATTGCACACATTAGACGGTATGTTTACATGTTTATAATATATACATAGTACGTATATGTATTTTGTTTTGGAAAATTATACTAAAACCTAGTTAAATTAATTATCATGGTATATTCAGTAAAATATACATATGTGATATTATATAAAATATGTTTTACTCATGTATTACCAAATATTAAACTCTAAATATTCGAAAATTAAATTTAACCAATTAGTAAAATAGCATATTGTTCGATATTTTTGTTTCAATACTCATTATCGTATATGATGTTGAATGTTGACGTATATGCGGTAATTCGTTTATAGAATATATAATAGTATGCAATATTTGTGTAAACTTTTGTTGTTATCGATTCAAAAATTTTCAATATAATATTGTCATATCTGTAATAATTTTTGTCAGCATTTTATCGAACGAAATAATACTATATGTTATAAAATACTAACTACTAACGTTCGTTTAGTAAAATTAAAAACGTAATATGGTAAAATACAAACTTACACCATAGTGAATTAAATTATTGCTTAAAACATAAAAAAAAGAATTAACATTTGTTACATAAAAACGGTTTAATTTACTCGTGCTGTACACGTTCCGATAATAACTTCATCTTGTCCCATTTGTATTTCACTTTTGTTATACCCGAGTAAACATTATATATTTTGTAAATTATCACAATATTATGATCACGTATTTTCGTCAAAAACAATTAATTAAAAGTGTTTTCTACTGAAATTCATCTGAACCCGTATACTTTACTAACTTCATTGCGATCGCCAAAGATATCACATTCTCATTCGTAAAATCAAAATAGTATTCTTTGCAATGTAGTTAAATGTAGATAATAATAAACCACGATCCAACATCAAGTATGTACTGTGCATGCATAATACAATACAATAATAGTTTTATTTCACACATTCGAATTCGTAAACATCAAGTTCAACTTAATGGTAATTTCTTTCCACTCCAAATTTTGAATTCACGTGGCATTTCGTACACGCTAAATTCAGCCATACACACATTGTGTCTTTTATACATAGTTGAGACACATTCATGAATTTCAATCTACTTAAAAAACGTGTAAAAATATTTGGGTTTCGAACATATTTTATTGACACATATCATGCGTGTAACTTTCAATAGACCTAAATGAATTATTCATTTAACAGTACTCACAAAATTTAAAAATACCTATTACTCGAATAAACATCATAAAAGATGTACGAGTTTATGTATCTTAAAATTGCCTAAAACTTTATCAGTTTTTATGATTACCTGTGAATAGTGATCAATCAATAAATTGCCTTAAAATAAACTGCCATTATAATTTGAGTACAACATTATTAATTATACAGAATAAAAACAATAAGTAAACCCGAATTCATTGATTTAGATTTTTAAAAAAAGTTCATATACTATTTATATAATATACATTATTATAATAACGTCTATAATATGCTTGATAAATATACATAGATGATTTTTATTATATTTAATGTTAATGCATGTTTTTGTTTATTCCTAATATTAATATATTAAAATATGATAATATTTCTTTTTCCTATAGAAATATAATGAAACAAACTCAATTGGATCCCATAAATAAACTACATTTCATATTATGCAAAAAAGTGCTATTTATAAGTGACCTACTATCAAAATGTAATTGACAGATAGGTCTTCAGTATTCCAACATTTTCGATAATATTAGTATATAAAGATAACTTCTCTGCATTACAATATATTATATTATTCAAATTCATATTATTAAATATTATTATAGTATGACATTCTTAAAATAAATATTGTAGAAACTGACTTTAAAAATTAAAAAAAAGAAAATCAATGCTATGAACTAAAATTTCAAACGGTTTCATATAAAACAAGCGAATTCATATTTTATTTATCTTGTATTAAATTAAAGGAATGCAGTCAACTACTTAAACTTGCATTTTGCTGTAATAATTTGAAAATAAAACCAATGAATCTAAATATTATAAAAAACAAATAAACATAGTCAGTTGGTAATTAGATGTGAGTTAGTATACTTCTTTTAAATATTCTAAATGAACGTTATCAAACATTCAAAATCGTCTGGAAAGATTTAAAGAAATTCAGTTGAATTAATTTTCGAGAAGCGAAGGCCAACTGCCTTGTACGTTTCCTCGACTCTAAGACTCCTAAGATGGCACGGTAACAGGAAGTTTTAAGAATTTTACACAATATTACTTGAATGGATGTGGCGCAGTTGTATATAGTAGGTATACGAGTATTATTTTCTGTCGTTTTATTAAATAAAAAAAAAAATAACGAGACTGCAATGTACGAACCATTTTTTAGTAGTTCATCATGTATAACTGTTTAAATAAAATCTTGCTCGTCGTATATAAGTTAGTCTCCATCGCCACTTTTTTAATATGCCATAATATATCAATTAAAATTCTGACAAACATTTCCGTTGCACGAGAAAAGAAAAAATAATAAATTCTTGTCCTCGTCATATTGTATTTTTGTTGTAAAACAAACGCACGTGCGACGCACCAATACGAAACTATTAAACACATTAAGTTTTTCCATTCGTATATATATTCGACAAGTCGAAAAAATAAAGTATTTTTTTATGCTTTTATTTTACCTTCCACTGTAACGATTTTTTATTTTATACATTTTGGTAAGCTCAACATTGTATAATATGACATATAGTTTCACGTGCATATTTTTATATATCATTTCATTATCAGTATGCTTTATATATAGCTGCTCAATTATTTAATATTTCATGTACTTATTCGAAAAGAATAAGAAAATCAAAAATCAAAAATACTCGGGTAGATAGTTAACGCGCGTAAAATCTTAACAACGAACTATAAGCTCGTATTAAAATATCTTGGTAGACATATTTGATATTTCATGTAATTAAAAAAACAAACAAATAAGTTTTTTTTATTGAAAGATAAAATTTAGTTGAAAAGAATATACTACTGAAGACATATTACGTACTTTCATATTAATAGTTATGTGAAAATTGGATCTTAAATAAGATATAATAAATCGAGTGTTATGTATTGTACATTTTGATATGTTATGTAAATAAAAATGAAAAAAGAAGGAGGAGAAATATTTATGTCCTGTAAACTATGAAAACAAACTTTAAATTTTAAAATATATTAAAATATGGCAGTATTATAGTTTTCTGATATTTCCTGCAAATATATGATATTCATAGTAAAATTGATTATTGACCATAATGATTTCTAACATAAATATAGAATGGCACCGAACGGACGCCGATGGCCTAGTTACAACACATTCCAATGAGGTATGAAATGTTAGCCATAATATAAACTTATTTCGAGAAACTCACAACAGTCAGATATGCCTATCAACATGCAATGAATTAATATATATATATATATATTAATATTATACGAAAATAATGTGAAGGATTATATGAAGAATACATTATGCGAAGTAATTTGGTCGGCCTGCAGCTGTATGGTTACTCAGTATTCAGGTTGTATAAGTTAATCTTTGTGATTTTGAAAAAAAAAAGTCCGAATACTTTATAAGGCATTTGGATTATGAATATAGAGAATATATTTCAATTATTATTTATTACGTAAGTTGTAGAATAATATATTATTCATCTATGCATTTTAAAATCTAAATAGTCATTTTACGAAATAATAACAAAGAATAAGAGTATATATTTTAATAAACACTATATAATATTGCTACAGACACTTCTAAATATATAAACAATTTTTTTTTAAATCTAAAATCACGGACAATTATTTTGAAAATAAATTATTACCACTGATAAACTATATTATAGTGGTATTAAATTGATGATTACCAACTCGAATTCGCGAATTTCATACCGTTTGAGGAGGTTTACGGGTACGGTTAAGTGTTACTCTAATTCGCGCAACAGCTGTCATCTTGAGCGACCGATACCGTTTGGAATCAAATTTAGTACGAGAGTTTCGATCATGTTTGGGTCGAGAAATTCCAACATCGGGAGAACTATGCAGTCAAGTTATATATTAAACCTCACAATGCATTCCCTTATAATCCGCTACCTTTATAATATTATGTCCGTGTTCATCGTCAATGCTGACGCCGACGAATTTATTATTATCTATAGGTACAATATATATCCTTATGAAACGCGAGACGCAAAGACAAACATAATGAAACCCGCCACCCCACGTTTTAGCGGGCGCGAGATGCTAATAAAGCTGACATTGACTAATTTCCAGAACTCGGTGGCCAAATAATTTCCTTCTTTGTACGTCGCGGGAATAAATTTCAATAGTATATTATTATAAATAAAACGCGGCGACGATTCCGTTGTTTGCTATCTGTAGCGACCGCCGTCGCAAACATTTTACATCATTTAATACGTCATCCACTCGGTGAAACGAAATCGTGGACTCGTATACTCGGAGCGGCGAGCAAAAATCGTCACCGAATTTATTCAAATACCTTCCGGTTTCAATTTAACTCGATACCGGAATATTATACAATATTATAAGTGTTTAACATAAACGATAAATATTACGATATTACAGTGGGCGAAATTTTCCATTTGGCAACGTGAGATAAAAAAAAAAAAAAACCCATTGCAAGACCCGATTTTGGTATAGTATAGCTACTACTACACGGAGAGCGGTGCCCCGCCGCACAGTATTTTTTCGCAAGGGTCCATATAGAAGTATATTTCACAGCGGCCAACGTTTGAAGGGACGCGTAAAGGCCGGATCATTTATGGGTTTTACACCGGTATTATTTATTGCACTTTTGGCCGTTAAAAGCGCTTAGTTTAAAATATATTCGCAACTGACAGTACCACGCGTAGTCATAATGCGCATCGAGAATATATTATACATGTATACCACGTGTGATATGGGCGCTTCCCACACAATTTATACTAGATTATGATTTTCGTATTCGGTCGCATACAATTAAATACCAACACAATAATATATACGTATTATTCACAACTCTTCAGTTTGATTGGTAACACGAAAAATCGTGTTATAACGGTATTACTTATCAATGCATTTTAGGAAATAAATGTATCACTGAAAACAACAAAACTCGACAGGATTATATATATAAATAATTATGCTCTTGTTGAACCTATGTATTCGTCTTAAAAAACGGTATAATTTACGTACTATAATATAATATACTTCACGAATTCTAGATTGAATTTTATGGTTATTGTTCAAACTTTAAACACTCGTAGAAATATTTCAACGACGTCTCAAGTAACAGCAGCCATAGTAACATTGTGTATGTACATTATGCACATTCCGACTTGACTCATAAGACATTTTAAATTTAAATCGTTTAACGTTATTATATTTATTTCTAAGAAATTTATACACCAAAATGATAACCAATGACGAAATCATATCGCTCTTATTATTTGTCATCTATATGAAAGTTATTATGAAATTAATTTACTGTGAATGTTTACGAAATGTATTTCAAAATAAATTGAATTTATAGGTTTTTAAATAAATTTAAATTCTTTAATAGTTAGGTATTGAAGTTTATAATAATTACTCGCTTTTTGTGAACATTTTACACGATAAAATAGTTTATATTCTATACGCATAAAAATAAATCGAATTTCAATGATTTTCATTTTTTATTGTCCAAAAAAATTATATAAAAACCTCTAGTTTAAAATTGCAATACGACCATTGTCCGTATTTGTTTCAGTAAAATAATTTTTCTCTTATGAATTTCATTTTTTTTTTCTATTTTAAATATTATTTATTTGTTGAACTCAAATTTATATATTCTACTATAGCAATCGATTATAAATATTTCATATTTAACTGGGTCCTATATAATATTTATTCATTAGTTTAATATTTTTTTGTGAGTTTCAAATATTTTTAGAAATAATTATTATATATTATCATAAAATTAATTAATTTCGATCGTAAAGAATTAAGTAAAAATTTAAATGATTTCATATAAATAGTATGTATTATAACGACATTTAAACGATTCAATCTGTTTTCACTGAATGGTTCACTCCACTTTAAGTGAACGGCAGCCAAAGTATACCATTAAATACATTATAGTTACAACGTTGCAATAACGATAAAAAGAAGACCCACGGTTGATTCATTGTAATTAATCAAAGAAACTGCTTTAGTCATATTATTAATTATGGTACTTCATTACGATACAACAACCATGTCACTGTTTTCCGTATCGATTTTAACGACTGGGAAATAAAGAAAGAAAAAATATAACATTATTTACACAGCCGCAAATAAATATAACATCGTCCACTGTAGTGCGCTTAAGTACACGGACAAGATAGGCATCGTTTAATCACCGAAGCTACAAACTTACAACTGATATTAGTTTTTCGCGGAGGACAATGTTTTGAAGACGTATCGTGCGTTACACGGAAACTAAAGGCAGCAGTGACAACACTGCGTTGCGTGCAAAGTTTTCCAACGTTATTTTAATTATTATCTTCGACCATTTTTTTTCCCTTTCTTTTGTTATATTGTTTACTTTTCTCTTCGCGTCGTAGAACTTTGACTAGTAAACACTACGGGTGGGCGGCCAAAAGAAAGAGAAGTCGGTGAGACACGACGAAAAAAAATGACGAGAGAAATGAGAAAAGGCCATATAGAATGTAGAAAGAGAGCACGAGAGAGAGAGAGAGAGAGAGAGAGAGAATACTTTTTACAGCCATCGCTCTGTCCCGGTCGAGGAGAAAGTTTTTTTTTTTTCCAAACGGAATGAGAGAGAGAGAAACATATATATGTATATATATATATATATGGCGAAGTTGCGTAGTAGAAGAGTAGAGTGAGTGGAAATTCTCCTGCCGGAATAACAAAACAATTGTAGTCCGGGAGCTTGATTAACGGTTTTTTGGTTTGTTTTTGTTATTTTTTTGCCCGGCTCGTATATAAAGCCGTCGGGTTGGAAACTTTATTGCCGCCACCGACCGGAACTCCAGAGAGCTTGGTCACAGTCCCTAACATTCAACTAATAATGCGCACGGCGGTGGTGGAGAACATACGCGATTCAATAAAGAATTAGTTCCAGAAAATACGCGCACGACAACTTACCTACCTCACCTTCAAAAGCGCACAAATCGACCAAGGACGTGAAAAACCAGTCATCGTCGCTACTATTGCCGAACCACAGGATAAACGGCGAGTTGATAAATTACTTTATTTCCGGCGTGTTGTGCGATGAAATTTTGTTCACAAACTCCGTGCGTGTTGGCAATTAATCGGTCGTTTAACGTCGTTACCACGAAAAATAAAAGAAACCAGAAAATAAATAAGTCGATTTCACATTAGTGCTTTAAATAAAATTAATATTATAATTAATATTAACTTTAATCTCTGACAAAAAATTCCGGATTTATCATAATATTAAATATTACATTTTTAATGAAAATAAGATTATGACTTGGATATATTTTAAAAACAATAGTTTTATCCATTATACGTGTTTTCGTTCCTCTTCCAGTTTTACGAAAATAACGTTTATGATTTACCCAAAATACTGAAGTTTTCGACCGATCGTAACGACCTTACGTTACATTTTATTTACAATAAATTATTTATATGCGAACCGAACAACAGAAAATTGATCATCAAAGATAGTTCGAGTGTGTGAGAGAACGGGAGTGAGGAGAAGATAAAGAGGAGATAAATTGGGATAAAGGAATACGGTGGATAGAGAGAAGCAACAGGAGGCGGTGGACGAATTTCGTGCGAAGAGATACAATAGAATGTTTATGCGGTGGTTCGGCTGAATACGATTATACGCGTACAAACTGCTGCAACTTAATCGTCTAAACTAGACCTTCGGGATACTAGTGCCCGTATTTTATGGCGACTAACCGAACGTTAATTAATAGTTATTCAACGTTTTACGTCTAATACTCGCGATAGGTTAACGTTATTTAAACTAAACTGACGGCGCATAATTTATTGTACTTAAAATATTTTTAATGCGGCGCATCGTGTATGCAAAATGACATCACGTGGTATCTTTTTATACGTAATAATGACAACGTTATTATTATAACAGCTGCAGTACATTAATTTTACTGTATAGAGAACTAGTTCTCACAAGATTTTTTTCTGAATTTCGCTGATTACCACATATTTTTTGTTGATCTAAAAATTATGTGCATTGGATTTATTTACTCAGTTTATATAAAAACATCTTGTTATTAAAATAATAATATAACAAAGTAATTGTTTAAATAAATCAGATTAAAATGTAATTGCTGCATATTATACTAAACTTTAACATTATGAAATAAATATTATGTTTTGCGTCATATTTTAAACTAGCCAAGTATTGGACATAATAAAATGTCATTATTCTAAGTTCATAATATATTTAATTATTTTTGTTATTTTATCTTATTGCATAATATTTTATTTTGAAAATATTTGAAGATTTAATTATGAATTCAAATTATTAAAATATTGGTTAACGTATTTCAAACGATCAAAATAATAATAAACCAACGTAATTTATTGATATTTTTTAAAATTTGCTGAACTTAACGTATATTAATTTGCTTATGATTAATAATTCTTTTAACAAATGACCAATTAATTACCAAAAACAATACTGTTAAACTAATTAAATATTTTTTAATTTATGTTAATTAATTTAAACAGATTTAATTCTGTATGGTATCGCCTGTAACGTATTTTAATTTTTGTTTGAGTTTGTGCTGTTTGAGAATGTCAATTAATAATGTGTATTATTTTAATAAATTTATGATTTGGAAATTGTTGTTAAATAATAAATTATGTGCTTTATGACATTTATGCAGCAGCGATTTCGACTGTTTACAAATGTAATACAAACAGTATCAATTAAATTAATATAAATAATATTGTATTAACATATTAAAATAAAATAATATAATAAATTAATAACTATATGTAGGTACCAAGAACACATAAAAAGGTAATACGGAAATTTCAGAATCCCGTTTACTAATTGGCGCTTGTACGACAGGGTTGCCGGACCTTCACCGATCATTAAGAACACCACTCTCTTGCGTTGTATTGTTTGGTGTTATAATTATACAACAATCATAATTATTACTGTGGAAATAATTAAGGATGGCTATCCACATAAAGGAACCGAGGAAGTCACTGATTACTTACGTGGTCGACGTTCCGCCGTTTTGGAAATTTGTATGGTAATATTATTTTATACTTCCTCGCAATATTAACAATACAACAACGTTGTGTTTTATTCAATTTGTGTAATTATGCACACACAACGGAGTTGAATTCGCAATGACATTAGGTTATTTGTTGTGAAAGTTTAACAAAAATCAAATTTTCATGTCGATAGTCGTAAATTTTCACGAATAATGGGGGTTTTATGAATAGATTTTTATTTAAAACTCGCCATTGTACTGTACGCGTGACAGGAGTTTATTTATCCAAATTTTATTTATTTTAAATCAATGATTTAATTTTATGGCCTAAAAATGTGTGTGTACAGTATTTACTATAATAATACGATTTCAAAGCATTTTTTGTAATTCAAAAAAATGAAAATATTTTCATAATATTCTAAAAAATGTTAATAACTAACTGATAAATAGATTGTCTCGTAATTTTTTGTATTATCAAAACATTTTCAGACGAACACTTTTTTTAAGGAATTAATATAACGATCAATATAATATAGTATCAACATAATTTCATTGTACTTATAACTAATCAAAAATCGAATAAGATGAATAATAATAATAATAACATCGTTATATATACATATATATATATATATATAATACATAAATGTGATGTTATAAGTCACTACCATTGCATTATATTGCATTCTCAAAAATAAATAATTCAGTATCGTACTATCGAGTATACTTATTAATTATTAGTATGGCGTGACGAATAGCCAATTTCCAGTAGGTCTGTGTCAATTTTTTGCTTTATTTATTTATTTTATCGAGTATATATGGTTGTTTTTTTTGTAAATACAAATATATATATATATAATACATGTATAACTTATAATCAATGAGGTATATGTGTAGTTTTGATAAAAAAAAAAATACAAGTAATAAATACAAATGATCAAACACTATATATATTATAATAAAGCGTACAGTCCGGAAATTTGCGCGTACATATAAATTTATAATAGTTATTTCGCGTTGCACCAGGCACACAGATTATTTATAAAAAAAAAAAGTCCGAATCGTACGAGCGCGTAGAGTTGGACCAGGAACGGAGTACCAGTGCGAAACGTTTTTGTGTAACGTTCGTATGCACTGGCATGAGGACTAGCATGCGAATATAAAACGATTGTAAAAGGGGTGGTTTCGGGGTGGTTTTGGAGTGGTACGTCGTCAGGGATGGTGGAATTAATTATTTCCCCACAGCGGCTGCTGATGACCCTCCGTGTCCTGACTCACCAGTTGCCACTATCTTCGTACTAACGTCACACCCGAGACTAAACGACATTTCTACCCATGACCAATGTACAAAAACAACTCAACCATCGAGTTGAACAATAGTTTGTATTGTGTGTGTGTGTGCTCGTGTATGTATGTATTCACGAGCTTTTCGCAGTGGTCACTCAGTTGAGCGAATAGGAAGAAAAGGAAGGGGATCCGGAAACGGAAATACACTACTCAGCGACATTGACTAGACCATTAAAAGCGTCTTTCGGATGATTGTTTTGACAGGCACCAACGACATCGTGAACTACTTTCATCGGTCTTCGTCATCGTTCATTCGCCGCCGATTTTACGTTTGAATATTTTGAATATCAAACCAACTCCGGCGGTATCTTAACTTCTTCCTTCCATTCGCTTACTGTTATATCATAGTGCCTATAACTTACAAGTCTTTTCAAAAACCAACAACCCACATCCACATGACACGCGCACAAATTACTAATAATATAAACTAATAAACTAAAACGGCATAAACGTTTTCGTTAAATTTTCAGAAAAAAAACACAATAATATCGCGTTATATTATTATATATTTGATGTGTAATTTCACAACAAATCCGTCACTTCTTAATCTGCAGTATAGTGTGCTCCAGTTGTGATCGGTAATATTATTTGTACCTTGTCTGATGAAATTTTGGTCATTATTACATGAAGACACGATACATATAGAATGATTTTATGATGTGAATAATATGACACTGTGAAATTAAGTAGCTAAAATGACCAATACCGCTGACAACGGTTTCTTTTATTGAAAATAATCTACATATTCAAAACTACAAAAACTAAAAACGTGATATTGTATTTAATTCCATCGGAACACGTCATCGTGAATTAAAATTATATATTTTGTTTCACATTTATTTTCATCCATAATACCGAGAAATTGTGCCGTAATCATAATAATATAATTTGTTCGAAATATTTAAAATATATTTATTTTACCGATCGGATTATGCATTTTCAACGGAAATGGCCATCTCGATATTTTCAATCTGGTAAATTCTTTAAAAATAATATTTGTTATTCGTGTCCTTTTACAACTTTTGCATATAATATACAACGAATAAATAAGGTGATTGGATTTTATAGATAAATACATTTTAAAGCTTCTGTACAAAATAACCTGAGATAAAAGATTTTGTGCATACAATTCGATATAACTATATCATTACAGACAAATCGTCACTGTAATCAATCATGTAAATATATAGTCCACCTTTTGCATAATATTACACATTTAATTTTGTAAATTAATTTATATGATGAAATTAGAAATGAAATTTTGAAATATGCATTTAAAAGAATAGTGAACTCCGTGGTGCTGATAAGCATTTTTTAATAAAAATAATAATTTTTTATTTAACAACTTAATGCGGGTTGCAGACCCGGAGAATGCAATCCGGGACCGTATCTCCCGGAAGCGTTTAATCTCATGAGTAAGGATATCATCATTCGCAACGCGTTTTATTTCATTTTTTACCGTCGGGTGATCCCGTGGGATGTCATGGGAGACCTAACCACAGATAACTTTTTGTCAGATAAATAATATATATATATTTATTTTCTACCATCGCTGTCCACAACGATGTCACCGATTATCATCCTTGACACACGCATTGTTGTTGTTGGGGTCACGTCTCCCAGGACGAATTTCAAACGGAAACGACAACAGTGGACCGAAGACGTGTCATTTTATATATATGGACATGGACCAATCGCGATAAAGATACGATTTTAGTTTAGGGTCAATGTACCAATTGCGCTCCTTGTTTTTACGATCGATATACCAATAAATTGCGCTCATATTTAAATTGTTTTACCTTCAAGTATGAAAATATTGTTGTTCAATTTAATTCAATCGAAATTTAATTATACGTAAACAATATGTATACTAAAATATTTGAAAATTAAAAACTTATTTATTAATCAATTGATTACTGGTTATATATTTTATAACAATTTAGAGAATTTTATTAAACGTTAATAATAATAAGCATATTTACGCACACAATTATAAATTTGAGCGATTATCGAAAACAAGTATTCACCATCATTGATTACGTATTTATCAGCCAATTATTTCGTTGTTTATAATATTTTGTAAGAAAAAACTAATTACTATTAGTCGTTACTTTTATTTTGTTGTAATATTAGTTTGTATTGTCAAACGTTACAATATGAATCATTTTAAAAAAGTTCTTAGAGAAAAAAGTAAACCGTTATTACTTTTTAATAATATATTGTTTAAATAATTGACAAAAACAATAATCGATAAAATGTAAAAATTAAAAACTTTATTAATTATATTTATTACTACCTAACTAAAAAGGGTTCCTTATTTAATTTATTGTAGTTATTTTTACTATCTTTGGCTACTACTTAGACAATTGGTTTGATTTAAAATATTGCAATTCATAGTTTGTTCTAAAATATTTTCGAAGTAACTGGTAAACTCCCATATATAAAAGCTATATTTATAGCTGCATAGCTGCGTTTTTATAACATGAAAACTGTAGAAAAAAATACGCCTAGTACGAAACAATATAATGTAATCACCTTCATTCGGGTTACCGTATACTGGTTACCTGGGTTTTGGTCGGTGTATACATTTGTCATCGATCGATAACATGAATCCCGATCCGACCGAAAAGAATTCGCATAGATCAGATCAGCCACATGAATTGTATAACGTAATAAACAAATAATATTACTGTCGTTAAAACGCAAAACACATCAACTTAATCTCCGTATCACGCTCTTACATTTCAACGCGTATTATTATTATTATTATATGTATTATAATAAAATCGCTTCGTTGAAAAGTAACAACCATCACAGGATTTTATTCAGGTTTACGTACGAGTAATATATATTATACTTGTGGATATATACGTACGTGGAGGGCAGCGATGAGAGTATAATTATACAATACGGTGCCGAATGTAAAATATGAAACACGAAAGAAAAAAAGAGTAGCCTAACGAGCGAGTAAAAGGCTCGTCGTCGAGTGCGACGCAGCGCGAAACAAATTTACGGTCATTTTGTTTTGTTTTTTTTTTATTATTTTTTTTTTAACGAAGTGGCTCCCTCTTGGAATTTTCTCTCGTTTTCATTTTCATTTTCATCTTTTTTTTTTTAGTTTTTTAATTTTAATTTCAATAATAATCATATCGGAGCCCTTACAGCCGGAGACACATACGCACACACGTCGTATTATTTATAAGTACGTACCGCCGCGGCGGTCGTTATTAAACCCTTTCTCAACCCTTTCAACCCCGTGGTTTGGGATCGTTAGGTTTTTGAGTGCCACATTACGACTTGGCTGGTCCCTGCTGTTTGTTACACTGGCACTACGCAGCGATGATTCTTTTATAAAATTATTACTATTATAAGTCCACATATACACACGTCCGCCGACGTCGTCGGGCACGTGCGCCAGTAACGACTAAACATATCACGTTTTATACGCACATGTTTTTTACTAATTATTTTCATAATATTTATTTCGTAAAATTCAAAACGTCAAATACTTGTTTTAGAACGGCGTGTGTGTCCAAACTATATTATTAAAGAATGTCAAAATAATATATATATATATATATATACTGTCTAACAACGTTTGTTAGCTATTACGAAAAATATCTCGAAAAATTGTTAAATTATTTTAACATTTTACAGATATTTTTGAGATAACAGCCAGTGCGAGATTGTTAGACGAAAACAGTGTTATTAGAAAGGGTGATGGTGGTGCGAGCTTATATTACACTGTACAAAACAACACATGTATCATGTTTATCGCTGACAGTATTGTTCGATGGCACTCGACGCTCGTTTTAGGAAAACCGTTGTTTGTAACTATTGTTGTTTTAATATCAAATAGTAAGAATATTGTTTTTGTACAGGTTTTTGTTATTACTTGCATATCATTTTATGAAGATAATGAGATTTAAACGAGACTATAATGTACTAAAAACGGGACAAAAAGCCTCATGTTCGATATTCTTCATGACAACGGCACAGGATGCTAAAAAATGGACAATTCCGTTTTAAACAGTATGGTCAACCTTAGGTCATTGGTATTTTTAAAAATTTAAAAAATCAGAAATTTAATAAAATGTATAGTGTATAGTCAAGAATGAAACTAGGAGAACTTTTTATAAAATATTATCTTACTGTTTTCCTCGTGGTGTCTACTGTTGCTGCATAATTCAATCATAAATATTTTAATTTTTAATTTTAAATTACCACAAATCTTGATATGTGACCAACGACTAGAAATTACGTATTATATGGAAAATTTAAAATGTTTAAATTCTAACTACTTCACTTGATACTATGTTTAAACAGGCTTTACAGAATCTGTGTACTTAAAAAAATGAAATTCTTAGGCCAGCCTGGTGTGGGGTGGTTGTAAAAATATCTGTATAAAAACGTTTCACAGACATTTTCATCCAGCTACATGCCTGTAGAATACAGTTAATTACCATAAAATTGATTATTAAAGTAAAACTCCTTAACTGTTATGCTGACTCAAACAAGCTAGTATACACAGCTATAGCTCATATTTATTTACACGTGACTGTAACACATTTTCTTTTTAAGAATTACCTTTACTCTAAAGTTGACTAATTAAGTTCACTTAATTATAAATGTTTTTCACAACTATTAACTGTTTGTTTATATTTTTTCTAAGACAATTACATTTATTAAGTTAAATACCTAAATGTACATCTTATAAACATTCCCAAATCAATACTTACTATTTAATATGAGGTATACACAAATTTGTTACAATGCTAATTAATTATAATATAAAGTCAATTTTTTGTAAGGATTGTTATTTTGAAATTTCAAATGATAATATTTTTATTTTTATGCGAAATTTAACACACATTTTCATTAAATTATATTTGTATTGATACGGAGTCATTACAAATGCGGATAGTAATAGTTGTCTTCGAGGACTTTTAAAGGACTAGAATGTTGAAAACTGTCAATTATTAGCGTCTTTACATTTTTTTCAATTATTATATTTTTTTTTTTTTATCTTTATTTTAGTATATTAAAACGGAATTATTTATTCAACGCTCAAAGGTGTTAAGCTTAAGACAGCAGTTTTACACAAATCAAATATAATTTATTTAAACAAAATATCATGAAAGATCTTTTTTTTTTGCGAATAAGTAAATAATAGTAATTTTCCCTAATAACGTTGAATAAAAAAAGTTGCATAAATTTTTTTTTTATTGTTTTATATTTTATGGAAATATAAATACATAATCCCATTACATTCAATTTATTACGATTTCTGACATTTATTTACCATACGAATCTTTTAAATAATAATTATTGACATTATTTATTGTTTTGTAAATATTTTAACTTTCTATCTTCACTTGTAAAATATAGATACATCAACGAATGATTCGATAATTAATGTATAAGTATTTCTGAGAGTTAGGTACAAGTAAGTAATTAAAATGACTTTGGCAAGTACTAATAGAGTTGAGGATTGTATGTTTTCATTCCGTTTTGATATAAATTCTTTATAAATCATTGAATCGTATGTTTTTACGAGATTTATTTATTAGTTAAATATTAAAATAGATTATTACAAGAACAACATGATTATAATAAATTGATCTAATTTTTATTTGAAAACCCCGTATTGATTATGTTATATAGCTATGTCAATATTACAAATCTTCATAGGAACTATGGGTATTATCACAGACAATTATAGCAATTCTGTTCTATTGACTATTATAATGGTATTTATTTTATATAAAAATTTATATTTATGATAATACTGTGGTAATTTCAACAATAACATGGGCAGACGATACCTCCTATGATTGCAATCTAAGAACTATACAACTGTTAGCAATCTATAGTTAATCATACTCGTATTTATCCATGTTATCACATTATACGGTAATATGTTATACTACAATATTATTATGATACAAGTTAAAGATTTAGATTTCCAGGATTGCGAACCATATAACTACGGTGACAAATGTATAGTTTACAAGGATAAACATTTATATCCAACAAGTTATTTATTTTATTTTTCATATAAAAGATAATTTTTGCTTCATAAGTTGTATTTTATTAAATTATAAGAACGACACATTGACAGCGCCTATGCTTTAAAATTGGAAATAAAAACAAATTTATGAAGTAATATTGTAAATGTAAATGATTTTTAAATTGTATTGTGTATTGTGCATTTTTTCTTGTATATAGGAGGATTTTTTTAATATAAAATAACAAAAACGTAGTACCTACCAACGAAATTGCATTTTCAAATTTAATACTCGATGGTATAACAGTCGCATACACGTACAACGTAATATAACTCCCGCAAATAATTGTATGGCTACCTATACGTATAAATACATTTATATAGTATATAATATATGTATTATACACGCGTATTTGAAAATATTGTTACAATTTTGATTTCGTGTGCTGTTAGACAATACCCAGTTTAATAACGTTAAGCGTACGTGCATTATTACAATAATAAAGTGCACCTAGGTATATAAAGTGTATAAAACCTTTGCATTGGATATTGTATATGGTGTGCAACTATAACGTTTTTGCGCAATATAAAACGTCTGATGTTATATTAAAACGTTTTACAAACAACATATGATTAAGTGTAAGTCATTTTCAAGTTTGGTATACTCAGCTCTAAGTTAAAACGCGTTTATTGCAACTTTTTTTGTATAAAAGAATCTACCACTGAAGATATTTCTCAAATCAAAAATAGGTAACATCCGTAACCGTAGTATACGTGCATATACCGTTGTTGATTTTATGTTTTATAAAATATTAAATACACATTTTACGTAAAAAATAATTTACTATTCAATCGAATAAAGAGAGAAATAATAATAAAAAAACATTGTATACCTAATTAAAATTATTCTGATCATAAACATTCTCTTTGAAATACGCCAATAACATTGTCGAGCAATATACTCTGTGTGACTATTAAAAATACAATTTTTTTTTGCCATAATCGTCGTTTGAAAACTTAAAAAAAAACTCAACAGTTGTTGCCTATAACCGTAAAGTGCGAACACTATATAGTGTACATACTATATATAATAATTTATAATATAGTAAAAACTATAATATCCTCTAATTATAAAAGTTTTTTTTTTTTTATAACTTTTTTTAGAGTTTGTAATATACAATTACTTAACACACATTAAATATTTTATAATTTATTATATTAATAATCTAAACTTTAATGATTATAACTTTAGCGACGAATATGGTAGTAGGTAAGTATAATATTAAATTGTCGTCATATTATTAATAATTTATCGGCTGAATATGGTGTTTCTGGATTGTTTCGATGTAGTAAGCTGGTAACTCGACGCGTCGTGTTGTAAAATATGCAATAAAACAAGAGATAAGAGTATTAAATCAACGCGTGATCAGAGCAGTAGACGTGATTTTAAGGAGTAAGAAAAATTGAGAGTAATATTTTTTCCATAAAGCTTAAAACGCCACCGGTAACTATTATACCGACAAGGTTGCATCGTTTATGTTAATCTAAGATGCTAAAAAATTCATCAGGATACCTATACATAATATATATACATATGTACGCATAATAGATGTATCATTGTACAAAAATATAGAAAACGATTGTCGAGAAAAGTAGTAGACCTTTTAGACTTTAGTATGCTAGCGTACATTATTTCTGTAGTCTTGTTTATAACAAATAGCTGCTTGTAAAATCTAAGCACTTTTTTCGCTTTGTTTTTTACTGACATAATAAAAATAGAATTTCCCCATATTAATTTCATAAAACACTATTGGAATATTTGTTCATTTATATTTAGGTATAAAGAAGAAAAACAAAATAAAATACCATAAGTAATGAAAAACATTTTTAAAATTCTCACTCATACTACCTATTAAAAAAGTGTATATTATACTGATATGTTATAACAGGCATATTATATTATAAAGTTATAAGGATGTTTATTTTTATTTTTCTTTGCCGAGTGCAGAGAATGAATCAGTTTGTATAAATATTGTGTACAGAATACAATATAATAATATTCAAAATCCGTGGAAATACACGTACCAACAGTATAAAACAAATTTGTATGGCCGCAATAAAAAATATTGGAATATAAAAGTTTGAAAATAGTAAAGAAAAACCGTTTGGACAATATAACTCATTGTTGTGCGACGAACAGATGAAGGGGAACGGTGATATTGTAATATACAACACAAACGCTATACCATAGTACTTCGTTTTCGATCTTCCGTGATGGATTATGGAAATATGTAAGAAAAATAAATTTATCGCGATAAAACTGAAAACATTACAACTCATTTGATTTTATTAAGTGGGGCGCCGATTATCGTTGAACGAATCGGCCGTTTAATACAGTGTGTTTTGAGAAACTCGATCCTACCTAATTATACAACGTCAACGTCATAGGTTCTTAATAGACGTAACCACTTAATCAAATCAAAATGTTTGTTTATCTGTGTGATCACATTAGGCATCAACGCGTTACTTACAGTGTACATATCCATAGCTCGTAATGCTAATAATTTCGGATAATTTTTTATTAATACTCAACGTTTTGAATGGGATATAAAAAAATATTGTTTATCAGTTAGTTTGAATCCATACTGTTATGTAATCATCGAGTATCAAACAGCTCTGTGTGAACCATATGATACATTATATCCCATACAAATGTGTAAATATTTTATCAAATAAATATCGAAGTGATTTAAAACAGTTACATTGAAAATATTAAAAGTGGGTTTTCATCAAGTTGTTATATACATAATATAATATATTGATATGTATCACATTATTGAATATGTTTTTACTCAAAACGTTTTACCTATGAACACGAAGACTACACTATTATATATATAAAAAAATATATATTTATTTTTTATTATTATAAAAAAAAAGTACAAAACAAAAGAAAATTAAAATAATAATAATAACTATATTGCGACATGAACGAACAGATTGAAAATGAAAATTGTCGGGAAAAAAAAGAATTTAACAGTAATAAAAAGACTGGTGAGTTATTCGTGATGGTGTGCGCTTGACGTGTATTGATGACTGCGTTAGTCTCATTTTATCGATATTGTTGGAGTTGGGGGAGGGATGGAAAGTAACAATATTTCGCACGCGCCTTATGCAGTGTGCATAGAGAAGACAGACAGACAGAGAAGGAGAGAGAGCGATAGGAGTTGAGCAGCAGCAAAAGAGGTCACTATCGAGATACAGTGACACTCGATTAATAAAATTCGTTTATAATAATAATAATAATAGTAATAACGATAATGTTATATATTACTTTTTATGAAGCAACTTGAGATTAAAAAAAAAAATAAAAAAAAAATGTATAAACTCGTATACTTGCACACTGTATTATTATTCTAATATAACGTGTACCTCGGTGAGCATATCCCGGATGATGGGTAGATACTCCCTTCCTATAATCTTTACTTTTATATTTCAATGCGTTTTATGAAAAAATATATCTTTTTTAAAAACAGCCATACATCATATATTATTGTTGAATCTTATCATAAAAAATGTACCTACAGTTATTTAATTATAATATACGTATGTATACAGTTATAATAAGTATATTTGTATAGGCATGCTTATGTATAGTGATGTATAATAGTATGTATGCATAGGTACTTTATTCTACAGACGAGATGCAAGATATTAACAATGTCTAATAATGGACGATTTCAACATTATTTGTTTTAAGCCGACCATTATACAATGACAGTACAACGCAATAGTTGCGACCACGGCAATTAATAATAACATAATAGAATAAAATTATAATACATATAAATATATAATTGAAAAACATACAACTTAGCCGTGCAATTCACGGAATAGAGACAAATCAAATTTTCTCATCAACATATTTTTTTTTTTACATACATTTATTATTATTGTTATTTTTGTTTTAACATCAACTTTAAAACGTTATATTTTTTGTACGTAATATTGTGTTAGGTTTTCTTAATTTGTTTTTATTTTTTCCCCTTCTAAAAGTAATGATGCATACATTCCTATAATATCTATAGACACGACACGTACATCAGATTGATTCATCAATTGTAAAATAGTTAATAAATTTATGTCGACTTCGAAACCTAACCACTTTCGTGGTCGATTCGACTTCGAAACGAATTAACGACTCGATACCGCCATGACAAGGGTTTGTGCGTCAATTAACTAGAAATATTTTCATTTCGCTGTATTATTATCGTGTAAAACATCGCAGTCGCGTTCCATCGGACTTTTCGATTTGTAAAATGCGTTTCCGACCGTCTGCTCGGTAAACAATATTATGCTGACTTCGGAACGGGGTATATAACAATAATAATAATATCTATAGTAGGCTATCTGCTGGCCAATATCAATGGATACTGAAAAATAATTTATTCGTTTTCGCTATCATCATGATATACATGGTTATAGTTTTTGTTGGCTAATAATAGAAATTCCTGAAATCAATCAAAAATAAAATACAAATAGTGCCTGGAAAATATGTGAATGTTGTAATTAAATAGTTTTTGATTTATAAAATGGAATGTTTGCATTTTAAATAAAGTAAATACAATAGTTTATGGTACCGGTAACGGTTATTAGTTTTTGTCAGTTATACTAGTAGATAATTAGTGTCAGTTCGCACGGAATAAATATCACACATCAGACGTTGGGTTTGAAATCGGGAAAATGGGATCTTAAATAAGAAAAAAAAAATTATCGGTACAAGCTTAGAATTATTATTTATTAAAATTAAAAATATAATTATGCGTGTGAAATTCCACAAAATTCAATGAAGTCTGCCGGGCGTGTAGTTTTTTAAACGATGATATTTATCCTACCACAATTTATATTATTTTTTCATATTTAATGCTTTTTTGTATTTTATGCTGTGTATACATTTTTTTTTTTTTTTTTATATACACATAATTCTCGCTGCAAATTGGAATATACGTTAACAAGCCGCAATGGCCGGGCGCTGGAATTCTTTATAACCGGACTGTATTATGGATATATAAGCAAAAATGTTGCAAGCGTGATAAAACGTTTCGTATTTCTATTACGATACCACGCGATAGTTTATACACGCACTACCGTGTCCTCTTTACAGCAGTCTCTTTTGACTTAAACGGAATTTACCAACGATTGAAAAATTACGTAATGGTCATCTAATACCAATAATATATCGTTATGATAATATATTAACAGGTTATACAATTTACAATAATAGTAATAATAAAATTCCGTAAGAACCGTAAGTGCCCGTAACGTATAAACGTATAAACCTAACTCTAATCGTAACGTCGGTACTACACATTCTATCTATCGCCCTATCTATATGTCAGGCGAAATATCAGTTGAATACCGTAGGGAGTGAGAAACGCGATGATGATTAAATACTAAATAATATATTCTTATGAAAGTCGCAGTTGATATTCTGGTGCTTGAAAAAATAATAACAATAGTAATAACACTAGAATTATTTTCCTCGATTCCGAATGATAAAGTTTCCCTTAAAAATACTAGTTTTTTCACGATTTAACTCGCCGGGAAAATATTTATTATTATTACCATCATTCTCGTCGTCTTCTTCTCAACCACTACTGCGTTCGTATCTCACTGGACGGCTAACTACTGTACGATTCCGGCCGAGTTCCTTAAGAGTAGTGCTCTTTTGTTAATGGACTGTACAGTACGCCCTCATTACGGTTTCTTCTAATGAGTCGGCGATAGAAATAAATTTTACTCGAAACGAACATAAATCTATTCGCCACCGCCGCACAACATCATGACAACGACCGCAACAACAACGACCAGCACACACACACACACACACACACACACACACACACACACACACACACACACACACACACACACACATACAATCACTATTAAGGCCATTATGAAAAACATCTTTTGTTGATTTATTTTCCGTTTTTACTCGTAAGTCTCCGAGACATGACACTGTAATAATACTTAGCGATCAAATATAATATTGTGTTTGCACCGTTCATATTATATTATACGTTTTTTTTTTTTAAATAATCGTGACATTATTAGCAAACTATATAATGATTAAGGTTTTGTAATTTTATTTAAAAGATTTAAATTGAAACATAATAAAAATTAAAAAAAAAAAAACATTAAAGGTGTGTTATATATTATCACAACAAACACAATAACGGTGCTAAATAGTATTTGAAATGCTGTAGTCTATAAACAGCGACAATTTCGCATTATATGGGAGCTATTCTGTCTGCATTAGACTGTAATACTTACTGTCGGAGACAGACAAACGGTTTTTATCGTATTTTTTTTTTTACGGTCTAAGTTTTCTCTGACACGTAAATCGACCGACCAACAGATTTTCGGTTCACTCAGACGTGCAGGATACGCGTATTGCAAAGCTCCGTTTGACATTAACCATGTATAGACTTTTCAAAAACGCACTACTATTATACGGATGAGGTGCTTCTGTTTTTTTTCACCGGCAATCATAGCTCCTTGAAACTTTATTATTTTTATTTTTGAGCAAAGAAAACTTCTTTATGGGAAAAATAAAATAAAAATTTGTACCTATTGAAATGCGTACCAAAACGTGTTCAGTTTTTAATGCTCAAACTCCCACGATAAATGTATAAAATATTTAATATGCAAATAGTGTCCCTAAGTACTAGTTGTATTGATAATACATATTAAATTAATATTTTCCGTTGACATGGAATAATTATTGAAAAAAAAAAAATCGGAAAATTTTATTGAAAATCAATAAAAATACTTTATGATAATTTTTAAATTTTAGTTCATTCCGAATCAAATTAGTATGTCATTGATCGTTGTTAAAATGTTTTTACGGGAATAGGTTATAATTAAATTTAAAACACGTTATAGTTGGAACCTAAACTTAATGCTTCGAATAGAGTTAGACGTCGAGTAAAAGTCTAAAGTAATAAAGCCAATAAGGTAAAAATCTATACTATATAGAATAAATAACATTTATAAAATAAGCAATACGATGAACAGAATTTGTAATAACAAATCGACAAAATTCTGAGTTGAAAAATCATCATGAAAACGGTTATTATTGTTAAAAATGTATTTAAGAAAAAAATCTATTTTCTGAATCAGACACGACTTATTAGAAATATAACCAATTGAAATAATAATATTTATTGAAAATTAATTTTTTTAGTTTTGTATCAATATTATCAATTAGTGCAGTGAAAATGCATTAATGTAAAAATTACAAGTTCTCTGCGTGTTCTGTGTAATTGTTTTGTTTTGCTATGTTTTAAATACCACTAGCTTTTGTATATCGACATTAAAAAAAATTAAATTAAATTCCAATCAGTGTTTAGGGCGCGTTTTCGTCCGCACGCCGTTTATTCGGTCGTTAGTCGGACTAATCTGGCCGGCAGACAATGCCATCAAACGACATTCGTTTTTGCGTTAAAACCAAACTATAACGAGTTATAGTCATAATGGTATTATTGCGAAATATACACACACGATTGTGGGCAAGCGCGGACCGATACGCGGTCGACGCAGGTTGGCGATGGCCGGCGGGTGAAGACCAAACGAGCGTGCTTTTCAATTAATCCACCGGCGATCGTCTCTAATATGCCACCGGAGCAGGATTAAAGGAAACACCCAGACAGATTTATGTACACACACGCGCACGCACAAACACACGCACACACATCTAAAAGTAATTGGAATGGCATTTGACTTTCTGTGTGTTATTGGAGCGGCAATCTGCAATCAGTGTGTTCGCTGGTGATTAGGTGTATGCGTGTGTGTGTGTAGGATTCCGAAGGAGGTAATTTAGATTTTTTTCCCCGTCCAATCGTTATGCCGAAAAAGTGTCCATCTTCATTCGTGTTACGTCTACCGGAACGGGACGACCATTTTGTCAATTTACATTCTCTTTATACGAGTACGTTACACAACAAGTACCATAAATATGACTAAACTTGACTTTGAGTGATTAAAAAATAATAAACGAAATTATACTGTACAGCTTAACGTGGTACGGTCATTAATCTGTACGTGGCAAACCAAAATCAATCATTTAATCTAAACGCCCGTCGTATGCATTTTTCCATAGTACCTACGTGTAACGCCGAACGCCTCGCCTCGACTTATATACCCACACTTCACTAATCCCCCGAAGAAACTTCCGCGTGCGGTGTGTAGCTTTAGTGCAACAACGTTAACGGTCCCCGAAACCCGAGTGGATTTGTAATAAATCCCACAAAAGTCGGTTTCTTTAAAACTTGCACGAAGAAACTGCGGTTTTTATTTTGTGATTCCTGGCTTTTGTAATCCTTGGCGAAAGATAGCGGTAGTAAATGTAATGCGGAATATAAAAAATGCCACCAACATTGACCGATCAATTATAAGCGAATAGATCCGTACACCTTATAATATGTATTTTTCGTCTCAAGTCATAATATTAATACAGTGACACAAATATTGGAGAGTTTGAAAATATTTGTTCAAATTATTACTCCGATTTAAAAACTTTTTCCCCATATAGTTACGACATTCGTCAAAAACTTGATTCGTGAAGAATTATCGCGAAAGGAAAAGGAAGTCGAGTTCTAATGAAGGTAAGAAAATATAGTATTATTATTTGTTTTTACGTGACATACAAACTATTTTGAAGTTCAGAAGTGTATTTTACTAATGTGCTCACCAATATCAATAAAAGCAGCACGTCAAGTAATATTTTGAAAATATCGTTGCGTACAGTGTACACCGTCATGGTTCTATGTTATAATGTCATTATACCTGAGTTTAACTATATTTATCGTAGAACCGAGACAACAAATTGTTGGGTAGGCACGGCAACCGTATCAACAACATTTTTCTTTTAGAAAACTTTTCCATCATATAATATTAATATTAAAAACTAAATTATCATTAATATGTAGGATGTGCAAATGAATTTCTAGTTATAAGAGGATTTATATTTTAGGAAACACATATTTTAATATTTTATACATTTCCTTAATTCTAAAATTAACACAATAATTTAAAATTTAACCAATAATATGGTATGGTATAAAATCATTAAAATTTTTATATAATTATGATAAGATATTAACATTTATGTTTGAACTAGTAAACTGCTAGTCTTAGTATAATAATATTGTAAAAATACGCGACATTGCAAAATTTACTATGATACCATGAGATGATAAATGTATAACATCACGGTACACTTAACACTATTCAAGTTGAAGTAGTATTTTTAAAGGTTGATATTATACTGTGGAAAAATAAAGAGATTGCAACAGTTGCTAAATCAAGCTGTCAAATTGTGTTCCAGTATTTAATCAGAAGGTGCACTCGTGCTTCAATGGTTACATGAACAAAAATATTAATATGCTTTGTTAGAAAAAGATTCCTTATTTTCATCGTTATAACAGATAGTTATTTTATTTTGAGATTTTTGATTTTTTTTTTTTATGTATATTATATGCAATAAAAATATGTTTGCTTGTTGTTTTTTGAATTTTTTTTTTTTTTGGATAAATCATACATGATACGTATGTAAAAAAACACAGATCAAGATCACTTTTCTATAGCAAAAAAAAATATTGTCTACAACCATTCAACGTGTCACAACCAGAGATATAAGTGGTTATATATTATATGTAAAAAAAAGTGTACGATTTAATAGTAAACAAAAGTGGCACACACATTGCAGATTCACTTATACTTAAATGTCTTCAAACAAAATATGGAAAAATATAATATTATAGCATTTTGTCTACGCCTAACTTTTGTAAAATTGTGGTTATACGATTATACATTTATGCAATTATTTGTTGTTGAATGACTCGTCTAAAGTAAAAAAAAATACAAAGATTATTTATATATCATGTTTATATTTTGTTTGAAAATGCATTAAAAATCAACAGCTAACTTGAATATTTTAAAGTCAGCTTGTGATAAATCAAGTATGATATATTTGAGTAATCGTACACAGTGTTTTAGTAAATATAGTTATAGTATAAGTTGTATGGAGTTGGTCTTACTTTCCAGCAGTGTTGCCACTACACGAAAATACGCGTGATTACAATTCCGACAGTTTATTCTCGGAGGACCATATACAAATGTCCATATATAATTAAGTGTTATGGATTGAATCATTTCAACTGGGAATTATATGCAATTACTTTATAAACTTTCATTTTGTTCTGTCTACGTATACAAATTATTTTTTATGAAATATAATTATAATACGTTAGACTTAATACACATACTACTATAATATCGTACAATGAAAAATTATAGAATAACATTACGACACATGTGATATTGTGGATAATATTATATTATAATTAAATATTAAAAACCGTACACCACGTTATTATCGGAACGCGACTTTCATAAATAGTTGTTTATTTCGTCATGTCGTTACTTCGCGATTTATTAAAGCGCACTTTTTCTCGACTTTTGATATTATTCCCTGTACAGCTAAACCGCGACTCTGCAGTACAGAGTTCATATCCCACAAGCGAGTGTCATTAATATTACAACTTTTATCAACTATGCGGAATATGTCGCGTGTCGAACAAAGCGAAACGTCGATCTGTTAGCCGGGACTGTTCCGGAGTTGCTCTATGTATTCTCATATAGCCTTTTTACGGCAACGGCTGCAATCTCTGTTTCGAGGTATATTATGTCGATCGATAAATGTTCGTATTTAATGCGCTCGCACTCGGGCAGTCGGGCACCGCCTGATTTACCCACCTCTTATATAGTTAACCCTTAGGAAATAATTCAAACGGACGTACCTTAAGTCCGGCTGCTGCGTTGCCGTTGACGATAGCCGTGGCTGCAGCTGACGGGCTGACCGCGTTCGGGTTGCCGCCGTTGGACAACGTGGCCACAGCCGCAGCCGCGGCGGCCGCTGCGGCTGCTGCGGCTGCCGACCCGCCGCCGGCGGGGGCAGACGGCTGTGCC
The DNA here is from genome assembly GCA_036289425.1 of Rhopalosiphum nymphaeae. Classification (NCBI taxonomy): domain Eukaryota; kingdom Metazoa; phylum Arthropoda; class Insecta; order Hemiptera; family Aphididae; genus Rhopalosiphum; species Rhopalosiphum nymphaeae. The sequence goes on along the minus strand of JAZAQC010000013.1, from coordinate 31,282,993 downwards.
GGGCACGCGATGTGATTGCCGTAGTTGGCGGGCATGGAAAACGGGACGAATAGCATCTGTTGGTGCGACAGCTGGTGCTGGTGTTGATTGGTGGCCAATGCAGTGGCGACGCGACAGTGGCAGAGGCCGTCCGCCAGTTGAGAGTGGTGGTGGATGTGGTGGTTACGCGTCACGCCGGTGGCCGGAAGCGAAAGCTGTTGCGGCTGCGGGTACGGTAACGTCCTGACAGCCAGTCTGCAGTTACTGCGAAACCGTACAGGTCCGATCGACGGGCGTATCGACTGGTGCTGATCCGCCGGAAACGCGTAACAAGAGCACTGCGGCTGCGGAGGTGGCAGTGGCGGCGGTGCGGTTAGCGACTGTGGAGTCAGCTGGACCGTAAAGTTTTCGACGACAGCGGTGGTCGCTGCGACGGATACGCCGGTGTGGTGGAGGTGCCGGTGATCACTGATGTCGCACAAGTCGCAACCGGTGGCAGCGGTGCCGGAGGTGGCGATCACGTGTTGCTCCTGTTGCTGTAATCCGCGGTCGTGGTAACCGATCACCAAACGCCTCCTGCGATGAGTTTGCGTGGTATCGGTCGGTATGACGTCAGTCGTGATACCTGCACTGGTTGCACCGGCGAACGGTTCCGACGACCCTTTCAACGTTGTTATGCCGTCCGTGGCTAGACCACTAAGTCATGTCCCACGCGTGTGTGACGGTCGGATTGTTTCACGCGCGCGTTATCGAATCCGACGGGATTACTGCGAGAGGCACAGAGAGGTACCGAAAGTACGTGCGCGAATAGGATTTTAACGATAGCCGGAAAGTGAGAATTGGGAAGATCGACGAGACGGTGGCGCGGTGGAGAGATCGGATCGAAAGGATCGAGAGCGAGTGTGGGACACGTCGGGCGAACGGGCAAACGGACGAAACGCGAACCGGAATCGGAACGACGAACGGCAAACAAATAGAAAATAAAAAAAATCGTCCGCGGAAGCGACACGCAGACACGTGGGGGCGTCGTATTTCGATGATAACACTGTCGGCGGCGGCGTACACTGAGCGCGAACCGTCGGCGGCGGCGGCGGCGTATACGGCGGAGATTGCACAGCGTGTTTTCGCTTCGGTATAATGAGCAGGACTACTACCACCGCGCGCCGTCGGATCGGCGCAAAGGGGGTGTCGGTGGATGTTGCCGATCAGACCCGTCAGAGAGCGCCTACGGACCCTTTTTTTTTATCCCTCGCGCCCGCCAATGTGAACGTGTGCGTTACGTGTATATGCGCGTGTGTTGGACTCGCTCTTCCAAAGGCCGATATTATGATAATGCGTAGGTATTAGCCTATATATATATATATATATATATACACCTAGCTGTTCTGCGGGCTGAGGGTGTACATGGCGTAACTCAATGGCGATCGGGACGATATCCGACGAGCCGTGAGATCGATTTTTCGACAATTCGATTTTATTTTCTTTCGTCCATCCGATGGACTCATTTCGCCTGATCGTACGAAAAATTCTAGTGTATATAGTGTTGCGCGTCTCGCGATGATTAAACACTTCAGCGATAGTATACAAATCGAAACGTTTAATTTCAGTTACCCACTGCAGTATGATTAATACGAAAATAATAATAATTATTATTCCAAATTAGATAATAAAAAATGATTGGTTATGCGACGATGTCCAAATAGTCGTTCTGACAAAAAGTATAACTTAATACGCTGCGCACACTATAGTTACCATCGATGCCACAAAATCGCGTACGCCGACATCACGTTTATACTTTTTGTTTGCTACAATTTCCGTACGCCTGCGAAGACCGAAACAACCGATACGCACACAAACCACTTGCATAATATATTAATATTTTTGTTTAATATTACCTAAATTCTCAGTAGCAGTAGCCGTTTGTAAACATAGTTTTATGATATTATGTACATTGTACATATTTACCAAAACACACGCACACGAATACAGGTTGAATAAAATATGATTAATACAAGTTTGTTCTGTATAGTTTTGTTTCCCTTGTTTAGAATGTCCAAAGGTCATTTGCCATTAGTGGAGTTGGTCCGAGAAACTTGAAAACGTCATTAGAAAATTATTGGGTTTTTGGTATTAAAATACGTTTATCAGAAATTATAAATTGCCTATAATTAATGCGTCCGTTGACGCTTTAGTATTATTTATTAGTCGCATGTGTACGCCGTTGCTTGTGGAAACTTCGCAGATGCTGTAGTCAAAATAATTCGGCAAACATAATTTTTAAACTATAAAGGTTCATAATAATATGATATAAAGGTACAATAAAAATACTTCCATTATCGTTTTATTATGATGACGATACCTTGTACACGGGTTATTACAAAATCGGGATCGTAAGCCAAATTATATCTGTATCACGGAGAGAATCTAATTTCCGATCCCCATAATCCGTGCTATGATATTTTGTATATTTGTATCCATTTTTATGTACGAAGCAATAACAATAAAAACTATGATAAAACAACAAAAATAAAAATGAAAGTTATAGTTACGACGTTTAATTTCTCGCGATTAAACGACTTTGACATTCGATAGAAAGCCGAAAAATTCATGAAATTGTATCGTTCAATTGTATTTATATTTTATGTAAACGTATTCGATTAAATAGTTTTAGAGTTGAGGACCTAATATGCAAAAAATTGTTGTCAATACTATCTAAATCCGTTTAAATGAAAAAAAAATGGAGACCACTAATTATTTAATTATAGTTTGGAATATTAAATAGAAAATGGTTATAATTACTCTATAAATCTATACCTTATTATGTTATAAGTCGAAATATGAGTGTAATCAATAATATTGTTTTAATAAATTGACGCATGCGTCACATCAAATATAAAAACAAAAAAATAATAAGCTAAGATCAAAAAGCAAAAAGTATTTCATCGGTTTTAAGATTAGAATTTTCTCAAAATAGTTGCTTAGAAACTTATCATTCGGTCATATTATATTGTCGGTAGTCAATAGTACGATTATTACTACAATCCATGAATAATGTAATGGTTGACATCATTGAGTGGGCACTTTTAAAAGGAAAACAAATAAGCAAAAATAAATTTGTTTCAACTCTATGCATTGCGCACAGTGCACAGTTGCCACAGTTCCGTGGTGCATATTCGTGAGTGGCGTAAGCAAACGCTAAAAATCATACCCACCTCTATCGCAAAACACTTGAATCTATGACCCATGTACAGAAGCTAATTATAATATTGAGCTTTCTTATTTAACACACTCGTAAATGACAAGATTAACATATTTGTCGTATATGGTCGTCATAAAATAATTAAAAATATAAATATTATACAAAATGATTTAAATAATCGGTTATAATTACTAAATAAATAATATCCACTATTGTGTAATAATAGTTCGAACTCGGAAGTCAATGAGTGGCGGTGTTTGGTACAACAGACAGTTCAGTGTTGTATCAACGCAATGCTGCCCGATTATAACCACGATTTTTGGTCGTGTAACGTATTTGAAAACCGTTTGCGTATAATATGTCAGTACTACTACTCACCAAACTATTCCATATTATACTAATTACAATGAAGTTACTCTAACTTACTATAACCTGTAACAGTATCATACTGTCATATAAGCAAAATAGAAAAGGGAATTTAAATCGCTCATACACACACGTCATTTTGTTCATGTTTATTTATAAAATGCATTGTTGACCTGTCGTTTGTGAGCTGATGGTTCGAAAAATATTAATTTACCGAGTATTCTCGGCTTGATATCTTCCGACCGCCGAAACGTCGGAAACAAACAATTTATTTTTAGATTATCAAGAAATAACTGTAATTATATTTAAAAATAATATCATCAACAAAATGTAATAATATAAAATGTTACATTATTAGACTTAATCGTTGCTTAAATAAAACTATAATTTATAGAATAGCCGGGATTATTATTTCTTCGTTTAAAATCCAAAATTTGGTCAGCGGCGATGAAGTATATTTTTATGTATTTAATTTTTTGAATTGGTGTACAATAAAATGTGGACAATGAACAATGCACATTTCAATCTCAGAAAACAACCATATTTTGTGAACTGTTGTTTTGAAAGAAGATTTGAAATTAAACATTTTTCAAAAAGTTGAAATTATGCCATTTACTTATAATGGGCTAAAAGGAATAAGTTATATTTTTGTCCTTGTGTATAATATACATTGTACCATCAAAACTTTAAAACTTTAAATGATTATAGTTCTTGTCTCTAACCACTAATCGGTATTAGACTTTGGACTACAATAAAATGTTTTAAAAATATACTTTGGACTTCAATTAAAACTGATTATCGTTGTTAAAATTTGTACGTGTATGATAAAAATGATTAAAAATAAAACAGTTTTCATTAATATTATTAAAACGATAAAAAACTTACATTCTTGGGGTATTAATAGTTTCTAAGATATAAACTCTTATTACATTTTACTGACACACGCATAAAAGCGCCAGCATAATAGCACAATATTTTGACTTGGGCATTATACGATATTTATTACACGTGTGGTTCATTTTTAAATAAGAGGAATTCGTGAACCATAAAACTAAATAATATTTTTTATTTAAAATTTCACAAATTTAGATTTTTATCTCTTAAATCATAGTTTTAAATACATAATATTAATATGATCAACACGTTTCATTAGGCACTGTTTATTTTCAGTCAATAGTATTATCTTTGATACCCTAAAATAAATTAGTATGTGAACATATTATTTTAGCGTCATGTTTTTTTCGTTATAGGTAATATTTAAAACATTAATTGTTAAAATACAAATCATAACTAATATCAAATTTACAACAATTAAGACTTCAATTCGTCCGCACTCTACATTTGATATGATAAAACAAATAAAACACTATATGGATGTTTTTTATATTTGTAATTTTTATTGATAATATGCATTTTTAAATTTCATGCGATATACTTTGCCATAATTTTTTTTTTTGTACCAACTTTCCAACTTTAGTCCACCGTGTTTTTAAATATTTATAAAGTACCCATTGCATTTCTACAACTTAATTACATATGCAATTAAACTTTAGTAATACACTATTCAATAAATAAAAATTTTAAATTTTAACTAATTGTGACTAATAATTAAAGCACTGAATTAATGACCTATGCTGACACTCAGTAATAAATATTAATAATAAATCATAAATCAAAACTAAATAGTTCAATAGATTCTGAGATTCAAATTATTTGTAAAAACTTAAATGCAAAATATATTATACAACATATTTTAACAACTAAACATCATGTGAAAATTTTATTTTTTTTTAATCCGATTTCGCGATAAATTATAAAAATACTAAATCGATATGCTTATTCAAACAATGATATCAATTTTATGCGTAAACTTTCGAAGTCTAGCATACTTAGATATAAACAATTTATTTTTTCTATGATTTCTTACATAAACGATAACAATGTCTAAATTTAAAAACATCTAAACACGTTTAGATGCGAGTTTTGTGAAATGCACGTTGTAAATTTAATTAATGTTATTTTTAAATATAATTTTAGATTATTATATTAAACGAAAAACCTCTCGAAAGTCCTACACACAACGTTATAATTATATTACTCCTGCAGCCCATAAGGTAAATATTTAAATTGTGTACATGTATCAATTTATTTTGCCACCCCACATATTAAAAAAATTCAATTTTTGTCAGAGAAAACATTAATTTATGCTTGTAAAATACAATCATATTTTTCAAAAATTATTAATCTTCATTTCATTTTACAGTAAAAAATTTGTTTTTCATTTAAAAAAAAATACATTTTATGTCAGGGCACGAAATTTATTTTAAATACCGATAAAAATTGTAAAAAATATTCTGATAATTCAAGTTTCATACACATTAAAATTATGCAAATATAATATCAAATCTATCATTTTACAAATTAATGCGAAGATTTTCTATTCCATAGTGAGTCACGAACAGTGACGTGAAAGCGGTTTGATCAAGAACCGATAAATCGCATCAAATGGACGATGAGACAAAGTCCAGCGACGATAGGAATTATCGTCATTGTTCACGGCGTGTCATTTGATTTTGATAGTATTTACGATTACGTAACACTATTGTTGACGGAATTTCAACAGAACGAGTCTTTAACGTTTATTTGCCAGCCCCTGTTATTTTCGGTCCGATGAGAATCTTTATCACAATAGTTTCCCGATAATTATACGAGCCGTGAGCAGCATGTCAAATGTAAACCTGTAAATCATAAAACATTAAAACTCACATCGTGTCACCTGATATCATGACCTCGATACCGAAGTACAAAGGTATGTTCTAAAAAACAAATAACTCTAATTGTTCACAATATAATATCCGCAATAAAAACACACAGTAACTATCGACGTCCAAAAAACTAAAATATTATATTGATGTATTATGTGGAAATGTAACATTCTTGTAGTTGTGTATAAGTTTATAACTTTATCATCGAAATCAGTGAATTATTGCTAGTAATAGTTTACACTCCCAGTTGAAACTATACGCATAAAATACTACACTATACTTCATATATTTAAAAATAAAATTGCCCGAGATTCATCGTTTCACCGAACTTTGTATAATGAGTACTCAAATAATATTTACGTCCCGGTTGAGTGTCAGGTAATACTATATATCTAGTGAACCTACTCATAGATGTATTCGCGATTTTTACAAGTAAAAAATAAGTTATTTGACCATCACACTGCTAATAATTAATACATTTTAACAATAGTAATCAATTTTTATAAGTTATATAAATAAAATAAAAGTAAACATAATTTGAAAATTAAAAAATTAAAAAATAGAGAATTAACGTTGTAAATAATTTAGTCTAAATTGCAAGCATTTATTCATAACAAATAGAAACTTGTAAAGGAATATTCTGTGTGACTAAAACAATTATTTATAATGTCGCCGAGTCACGATGATGACAAGTTAACATAGGAAATAACTTGTTTTATATGACTAAATTATCACCATATTAACTTGGTCATAATTTTTAATATAATGTGCATTGTGCAGTGATATTCTGACGAGAGTTAACTTTTAAATTTCAAAAATTTACTTGAAATTACCAAGTACGTAACTCATCGGTTATCACTATTGTTTTTGATTAATATTTTTAATTGTTATTCGTATATAAATAAAAAAAAAAAAAAACAGGATAATTCCAATGCACGATTATTATAATGTACTAGTTGATAAAAATATTGATTTCTCGGACATATCTATACTTACTAACTTACTTACTTACTTCGAATATTTGAATTTGCTAATGTGTCTGTATAGCTCTAAATTTTTTTGGATTTATATGAAAAGTCAGTTAACTTAAGACACAATTAACGACACAGGTTTAAATGATTAATGCACTTTTTCGTTTTTATGTCAATGTTTTCAGTTGTTCAAACATTTTAAAACAAGGTTGCACAACATTTTTCAAGACCCATAAATTGTCTGCACAACGTTGGTAACTCATTTTACAACAATTTAGCTCTCGGCATCAAAATTGCTTAAAGTTGTTTAACGCGATTCCTAAAGTGTACCCTATACAAGCTATGGTTATGTATAAATATATAATACATTATTACGTAACATTTACATTTTGGATAACTTTTAAGATACCGTTATTTTATACAACTATATGTTGTTTTACATAGAGTTATATTTTATAATCGTGTATAACATACTTTGTTTACCTATACGCATCGATTATCAATCTAAAAACTTTCATTAAAATAACACTGGGACTTTAAATTTGTTTGATTTATCAATGAATAATAAATTCCGAAAATGTTCTAATATTTTAATACATAAAAAGTCACATGTACACTATAATAGATGAAGTTTTTGTGAATATTTTTAAATTTGTAGATATCTTCAAACCATTACGTAAAGCAATCGCAATAGTTTAAACCTATACATACATAGCTTAAATATATCCAATAGTTGGGTATAAGGGTGTTCGGAAAGGCTTCATTTTTGTAATCATATTTGGACGTTTAAGCTCCAGATACATTTATACAGGATTCAAAAATTCTCGGAAATGTTTTGAATATTGAAAAATATACGTGAATCGATTACTAATCATTGTATTAAATAATGGTATATTTTGAAATTTTTTGTCGAATTCAATATTGATAAATTACTAATGTTATAGTTTTATTTAGAATTTCAATCGATATACTTTAATTACAATACTTTGAAAATTTTGACTGTAGGTGTGAAATTTTTACGAAGCTTATAATACACATTAAATTTCGTTAGAATTCTCACTTATATAATAATATTAAATTGCATTATGACATAACGGAAGAAGTATCATATTATATCTAATTTTCAGATGCGATTATTAAAAAAATATTATGTAAGTTTATAGCAGGTAAATGTTAACATCCAAATAGTGCTTATCACAATGGTGTTATTCTTAAGACAGAATATAACAGTTATTCCAAGTCCACAAATTATTTCTGTATAATAGCATATTATATAAGTATATAGTCACAATGTTATGTAGCCAAATAATATCATAAAATATGTAGACCGAACGAAAACATGATACAATATGCTTTGTCAGAATGTCTCAACTGAAACATTTAGTCGAAGACTAATGTCAATTAAATTATTATGATGCAATACGTCAATACTGGAACGATTCGCGTATATTTGATTTACTGACTAATATTTATTCCGAAATCGATACTTCTGCTTTTGTTCTATTGTAAAACAGTTTTTTTTATTTATGTAGGCATGATAAAAACTTTTAATAATAATAACATAACAAATACGTTATTATTTCTGTATTCGCCGAACCATCACATTTCCGCACTTATATCGATCAAATCCAATTAAAGTGAACACGACTGGGGTCGTTGAAATTGGTTTTAATGTTCAATTATAATATGATTATAACCATTGTGTACAGTAGAACGAACAATAATTATTAAATTAATAAATAATTATCGATATGATTTCGTATTAAACTTAAAAATACCTCGACCCCGTGGCATAATCGGTTAAACGTTATTCGAACGCGTCGCACGCGGAATAACAATTATTCGCGCCACAGGTCCGCGGCGTCCGCAAAAAAAAAAAAAAATAAAAAATAAATAAAAAGTGTAGATAGGCGCCGAGCATCCGTCGGACGATACACTGGTATACTTGCACACGTCATGGCGGCGTTACAATGTTGCAGCGCGTTGTTGTGGACGTCTATCGATGATAAACCGATGATATACAAGCACTATGTATTACTCGCGATACGGCTTAACTCTGTACGTGGGCGTAAGTCAACACGCCGCGACGATAAACACGCGGTATGCCATGTGTACGGGGCGCGCGCGCGTGTGTGTGCGCGCGCGAGCGTACATATTGTAATAATATTATTGTACTACGTTCTGTTTGCTCTGAACTACTATAATATACGTCCGTATACGCTGCGCGTGTAATAATACACACAACTCCTACGCCCGTGCGATGCGATAGGTTCTGCTGTACAACGTAATCATGCGTTCAACCGGAGTATAGTATGACACAGACCGCATTAACATACGATAGTAATATTGCAAATTTACTTACTAATATTATGTCGAACAACAAACTATTCGGCGAACACACTCAGAAGTACATTTCAAATTTGCGCTGTACGAGGCAATTTTTTTTTTTTTTTTGTCGTACTTCGTACTCGTCCTTCTCAAAAGCGTTATTTCGTGCTACAACGAATATTAATACCTACCTCATAGTTGTTGCACACCTCCGGTTAAATATAGGTAAAACGAAACGATCTGTACGATTCACACTTACAACATAACTTTTAGACAGTAGAAATAATTAAATGTAAATACATAAATATTTGATGTAGGGACTTACACTTGTGTGTAACGGTTAGAAAACGGGTTCAAATCGTAAGATCGTGGGTTATTAAATTAGTCCACAGAAGTAAACCAATGCGACGTCGACTATTGGTAAAACGATCATTAAGGTACTTTCGTAAAGATTCGGTTTTTAATACTTTTTTTTTTCCATATTAACTTATCTTCTCGACGTTATAATATATTGGAAAAACTTCCGGTATTAGTATTTAAAACTAATTACAATATACAACACGTATATTGCTATATTAGGTATATCAATGAAATGAAAGATGATAAGTCTTATCTATAATAGTTGTCTTTAGTTTCTGTTACCTGCATAAGACAATTCGATAAAAAAAAAAAAAATTAAAATATAAGAACAAATTATTTTTATGATGATTTTAAATATCAGAAGAATATGAATTTGACGTATCGGTTATTCTTAGATCATTTTTATTATTAGTATAATAATGTCTGTAATAGTGTATTATATACCTACCAGTAAATAATGGTAATACGTAGCTATTTTAATAACAATTTAAATACCTTCCCAATAGGGTAAGAAATATGTTAATTGTAATTATTTAAACGATCACGTAATATAGAAACCTGACAACACCTATGACATATACAGTTTTTTGTAAACATATAGTGCTTTACAGCTTTTTTATACTATGTTGAATTAACAAAAAAAAAAAAGTACCTAAAATGCCGAGGAATCAAAATGTATATAAAAAAAATGTAACGCACCAAACAAAAATGATGAACACTAAACAGCAAATTATATAGTTTACTTTTGCACTTTAAAAGATAATATTATTTGTTATGCATCACGAAACATCAAATTTGTATTTTACTGAAAATATATTTTTTAATTAATTGAATATTTAAGAAGCACAAAAACATACTTGCTAGTTCATAATTTGTTTTAAGATTTTTCTCACTTTCATTAAATTTGTTGTTAATAAACACAATTTAATAATTAAATATAAATATACATTTTTAAACATGTGACATATATTAATTATAAACTCTAATAGTGTACTTTTATGTATATTATATTATAGAAATTAACTATAATAAAGCTACTCTCAAATTAACTTTTTAAATTAGTATGATATTATAATATGTACGAAGTAGATCTATCTTTTTAAAATGTCTTCTTAATGTTACTTTGATTGATGCCATCAATCATTACTACCTATATTATATACACAAATAAGAAAAATATATAATTTTAAGGTTGTTAATGATGGTTAATCCGCAAAAGCTTATTAAACTATTAGTCTTATACGGTTAAATAGAGAGATGGAAATGGAAATAACCATCATACTTATTAAGTTATCATCGTCACATTTTTAAAGATTATATAAGTTTATAAGTTCTGAGTTTATTTCTCTGTTCTTTTTCGTACCTGAAATGTATTTTAAATCTTTAAAAAACTATCATCTTTTGCTGTATTAATTTAATTTAATTAAATTAGTGTTCATCATAACTTCAACTTAGTATAAATTTATTCTAAACTCAATTTATTATGAGGCCATTTAAAAAGTGACGTGAATTAGTGATACATAAATCTTAAATTACGAGTATAAAGGTGGTGTTTAGGGACAATGTCAATCGTACCAAAAACAATGCTCTTCATGATCGCAGTTGAATTTTTTGAGAAATAATCAGTAGATTAATCAAAATAACCTCATTTATTTCTACACTTCAAAATGTTTCTACTTCAATTAATTTATAGACATAGTCTTAAAAAATGAAAAAGAAAATCACTTAAAAATACAAATCTATGTAATCTGTAGCCGTACATTTATATTTTATTTAACTGACACATGTTTTCGATGTTTAGCCATATATATTTATTTTTTACAGCAGACAACGGTGGACAAATCACGGGATATATCCGAACCTCTATAGCTAAACATTTTAACAGTCGACGTCTTAGTATAAAATTGGTTGCGAATCTGTGCAAGTGAGTTATTAGTAGGTTTTCTGCTTTCCACCCGTGACGGTTATTATTGGAAACTTCCAGACGAGTCCCGCACCGACGACGATGGCACAACAATGGATCCAGGATCACGACAACCCGTCGCCAACTGCAGTCCGCAGACGTATCCGCCGCTATTACCGGAAACAAAATATATGCCGTCACTGCCGGGCCATCTTTTCAGAGTTTTGTTCCACCTTTCGCGATATTTTTATTTTTTATCCGTTGATCAATTTTCAATTCCATTAGTATTTTGTCGATTTTAAAGATGTTGTTTAATAAATTCATAGTACAGTGTTATACGTTTTTCGTTGATGATTATATTTTTTTGTTGTAGGTAGCTGATTACTAAAAATTATTATTACTATCGACATCAACGAACTCAATGTATTAATCCCAGTCTGCGATTCTTCTACTCGGTAATAGGGTGAGGTGGTTGTTCCAATTTCAGCTGACAAACAACGTCACGGTTGTATGAAAAAAAAATAGAATATTTATGTAAGTAATTATTATAAAAATATTTTCTTCAAAAACTCTTCGTGTTTCAATTATATTTTTGACATTATTGTTATAGAAATTTACATTTTATACTTATATCATATGCATAGCTTTTAGCTTCCTAGTGATTTGAAAAAAAAAATGAATTTAATTACTTCTATACAGTTGATTATTATATATTATATTTTGGGTTCAATTGTATGAAAAATACGAGTATGTTCATAGTGTGTTCTTAAAAATTGTGTCTATAAACAAACAATTTTATAATGTATCTTCGGTATATCTATTCAAACCCAATAATGTTTTGATAATTAAGGCCAATTGTATTTTTAAAATAACCAACAGTTTTAGAATATATAACTACATAACAAAATATTGAGAAAAAGTTTTGTACATTTGGATAGGTAAAGGTAAACTTTCTGATATGGATATAGTAAAAATAAAATCCATACTAAACTTAATACACCGTTAATTTAGGCTTTAAACGCATGCTCATTATGTACTTATAAACAAATTAACTAATGCTCATTCAAAATTCTCAAAATATTATGTTATTATTATATATTATGTTTTAAAAAATATTTATAAGCTATTATTCAAATCAGTAAAATATAAATAAAAACTTTAAAAATTGTAAAAATAAAATAAAAAATTTATAAAATTAAAACGTTAATATTTTTCAGGATATAAAATGTTTAATAATTTTTATACCTATTTAAAGTTTCGTCAAATTCCAGGGTTTGATTTTTTAAATTATGTTTATCTATTTATTATATAACGATACATATTATCTATTTGTATTGTAGATAATTCAATAATATGAATTTTCATTCCAAATTGCGTGTTTGTTTGTAAACGAAACGTGTATCTGAAATAATAAAAATTCCAAAACAAAAACATAATGAATGTATTATTAAAATTGTTTTAATTTATGCATTCGTTGTACTCGTATGTATTATAATTTCATTTATTTTGAATTCTTTGTTTGATTAATACAATTATTTTCTTTAACTATTTTCAGCTGAGTGATGTAATATTTAAATATATAAAAAAATAACACCTTTTATATTCTATTTGACAATCAAGTTTTAATTCGAAGCGAATAAAAAAATATGTCTAATAAATCAATAATAATGTAAATGTGTGAAATTGCAATGCTAAAATGGAATAACTGTTTGACACCGTTGGTAGCAAATGATACAATACACACATTTGTTATATGTATATATATATATATTATATTATGTATGCATATAATATTTATTTAATTTTCGAAATGATATCGAATATCACTTTTTATTTTAATTTATCACTTCATATTTCAAACCATAAACGATAGAAGTAAAATGTTATAAATCAACCGAACCACATCCACCACCGCGATGGGTATATATTACAACCCCTGCAGCGTTTTACCTCCAGGGAAATTACTGGTGTTGAGAATTTAAATAAACAAAAAAAAAAAATTATAAAAGATAGCCGATAAAAAGCTGTCGACCGTTGTGATGGAAGAAAAAAACTCAAGTAGGATAACATCAAATCGCCAGTGGGACTTGGTGTATCGTGTACTCTAAGCAAGATCTAGAAAATGTTTTATTGTCATAAATATTAAAATATCCTGTTAAATTTTGCAATTAATTCAAGGAAAATAAAATCATTAAATGTATAGAAGTAAGATCAAGATGGTGTACCAGATATTGATTGAAATTTATATTTACATATAAATATTTTTTACTTAATAAATAAAATATTTTAGATCAAACAAAATATTTAAAAAAATAAATGAATAAATGAAAAATGGTAATATATTATTAATACGAGCATGGCGTGGCGCAATGGACGCACCAGTCGCTTGATGACGCCTACCTATTCATAATCGTCAAAATAAAAATAGGATTTAGTTAAAAATCTCACTTAACATAAAAAAATAATAAAACAAATAATTAAAAATAATTAATGAAGTAGATACTTACAGTTGTATTGTAATTGTCTTTTGTACTGATTGATTTTCATATAATATGTTAATTGAGGTGTTTAAAAGTTAAGACATATTATAACACTAGTATAAACTATTTAAACAAAGAAATATGTTGTTTAATAGTACTGATAATTAGCTTTACATAAATGTTCTAAAGAAAACTACTGATAAAAATATTATTCAATGTTTTTTAATATTTTTTAATTAATTTTAATTTATATTTGATGAACTGTTAAAACCTGCATTTATAGAAAATAAAAACAATTTAAATATTTTATTCGTTAAAATATATTATTTTGCAACAATTCTTACAAAATATTTTCCTACAATAATTATTACCTTCACAATACTATTAATTAATTATCATAATGAAATATTCTCTATAATATATACATTTTTACTATTAACAACAAAATTACAATGTATAGATCAACATTGTATTAGAAAAATGTTTGTTTTAATCTGTTGTATAATTAGTGATATGATAATCCCTAAAATAATATTACAGTTGCATTATGCATATTCATCATACAAACAATTGTAAGTTTTTGCTGAGAAAAAAAAGTAAGTTTCATATTTGAAAAACTTCTTGTATACATATTGTAAAACTTATTTATACTGCAAGTTACAACATTCTTTTGAGAATATAAAATTACAAAAATAAAAAAGTGGTTATACCCATGAAGTGTCAAAAGTTTTGTATCATTATTTTATTTTATGAACTGGATAACGAATCATCTTTTAGGTCGTTTCTTCCACTCCAAACTCGAATATTCTAATATTTTCCCGAGAGTATTACAAATGTACTTTCGTCCTATGATTACCCGGAAAAGGTATTTTAAACTTTTCAAAATAAAAAAATGCAATTACCGTGAAAATCTATATTAAATCCGTTATTGTTACGATTTAAAATCGACCTACGTACCTACCTACCTCACGTTAGTTTTGTGTGAAAGTATAGTCAGTGCATGTGCTTGGATAAAAATCGTATTTTTTATATGTTTATAGTGTTAAACTTTAGAGTATAAACCATATACACAGCTTTACTAATTTTACTTAAAAAATTAGCAGAAAAAAATATGTTAATATTATTAAATAATATGTTTTAATCGTGTGTATAGATGCTCGAAATTTGTATTCATACGGTCTATTATAGAATATGAATATAATTATTATTATTATTGAACCTTTGAACAAATATATATTTTTAAACTTTAATAATAACATATGAAGTTAATATTATTGCGACTATAGGGACTTTAACTAGTATGGTTGGTGGGGGGGGGGGAACAAGAATAATGTAAAATTGAGTAGAACCGCATAATATTGAAATCGTTTAGCTATGATGAATTCAGTAAGATGCCACTTTTGACTGAATACGTTTTCGTCGGAGAGACAGTTTATATAAATGACAGAACTCAATTCACTGTGTTTGAATACATACCATAATAGCTATAAATCTTAATGCATTGTGTTATGGCATTATTATTATTTCTCTTGGTATATTTTAATGTACAGCTCTACGTTGGATCAAATCACCAAACGTGTAAGTTCCGTTCGGCAGACGCGAAAGAATAATATTATATTATATTCACGAAAGTAAAAATTGATTAGATTTTCTCAATTTAGTCAAGATTTGAAAATTATATTTTTATGGCTTTCCAGTTTATGTTATTAAAATCGCGAAAATAACGTGCCACGATAAACGACTGTCTATCTACTTGTAAGTACAATAATAACCTACCCAGTGTTTTCATATAATTATCTTCTATTTTTTTGTTTGCAAATCCAAACGAATGAAATACATAAATAAAGTAACCAAACATTGTAGCTTTGGCCTTTTTTCTTGCGTAATTTTGACTTAAATGCTTTTATATTTTCTTCCCTCATCATTTTATTTAATTAGTATAATATTAGTAGATTTATAATTTCAAACGCATATTTTTTTTCGTGGAAAGGGCAGTTGCATCATTTATTTAACTAAACTAATTATAATATGTTTTTGGTTGTTCGTCAAAAAATAAAACCATCTTTTTAATTATCGAATAACACGTAAACTAAAACGATTAGTCTCAAACAAATATTGTATTTTTTGTTTTAATAAAAACAAGACAATTTACAATCTTTTTACACAATGAAACAATAATAACATTTAATGATTAATAGATAATAAAACATAAAGTTAATGACATAAATAGGAAATTACCTATCTCATAGGTTTTATAAGTTCACTTAAAATATTTTTACAGTTGGATTGATTACGACAGTCTGGTACACAATATTTATATTTCTTGTTTTTATGTCTTTATAGAAAGATTATTTTTATTGATCGCTTACGGGATTATACAGTCTTTAATAAAAGGTCCACTTGGCAGGACGTGCGAATAGTTCTTGACAATTTTTAGTCAAACAAAAGGAGATACGTATAGATTAGCATAATATACATTTTTAATTAAGTATATTAAATTATTATGAGTCTCCTTGTTGTTTTCTTTTATTTATCAAAACGATTATCGCGCTGAGATAATATAATGTAATATTATTAAAAATCGTCCACTTAAGGTGTATATATGTCAATTAAAGTAATGTTTGTATCGTTTCTAAAATCATCTCTGTCAAATTTTTGACTTACGTAATTATTTAATTCACTTAAAACAATAATAAATATTTTGTTAATAATTATTATTTACTAGTGTTTTGTGTACATAATATAATTGCATAGTAATAAGGTATATTGTTGTTTTGCGGAATGTGTATTATGTCGTAATTTATAATATTACACAATTCCACATGGCAAATTTAAAATATTTAAAATATTTAAATTCCAATAAGCATTTTAGTGAAAACATAATTAAAGATATTTTAAAATTATGTGTAATAAACTTGAAAATTATGAAAAAAAAAATGTGTATAAAAAACGTTAGATTAGATTTATTTTAAAACAATCAATTTTTTTATAATTTAGGTACATGAGTTAGTAAATAAAAAAATTAAGTATGAAAGTAAAATAGCATAATAATATAATATAACTGTACGAAACTTTAAAACGAAAAATGTTTCATATTTTATTATTGGAATTTTAAAAACATAGAGTGCTAGGTGTAAATAATTTATATCTATTATTTTTAAAAATCTTTCGATTGGTATTCCGATCTCGGAGTAATTGCATACTCGACGCATATACTAAAATATAAATTACCTATGATATAGTTATATATCATATTATTATCATACTATTAACTTTGTTTATAATTTTTATTATGTTTTAGTTTTTTTTTTTTTTTTAATAATGACGCATTATAAATACTATATTATTCATTTCACTAATAATATAACATTGATTTAAATGACATAAGAAATATATACTAAGCATTTTAAATATATAAGTCTCAGTTGTGTCATTGTATTTTATAATAGCACGACAAATAACCAGTCACTATTAAAGTTTCGCTAGACTCAGCTGATTCGAGACAATCAGTCTTAACTATTATAAGTATTATAACTAAGAATTGTACATGAATGTAGCGTTCTCTAGACAGATGATCATATTAATTGAATGACATATTGGCTAATATGTATAGCATTTTTGATTACAAAGACGTATGGTAGTACACATCTAATCTGGTATAATGTACGCCCATTCGGTCACTCACATATATTTATGTGAAAATAACGCAATGGAATATAGTGTAAGAAGATTATAATTATTATAGCTGTATAATAACCATAATATTCATATTTGTGATAAATAATAAATCATTTATAATTATTGTAAAAATCCATAGCTGAATAATAATGAAAAAAAAATGTATTTCCAATAGCCACTGAATAAATATTAATATTTACTTTTCGAAAAATGAAAAAATCCTTCTGACTTTTATTATAGTACTATATAGCACACTTTAAAAATAAACTATTCATATACGTGACTTTTTTTAGTATTCAATTAAATTTTTGATAAATCAATTCAAATTCAATACTCAAATACAAATAATAAATATATGATATCGACTGATGCAATTTGAATTTAATTAACGTTTAAACCCAATTATGTACGTGTAGTTATAGTGATTAACAGTTTAAAACGCATGTCACATGTTAAACAACCATCAAAATCAATTCACTTTAGAAATGACATTTTCGAAACTTGTCAAATAATATATTAAATCGATCGTCTGATTCGTGGTACATACCCTATTACCATGTCTACGGTCTCTACAGTAAATCAACTCCGTGCATAAAAACATCCGGGTGCAGGTGTGATGATCGTCCGAAATATAAACTTGCACGTATGGCTTTAGTTCCGCGTACGATGATTGATGCACTTCACTAAACTAATAACTACAGACGTGCACGTTTACATAAAAAAAACCTACGTATCTATGTACACACAATAGTATTCGCTACAATGCTCGAATGTTCGGAAATAAAAACCACTCGTCGGGGATATTCGATTATAGTAACGTAGTAGTATACGTTTGTAAATACTAGACTGTAAAGCCATACAACTCTGCTATAGAGCTTATATTTTTGTTTTCGTTTCATCAATACGAGCTACGACAATATCACCGACGTTGACGTCGTTTGTTCGGCACGTAGGTATACCTATATTGTTACAATTTCGCACGCGGCGTGCGAATTTTTTATTTTGTGTATTTTCGAACGCGGTCCGCAAGACACATTTACTTTTCCCCCGGACGCCAATACAATGGCGGGCCAAATTCGGTGGCACATATTGCAGTGGTCATCGTCGAGGGGATATAATTCGAAAACAAAGACAAAAGTGGGACATTTTTATCGGTTTAAAAAAAAAAAAAAATCGCCATCTGCATTATACGGAAAAATGACGGACGACCGCCCAGCTGGCGCGCGCGTAGATGGAAAGTACCAGCGCCCTCGTGTATGTGTGTGTGTGTGTGTGTATAATATGCGTGTGTGCGCGTTGTATGTATTAATCCGTTTTCGGAATAAAACTGTCAAGTCCTACACACAACGCGCCGGTTTCGGGTGCGAGTGGCACAGCGAGAGGAGTAAACGTGTCCGCATCAATAAAATTTTAGTGTGACATCCCCGCGGTGAATCGTTAATTTCCATCCGCCACATACACAAAATGTTCTAGTCGCGTAAGTCAATAAATTCATACGCACGCACACACGCGCACATACAAGCGCGCGCTATGTGCATTCGTTTCTGTATTTCGTGTAGCGCGAACGTGACAAAATCAATGTCCACCGGACGGGCAACGACGAAAACCGAACACACGACTACGCGACGAGTCCAAAACTACGATATTATTATGAAATGCATTGTTTTAACGATATATCATATCATATCGTTACGGACACGATGATTTTACGTTCGCCTTAGAATAGCCCCGTTAGTCACGTTATGCCAATCGTATCGATACGAATAGAAAGCGAAAATTCGAGGCAATCGTCGGTCATATTGAATTATATGAAAAAAAAAATATTTTATTAAAAATTCATCAATTCATCCTAAGTTAATATATTTTCATCAAACGCTGGTCAAAGTCCTTAGATCCTCAGACCATGTGTATAAAGTAAAGACTGTCGTCCGTAACCAATTTAAGTTATATCTACTCAACGATCCCGAGCTTCGGAGAAAGTAATACGTATGTAGTAAAATTACTTAGAAAATATTTTGCGTATACGATTTCAATTAAGCTAATCGCGTGAGACTGAAATACGACCGAACGCTGTTTGTTCTGTTGTTGTACCTATACACTATGATAATATTATTGTCGAGCGATTATTGTCTCCTCTTCGTTGGATGAAAATATATTTTAATATCGTGTATTGTGACGGTATTATCATAAAATCGATTTTTCGTCCTACCGATATTGCTTTTCATTGATCGACTGAGGTCATATAATAATTTAAATGCGACTGATATGATAATATATGTATGAGCACTGCAGCACACTCGAACATATTTTATGTGGGTAGCAGAAAGCGTGTTGTTTGCGTATGTTGTGCGTTCGATGTAATTTAGTCGATGTCGTCGGATACGCACGCAATATAATATAATATAATATCGTATTATAACAATATAGGAGGTCGGCGGACGGCGGAACGTCGTAAGTAACACTAGTTGCTCGTCGCTGCTGCATTATACCTAACCGTAAGTCACAGGTATAAATTATATTACAGTTGTGGCGGCGGTGGCGGCAGCGACGGTATGCGCGCGATTATTGCTTTTTCTATTCAGAATGATATTTATCTGTTTCGGAAAACCACTACGGTCGCAGAGGAGTTGGTGGTATGGGTTAACGTCGTCTCGGCCGTGGTCATAAATCAAACAGACAATATTGTAGCGGAATTTAAAAAAAAAAAAAAAATGTTTTCCATAATATTCTCCTTCGAAGTTTTCTAGACATTTGTCACCTATTCCACGTGAGAAAATTGATCAACTCGCAAGTCTGCATGCTCACTTGACTTATGACGACGGATATTGTACGTCGTAATATATTATTTGGAGTGTGATCAATGTCCATTCGTTTTCACAATATAATTTATCTATAGTTGGACAATTATTTAGTTTATGTCTGTGACTTGTTTTAAAAAGGAATTCATTTCCGTAATTTATTATTCAGTCCCTTTTGAATGAGTTCGTAAATGATATTAAAAAAATATTTTAATTATATGTTTTGTATAAATATTGGAAAATGAGACATTTGTTTTATTTTATTTTTAATTCACGAGTTATATAATTTATAATTTTTAATAAGGTCCATAGGTATTTATTTTCAAAATGTCATCTTCCTTTGAAAAATAAACACGCGACTGATTTTTGTATTGCAAAGGGGTGCAGAGAGAAATTATACTGCATTACTGCCGCCATCAATCTGTATCTCCCGAGCGTCACCTGTGTTGCACATAACGACGTTATCATTATGTATATTGTGTAAATTAATTATTTACATTTAGTATTTGAACTTTTTTGCCAGATAAACGTACCTAAAATAAAATAATATAATCTCCACTCGCATAGCATACGGTAATGAAGCCCCAATACACAATATTCCCGGTCTCTTATATTATAATATTATCACTACGAGTTATGTGGACGGAGAAGTCTGCGTAATAATACTATAATGATAATAATATTATTTTGTTTCGCGTATAAAACTTTTACTCGGACTTCCGAAAACGATAATAATTATTGTTATTGTTTTATGCAAAATGTGCGACCGTGTTATTGCTATACGATAACGACGATCGTCTCGTCCGCGGCATTAAACAAAAAACGAGCGAAATCATAGTCCTAACTACTACGCCCCGTGACGGCGGTCGGTGCTGAAATTTGTCTCGTATATTTCGTATTTTACACGCAGTTGGTGTGAGATAACGAACCGAGTTTTTGGTGTACTAGTCGTTTATCCTTCATGCGATGGCTGAAAAAGGAAAAAAATGGCATCACGAAATTCCTCCTATAAATCTAGAATTTTATATTAATGTTATTAATATTATTATTTCAATTTGTAGTACACCGAAAATTATTATATTTTATCGTTGGTATTACGAGCGGCGGTACAGAATGCGTATAATATTTGCGTGTTGTTTTACTCTTTTTTTTTTTTACCTACCACAGCAATGACGTTTTATGTATTTATTTATTTATGTTTTTTTTTTTTTTTTATTTTACAATTTTTATTCGTATCGTCAAAAGACTGTGGGTGTTTTGTTACCACGCGTATGCCACTGTAAACATAATGAAAAAATATTACGGTTTCCATTGGATTTGTTCATTCACTGAAAATAAATAAATTGTACCAGCGCGAATATAAAAGAACAACGTGGGATTAAACAATATTATAACAATGCAGTAATCTAATTTCGCGTTACCGACTATCATAAATGTATGATAATATGTATTTATTTAAATCTTAGTTTTTGCGGGATTTCATCGCAATAACGATGAAATATTGTTGTGTCGTGACCAAAAAGAAAAAAAAAGAATGGAGAGACACCCAGGGGTTTACGGATGCAGCTCTGTATCATTGTTGTTCAAACAAGGTGTTCGCGAGTCGGGAATATACATATATATACAACAGCAACAATAATAATATGAACTACCGGTGTGGGTTTAATAATATCATTACACTACGAGCGATTTAGGTTATATTTAGGTATGAAAAAGAGTCGGTTTTAAACTATATATTATACACAAACCTACGCAGCGAGTTCTCGACAGTCGGCGACACGATTCCTTTGTCTGATTATCGATCGAATATATTATTGCCTCGTGCTTGAAAATATTAATAATGTATTCCGTTTCAAGTTGAAAAACATTTTAAGACTTTCATTGTATCGTCTTTTTTTTATGTATATATTACACTTGTTGTCCCTGTGTAGTAATTGTTTGTGCAGAAAAACACAATTAATTTATAATGTCATTTAATAATATCATCAGCGACTTGTTCGTATAATGTGATGTATAATAAAACGGTTGTCCGTTTAAAAACTCGTTTACTCACATATAAAATATGTTTTTGGTTTATAAGTGTTCAGAACATTGTAGATTAGGTTAGGTTATAACTGGTGTATAATATGATAAACATAACAATATTGCGCATTTAATCGTTTTGATTTTTACGTTTTATAACCACACCGCAGCCGATCAAGACATAAAATCATCGATATTGGAAATATTATTATTTTATCGCGCTTTTGAGTCCTAAACGTTCGGTTTATTGTAGTGTTATAAGAATACAATAAAATATTCATTAGTCATTGCAACCCGTCAATAATAATACGCAGCGAACAAATTGTTTACACGTAACTCACGAGCTGTCGAAATGCGTTTCGAAAACGAATGATTTGTTATTCATAATATTCATCGCAAAGCGGCTTTGGATTTATATATATTTTTTTCGCTTTTACGGCCAAAACGGAAGTATTAAAAAACGCTTTTCGGCGCACAAGTCGATTCGTCTTGGGGATGTTAAGTAATAATTTATTAACGCGTGCCCGTCGGCGACGTGACGTGTATTTTAAAATTTTTTCTACAGGAACATTGGCGGTACGGACAAAAAAATATATTTATGCATACAGAAAAATATCACTATGAAATTATCACGGTATTTGTTCTGTAATTATTACTGGCGAGGTTTCGATTTATATATACACACTGTATAATGTTATATAGTAAGTAAGTTAAAAAGACGGGACGCCTGCTTTTGTTATTTTTGTTTAATTTTTGTCAGTATGGCGGCGATTTATTAATACCATTACATTAATAAACTTTTCGATAACTTTAACCCCTTACGCCACCACTCGTCCTCCGACTAAGCACCATCCCCTCAGTTCACCGTCAGACCATAAGCAACAATGGCTAAAAGTTTTATTTCTCGACCACGGTGGCAGTGGCGGCGGTGGCGCGTTAATTAAATTAAAACGCTAAGTTTTCCACGAGCACATTTTTATTATTATTATTTTTTATATCTACGCTTGGTAATGGTGCGATTATGACTGGATCGTTTACGTTAATTAGATAAAAAAAATTATTTATATATATATATATCTTTGTGTATTATAAAAAAAAAAAAAAAACGCTTGCCTTATTGTAGTATATCGCATTAGTTATTCACTTTCACACTTACACGTATTTCGCAATAGACATATTTTGCGGTAAATCGTTGTTTTTTTTTTTTTGAATAAAAATAAAATATATCACTTAGATTTTAATCCAATCTATAAAATCACTTATTAGTTGACCAAAAATACAAACCAGTGTTATATATTGATACTATAATACTGTAATACTAATAAATAAATAAAATAGTGAAAAATGTAATATATTATGGAACATTTTCTACATGTATAATAATTATAATAATATGTATATAGTGTATTACCTAATATTGCTAACCTATTTTTAAATATATATTTAATATTAATCGGATTATATCATTGTCAATATATTATAATAATTATTTTATCATAAGGCTATAATGTTAAACTACACGAAATAATCTTAACTAAGAAAAATTATATTAATAAAACAGCTATAAATCACTTAATATAGCATATATTCATAAATGTATTGTACATGATAAATATTCCACATTAAAAAATTTCTGGTTTACACAAAACTGACTGATTTAGTTCTTAATTATTACAATAGTATTTAATATTTATCTTAATAAACAAACATATTTTATGTCTAAAACATTTGATAGAAAAAGATAAGACTTTTGTCGATATACAATTTGATGTTTACGTCTTTTTCTAAGCATGCTGACTATTATTATAAACTATTATTATTATTATTATAAGTCGTCTAAATGATTATTTAAATAAATTATTATTGGCAAAAATATATTATTACTGGGTACTTGAAATGGTTATAATTTATTTAAATTATGTTTGTTTGTTGGATCCTTTTTTGAAAGCCTTATTAATTTGTATTTTCTATTATTATTATTATTATTATTATTATTATTTTATCTAAACCATAGTATTAAATAAAAAAAATACTAAGCTGTGCTTTTTTCAATTGTTTCTTTTGGTCAATAATATAAAAAACCTCGTCCACAGTATTGTTACGTTCATTGCTCTACGTATTACAATTCTAAGGGTACATTTTAACAGTTCCTACCTAAGTAGAAGCAATTTTAATGATTTTTAGCAATAATAATATTTTAATATCATCTCAAGCTATAATGTCAAGTATTAAAATATTTATGCAAATTTAAGTACCAATAATATAAGTAATACCGTAATATTTTATATTTATTTTAATTTACTATAACAGAAAAATGTTGGACGACACCATGGATAGGCAATTTAGAGAGACAATTATAAAGAATGTAGATCGCTCGAGTAATAACAGCTATATTAACAGTGTTGAAACTTTAAAAGTGTTAGTAAGTAAGAGAAATACTTCTGATGTTAAATAAATAATAATAATAAACACTTTTAATGTAAAATGCTTATATAATGGCGATGTTGATGTACGTTATACGTTGATAGATAAATAATATTAAAAATTGTCCTTTAAAGTATTTAATATTATACATAATATATTATACATGATTGTCTGAATAAATTCATTTGAAAATAAATAGAACCAGTTATTAGAATTCGATGTCCAATTTTATGTGACTAATAAACTATTAATAATGAAAACATCAAAATTCTATTGATTAAAATACTATTTTTATTTGCAGATCCGTTTCAAATTAAATATTTAAAAAGAAAATGTATGCGATCGGCCCACAAATAAAAACCATTGTTATTTATTTTAGATAACCATTTCCGTATAATTTAAATAACGTATTCCAATAAACATAACTGGAATAACTGATTGGCGATTGATAATTTGTATTGTTGTATTTATATAGTAAATGTATTATTTTTATTTTTATTAAAATTTAAAAAATTATATATTTTTATTTTCATTCTTATGTTATAAAACTATTGTCTAGAACTTCATATTTATTTTCATATAATTTTCCAGCTAGAATATTAATTAAGATAATTTATAAAATCTTTAAAATGTATAATATATGTTGAAAAAAAAAGAAACAACAATTTAAAACTATTGTGATTTATGAATCGCATAACTTTATAAACTCACCGTATACAGTTGCTATATAATTTGTCGACAAATCTATTAATATATCAATCGATTTTTATAATATTAATTCCATTCCATTTTACTTAATATTATTATTATTGTTAAATATTAAAGTACGACTTGCTGCTAAAAACTCTTTGATAAATTTATTTTATTTTTGAGAACGTTTATAAAATAAATATCTAAAGTACAGAATATATTTTTTTTTTTAATCAAAATGATCTTCAAACGCTTTTATCACAAGATGAACTTTCTTATTGTCATCAACATTTTAAAATGTAAACGTTTTACACTTTAGATTTTATTTGCCAACAAGATTGTGAAAAATTAGCATAAGATGCTTGTTGGATGCTGATATTAGCCATACTTTAAAAGTAAATATTGAACCATGCACCAATTGTTCATCAGTAACCAGTTAAAAGTAGTATAATAATATCTAGTTTATCTTAATATATAGTTCAAAAGCAAACAAAAATCTAATCAAAATTTCAAAATTCACTATTCGCGTTCAGATACTTTTTTGAATACATCGCGTTTTATCATGTAATATAGGAATGTACGAAAAGAGTACAGTTACTCATTAGTACTGTAACGTTTATTTAAACTTGTTTATAAATGTTAATAACAATACGGAAAAAGATGAAATCAAAAATATTAATTAGATAGAAACAGTATACTCGTAAATAATCAGTAATTTCATTTTTTTTGTTTATTATTAATTAAACGACTAAAATAGATTTGTTATAAAACATTAGCTATTAAAATACTATATTTTGATATAAATACCTGAGAAAATATCAGTTATACTAAATAGCAATCATAAAATAAGTATAAGAAGGGATATAAAAATTATTAACAACGAAGAAGAAAATTTAGTAAAAACGGATGGTTTTAATTATTATCATAATTATTGAAGGAAAAACAGAATTCAAGATAATAATAGGAGCCTAATGTTAATAATGTAAAGAGATGATAGAGTTTTGTGCAAATCATTTCTTAATAATAACTTATAACTCGATGTTTTAATCTCTGTAATAGAAGATATGTATGGAAAATACCATAAGGTATAAGTATATAAGTCATGGTTAAAAATAGATTTAGGAATCAATTCAAAGCTATTCAAGAGCAGGTACAGAAATTATAAGCTGAATGGTCAGAGTAATCAATTATATGAGGTACTGGAGAAAATATCAAAAGGACGACTATTATGAAAAATATTAGTGAAAAGATGATGTAATGTTAGTGGTTAGGTCACATAATTATACCCGGAAGATTGTAGAAACTGATTATAGAAAGTAGCACCGTAGGGAAGAACTATAGGGAAAGACCACATTCGGAAAATATTTTAAAATTAATAAAAGACTAAAGATTTGATGCATATGAGCAAATTCAATTGAAACCCAACGAGACATACAAGGAGAGAAATAATAAATCTACAAATTGATAAATATAGAGAGAGATAATTATAGATGTAATATTTTATTTTTTGTAAAATGTGTTTATGGGTTTGACATAAAATACGAATTTATCTGTGAAATATTTCTGTGTTTATTTTTAAAAATACTTTGCATCCAAATTATAAATTTATCATACAAAATAAATTTAAATTTAAAAAATGAACAGTACAATTAACAAAACCTTGATTTAAAAATTGTTCGTGTTCATGAGCATGAATAGTTAAATAGATTTTTTTAATTAAATAAAATTTCAGACACAATTAAGTAAATTCGAGTTAATTGTGTTAGTAATTATAAAAAAAAAAAAAATTATTAAATAAAAAAAATAGTGGAAACGATCAATTTAAAAATGAAAAAAAAAGGCGATGGCAATATATAAAAACCGAAGACACTTTATGTGCGTAATATGGTTGACATTTTGTTTTCAATTTTATTTTTTATAAGAGTGAATAATTAATGAAAAATAATGTCAATTAAAGTACAAGGGAAAGTTGGTCAAAAGATAAGGGTATTATAATATACGGTTGTATTCATGCGGGACCTCGCCCCCTGCTTTGTCGTGCAAATGGTTAAACCCATAAATAAATAGAAAAAAAAATTCACATGTGAAAAAAATAACCAACAAAAATTAATTAAAAAAAAGTATATGAGTTAAACAACAAATATATGTTTCAGGACTAATTAGGTGACCCCGTAAAAGAATTATAGTTTCTGTTTTTATCTATATACAATATACTGTCATATATTATATTATAATGTTTGTACTCTTTAATGTAATACCGAACCGTACACACACTTTATTACAAAAAAAGCGAAACAAAACCAAAAAAGAAAAGAAAACATATTTGAGTTTCAAATGTTAACATTGTTTACATAATTTTTTCTATTGTAAACATAATAATATTTAATATTAAAAAGTACATAATATTGTTATTTTGTTTTCTTGCACGTTAATAATATTCTTCCACTGTAATAGCTCTACTGTTTCGACGCTTAACATTTTAAAACGCAGTTTTGTATGGTATTCGAATACTTTTATTCGTATTGTAAACTTTTTTCAAATTACTCATTGTAATTAATATCAATAGTATTTAGATTAAAAATTATTATTATTAATGTTTTTTTTTCTTGTAAATGTATCGTGAATCGTGATTTAAAATTTCAACATAACAAAATACCCGCATAAATGTATTTTTAGAACGTCAAAATAACTAAATATAATTCCATTGTTTCGTTAGTTGTTATCAATTCAATCGAGCTAGCAGGTATATATATTTCGCACAAAAGTTAATACAATGATTAATTTATATATGTATATATATTATATATTATTAAATATACGCAAAGCACCCGATAAACCTAAGCTTACATCAATTATGCCAAAAATAATGGAGTCTGTATGATAATAACCAATTTAAAGAAACAAAATCAATAACCTTTCCTTGAGAACACAATGAATTGCGCCCATGTAGAATACAAATAATAATAACAAACAGAATTAGACACACCAACACCTGATGGCTGGACAAGTTCAGTCTTTATGTGAATCATTCGCCGAATCATACGATGAAGCATGTTTTCGTCGAATATCGCAAATTCCAAAGATTCCGAGTCGAGTTAAATACCCTATACTTACTTAGCGAATTTCTTGCACCTGTTCCAGAATCCATTAATCTGCTCACAATATGTTTACATCAATCGAAACAATACTATTTAATTTGAGCAATCATCATTTACAATACCTGCACCACTTATTGTATGTATTTTTTACACCTACATAAATTTATGGATTTAAATTTTAATATTTAAGATTTAGAAAACGCTAATAACTTGACTGTTGATGCTCATTTATAAATAAAAATAGAAAATAAATACAATTTTAGATTCTATGTGGAGAAATGGAAGTATTGATTTTACAATAATATGTGTTTTTTATTATTATTTTTATGTCTATCATCATATTTTAAGGCCGTAAACATGCTTCTATTTATATTTTGTGTGTGTTTTTTGGTAGGAATAATGGATCTAGTTGGTACTTATATGGCCAAAAGTAAAAATTTAAAAATAATGACGTAATTTAGGTATATATAAATGGACTTGATAATTTTCGGTTTTTTTTTTTTTTTAATGTTGATAAAAATTGTTATCTGATCTAAAACTTGAACATTGAATCTAAGATTTTTCATAAGATTTTCATTCGCCAGTATAAAAATATCAAAAATAAATAGTTATTATATTTTTTTTTTTTTATAAGCATTTCATTTAGAATATTAATGAAATTTATTAAGATCACGAAAACTTACAAAGTATTTCATAATAGTTAGAAATTGTGATATCTAAGATTTTACAACTGAATAAAATATAATACGAGAAACACGATAAAAGAGTTTACATAAAAGTCACATACATTATTTATGAACGTTTAAACTTCAAAATTTATATTATTTGATATTCACTAGAAAAAAAATTACAATTTCTTCTCAACCTATTTCTGATATTTTGTTGTGATTCGAAAACCAAAACAAAAAAACATAAACACTTGAAATGATCACAAAATGTTTAACTCTTAATTTCCTATGTATGATAAAATTTTAAAATTATTTTGTCTATTTTAAGCTATTTATAGGCATGAATACTTTTGAATTTATTTTAGTTTTACACAAATATTATAATCAACAACATTTTAACAACTCAAAAACCTTTAAATTGTGTATACAAGGATTCAGTAAAATAATTCAAACTTTAACCAAATATTTCAAAAAATATAGAAATACAGTTTATTTTTATAGATATTTAATGTTCAAACTTGGACAAGATTGTATACTTATTTAAAAAAAAAAATAAATAATTTTAGTTATTTTGTTTTGCCTAGCTTAAACGTATTATTTAAGGGTACCTGAAACTTTTAACGTATATTATTATATTTTGTGTACACAATAATATTTTTGAATAAAGTATAGTATTTATAGTTATGTGTTCTGAAAAACCGTATTTGATCAGAATAATTTTTCGTCTGCAATGATGTATCGTCGAAATATTAACACACATTAGAATTAATGTAATCAACTACGAAAGTATCTTTACAACTACAGTACAGCAGATCAATTAAAAAAAAATACATAAATACAAAATTTCTGTATGAAAAATATTTCGGAGTAGTTCAAGTACATGTTTGAAGTGTTTATATTTTTAGTATTTCTTACAACTGTGACATTGTATTAATATCATCGTAAATCAGATGATTATTCGACTAAGAAAAAGAATAGACGCTTGAATTTTGAAAAAGGGTTGGAACAAAGGATTGGTGAAAAACAACCGCTAAAACCGTTCAGTCAACGAAAAACACAGTACAGTTGTCGCTTATATATTATATTGTCCAGTTTCTACTACCACGCCACGTATACGGATCCCTGGAGCGTGTCGAGAACTGAATGACAAAAACATTATCAAGATTAATGTATTGGCACTAAAAAAAAAAAAAAAAAAAAAAAATGGGGTACGCACAGCTCAAGATGAGATGATGTAGTGTTTAAGAAAGGGAAACAATTTATTTTTCAAAATATTACTCGTATATTTTAAGTGCAAACGTTGAAAACCGAAAATCCGTGTGTAGTCATGCGAATTATTATTCTTTTCGCTAATGGTGAACAATATTAAATGTTATTCTACTGCTTTTTAAAACGTTTGTCGTATTTGTGTAAATAATATAATTTAGATATATTTTATTATGATT